>CM045906.1:3170247-3821185 GCA_025169955.1 Salix arbutifolia | reverse complement strand
AGTCCGATGATCAGTCCTTGTGGAAAGTTTTCTCCGTTCAACTGACCCGTTCTATTCGTTATGTTTTGTCGATTTCCAATCTGATTGAAATAAATTGTAAGCCGTTTGTGACAACTTTACACAATAGCAAGACACTGAGTTGCTTGAAATTCGGGTTTCATTGACAAAATGTGATGAATATAGGGGTAGATCTGATAAAAATTCGTTCGAGGACTCATTTGCGAGTCTAACAGGAATACAGGGGCTAAATTGTGGGAATTTCCAAGCTTAGGGTGTTTTTGATGATTTATATTTATTTTATTGTGTTTTGAATCTTGGGGGTGTTGAGATTGTCGGTAAAGATTCCGGTTCACGAGCTCGCCGGAATTAATCAGGGGACGAGACAGTGAAGAGGATCCGGATTGTTAAGATTTTTTTAGGACGAGTTACCGAATATTTCTACATCAACTAGTGGGCTTTCATGTGAGATTTACACGTGCAATCCACCCGGACAGACAAAGGGTCATTACTGCCACGTCCATTTGGCTTCTTATGCTAATCATTTACTAAATTCTTTCTAAATTTGGACACTCCCGCATTTTTTTCCTGGCTGGCCAAATGTTTCAAAGCACTGCTGGATTGAGCATTCTCGTCAATCTTGGCTTTACCTGGCTCGTTAAATAAATAAAAATTAAATAATAGACAAAAATATTCATATTTAGACGTGATCAAATAAATATTCTTTTAAAAATAAATAAAATGATATTATTTTAGACAAAATAATAGACTCGAGTTGATCTAATAATTCAATCACTTCAGAAGATATTTCCCGGTTAAACCCCAAACATAGATTATAAAATACAAAAGGTTGATGGTGTATAGGTAAGCTCTATCAATATTCATATTTAGAGCTCGCATTTAAATTGAATAAAAGTCTTCTCCATTTTTCTTGTAACTTGCATGTAATTTGTACATGAAAGTAGATATAAAATCAAGTGTACATTAATAAAATAATTATTTTATTGGAAATTATTCTAAATTTTATTACAAATTTGAAGCATTGTTGAACACCATGACTAAACAGTAAGTTTTCATTTCAATACTATTTTTTTTTATTAGTGAGTGATCTTCTTTTCTAAAAAATATCCTCAAGTAGTGGGAGCTAACCCAGTACAAAAGATTTACAAAACATGAAAAAAACGCAACCTAATATACCAAACGAGCGATTTCATTCAAAGTTATTAAACTCGGTCGAACTTGACAAATTGATCTAGAAATCTTTGAATTGAGCTAGACCCTATCTTCGATTTTAATTTTAATTGATGTGAACATTAACCTAGCTAAACTTGAGTAGCTAGATGAATTGATCCACAACTTGGTTAATTCATCTAAGTCCGACCGAGTCAAAATTATTATTTTTTTAAATAATAATATTATTTTAGATAAGATGATGGACATGAGTTAATATTATTGAGTCCATGTAAAAATCCAATTATTCTAATAACATCTCAATATAATTCAATAAAAGTATTGCCTGGGTATAGATGATAAAATATAAAAGGTTGATGGCATACGAAAACATAATTCAATATAATAATAAATAAATAAATTGAAAGAGGGTCATATTAAGTGTATTTGATAAAAATAATTATTTTATTAGAAAATTATTCTAAATTCCAATCTCATCTTTGCAAACTCACTAAAAAAATAGGAAGAAAAGGACTAAGAAACCTACAAGATGTCAAAAAAGGAAAGCCCTGTGTTATTAGCTTATGATATCTCCAAGTATCTCTCATCTGTCCGTCTAAATTCAAGCCCGTAATATCTTCCAGATGCATTTCGAAATTCCGTTACCCACGTCATCTCCCTTTCCGATTTTGGCGCCAACATGCCTCTAAGTATTAATTACCCGAAAATACCCCCAACTGCAATCAGCTCTCTCACTCTCTCTCTACCTAAATTGCAAACAACCAATTAGCCGAATTTGGCGCCACCACGCTTCTAAGTTTTAATTAGACGAAAATACCCCCAACTTAAATCAGTACTCTCTCTCTGTTTTTTTTTTCTTACCTAAATTGAAAACAACCAATTAGCCGAATTTGGCGCCAACACAGCTCTACTTTTTAATTAGCCCAAAATACCCTCACCTGCAATCAGTTAAAAAAAAAACACTAAATTGCTAGCAGCTAATTGATCAGAAGAAAGAATCATAGACATCAATGGCTACAAAATTGAAGAAAGGGATGTTAGGGGTAAAGGCGTGGCTAGTGGTATCAGAGAGTCAGGCCAATCTCTTATGGAGGAAATTGGGAAGCACCCGATAATGCGGAGGACGGGATTGCCTGCACGAGATTTGAGAGCACTGGATCCGATCCTATCGTTTCCGTCGTCGATTTTGGGGCGAGAGAGGACTATTGTTGTGAATCTGGAGCACATCAGGGCTATTATTTCTGCCAAGGAAGTGTTTTTGATCAATTATAATAATCCGCTAGTGTTTCAGTCTGTTCAGGATCTTCAGCACCGCATTCTGTGTGGTAATAACAACGCTATTGCTCCACAACAGGTCTGTGCGCATACGGGTTTTTTTATGACAATATTGTGTCCGTTTCTCTGTTTTTCCCCTTCTTTTTCCGGAAAATTAAGAACGATGATGCTAAATTCTCCAGGAAATCATCATAATGTGATTCTTCCAAAGGAAAAATCGGAAATTACACGTTCTGTTTTAGCTAACACGAAAAGCAACCCTCTAAACTAACACAACTCGTTTTTTTTATTCGCAGGCAGTGCACTTTGATGGCACAGACATGGAGGACGTGATCGCGGATACTTGGGCTTCACCCTCTTTAAATATGCATCATGTTTCACCTGTATGCTTGATCTGATCTTGCAGCTTGTTGAAGAATATCAGCAGTATGGCTGTGCTCTCGAGAATCTACACACACACACACAGTGTTTTCCACATGGTGCTGTCTGGAGGGAAAATATTTCCTTCAAGGAGACTCTGTAGAAAGTCTTTTTCACAAGCACGCCATGCGTAGAAAACAAACTCCAATCTCATGCCTTGAGACCCAGAACCCGAGGACAATAATGTGCCAGGACACATCGGATTAATGACAATTTATGATATTTTTATTGCAGGTGAGGGATGAACCTGAACATCTGCTGGATGATGACAATGATATGGCAGAGATGTATTCGACAGAAAAACTTTCTGCCCGGGCAGGGGATCAGATTTCTACAATAGGGGAAGTATATGAAACCGAGCGTGAAGGGGATCAAATTTCTACAATAGGGATAAAAAATGAAGAATGGGGAATTTAGAGTTCTCGTGAAGAGTTGACTTTGATTGTTAAACTTTCCAAAACGTTTCAGAGTTGACTTTAATCGTTCCTAAATTGTTTCGCAATCTAGTTTCTGTACACGTTTTTATTTTTAATATTTTTCAATCCTGATTTTAAAATAGGAGAGATTGTTGAATTCTAGAGAAAAAATTATTGTTTACAACTTTCCGACCATCAAGATAGGGTTGGTCTTGGTGCCCACAAGTCTCATGCAATGAGAAAAGAGCGATGATGATTGTTTGTATTCTCAATGTTGCCTAGAAATAAATATAAGCTAAGGAAAACAAGTCTAATCCAATTTGATTTTGATTTTGATTTTTTTTATCTTTTTTTTTTTTTACGTTGATAGTTTAGTTCATATATATGTTTTAAGGGTGGTGGTAATGTGTTTTTGAATTGAAATTAATTAAAAATTGAATTTAAGGGTAAAAAATCAATTGTCTCGATTTTTCAATTACCACAGCAGTGGTGTTATCTAGGTCGGTAGACAACATGTGGCGTGCTAGTCTATTTTATTTATAAAAAAAATGGATCATCCACCTTTTAAAAGAAAAAAAATCAAAATCAAGTGTGTGGGATTGAGCTTTTCCTTTTAAAGGTCCATGAGCACTTGGACCTTTTTTTTTGTTTTTATTTTCAAATCTTCTTGTTTTATATATATTTAGGCTAGATATAAATTTTTGATTTTTTTTTAATTGAACTCGGTTGAGTCCAAGACCTAGATCATAGACACAACGAGTTAGGTCATCACATTTCATCTATTACTAAATTGAAAAAAATCAAGTATTGTTTTTTTATTGATTTTATCATTTAACATTAAGTTAATTAAAAAATATTTTCTTCAATTTATTTTTTGTAAGTCAACCTGGGTTAATCCAGGTGAGTCCAGTGAACTTGTATCTCAATATTAAATAAAAATAACATTCAATATAAAATTAATTTTAAATTCATGGTTTAGACCTCTTTTTTTAAGAAACACATTAGAGATACCTCAATATTCTTTTTTGGCATTTAGGACCTGTTTGAGACAGCTGTTGTTGTAGCTTTTTAAAGTGCTTTTTGTGCCGAAATATATCAAAATGATATTTTTTATTTTTTAAAAATAATTTTTGACATCAGCACATCAAAATGATCTAAAAACACCAAAACATATTCATTTAAAATGAAAAAAAAATGAATTTTTTGAAAACAGCGTTTCAAAAGCTGTCCCAAATAGTTTTTTACAAATTTTTGGCTTCGTCTTGCATTTTAGCAAGGGAAAGCTCTATTACTTCTTGATTGAATAAGAAATTTACTATAAAAAATAAAATTATTAGATTCACGGCTCGTATTGTGAGATAAAATATTTTGATCTACATATTTTTTTTTTTTTTTCAAGTTTAGTCTTTAGTTATCATTAATAGAAATTTTACATTTTATTGCCACTAATAAGTTTTTTGATTGAATAAAATATTTATTTAAATAAATAAATAAAATTATTAAACACATTTGGATATATGACAAGTATTGCAAGATCAAATTTTAAAATATCTAAAAAAAAGTTGAATAGAATACTTAAAGTATTTTAAACGTCATCTCTAATATATTCTTAATTGATATTCATGTTTTCTTGATTTGTGATATTAAATTTCAACAAATTTTACTTTTATGATACGCCATCGTGTTGTCCATATTTATTGAAATCACTAACTATATAGGTTTATATTGAAGGCACCAAATCTATATAGATAGATTATACATTCTAAAAGTGTTTGTTTGAGAGTATGGTTAAGATTGTTTTTAAAAATATTTGTTTTTCAGAAATGCATCAAAATAATATTTTTTTTTTAAAAAAAAATATTGTTGATATTAGCACATGAAAATATCTAAAAACATCAAAAAAATCTAATTAAATTTTTTTTTTTTTTTTAAATATCCACAAAGTTTTGTTAATTTCTTTAGGACTCAATAGTAATAGAATAGTCTATTAGAATCTAGAAATTTAACTATAAACTAAAGATATAATTGATAAAGATCAAATTGGCTTTTCTAGTATTTGGAAGTGAGATTACATTTATTTTTTAAATTATTTTAATATTTTGATGTATTAATATTAAAAGTAAAATTTTAAAAATAAAAAAAATATATTTTTTAAAAACAACTGTTTGACCTCGTTGACCAATTGTTGTGGATATTTCCTGGAGGGGTAAGATGGGATCCCAAGATTTATATCGGCCTGTGGACTGTATGATCACAAAGGGTATCCTCCAGCCCCCAATTTCTAGCCAGAAAATATCACCCCAAAAATGGACAGCTGATTCTGAACCACACGTCTTTTAAACTGTTTTTCAGAGAGCTAAGGTTTCTTCCTCTCTCTCTCTCTCTCTCTCTCTCTCTGTGTAATCTCTCAGTCTAACACTCTCCATGATCACTTGCAAAGCTCCAAGCTTCAATTTTGAAACCAGCCCATCTCACCAAATTACGCTTAAAAGATACCTGCCAAAAGCTAAGTACCGGCCTTCTCATAGAACCACAGTGGTGTCATGTTCTTCTTCTTACGTTGAGGGGCTGAAATGGAACACCAGAGCCACAAAGGTAAGTCAAAGAGTGATGAAGTTCCAGAAAGAGGAAAGAGAGGAAGGGGAAGGAGAGAGGGAGGTGCATTGTGAAGTGGAAGTTATTTCTTGGCGGGAAAGAAGAATTAAGGCACAAATATTAGTCTATGCTGACATTCAATCAGTCTGGAATTCTCTCACTGATTATGAGCGACTTGCTGATTTTATTCCAAATCTTGTTTGTAGGTAATGTTTAGCCTATAGTATTCCCGCTCCCGTTCCTGCTTTGCTATTCAACATAGGTGTTTTTGGTTACTAAGGTAGAAAGAGTAGGGTGTGAAATTGAGTCCTGCCCACCGCTCCTGCACTACAGGGGAGAGTATTGCTGGACTGAATGCACATTGGTGCTGGGCATTGTTGTTAATGGAGAGGGATTGGTATGATAAGAATTTTGTTTGTGTTTTTATTGATTTTGTGCAGTGGGAGAATCCCTTGCCCACATCCTGGGAGGATATGGTTAGAGCAGAGAGGATTGCAAAGGGCACTCTACTGGCATATTGAAGCTCGTGTTGTCTTGGATCTCCAGGAATTTCCCCACTCAGTAAGCTCCTTCATAAGCCATTTTTCAATGCCATTGTAGAATTATCCATAATGGTTGTCACTTAGCTACTCTTACGTACAAAAGAGAATAAAAAACAATAAACAAGCTACTAATTTGTAATTCGAGAGTTTTGTTTTCAAAATAGCACGTGGATAAAAAAAAAATTTGCCTTTTGAAGGGTAGTGCTACTGGGAGTAGCACGGCCAGTTGAATCATGTTATATCATAAAAAAATAAATCCATTTGTTCTACTTTGCAAAAAAAATTGGGAGTCTTTCTAGTACTTCCCCCCATCTGTTTCAGTTTTTTTGAACTTTTAATCAATGAGTTGGTTTGGCGTGAATCATTGTATTGTGAATTTTGCTCATCATGTTTCTCATCTACTCTTTGTTGTGACTGACATGTTATTTTAACCACTTGCTACTTCAATGCTGTACTTATTGTAAGACATGAAAGTCTATGCAATTGCTAACTAGCAGAAGAGCTACCATACTTACTGAGTGTCAAATCAAACATGATTTGAAATATTCAGATGTTCAAGTTCAACTCTCTAAAGTTGTTCACTAGATGCGATCACCTTCTTTCTTCAAATTAATAAATCTCTAAGCTGTCATAAGCTCTTCATTGGATCTTATGATCGCAATGTTTTTTTCTTTCAGTGCATTATAGTAGTAATGCTCATCTCCTTTTCAGTTCTGGAAAGGAACTCATGGATTGTCATGGTTGTTTTAATGGAATAATTAAACTGCATGATTCATCTTCTACTTGCATTCCTTTGGAATTTTCATCTTACCAATGACTGTTAAATTTATTTATCAACTATACATTTTAGTTTTTCTAATCTTGTAATTTCAAATAATACTCTCATTTGTTAATCCATACATGTGTAGTTGCTTCTCATTTTGAGACTGTTTAGATGAATTTATATAACTCAGCCACATGTTCACCTCATAGCTTTTCCATGGTTGATGGCAATATCCTGGTGTGTTCGATTTTAATTTAAACTGCATGGGTCTACCTTTTCTCTTATTTAAGATGAACTCCCCAGAAAGTTTCATCTTGTCGTTCAACTGTGAATGCCTTTTTCTCATCCGTTGCATGTGTAAGTTTCATGTGAGATTTGTTGCCATAAATCATCTATTTGGGTTCAGGCCAATAATCGTGAACTACACTTTTCAATGGTTGATGGGGATTTTAAAAAGTTCGAAGGCAAATGGTCAGTGAAATCTGGGACAAGGTAGTTCCATAAACACAATATAGAAACCTAGCATTGAACTTATTTTTATAGCCTTTCTATTTATCTCATACATCAAAAGCCTGTCTGTATTTAAATATGCTTTATCTAGCCATGCAAACATCATTTTCTTTTTGTTTCTAGTTGGGAATTGGTTGTTGCTTAAGGAAAAAGTCTTGAATCAAGAAAGATTTGAAACCAAATGGTTGCAAGTTTATATTTATTTCCTTACCATATGAAGCTAAATAGAAATTGGTAAAATGACTTGCTTCAGATTTTTTCTTGAGCTGTGTATTGTTGTCAGAAGTAGTGGTAATTCCTGTCTGTTGTAGTGTTCTAAGGTTAGTTTCTGATTAAGGATATGAAAATAGGTGTGTCATTGTGTAGCTGGTGGGAAGTCATGATGAAACAACATGGATAGATAAACTGAATTAATACTCTTTTTTTTATGCATGCTCTAACAAGAACTCTGAAAACCATCTTTTGTTTTCTTGGGTCTTTAAGGTAGTTTTTCTGATGGTAAAGGGTTGAGCACATGGAAGAATAATTCTTCATCCGAGAATAACTAGTAACCAAGTTTAGTAGACATCAAAAAGGTGCCAAAGAAAGTGGAGAGAAAAGAAGTTAGTGTCTTTTTTACCTTTCCATAGACTGTAATAGTGCGATGTCAGTGATAGCATGAAAAAATTCTCAGTTTTCTATTGTCTTTTATGTCTTCCTTTCATGGTCACCTTTTTCTCTTTATTTGCAGGCACAGAACAACAACATTGTCATATGAAGTTAATGTGCTGCCAAGATTCAACTTTCCTGCTATTTTCCTGGAGAGGATTATTGGATCAGATCTTCCTGTAAATCTTCGAGCCTTGGCTTGTCGGGCAGAGAGAGATTTTGAGGGGAACCAGAAGACAGGAGTTACAGAGAGTGAGACATCCATGACTGCATCTACTTCTCCTGGAATGGTTTTGGATGGTGCTTTTCGTGAGAAAGATAGACTGTCAACTGAAGATTTAAAACAGAGTTATCCCAGCTCAACTTTTGGTCCCATGCTGCCACCTTCAAATGATTTGAACAATAACTGGGGGGTGCTTGGAAAAGCTTGCAGATTGGACAGGCGTTGCATGGTGGATGAAGTTCATCTGCGCAGATTTGATGGCCTATTGGTAACTGATTTACTTTGGTTACTGTTATATGGTTTTCCTCTTCCAGAGAGAGTCACTTTTGTTTTAGCAATTGCTGATAAAGTGATTTTTGGATGAAGGAAAATGGAGGGGTTCATCGCTGTGTTTTTGCTAGCATAACTGTAAAAGCTCCTGTTCGTGAAGTTTGGAATGTTTTGACTGCTTATGAGAGTCTTCCCGAGTAAGCTTTTCATGTTACCAAGTCAAGTATTTATACAATTCTTGAAAGATAGATGGAGCATCTGAACCTGTAAACTTTTAAACTAGATGCTTCTTTTAAGCTAGACTTATTCCTTTTTTAGGATTGATAATCATAAGCCATTCAAGGCTTTATTAGGGTTGAATGTTTGTAATTTATCACTTCTGAATAAACAAGCTAAAATACAATTGAATAAATTAGCTAATGTATTGCAACAACGTAACTAGACCTTTATGATAAACACATTTGTTGAGGTATTTATTTGTGAGAGGTTCTTAGCTAGATATGGTGTGAACAAAAAAATGTGTAGGTATTTATTTGTGAGAGGATGAAAAGGGCTGGACTTGCTATGAGCACCTTGGATTATTAACTTCATTTACCGTAATTTTAGTTTTGTTACAGATTTTTGTAAATCTTGAATCAGGAGATCATGTTACCCTGTTCTTGCTTTCAAATATTCAATAATCATTTTCTCAATTTTTTTCTCAATGCAGGTTTGTTCCAAACTTGGCCATCAGTAAGATTTTATCTCGAGAAAACAATAAAGTTCGCATTCTTCAGGTAAGAGCAGGATCCTTGCCAGTATATTTCCATTCCTGGATTAAACTCGTTTCTTTCATTCTCTAGAAAGAATGGTTCTGTTCCTGGAGATATATATACTTATGAAGTGTCGGATTCCCACCAAATCCAGTTTGATTAATAAGGGGTATGGAGATGAGAAAGGTATGAGTGGCCTTATGTCAGAGTTCTGCCTGATATATGGGGGGTGGAAGTGACAAATTATGCATCCTCATGGGCTGAATTACTTCCAGAGGGGTGAAGCATTTATTAATCATTAACATATCAGATATCTCTAAAAAATATCCATTTTTTTTTTATTTGTGGAAGTGCTCGGATACTTCTCGTGTGCTGGTTATTTCACATATATGCAACACCCCTTTTTAGAGTTGCAATGCATTTTTTACATATTCTGAGCCTTTGTATAAGTGTGAAAGATTAATATTTTCAATGGAACCACAGAAAGGCTCCATTGTATGTTCTTTAACCACAGCAAGAATTAGAAAACAATCTAAATTTATTGTTGGTATTGGTCCTGTGATCAAGGAGTAAATGCTTCTACTTTTAGATGTGGTAGTTAGTTTCTTCTAATGCATTGTTTCTATGCTCGATGCTACTCCTTTATACCCTGTACCTTCCTGAATTGAGTTGAAAGGATGCACGCAGTGAAAAGTCTGACAGGAATGTTCAAAAAAAAAAATTGTTATCAATTCGTACAATCAATTAACCATAGATCATCAGATTAATAGACTTTAGACTTTCCACTGCTGTATTGTTAGCTGTTTTGAAAAGATCTGCTACCATTCAATGGAACAGCAATCAATGCTTACAGTTGTTAGCTTAAGGTTTATGGCCGACATTTGTCAAAGGAAAATTTTAATGCTTTGCTTTTCCCTGTTTGCAGGAAGGATGTAAGGGCCTATTGTATATGGTACTTCATGCACGTGTTGTTCTAGATTTATGTGAACACCTTGAACAGGAAATCAGTTTTGAGCAGGTAGAGGGGGACTTCGATTCATTTCAAGGAAAGTGGATTCTAGAGCAATTAGGAAGTCACCACACATTACTGAAATATAATGTGGAGTCTAAAATGCACAGTGATACATTCCTTTCTGAAGCTATTATGGAAGAGGTAATGAAATATAATCAATCTGGCTTTAGTCATTTTAAACTGAATTTTGGTTCTCCCCTTGTTTTTTTTAGATTTTGGATGTGGATCTCTGGGGTTCAGTCGAGGCATAATAATGACTGTGTATAGATCTAATGGCTTTTTCCTTTTTGACCAATGTACTTTTTGTCCCACAAAGTAGACTTATTGGTTAGATTTGGATTAACTTTGGACTTCCTCGTGAAATTGAGCTGTCTCTTTTCTTCTTCTTTTTCAGAACTTCGGGTGTAAATTTTCATTTTGAATGACTCATTTTTGGAATAACAGCCACAGATACACAATCTAACTTGTCACTTGAAATGCTGGAAGCTTCATGAAAATGTTGGAATTATTTGATAGCATCAATCTGGTGGCGCCATTAGTGTTCTATAGTAGTTGCACTGGTGGTTAAAGGATACATAAATTTGAATACTGTTCAAACTTCAAATCCAAGTGGAGGCTTTGGATTTTCATCGGAAACTGTTTTTTAAGTTTATGATAAGAGGAGAAAATTTGTTAGAATCTTAATCACATGTAGTGAAATTTGGCAATTCTCTGGATTGTGTTGTGAAAGTGGTTAATATGAACCTTGCACAAGAAATTCTGCTAGATGAGAACATTATTCTTTCAGGTTATATATGAAGATCTCCCATCAAATTTATGTGCAATTCGAGACTATATCGAGAAAAGGGAACCCAACAACTCTTCGGACACAGAAGAACATGGACAATATTCGAAGGAATTGGATTCATCCAAAGGTGACAGTTATTACAAGCACAGTATGGCAGTTCAGCAGGTTTCTGGCATCAACAACCCAAATTCACTTAAACAAAGACCCAGGGTCCCGGGATTGCAACAAGATATTGAAGTTCTTAAATCTGAGCTGCTGAAGTTCATTTCAGAACATGGGCAGGAAGGATTTATGCCCATGAGAAAGCAGCTTCGTTTGCATGGCAGAGTGGATATTGAGAAGGCCATAACACGAATGGGTGGATTTCGAAGGATTGCGACGTTAATGAATCTCTCCCTTGCGTATAAGCACCGTAAACCAAAGGGACACTGGGACAACCTTGAGAATTTACAGGAAGAGGTAGAATAAATCTTCATTTTACTCTGGTGTCTATTTTCTGTAGCTAATTTCCAGCTTTCATAGTGTTTCAATTCTCGAGCATTGCATCTATATGCACAGAGAAGCTATCTGTTTGTCTACTAGTAGGAGGAAGGGGCGAGAAAGAATTCCCAGAAGAATTTTTCATTACAAAATTATTTTCAATTTCCTCCTTGTTCAGAAAATCTTTGGAGGGAAAAAATGACACTTTTCATCCGTGCTTTGTTAACAACAAAGACATTTAAATATAAATATGGTGTATTTCCATGTTTGTGTAGTGTGTCCTGCATTTATTTGCAATATGCATGTAAGGACAGATAAAAAGTACATATTTGGTTGCTTTTGCTATCTTAATGGTATATAAAATGCTCTCAGCTTGTTTTTGTTTTGCTTACAGTCAGAATGTGTGGGAAAAGTAACTGTAAAGTTGAGGTTTCCATATATTTGAAAGCAAACAATATAACTAAATTTGATTCAAAGAAAAGCTAAAACATTTATGCATATGTGCATGTGTTATAGACTTAAATTATGTCAATACAAATATAATCATTTGCTGAAGTTAATTTAAATAATGTTGTTTTCCTACTTGCAGATTAGTCGATTCCAAAGGAGTTGGGGAATGGACCCTTCATTTATGCCAAGTAGAAAATCTTTTGAGCGTGCAGGTAAAATTACATATCAATTTCTTGGTGTGGTGCCTTTCTTGTCATATCAAGCTGTAGGTGATTCTGTACGGATTTGTGGGAAATGGTACATGTGATTTAGGAACTGCCTCTGATTTTTCCTTTTATAGTAAACAAACTCTCCATTATCCATCAAAGAAACTTTGCGAATTCAGAAACTCTACTTCTATCTAAACCAAAATGTATTTCTAGCTAATAGTTGCCTCAAATCGTTGATGTCAAGCTGGCGTTGAAGTACAATAGTTTACACCCTTGTACATAGCGATTGCAAAAATTATTCTTGCCCACTTGCCAACCCTGCTTGTATGGAAGTTTAGCTTATAAACCTGACAAACAGCACAATGTAAATAGCTCCATTTTTTTTATGAGCACAGTCGAACAGGCTTGACACAGGGCATGCTATTATTTCTGTCCTATATAGACTGGAGTCTGATTCTAGAATTGTGGCGTGATTTTTCTTGTTCTGTATCTTCTATTTCGTTTTATTTTTTCATACCATAGTTACCAAACAAAACTTGTGCAGGGAGATATGACATTGCTCGAGCTTTGGAGAAATGGGGAGGGCTTCATGAAGTTTCTCGTCTTTTGGCGCTCAAGGTGAGGCACCCCAATAGACAGGCAAATTCTATCAAGGATAGGAAAATTGATAGTGTGGCATCTAGTACTCATGCTGAAGGTGAAGACAAGAGTCCAACAAAAGCTGATGTATCTCAGGATACACAGAAATGGCACATGAAATTTAAAGACTTGGACATTAATTGGGTTGATTAATTATATAATCCTCTATTCATCTCTCTTTGTTTTAAAGCCTCGATTTGCCGGAGAATTCCTTTGATAACCAGATATGTGGTCTTCGTTTTCAATGATTTTAGGGTAGTGATAGGAGAACTCCAGAACCAAATCCTTTACCTGGAAACAATGCGGTAGCAATGGAAAATGGAAGTCACGAATGTCTAGGGTTCTTGAACAAATTAGACTAATAACTACAAAGAATCAGACTGTAAATGCTAAAACCTTTGTGTTTCCCTGTTCAAAACTTATTACATCACGCTTGTATGCATGAGCTATAAAACAATACCAAAAATAACTGCTAAGAGACACACGGCTGCTGCTACACCTCTAATTATAGAATTCACAAGGTGCTCCTGGCCTTCAACATCAAGAAAAAAAGACTAGCAATATGCCTGACAGAAAGTATAACAAAAAACCAGTTTGTCCTCGAGCCTCGAAAAATATTCAACATCCACTGAAAAGAGCCCGGCCATATAAGAGTTCCCAATCAAATCTTCCAAGTGCTGTGCTGCAACTTCACTTTTCCAGCACTCCTGTCCGCCTAACAGTGTTGATGATGTTAATCAAATTCACACACCAGAACCAGAAAGCAATCGTGCAGGAAATTCTGATAAAACAATAATGCGAGATGAATCTTACACTTTAGCACTCTTTTTTTAACATGAAGGCATTAGACACTGCTCATGCTGAAGTCCTCAGTGGAAGCAGGCTGCAAGGAACGTATCTTGATAACATAAATTCTATCATCAGAAATCCCATCCCAAGTGATTAAATCTGATCGACATTTACCCAATCTGAGAGGGGAGGAAGAGGTATTATTCTCTTTGTAAGCAGTTCCAATATGATTTCCACATTTGTAACAAAGAAGCTTGGTTCTTCGCTGGTATAAACCCCAGGAATGCATGGAAGTGAAGTAAGGTGCACATCGAAGTTCTTCAATTTGAGTGAACCTGGTTTCATCAATGCAGAAGAATGAAATAGTTCCTTTCTTTACGGATTTCTTGTACTCAACTCCAATATCTGGAGCGTTCCGGTTGCAAGAGTTCAAGTTTAACTGATACCCACAGGAACCGCAACTGCAAAAGAAGAAAGTGAAACCAATGGAGTTTTAGTATCTACATCTCTGCTAATGGTTTAGTTCCAGCTCTAATACTAAAAGACTAGACCATTAAAAAAAAGCAGCAGCAGCCATCATACAGAGATATGTTTGAAGAACAAAACAAAATCCGTGTTCAAGCTTGAGTGGGTCACAAATGCTGTTTAGAAACTTTCTGCTGAATGATGTCTAGTTAAGAAGATCATGTATTAGCATTCAAATTCTTTTCCAAGGTAAGTAAAGCATTTCGAAGAAAAGAACACACTATTTCAAGCACACATCTGAACCCAATCCATGTTTCCATCCTCAAAACTTCCTTGAACCAATTCAATAACAGCCGCAGAAGCGGGCTAGCAGCCACATTTTAAAGAACATTTGAACGGAATCGGTACGGGTTTGAGACTAAATAGCTCAAAGACAGAAACTTAACTCAAGAAAGAGAGGAGGGGGGTGTCCAACCCCACAATTGCAAACGTCATAAAATTTCCTTTCTTGATTTAACTTTGAGTTTTTTATGACAAAAAATTTAGACACCAATATCATCCATCAATGGAATGCCGGTGCCGGTATATATATATATATTATCTCCAGTCAAGCCAAGAATAGGAATACAAAAGATAGTATAAATGAGAGCAAGAAAGATACCTGTAGTTAACGTGGGTGAGACTGAGAGAAAATGGAGAAGAAGGGCACTGAAAATCTTGAATCTTGTTGTCTAAGTCTTCACTGCCCATCCTCAATGCCGTTAAGCGAGTGTGTCCAGTTAAGACACGAGAAGAGCTTCAAATGTGGCTCCTCAAAATCTTATTTGCTTGTGATTATAAAAGAAAGAAAAGAATCGGTGCAACGGTCACTAGAAGAGGGTCCCTCCAATCCCATGTGTACCCACCTCTTTTCTGCTCTGATGTCAACGGTAACTCAAGGAATGAGTTTTTTTCACGCTGTAGTGAATTTTAAGAAAAAAATAGCATAGCTGAGAAAATAATTCTCAAACGATCATAATAATCAATATATGTAGGTACCAACTACATAACTAGATGTGTTGTTCAATTGCTACATGAAACCTTCAGGAAAAGAAAAAAAAAGATTCGTAATCTCTATTATCTACTACATATATTCTAGGGCTTCTCTCTCAATGAAGTTTTTGTGATTGGCATCAGGTCCATGGAAACGGGGGAGAAGCAGCCATTACTGCAGTCCAGTTTACTGCAACTTAATTACGTACAAATGGATTGCCTCTACCATGCGAAAACCAGACAGGAAGTTCTTTCCATCCTTGAAGTTATATTTTCATTTTGCAACTGTTGCCGCGTCAACAAATAATGAGAAACTATTTCCTCTTTACCGTTGTTAGGTAAATGGAATTTGATTCAACAAGGCTTGTTAAATGCAGTGATGAACTATCGTGCCCGCAAACTTAACACAAGATATATAGCTTTTGTGCACTTGGAAAGTCATCAGGATATAATTATAAAATTCGCATGCCCTATCATCGCTTTAGTGCTTCTGTGTACTCTGCATTCGGTATATATGGAAGATAAAAAAAAATGAAATAAAATAATACACAAACAAGCACTTCCACCTCTTTCTAATTGAACAAAATTACGTTGAACCTTCAATTTTCCTTCAATCTCTGGTCAACATATATCTTCAAATGTTGTTAGACCCCCCGTTGATCAACTTCTAAAGTCCTCAAAGCATATACTTTGTTTAAAGGGCTCGACAAAGTTTCACTGTTTTGCGCGTTTTAAGTACACAACAACAGCAATGCCTCCTAAAACAACACCAGCTGCCAAGATACCAGAGCGGCGAGACACCAATCCAGCTCTCTTGGTGGTGGTTGTAGTTGTACTCGACGGTGATGATTTTGTTTGATGACTTGGATCATAACAGTCAAGATGCAACCTTAAAACCTGAGATAGAGAGACAAAGAAAGGGAGAGAGATTGAGTACCCATGAAAATGACAAATTAAGACTAATAGCATAATCTAACTTGCATGTCATATATTTTCATATAGAACGACAATGATACAAAGACACAAGAAAACAAGAGGCGAATCATCAAAACCAAAAAAGCAGATAACATGAGACATGACATCAGGATTTCCATAATTGTCTGAAGTCTGAACCCATCATGATCAAAATAAAACAAAAATCCTACCATTTTCAAATCATATGGGCTCATCAGAGTCTTAGCTTGAACCATAAAGACTCAGTACACGCTCCTTTGTCATTTAAAAGCTACTCCATGGTCCTATACCTTCTAAAATCTTCAAGTTGTAACTTTGTGACAGCATACCAAACACAGTTTGTATCTGTTACAATTACAGCCCTCACAATAATATGTGGACAAAATGACACAATGACTACTTCATTGCAGACAAAATGCATTAAAATGCTATCAAGCATAAGGATTGTGATGACATCACTCCAACTTCAACAGGAGCACTTGTCCTTGGCCATACACAAGGACAAAACCAGACTTTCACATTTGGGAGGGTAAAAAATAAAAATACTATTTTGGGGCGGCCATTTCTTTAGGACTTACTTGAAAAGTTTCTAATGAAAGGGGTATTTTGGACTTCATCAAGAACTCAGGGAGGACAAAGTCACCCCTGGCTTCCCTTTAGATTCATTACAGGTAATAAACCTATTGAAACAAAGATTTATTTTCCTAGTCTTGCACGCACATGCATACATAATATTGATTATACACGTGACTTTTTCACTAACAAGCACAACTAATTTTTCTTTTTTCAATCTAAAGCTAAGCGGGTTGACAGTGGAAGGAGGGAAAAGAAGAAGAGGGAGATCGTGACAACATGGATGGAAACGTATAGAATGATCTAAAATCTCTTAATAATGAGGCAGGCTAGGTTTATGATTAACTTGAATGGTGTAGAGGATCCATATAGGCAACCCAACTAGTATGGGATAAAAGTTTGTTGTTGTAATCTACAACTGAATGGGTCTTTGGCATCGCAGAAGTGGAAAGAATGCCCAAACACATAGAGCTGTGCTACTTTGAAAAATCTAGCAAATGTATTATTCTACTAACATTTATACCCAAATCTAAATATAATACTATTGGCAAAATATTACCTTCAGACCCCCTGATCTAGCATGGTTGACAGCACTAATGAGATCACCATCAGTTGCAAGCAAAACTTTATCACCTTCATCATCTTCATACTGCAAAAAAGGAAATAAAATATGCTAAATATAGTCAAGAAGATAAATGGCAATACAGGATACAAATCGCATTCATATAATTATAGCCCATCTTACCAAAAGTTGGGGTCGGTCTTGCTCATTATCAGCACCAATCCTTTGGAAGACAGTAGAAAGAAGCTCATTTAAATTCTCAGTGCCTGAAAAAAAAAGAGGTAAAGGATTTACTTTGGGTTTTATTGGATAACTTTTAAAAGATAGAGTCACCAAAACATCAAATTAACATGCTCCTTTAACCCTTCTATAATACAATAAATAAATAAGAAAGTTGCTTACATAAATTTCATTATTTTGTTTAGTAAACATGCTTTTTGTCCATCATTATTAGTATATATCAAATAATCATTCCAAAGTGTGCTTGTAGTTTGTGAGCAAAAGTAAAATACAAAATTTGTTTGATTCAGAAATGACACTTTCTCAACAACATTAATGTCAATGAGCACTCACCACAGTTGATTCGATGTACTCGGCCTTTTAGATCCTCAAATTTGAAGGCAAATGAGTTTCCAAGTCCAAGAGACGGATACCTTCCCAGTTCTGTCGCATCTGATGCCATTAGTGCAGACATTTCACTGAAAACAATACCCTGTAGGTTTAGTTACAGAACCAAGTTCCAAGGTAACATCAAAGTATGACTGAATTAGGAAGACCTTTGGGTGTCACAGTCATCTGGTGGTTCTAAAGCAAGAGCAGAATCCCAGAACTTTTGCATCATTGTGTTGGCCACATCATTAACAGCTCCAGAGCTACTTTCAACCTTGTAAAGTTTCAAATGGGCCAGTTGAGTTTTGAAAGAATGAAAACAAAATACAACATAAGAAACAATGACAATAGAACTTATCTGTGCTTCAAAGATGAAATTTATCTAATCGATAAAAAATCATTTAGCAGAGATAATGTGAAATTGGTTTTATCTGGAAAACAATTTCTTTCTTGAACAACATGACCAGCATGTGTTGGCATTGGTCCAAACAAGGGCATGCTAAGGACTACAGTGATGCTGTTCCAAACACTCAAAGAAACTTGCACATTTCATTCAGTAATCCAGTGCCAAGTGTCACGACCAAAAATAGGGACTGATGAAGGTTCAAGCGAATGTCCATAAGATTATAAATGCACATGAAGGGGATGAAAACAGCAAGCAGCTGTATTAATGTTGACATTGCACACTTCACAATGTTAAGTTGTAACCATTAAGCTTCATAAACAAACAATCAAGATGTTCTAAGAATGGTGGTTTTTTAAGCTATACAACAAAACAGTGACATGATCACCAAAACATGATTATCGACTTCCATTCTGAGGCCTAGTGCTTGAGTGTTGGTAAATGGTTTTTTACTCACTCAAGTTTCTCGACTGAACTAATACATCAATTGGAAATAAAGAAAATCAAGGAAAAAGCCATTTCATGGTCCAGAAATTTGCTTTATCTATGGGTGACAAAATATTCCTACTTGATATAAAGTTTGAGCACACATTTTCAAATCTCAAAATGCTTTACCCCCACTCTGGAATACATATCATTACAACAAGCTGTGTAAGAAATGAAGTTACCATGGAAATTGCAGCATGGGTTATCTGCAGAACATCTAAACATGCAGCAACAGACCCATCTGCCCAACAAATGTTAATTAGATTACTTGAAAAGAAAATAAACAGTTTTGAGGATTGAAGATACACTCACCTTTATCCACAACAGGAAGATGCAAAAACTTCCCATCATGCATTACATGTAATGCATCGAGAATTGTTGTTTCCAATGTCACACATTCAGGGTTCAGTGTCATTACCTGAAGCATTAATAAAAATATCAGTAAAAGAATGCAAGGCATCAACAACTCTCAAAATAATCCAAGCTCTTATTCCAGTATGAAAGTTACACCAAAGGATTAGTTAAGAAAACATGAAATGTAGGTTTGTGCATTCATTATAAGGCAAATTATGGGCAAAAAAGAAAATGAAAGTTCCCCCCCAAAGAAATGGAAGGGAAGGTACTGAGCTAAAAAGCTGAAGAAAAGGGACCAGCCTCAATACCTGTGTCACCTGATTAAGAAATGAAGGGGAAATATGCGGAAGGGGACAGACACATATCAAGAAAAATTAAAATGAATATTATACATATCTTCAAATATACCACCTTTATAAAAAAAAAAAAAAAAGTTAAACAGGTGGATGAATAAACAAATAGTCTCCCATGCATTGTTCTTTTATTCATCCACAACAATGATGGCAGCTGTGGAATTACAGCTTTGATGATCAAACACATTTAACCTTCTAGCACAACTGAAGAGTTAAAACCATACAACAAAGTGCCAAATAAGAAATAACAGCATATATGGCTTTCACAACGAACCTTTTCCACAAGAGTCAGCTCAGGAGAAAGATTCTGTGCCACAACTCGCATGAGAATATCCTTTGAACTGCAGCAGAGCAGCATAAAAACTGAGAACAGATACCAGAGATCAAAAACAAAAACCAACACTGGATCTCATATTACAGACATCAAAAATGTTCCAGGAACAATTATGCAAAGAAAGAGCTGGGCAAGAAAGATAAGTACGTGAGTATCCCATGAATTTTGTCCCCGTTCACAACAATAACTGAATTAACCCGCAACTCCCGCATCTTTTTTGCAGCAGCAAAGACAGGATCTGATGGTGAAACAATTGCAACCCTGAAAGTACATGAAGCTACAAGAATTGGTCACACAAGTACACCCTCCACTATCTCAAAACAAAAGCTGTACTCAGAACAAGAAAAGTTTAAGGTAGAAATGTTACTTTGACTGTTCACCAATAATTGTTGACAAGGCTGGCTTGAACATCCGCTCCCTCAGAGTTTCTATGAATGCGTATGGAGCTGAAATGGAAGATTACAGATAGAGGAAAGTGTAAGACAGTACATGAATAGAAACATTTAAAGGAAAAGGAAAGACAAATATTTAAGAAAGAAACTACATTACATGGTACATTGTCACATATAACAAATATCTATTTTACTGTGCATTCATTCATTTTCTATTATTTTTTACATAAAAGTAAGCTTCCTTGAAAAGGAAATTCAAACATTTACGAATGGAAAGCAATTTTAAATGCACAGTGGTAAGTGAAGGTTGAATTGATTTTTTTTCTGCCAAAAGATTAATAAGATATGTATAAAATCAAGCACTTCACAACAGCAGCAAAAGCAATAAGAATTTTCTAAAAGCATGCAAGAAGAGCAAGCAAGCAAATTTCATATGTTGTTGGTAATGGTAATGATAAGAACAGCAAGGAGTAATAATCACATACCAGTAAAATTGTTTCCCCACTGACGCTCCACCCCTTCAACAGCAGCAGCGATGGCACTTCCCTGCTCAGCAGCCTTCTCCATTCTAGATATAGCATCATAGAGGCACTTTGTTATATCCAGCAATGCAATAACTTCACCATTCTCCACTACAGGGAGGTGCCTGAACTTGCCTGGTGACCAAAACACAACTAACTATGATGCTCCTAACAATTGCACTTGATTGATCACAATAAGGTGTGTGAAATGCATGCAGCATCAATGCTGAGAATTCACATACAATTCTGATGACCTTGACTAGTGTAATCACTTTCAGTCACACAAAAATAAACCAGGCATTAAAAAGAGAAGCTAACCCTGCACCATCTTCTGTAGCGCTTCAATGGCTAATGAATCCGATGTGACAAAAATAGGGTTTCTTGTCATGACCTTTGACACAATTGTTTGCTCTGGCCTCAACCCCTCCGCGATCACTCTCGCTGAAATATCCTACCCACGAAAACAAAAACATCAAAACACTATCCCTCAAAAACAACATTGGAACAAACAACAGAACACGACAACATATGAAACAATGAACCTTGTCAGTAACAATCCCAGAAAGCAAAGCATTAGCATCAGTCAATAAAACAGCATTGACACGACGAGCTGCCATTCTCCTACAAGCATCAAACACCGTGGTTCCCTCCGGAATTGTTAGTGCTTTCGATAACTTCAGTTTCTTTACTGTCCTTTCCCCTCCCACAGACCTCCACGAAACAATTAATCATTTCAGTTAGCAATTAAATTTTGATTTAATTTTGCCTATCTAAATTAAATTACAATTCACAAATAAGAATAGCCAGAGATCAAAAAAATGAGTGAAAATAAATTTGTGAAAACAGCAATCCAATTATGGAACCTACGACGGAGCGTTAGGGGAGGAGGGCTTGGAGATGTTGCCTAATTGGGAGGTGTTGGTGGTTGTTGTGCCGCCATTCTCAGAAGCCAGAGACGCCGATGAGGATGATAATTTCCTGGCTGTGGATTGACCTCGTTTTTGGGTCAAACTGGTTCTCTTTGGAGGAGGAGGACCCATTTGACTGCTCATCTTCCAACTGAATCAAATTAGGGTTTCGACCAGGTAGATTGATTCAGGGCAAGCCGAAATCGAAAAACAAAATCCAAGAGAGAGAGAGTTTTAGGGTTTTGGCCCTATCTCCCTCTTGGTTTTGAATTTGGGGTGAGACGGAAGAGGAACGATAGAGCAGAAGAAAGAGTTGAAAAAAATATTTTTCCCACCTCAGCAGACTCGTGTTCAAAAATAAATGGAAATTAATTAATAATGTGTTCTGATAAAAGATAATTTAAGTTTCAGTCCCTGTACTTTTATTAATAAACAGAAGTAACTCAAAAATAAATATTTTTCCCATCTAAGTAGACACGTGTCAATTTCACTGAAGCGCTTCGTCCGTCCTTCATTTCTTATATGAATTTAGCTCCACTAAAAAAAAAAGGCTTTGGATAAGTTTCGGTAACCTATGGTTATGGCTTTTCAAAAATTAAAAATTATAATTTTTTAAATTTATGTGTCGAGGGGTTTTTTGATAGTAACTTTATGCGTCATCACGCTATTTGAAATTTTATTTTTTAATATAAATACAATAAACTTTTTAAAAATAGTGATTTCCAAATAAAAACTTAGTCCGCTCTAACTTTTTGAGTTTAAGTTTTAGATTTAGGGTCTGTTTGGCACAACTGTTGTTGTTATGGTTGACGTTGAGAAAAAACAATTTCATAAAAAATATTTTTAACTATAATTTAAAATTAAAATTATAGTTGAGTTTGAGAGTAAGCTGTTGTACAAATTCAGGGGCAGAATAAGTTTTTTTCTAAAATTTGAATTTAAAATTCGTAAAGCTTTTGCTGCGAAGCGAATGGGAGCCCATTACTCCGACATGAGGCGTGAAATCCACGCCACGTGTAGAACTCGACATTTTTTTGGCATCCATGATTTCTCTTTCTATTTCATAAATTAATTAATTAATTAACGGGCTTGAGGGATAAAGTTATGTGGGCTTATTATGTCAGCTCGAGACATGCGTAGTTCTGGCCTATTTTCTTTCTACAGTCCATAATGCAGAAAATTAAGATGCATCGAATCCCACAAACTCATCATCTCTCTGTTTTTATTTCAAATTTCAAAATAAAAAATGTATAATTCCATTATTTTTTAACTTGTAGTTTGATGATTTTATTAACTTTGTCTAATAATATAATTTTTAATTCCATGGTACATGCATGATTCAACAAAGGAGTTTTTAAAACAAATTATAAAAAAAATTATTTATAAATATTACATCATTTAAAGTAAATTAAACATTTAATATATATATATACGTATCCATACACAATAATTTAAGATAACTATTAAGTTAAGTTTACTTGCCTATAGGTCCATGTTTTTCAAATTACAAATAAGTTAGTTTATAAATACCCAGGCTAATGGTTTCTTAGGCCAGGAGTAATATCATCATTTAACTATTCTAATGAATAATAAATATTAATGGGCTATAATAACTTGACATTCACTTTTATTTTTTTTAATAATATAATAATTTATTTTACATCGATGGGTTAATTTTTCAAATAATGTTGTCAAATTTTACATCTACAGTAATTCAATTAAGCTATCAAGCCACCGAATTAGAGTTATTAAATATGTGAATCTAACCAATCATATCATAAAAATATATGGCAACTACTATCACAATTTCTCAGCAAGCAATCGAATTAACTTTGATTCACATGAAATTTATTTTCTAATTATTTTTTCAACCATTTTTACTAGTAATTCCAATTCCAATTATGATTTTTAAAAAAAATAGAAGAGAGATTCATTGTACACATGAACATATTTTCCTGTTCATTATAATAATATCATCATCATTTTTCCCTTTTTAAAAATATCAATTGTCATGCTGTAGGATATTTTCAATCCTTTCACAAGGTTATTTATTATGATCATATTGACAAGGGGTATAATTGTCCTTCTAATTTTAAAAGGCACAAAAAAATAATTAATTTACCTTTAAGGCAAGATTTCTAAAATTTGCAAGTCAAGGATTTTATTTCATGTTAAAATAACTCAAACGCCTTTAAAAGCATAAAAATTTAAAATTAGAAACCTGATGCATTTTCTTATTTATTTTTTTGTTATTATCAAGTTGAATGGGTGGTTTAGCCTTTTAATAAATATAAAATATTATTTAAATAAAACACATGGTTGATACGTGTGATAGTTGTCTGCGGGCATCTAGCGACATGGACAACATCTCCCTACGATATCTATGACACGAAATCTTTTTTTTGTCGTGCCATTGGAATTGTCATGACATCTTCTTGACGAGGTTACATTTGTCGATGGTGGAAGATAATTTGTCACTATCAATCTTTTATTTTCTTCTCTCCTTTTCCCTTAAGAGTCATTATGGACATTCAAAAAAATTGAGATGTCCTCTTAGTTGTAGATATTGCAACTTTGATCAATATTGTTTTTTAGTTCTTATTTATTTTCGTAGTTCATTTGTGAAATCCTTACTTGTTTTCAATTTCATACTTCAAATTCAATTCGTGATATATTACCTTTTACAACTTGACCTTATTATTTTGATTTTTTTTATTCTTTTGTTTTTAATTTCACCCTTGATAAAAAATTATGGTTGTTCTCTAATTTATTTTTATTTAATTTTGATCTTTATTATTTTAATTGTTGTTTCTGTTTTTTTAGATTGTATTTTCTAATTATTGTTTTTTAAATTAATCCTTCAACATTTGATTGATCGAGAACTCCACTTTGTGGTTTTACCAAATATGATGCTTTCAATATTATAATCCGAATCATGAGTTTGAAAAGTTAATAAAGGTTAACATGAATTTTCTCTCTCTTTTCTTGCACTTATTTTATCTTCTCATTTCATCATTTGATGTTGATCTTTTTATTTTTTTAAAAATAGGCTGTGGGATTTTTTTCTTTTTATTTTTTATCGATTTATCTTGATCTCATGATTTGAATCGCAAGTTTAACATATTAATTCAGGTTAACTCGACTCTTATTAAATGATTATAGTTTTGTGATGTTAACCCGAGTTGAATGAGGTCAAATTGTTTTTTTTCCTTTTTTATGTAATTTTTTTATTTAATTAGTTAATAATTGAAGTTATATTATTTATTTTATTTTATCTATTTGTTGTCATTGCTTTTTAACATATAGTTTTAAAAAAAAACTTTACTTAAGCCATTGAGCTTATAAATCGAGGTCCAGGTTATTATTTTTTCTAGTTCAATGTAAAAATCATTTTTTACTGCAAAAAGAAGATAGCCCACGACAGAAAGCGGGCCCGCGTCTAGTGAGTGACAACTACTACTACAAAACTCACAACATTAAACTCTCATTTTCAAAATATGAATTAAATAGATACCCTTGATTAGTGGGGCCTACAAGAAGAAGAATAGATTGATCGAACTTCAATGATGCATGATGCATACACGTCACGTCAGCACCATTGACAAGAAAATGTCACCGGTCCAATTATCTGCCTCTCTTCCTCTTTTTATTGTTGGTTGCAAGGTCGTAATGGTTAGTTTTTTAATATTTATTTTATTAATAAATAAATAAAAATAATATTCTTTTATTTTTATAATTTATTTTTTAGTTAAGTATAATAAGATAACTTGAAAATTTTAATTTTAAAAAAATGCAAAAACAAATAGGTCTAAAGATTTTGTTTGGAATTGCATTTTAAACTATGTTTTATAAAAAGATAATTATTTTTATATGCGAGGTTAAGAATATTTTTTAAAAACTAAAAAATATATTTTTAAATAAAGGAATATTTTAAAAAATAAATACTAGTGTACTCTTAAACACCTTTTATTATCAAAACAATAAAAAGAAAATATTAAAACCACACCGGCTTTTGTATTTTCTCCCAGGAGAAGCCAAAAAACTTTCTACCCGGTCTCTCTGTAGAGAAATTGGATGCTGTGTCAAGGTAGCATCAAAATTCATCAACATCAATTTCAGGTCTGTGTTCCTGATCTTGACAATTCTTGATTAGATAAAATTAGGCTACAATGCATGAATCAATTTTCAATATTTTTATTTAATTATATTATAATTAAAATAAATGCCGATAAAAAAATCATGAATAGAATTTTAAAAGAGAACGTATTTTTTAGTCAAGATTATTTGTTATTTATATATCTTTTTTTTTGCTCGACTGTAACATGTTTTTATTTATTAGAAACATGATTTATGGAATAGAGAGTGATGGTAACGAAAACATATTTGTAATTTTTAAAAAGACTGAAAAAATAATTTAAAATAAAAATATTCAATTTATTTTTAAAAACATTTTTAAAATAGAGTATCAAACAGACAGGTACATAAACATTTATTATTGGATGGATAATCCTCTTGGAAATGGACTGCTTTATGCTGTATGGAAATTTGAACTATAACACTTTAGAGGGAGAAGAAAATAGTTAGTCATGACATAAAGTTAATTGAATGGGCCATTAAAACACATTTATTTAAAGTAGAGCATCATATTAAAAGCACTATATTGATTTTAATTTCAGCCAACTGTTTCTTTTATTATGACTAAGTTGCATGTTTTTTCTTGTTATATAAAAAAATAAAGTTGGGTTTCTCTTTTTTTTTTTCTTCTTGTTGTTGGAATAAATGCAAAGTTATGTTTAATGAATATCATAGTAGCTTTTGGTTTTTATCATGAGATGACAAGGATAAAAACATAAAAATATTTGGTTCAAGAAATAAAGATATGAAAATAAATATGTTTTTAAAATATTTTTAAAATGATGTTATGTACTTTAATAATTTTTAAATAAAAAATACTTTAAAAAACAATCACAATCACGTTTCCAAACAGTTCATTAATATTTCAAATTGTTGATTGGTTGTATTCATGTCAAACATGAAATTAATATTTTATATTCTCTTACATGGTGATTATTTTATTTTTACTTTTTATTCAAAAAATACTTTTTATTACATATTCTTTGAAAAATTATTTTTATATCATTACATTAAAATAACTTAAGAAACACTAAAAATAAAAAGCTTGCCACAACAATAAACACAAATTACCTCAAAAGAATCATGTATCCATTTAAATACAGCACAGACTACTTCATAGCCTGCTAAAATCAAGTTATTTTTTAACATAATAAAATTTTAAGTTTATAAATAATTATTTGATATTATTATTAAAATCAATCTAGATGATTGATTTAAAAAAAAATCAATTCTACTTTTTATCAAATCTTGGTCGACCTGACAAGTCTCAAAGCAACATGGACTACCATTAAAGTATTGTTTGATTTTTTTTTTTAAATAACTCAAAATTTTTTATTTTTAATTTTGAGGTTGGAAAATATAGTCAAAAGCTATTTTTTTTCTTTTGAGAAAAAAATCTTGGAAAATATTGATATAGTGAATATTTTTTCAATTAGATGTGGCTTGAATTCTTTATATTTATTTTAAAGATCTCAAATTAATATAAACAGTTAAAGATATAAAAAATCCCAAATGGTTTCGGATTCGAATCTTGTTGTTGCTAATATGATGATCGCTGGAGGTTTATATGATCGTAAATTTTAGGACCGTAGGATTAGTCGAGATGTATATAAGATAACCTGGATATCCACGTTAATAAAAAAACTAAAGATATAAAACATAACATGAAATTAATTTTTTAATAAAAAAATAGTTAAATGGTAATACAAAATTAATAATTTGACACCTATAATTACACATTATCAATAAAATAAGAAGAAGAAGCAATAATTACATCCTTGAAGATAAAATATTTCCAAAATTAATACTGTTTTCCTTTTCTTTATTTTATATCAAAGCAAGCATGGGAAAGAAGGAAGCGAGAGAAGGACATCCAAACAGGCAACAATTGACTAACGTTGACAGAAAGCATTGAATATGTGAAATAACGGTGGGCACTCACATCCCAGCATCAATTGGATGTAATAAAGCAATTTTATTTATTTATTTAAGTAATCAAACCAAAAAATCTATTTTAAAGAAACATAAAATAATTATTTTCACTTTTTTTTCTCTTGCGTATTTCTATAAAAAAATTAATGTATGCAATATCTCTAGTTTTTCACGCCTCCAGTTGGCCCTACACTATTTTTCGATCACTTCTCATTAACTAATTGAATAAAAAAAAAAATTCAAAAATATTTTTTTAAAAAAATTAAAAATTTATTTTTTATTTTAAAATAATTTTTTAGTAGTTTTAGATCATTTTAATATAACAATATTAAGAATAATTTTTATTTTAATTTTTTTAATATATTTTTAAATAAAAAATATTTTAAAAAATAATTTCAATTACACTTCTAAACATATACAAAATCTTGAAAAGAAGAGATTCTCAAAATATATATAAAAAACTGATTACCTTTAGAATTTGTTTTTCCGTCCAACTATATTTTTATTTTTTTATATTATTTTTTTAACATGTTAATATTAAAAATTAATTTTAAAAAATAAATAAAAATATTTTAAAAAAGAATCTTTATTATAATACCAAACGCAGCTCAATCATAATATGGATGTTATACCGACAGTCCTCAGATTTTTCTCCACAGTTTGTTTTCTTTGCTATTCAACATTTTTTCATTGGTTAATATTTTATTATTTTCCCCTATTAGTGCAAGTTTAAAGTGTTGTGAGGCTGTTTTTAAAAATATATATTTTTTAAAAATATATTAAAATAATATTTTTTTTAAAATATTTTTATCATCAGTACATAAAAATAATTTCAAAACACTATTTTTTTTAATTTAAAGTAAGAATTAAAAATTATTTTTTTTTAAAAATATTTTTAAAACACAATAATAAACACCTCTTTATTCTCAAAGCCAAAGGTACCACCTTTGTCTTTATTTTTATAGAGTCTTACTAGTTTATCGCATGGACCCATAGTTGTTTTATAGTAAAAATAATCATACTTAGACTGTTAAAATTGTTTTGGAATAATTTTTAAAATTTAATATAATATTTTAAACTTAAAAGATCCTGATTCATTTTTTAATCAATTTACAAAACTTGTGATTGAGTTATAAACTCTATTAACTTGAATTGATTATTTTATTTTATTTTATTACATGATAAAACATATCATAATTAATATATTATTGACATGATACTTGAGGATAAAAGCCAATAAAAAACACAAGCTAAATAATAAACTCAACGATTTAAACTTAAATTTTTTAACTCAATTATTTGAATAATATTTGCCAACCAATCAAATCATTAACTCATGACTCTACCATGTCATTTTTTTATTATAAATAAAAAAAATCAATTTATCAATTCATTACAAATAAACAAAAAATTCATAAAAGTTCTATATTAAATAATAAAATAAAATAAAACAATATAAACGAGCTTAACGACGCTTTCTTTTTTTGAAAAAATAACACAAACGAAGACACGAAGTAGAATTCGCGACATCTATCGTGCAATGTGTGCAACTTGAGCTAAGACATAAAATTTACTTGGGATAGTTAAAAATCCATCCACTGCTTTTTTCTTTGAGCTCGCATGATTATTGGTTTATTATTGTTTTTTTTATTTTAAAATAATATTTTCAATTTTTTAAAATTTATTTTGAATACTAGTATATATGTAAAAATATAAGAAATTTAAATTTTAAAATATTTTTGAAACTGTTTAATGCATGACGTAAAACTTGGGGATTTTGGTAGGTGCCCAGTTGATGAGTTGTTCAAAACTTCATGTCCCAAGTAATTGTGATAGATAAAGAACCAAACTTTAAATGGGTTATCAAAGATATCCTTCTTTGGATGAACATGATTCCTCTGCAAACAGATGAGACGTTGTTTTTAGATTGGTTGTGGAGAGTGAATTCAAAGCAAAGTTAAGATTTTACCAAAAAGCCTACTCTTTTTATCTGTTTGTAACAGTTGGATTTGACCTCTTCTGTTTGCTTGCTTACATTGCTTGGTATCCCTGGACTACTGAGTTTTCAAAGCAATCACTTGGTTTGGTGGTCAAATTTTAGGATTAAGTTAGTTGGGTTTTTCCTTAACGATGTTCGGTGTTTGTGTTTATTTGTAGCTATACAATGAAAAGAATGGATTTCTGCGAGAGGGGATAGTGATGCTTTGGTGGAATTGGAGATGGACAGGAGGAGTTGGTTATGGAGAAGGAAGTCTTCAGAGAAGAGTCCTGGGGAAACAGAGAGTTCAGGATCCATTTCTTCTCATTCTGAAAGATTCTCTGATGATCAGGTAGGTTCAATTTTGGGTTTTGAGTTTCTTGCACATTGCTACCCCTTGAACCTCTTTTTTAATTGAAAAAAGAATAAAAGAAGAGTAAATGGGAGTGATCTTTGGATATTGGAATGGATTTTCCCAATTCAGGATTTTCTTTTTGTGCTGAATATGTCATGTCCTGTCACTCTTAAGATTGGTCTCGAATTATGTCCTTTTTTGCTCATCTTTCCGAGTTCACAAAAAATACACTCAAAAGGAATTTCCCAAACGAATCCTGCTGTTCTTATCCTAGAATAGTTTTTTGCACGCACCTTCAAGCAGAATCCTTTTTATTTTGTATGGTCTTTTTAGGCCGTGAAGGTGTTGCTTGCTTGCAGTGCTCGTTTGGTTTTGCCTTCTGACAGAATATGACCGCAAAAAAATATGAGGATTTTTATCTACAGCTTTAATTTTGGAGGCTGGATGAAGCAATTCAGATATAAATGAACAATTTTAAACTGACTGGTATGAATCTATGGCCTAGGCTTGAGTCCATCTTCTCTTTAATAGCGCGAGTAAACTGGGATTGAATAGTGAATTCAATTCCATGAACTCTTTGCAGTTCCACCAATCCCATCTCTTTCTTAAAGTTTCGTCAGCATCTTCTTTAATTTCTGCTAGTCGCTCAGGCTCTTCACTTGTAGTGTTGCTGCTGTTACTCCTCCTCCTCATCGTGATGTGAAGATTGAACACAATTTAATACTTGCACCACAGATTCTCGGATGTTGCTGGGACTAGCTCCTACTTGACCTGAAACTTCTTGGACATAACTAAAACTAATTTCAACCTTAACCAAAAAAATTGCCTCAACCATCTGAAATATGCTCTAGTATGGATTGCATCAGCTCTGCAAGGCATGCATCATCCAATCAGTTTCAGTGGAAGAAGAGGAAGCACAATTAGAATTAACAGCAAGACTAACCCTTCCGGTGGTACCATATCCATATTTTAAAAACGTCCCTTTCCATTCTGAAGGTGAAATGGGTGTATAAGATCACTTGAGCAGTTGTCCTTGGCGGATACCTATACCTTTTGAATCTTAACCTATAGACTTCCGCCTGGCTTGAATCTTCTTATTAGATCACTCTCTTAGTCTTTTCACCATCCTTATTCTACATGGATTAGGGATGATGCTATTTGTTCTGTGAATCTTAATTTATTAGGCTGGCAGCTGCAGTTTAACTCTCTGCAATCAATTTAGTTTCATTCTAGGTTCTGTTTAGTAGGATGGAATTCCAATTCTTATTGAAAGGATGCCTACTCCTTTTCCTGTATCGATATAAAAGCTCTGGTAAGTTTTTGAAACTGAGAATTGATAATCATTTTGTCTTATTGATTCTCCATCATATCATTGTGTCCTGATTTTGATTGATGTTGGAGAAATACTGATTATTCTTTCCTTCTTCTTGGCAAAGGTATATCCAACTCATAATCCTCAATCACCAGAAGTTACATCTAAAGCTGTATTTACTGATGAAGACATTGGAGACAATGAGAGGACCTTGACAGATAAACTATCTGCTGCTCTCCTGAACCTTAGTGCCAAAGAAGAGCTGATAAAGCAGCATGTCAAAGTTGCAGAAGAAGCAGTTTCAGGTATTGATTCCATTTTCCTTCTTCTCTCTTTCAAGTTTGAGCTAGTATTTGTTTTCTTCTAAATTAGAAGAGTACAAACTTGTTAAATAAAAATAAAAAATGTATATCAAGTCCACCCCAGCTTGTAAAGGTAGTGTTGTTCCGAGATACCTGTTAAATCCCTCTCATGATATAGGTGTGAGCAGGGAGGGATTAAAGATGCAGGAGGGCTTTTCTCTATGGTGTAACCCTGCCATTAAAAAAAAAGAACAAAAAAGAAAACAATTGATGCCACTTTTTAGAGATTGTCAATAAACTTCAATTTTTTCTAACATTATCCCTTTCCCTGTCCTATTGGGATGTGATCTATAATCTTCTTCAAATATCTGGATTATCAGCTCCTCTTATTTTTTCTGCCTCAAATTCCAGGGTGGGAGAAAGCTGAAAAAGAAATGTCAGCTTTAAAGCAACAAATCAAGGCTGCTACTGAGAAGAACTCTGGACTTGAAGATAGAGTTTCTCATCTGGATGCAGCACTCAAGGAGTGTGTGAGGAAGCTAAGACAATCAAGCGAAGAGCAAGATAGAAGGATCAATGAAGCTGTTACCAAGAAAATTTGTGAATGTGAATCAACAAAGTCTAAGCTCGAGGCCCAGCTCATTGAGCTCCAGGCTCGACTTGAAACTACAAAAAGTGATGCCACCGTGTCAGCTGATTCTGAGTCATGGAAAAAGCTTAATTCTTTAGAGAAAGAGAATTCATCCCTTAAGCGCGAGCTCCTTTCTCTAGCTGAGGAGATACAGGTTAGAATTTTGGAGAGGGACTTGAGTACCCAGGCTGCTGAAACAGCAAGCAAACTACAACTGGAAAGTATAAAGAAGCTTGCTAAACTTGAAGCTGAGTGTCGCAAGTTGAAAGCTGTGGTTCGTAAAGGATCAGCTGCTAATGATCATAAATATTTAACAGCCTCTTCAATTTGTGCTGAGTCTTTCACAGACAGCCAATCTGATAATGGGGATAGGCTACTGGCAATTGAAAGTGATTCATGGAAGAGGAGCGGCTTGGAAATGAATGAATGTGACCAAACTTGCCCCGGCTCATGGGCATGTGCTCATGCTACAGAACTCGATCAATCTAAAAATCAGAAACCTACTGGAAGAAACATCATGGTCCCTTCTTCAGAAATTAATCTCATGGATGATTTTCTGGAAATGGAAAGACTTGCAGCTTTGCCAGATACAGAAAGTGGAAGTTCTTACCTTGAGGCAGGACCTGTATCAGATAAAGGAAATGGTAGTGGAAACCCATTGAAAGAAGAACTCGAATCCATGATTAGCAGGACTACTGAACTGGAGGAGAAGTTGGATAAGATGGAAGAAGAAAAATTTAAATCAGAAATGGCTTTGACTGAATGCCAGAGGCAGCTTGAGACATTGAGGAGTCAGCTGAAGGAAGCAGATGTAAAGATGGGGGAGCTGCAAGCTCTGTTGACTCTTGCAAATGAATCAAGACAAGCTAGCGAGGAAGAGATAAAGTGCATTGATTCAAAGAGAGAAGAGGCAGAATCACAACTCAGAATTGCTGAAGCTGAGATCAAAACCTTGCTTTCTAAAATTGTTTCATTAGATGCAGAGGTCGAGAAGGAGCGTGCTTTGTCAGCTGAAAATGCTGCAAAGAGCCAGGAGTTGGAGGGCGAGATCTCAAAAATGAAATGTGAAGTTGAGCTCCAGAATGAGATCGAGCGCAAGCGTGTTGCCGGCTTTAACCAAGAGTTGAAGATAACACAGGTCAGTTACATGGTCTTTGGTGCCTTGAACTGCAGTACATATTGATCCCTTTGCATTTTTCATCTTGGCTGCTATACTTTGTTACAATAACTTATAACAAGCCAAGCCATCTAAATTGTGGTGTGAGCTCACCAATTAGAACACAACAGATTTCTTTGAAACATTGATTTTGTGAATTCACAAATTTTTATAGCGTGTTTGTTATTTGACCTTTTAAAGCCAGTGCTTGACAGAATGGCAAATGTATTGTGTAAAATACAAGGCTATAAAATGAAGATTCAAACTCACCTTTTTCCTGCGTTGCAATATGCAAAATCCAAATGATGGAATTTAATTGATAAATAAACCTACCATCACTGTTACGGTTCTGGCATAAAAATGTCCTGAATTCTTTTTCGTATTCTGTGCAGCACAGTGATCTGCATTCTGGGATAATTCAACTGGTATTTATTTGTTTATTCAAATTTCGAAGTCTCATGAGAGGGAATGTTTGGACTAGTAATACCGTTGTTGATATTCCCTCTTGTCTGCCGATTTACAAACCATTTAAACTTGGATTTTGCAAACTCAAGTCTCTCCATCTACTATCTTATACTCTTTACTGTTCAAATAACTTCCATATTGAAAATGCTCTACAAAAGCAAATGGTCCCTGTTGCATTTTTGTTCTTTTCAATAATTTTCTTTTAGTTGGCCACTTGGTTAAATTATGAGAAACTGTTTCTTGAATAGATTAAAATATTTTCTTTATCATGCTTTTGGATTAATTTCAAAGCTACTTTCAGATTTTGAACAACATCCTTTGTCAAAATCACTTTCGGTCTTGTAAAACTCAATTGGTAACACAGTTATGATTGATGTGAAATACCTAAATTTTTTGTATATCTGGATGCACGCTAATCATGACATGATCTGTTAAACATAATTGGGTTATGAACAAGAGTAATTTGCTAAAAAAACTGCCTTCTTAATTTGGTATTCATATCTTCTGTTTCATGGCAGGAGAAAGAGCTCGCTGTTGCTGCAAGTAAATTTGCTGAGTGCCAGAAAACCATAGCTTCTCTTGGTCTTCAGTTGAGATCTCTTGCAACATTGGAAGACCTGCTTGATTCTGAGAAATCATCGGATGTCAGTAGTGAAGAATCAAAGGATCATGAGAATGGTGAACGGTGGAGATTACATCTTGGAAATCTATCTTCACGTTCTGAGGCTTTCCAAGTCACTGGAGGTGCTTTCAGATTAAAGAATGGCAGTGATAGGGAGTCGTCATTATCGACAAACTCAAGCTTTGTTTCTGAAAAAACCCGAAGTGGGTTTGGAGAGTTTTCCCCCAGAGGTCAGAGTAGGGTTCGATATGAAAACTAGTATATGTTAAAAATGACATTAAAGGAATCCATAAGGTAGCAAGTTTTCCATTGTAAAGCATTCATTCATGTCATAAAAAAATGCAGATTCCTTCTTTTGAATCTGCAGTTGTATTTATATACATTTCACCTCGTGCATAAACAGATTATCCATGAAAAAAAATAATATAAAGCTTAAGAAATAATGCTCTTCCTGTTATCATCTGGTGCCTTTCAGATTAATACGTTTATACATTGCACACCCCTCTCCCTGTGCGCAAGTGTTCGCGTGTATCCACACATATTAGAAACTTGTACGAATATGGATGTATTCCTCGAGCTGACGAGGTCTCGTGGCTTCTCCCACTTGTTTGGTTGGTTATAAAAGGCGAAATCAATAATTTCACTAGTAAAAAGAGGAAACGATAGGTGTAGTAGAAGCACGTTGAGAATTGGAAGACCTTCTTCCATTTACTGAGGCTTCCTCCTCCACTTAATCTTTAAAGATCTTCAACATTTAAAACATTTCTCACAGGAGCATTGCAAGGGTTATTTTATCCCTTTCGTATGGCAAGATGCAAGTATGATTTTTATGAGTGGACTTTCACGTACTACAAAGAAACATAATTCTATATTCATGGTTGTTTGACCGCTTTTCTAAGATGTCTTATTTTATCCCTTCCACTGAGACCTTATATGTTTCTATAGTTGTGAAACTCTATTTCAATGAGATTCAAGATGTATGGTCTTCCCCAAACCATAGTCTTGGATATAAATGTAGATTTATGAGTTATTTATGGAAAGCCTTTTAGCATATGACGGGATTGTTCTCAAGTGGCGTGGCGCGATGGCAAAGAGCTTGAGATCTGCACAGCAAGTCTCGAGTTCGATTCAAAACGTGCACCTCTTGTAAGAATGTTGGATAATCGAGGTTTTACTCGTTCACCTGGGCCCACAAAGTACGCTTTCCGGAGAGTAAAGTTTCCTCGAATCCAAAAAAAATAAAATATGATGGGGATTGAGTTTAAGTTTTTTAGTGTCTATCACTCCCAAATTGATGGTCAAACATAGATGCTAAATAAGAGTTTATGCAACCTTTTGAGATATCTAGTAAGTGATTATAATATAATTATTTATGTTAGATAGTTTCAATTAATGAACTTGGTAATAGGTGAATGTTTTAGAGTGATGTTATTCATATGTTTTTCTCTCCTTAGTGTGGGACAATTTTTAATGATTGAATAAAAACACAGACCATCCCTCCTCTAAATTCCTCTTCTTTCTATTTTTTTTTCCTTTTCCAGCTTGTAATTCTTGGCTTTTTTTTCTATCTTTCCTGGCCTTTTTTCTCGCTGCAGTATCTCCCAAAAACTTTGATCTTCACATAACAAGTAGTGAAATTGGTAGCTGGCTATACTCAGGAATCACTATTTTTTGCCTAGACCAGTCCAATCTGTACATTCAAAGAATAATAATAATAAATAAATAAATAAAAAGCTAAACAAACCACCTCATTATCTGCTTGTACTTGCATTTGGAATTCTAATTTTCTCATAAGCTTTCAAATTCTCCAGACAGAAGCTCTCTAAAGTCTCAAAAACAGGAGGCAGGCTGCTTCTCAAGCAATCTGAGGCAGCATCATTGGCTAGCTTAATAGCTTCTTGATGTGCCGCTTTTTGTTCATCTAACATCTCCTGCGTCGCGGCTACAACATCTTTCTCAAACTGATCCTCTAAATCCTTCAAAAGATGTTCGGTTTTAATTCTCTGCCTGCGTTCTTCTTCTCGCTTCTCCTGTAAATGGTGTAAGCTCGAGGCAAAACCATGAATGGCCCTGCACACTCCGTCTTCTGAAATATTCTGAATTGCGTTGTGCCAATCATTACAAACAACGAAAATGGCAGGAGCTCCTATCCGGCCTGGAGAAAATCGATCAGCTTCATCTAGAGTTTTCAACTCCTCAGATATGTACATCAGAAGCCAATTGTTCAACAATGACACAAAAGTTTTCTGGGTTCTAATATAGTGACTAAAGCGTGCAGCCCATTTCCAAGTTTCCTTCTCCAGGTTTTTAGCAGCCCTTAAGCGTAGACCTTTGCCGGCGTGCATGCCAGCTACATGCACGCATGTTTCAGCATTTTTAATTGCTTGTGACTGCCTTCTGTGGCACTTGATTATGAGCTTCCACATTCTTGACAATCTGCACAGAAATTCATGATATAACGAGTCAGAAAGGTATAAATCAAACCATATTAAGCTGAAAAATCATGTTATTTGAAGTTAATTTTTAGCAGAAAAGCAAGTGACATACCCGATAATCAATTCATTCACCTGGCCCTGCAGCTCTTCATCTCTTATTCTGTGAATCCTGATCGATATTGCCTCAATTGCACTGACAGGAACTTTAATTTTTGAAAGCAGACTTTTGACAGAAGCTTGTGTCCTGTCAATCTGACTGGACTCGGCACCTCTATCATCCAGCCTTTTTAGCCTCTTCCACTCTTTATCATAACAAACACGAAGGTTTTCCTCAACCTGTCGTCAGTGAAACAGGTAAACAGATTAGACTCAATCCCAGCCATAACCACTTCAGAAATAACAGATACAGTTTCGGACCATTTTTCAGATATCTCGACCAGAAATTGTCAACGAGTGGAAGAATGTGAAAAAATGTAAATGCAAAGCAAAATAAACAGAAATATCCTAACTATTCATCTGGGACCCTAAAGTTTTTTTTTAAGAATATTGAAACTTATAGTCTGTTGAGTTTACATGACTGTAGTGATGTAGAATGCAAACATTCTATTACATTATCTGACAAGGCACAAAGCAGGATAGGAGCATATTCTTCAATGCATACATCATTGTTATGGTTTTATATAGCATTTGCAATATTTCAAAAGCTATTTACTTGATTTCTGATGCACTCATGTCCACCATAGCATGATATAAGCCATTGTAACTGGCATCTAGAAACAGAACAGTAAACAAATAATGTTAAGAATGAAGGAACAACTCATGCCTGACTTCAATGTTGTGAGAATACTTCATACTTTGGCCGAATCCTAAATAGCCTTTCATAAAAACAGCAAAACAGCACATGAGATGGATAATTTGAATCAGAAAACAGTAGAATTAAAGCTAGTCCCACGGGCCAAAACAAATGCCTAGTCAAACTATTTAGAGCTTGCCTTTGTTTTTTCTTCTGAGAATCCAAAACTATTTCAAACTTCGAAAAAAATGAGAGGAAATAAGTATTTGCTAATGGTGAATCTTCTACCACCCCACCCCATAGATACTAATAACTAAAGATATCTACATGCAGAAGGATCAAAATCTCATAAGGAAATTGCATTAGTTTTACACTGCACAATAGATAAACATGACCCGAGAAACATCATCCAAGATTAACAAATTGACCAAAAGCTAAGGGCTCAGAATCATGCATAAGGAAAATTCACTGGTGAAATAAATGAAGATCCAAGAATAACATTTTTTGTCAAATAAATTTAAGGTTTTCCTTGTATGACTAAGTGAGCCATTTCCTGCAGACAGGACACTTTCATACTGTACTAATGCATTGGTGAAGTGAATATGAAACTTGTAAATGTTTAGGGATGTTCTTATCTTAGGCCTATAGAAACACTGGCTTTCATATTTTGCAAGCTAATGAAAGCAAAAAAAATCAATTTTCCTCGTAAACTTCCAATTGTGAAGAATTTAGATGCCATACCTTAACCTCCTCATAGAGTTTCTTCTCCCATACACGCAGCTTCTCCAAAGTGGAGGACAGGTGGCAGGATTTTCTATCAACCTCCTTATAATTTTCACAAACAACTTTGGATGACTTCATTTTCTTGGAAGCAGATCTACTTGACTGAACAAAAGCTGGGTGCTGTGAAGACATTGCAAAAGGAACTGCCAAACTTACAAGCCGAGAGACGAGTTCTGCAAGGCAACAAGTGATCATAAAACAGGTCAAAATTCTTTTTCTTTCAGAAATTAACTTCATCAAATAAAATCAAGAGACAAATTTCGTTGAAATACTGAACACAAGACAAGACCTATGACAATTCAAGTAACACAGTTGATACTTGATAGGAATGGTACTTGGTCAATCTGACAAAAGTTGACGCAGGATTATTCTGAGCAAATGAAAAGACTAAAGAATCGTAATAACTCGTACCTTTAAATTTGGCACCTGTAGTCTGATAAGGCAGCTTGCCTGCCTCAAGCAATATGGAAACCTCTTGTCCATAGATGAAAGAAGTCTCAAATGCATTCTTGATTTCCTTTACTGCTTGCTGAAGACCCCATGGACTATGGATATCTGTTTCTGTACATTCACCATTGCAGGTAAATGACTGGGCCTCCTGTGAACTCTCACCTTCATCCATTTTACTCTCTTGTTCTATTTTGATCAATCCACGGGAGCTGGAACATGCCATGGCATTTTCTTCATCAGGCATGTTTTTAGACTCCTTTTCTTGTTCAGACTGTACGTGATCATCATTATTTGGGTCAGCACCAGAGTCTCCATTTGTATCTTTCTCTGAAGATTTCTTCTTGTATCTTGTTTTCTTCACTATACTTTGATCAGTATCATCTTCCAGATCAGGGATCCCCTCTTTCTCCCTGATTTTTCTTACTTCAAAATCATCACTCTCAGCTCTATCGCCAATTATATTCTCCTGAAAATAGTAATTATAGTAATGATAGACATCATCAACCTCAGTGTTAAATGGATTGAATTTCCAAGCAAAACCTGCAGGCTCAGGAGAAGGGGTGGCAGCAGGAGCCCTCTCTTCTTCTGGATTATCAGCACGGACAGGAGGGGGCCAAAACCCATAATAATAAGGAAAGTCCATTGGATTTTTGACAGATTCCCAATTTCCATCAGGAGCATATGTGACTTTGTTTTTTGAAGTATCCATTGTAGCATCCAAAGCCACTTTATTGTTTTCTTGAGGGTACCTCGTATCAACAATTGGAACATATATATCGTCATTGTCAGGACCAGGGTATCTATGTCTAGAACCTGCAGGAACACCAGATGACATATTTCCCATATGTCCATTTGAATTCGCCCCTGATTGAAAATCTTTCTCTGACCCAGAAGACTCTCCTGAAAAATGCAAATGTTCATGAACAGAATCAGTTTCTGACTCCAAATCTGAGGAAGAAAATTTCAAATGTGAATCCTCATCAGAGCAATCACAAGAGAAATCAGAAATAATCTCCAAGTCCTCCTCTAAAAATCGATGCAGCGCATTTCCCATGTCTAAAAAAGATTGCACATACATAATGTGAGCTGAAACTAGTTCATAACGACAATCAACAGCAGCCTTAATCAATTCATTCCTTTCTTTACAGAGACTCACCAGCTCTAACCTATCCACCTTAGACATTCCAACACCCATGTCTCCAAAAAACAATAAAAACCCTAAATGCTTAACCTTAAACCCCGCAACACGGACCAAAACTTGAGAGACAAGAAATCCTAATAAAAAATTTCTTTAGACTTATGAGAGAAACCTAATTTAGCAAACTCAACACTGAATGGAACCCAGCTCAATAATCTGAAATAAAGGAAATCCGCTGGAAGCGCAGTAATTAATAATATTTATTTATATATGTTTTAAATAGGGTATCCGTGTGCCATCAGGAAGGTGAATAAATGCAACTACTATGTATTTGCGGATTCGTAGTGATTCGAAAATTATGATAAAAGATTTTATATTTGAGAATTAAGAACTTTTCCAATCCAAAATAGGAAACATATAAGCAAAAACAGAGGAAACAAAAAAACCCATAAAAAAGTTAAGAGTTTGCAATCTGACCCATCATTGATATGTTTCTTAATTGCCATTTTTTCTAGCTCGAGCATATTTTAGATTTTGAATGGTTTTTATAAGAATCAACCTCTTGTTCTGCATAATGTGTTTTTTTCACCTCTTGATTTACATTGGACTGGACCTTTCCATTAGACTCTCATCTGGCTTTCCCCTTCGAAAATTTTCTTTTCTTTTCATTGGGAGCCCAACGGGTGTTGGACAATGTCAATTACCACAAGAGTAGCTTCTTCAAATTCTTAAAATATCCAAGAACAAATTTCATTTTTTTAGACCTTTTCCAGTCAAAATTAATGTACTCTCTCTGGCCATCTTTTAAATTTTGAATAAGAAAAATCAGTTTCATTAACAATCAGTGCCTATGCCCTTTAAATGTCTTTTCTTTTTCTTCCAGCACCAATTATAAAAACCAGTTAAACGCCATGAAAGTGAAATTTTATAGCCCCAAAATAAGCAAACCAGCACCTACAAGTTCCTTCTAGCAGCAAACATAACCCAGCTAGAAGAGATTTTTTAAAAAAAAACCCAGAACGTGAAATCACTAGATTATAGTAAAAATGGGAAAAAAGAAGCCAGCCCAGAACAGAAAATTAGAAAATGGGTCACTTAATCTTCTATTCCCATCAGTATTTATGAGGACAAACTCGTCCTTGCTGTGAGAACCAGCAAAGAGTTGTCGACCGCAGAAAGTCATCTTCTTCGAAAATATAAAGACTAAAGGCGCAGCTCAATACCGAGTCAACTCGTTCATCGCACACTTGTATCAAATTTGAGCTTTCTGTCAAGTGCTGGTCTTTTTTTTTTGAACTTTGAAAGGCTCCTCTTCGTCACTGAGAATTGGAGAGAAGAGAAGAAGAAGACTAGGGGTGAATGGGCTTCATTTCGGGCTATTAATGGGCCCATTGGTCTATCAGTGGACATGTGATGGGTAGTTTTTGGAGGTCAAAAACTCAAAATTATTGTGATCCATTTCTATTAATTAATTAGTATATCTCTGGGCCTTTGCATCTATAAAAATATTGTTTTTCTTAAATTAAAAATGAAAGTAAACCTAAATTATGCAAATTAAAATATTTTAAAGTAAAAAAGACATGAAAAGGAGAGAAAAACAAGATGGATTACTCATATATGAGATTCATAAAGTAATATGGTTATTAAACATAAATTACTCATCTATGAAATTGGTTCGATGAGAGGTCAACTAGAATCTAACTAGGCATGTTTGCTTTTGAATTTATTATTTAGAGTCTGTTTGCGAGGGCGGTTGTGGTAGCTTTTCAAAGTGCTTTTCATGCCGAAATACATTCAAATAATATTTTTTATTTTTTAAAAATCATTTTTGATATTAGCACATCAAAATGATCTAAAAACACCAAAATATATTCATTTTTTAAAAAAAAAAACAAAGCTGCGGCGCGGCGGGTGAAACGCCACGCCAAACAGCTTTCTTAGAATGGATATGGTAACTACATGCAAGATTATCATTAAACCCTTCATATTTGAAATTCTATATATATTATTCCCTTTAACTCTTGTAGAACATTTATTTTTAAAAAACACCTTTTATTTTTCTTAACGCGGACCATTCAACAATTTTTTTAACTTATTTTTTTGTTTAAAAATATATTAAATATTCTTTTTTATTTCACATCAAAATGATTAAAAAATATAAGAAATAATTTAAAACATTTAAAAAGAAAAAAAAGAAACTCCATCAAAACCCCCTGAACCCCTAAAGAATAAAGTACACGGTTTGTTTTTAAAGGAAAACAGTTTTGCAAAAGTCAATGAGAACAAGGCTTCAAAATTGGAAGGACTAAGATAAAATTAGTTTTTTAACCAAGGACTAGAGTAGAGTATAATTTACTTTTAAGGATAATACTAGAACACCTTAAAAGATTTGTAGGCAATGAGAACGCGACCCAAACACTGATTGACAAATGTTTGAATTCTTTTGCTTAGTGTTTTTTTTTATGTTTATGGATCGTTTTGATGCAAAGTTGCGAATTTTATTCCGATTGACATTATTATTATTATTTTTTTTTAAATTTGAATGATATATTTTGGTGTTGTGATGTTCATATAATATATATTTATAACTCAAAAAATATAATTTCAATTGAAATAAAAAAATAAACTAACTTGAAATTATATAATTCAAATCTCAAACACAATAAAAAAAATGAGAGTCGAACTTTATGACCCGATAAACTCAACAAGTCCAAAGATAACATGAATGACTAATAAAAATATAATTTAATTAATGTTTTTAAGTTAATATCGAATTAAAAAAAAATAGAATGATAATATATTGGATCGACTCAAATCAATATGAGTTAACCTTTTAAATTTATGACTTGAGTCATGAGATCACGATGACCTCAAATAATACAAATTAAAATAAATTATGAATCTCAATTACTAATAAATTCATCATTAAATAATGAAATTGAAAAAAAATAATCTAAAAAAATGTTTTTTTCTAAACAATTTGTACTAGAATGTCATCAACAGTTTCAAAAAACCTTTCCAATCCCTAATTCCTCTAAAATTTTAAATTAAGATATGCTAATATATCAGAATACTTCTCATAAAAATTTAACTTAATCCAACAGTTAGATTAAAAAATTTGTTTGATATTGTAAAATTGAATATTATTATTTTTTTGAAAAATTATTTGGCAATAACAAAACAGGAGGAGTAGAACCAGAATATTCCAACTAAAATTTAAGTAGAATTTTTGAAACAAACCAAGATTTTTAAACGAGATGAAATAAGTTTTGTGTTGTTTTTATTTTTTAAAATCTAATGAGATATATCGATCAATACTAGCGAAATAGAATTGAAAATCCTGTCTTGATATGTTAATATTAAAAATAAAATTTAAAATTAAAAAATATATTGTTTTAATATATTTATAAAATAAGAAACACTTTAATAAATATTGTTACCACGACTCAAAGACTATTAGGAGTACAATGAGATCATATTTTTTTTTATTTAAAACTTAAAACTAATATTTTTAATAGTTTTGATATACAAATATTAAAAATATTATTTTTAAATATTTTAAATGAAAATAAATCGAATCTCCATCTAACTCGTATCAGTCACTTACACTAGTGGAAGACAGGCACAGAGAATCCGTGGTGACATCCTCTACCAACTCTCCGGTATAAAGCAAGTAACAGTCACTGAGACACGGAGATCAGAAGTAATTTATTAACTTTCACGCGCTCCTCTCCTCACAATGCCTGCCAAATTGTAAATCGAAGATCCATCGATCCATTTGGAGTTGCACCTGATACCGTACTTCCTTACTACTACTTACTTCCCTTTTAAGCCAAAATCAAGAAAAGGTATTTTTGGCCCTTCAAGTTCCTTCCTTTTTGGCCACTTTTGCCTGTGTTAAGCTAAGAATCCATCAACTTAGCCTATCCGGGTCTGGCTTGGATTTTGTGGTTTGGCTATGTAGAATCGTGGGTTGATATCAAATACTCGAGTTTATTAGCGGTTATCTGGTTATTTTTCCATTTCTGAACTGAACGTGTATCTCTCTATTTCCCCATTTGGAAATGTAGTATTTCTTTTATCTTGGCCAGTTCAGTTCTTCATTTTTCATGAATCCACCATCGATCAGCTTAGTTGCATTGATGTATGTGTGAAAATTGCCTGAAATCTTACGTTGGTCTTGGTATTAATTTTCGTGGTAGCGTAAGAATTGGTCTAGGTAGGAAGCTAGATTTCTTATTGACAATCAAGAGGAGAAAGATTATTTCCGGTTTGCTTGTGTTTATAGCATTCAGATTTTGGATATCCCATAACCAGCACGTGGCAAAATTTTGCTTCTCTCACTGCACTTCATCGCCCATTCACATGCATCAGGGAGCTGTAAAGGTCTTTTTTCTTTTTGTTTGGTCTGTGAAAGAACCAGTTTTTGCTCGTGTCATGCATAAACTCCTGTCATGTTATTTGTATTTTTGTAATTCTTTGTTCTGTTCTACTACTCGATCTGCCCAATGCCTAGTCTTATTCATTTGTACTTCCCTGCTGTTTTCACTCATTGATGCATAATGCTTTGTTTATGAAGATTTTATCATGTCTCGATTGTGATCAGAATTATTTTGCAGTTTCCATTATACACTGTGGCTGAACTGGGAGCATGGTGGTCAAGATATAGGAAGGTATTCTCTATGCCTTTACATGCGGAAGGGGTTGCATCTCACCACACAGTCCATTGCCTTAAGATTATGCTAAAAGTCTTTGTTGTCTTCAATTTAAAGTTGCAATGAAGAAGTTGGCTATGGACATGAGTAAATGTAAATTAATATAAAATGCTGCAACAGTCCAAACTATGAAATTGTTTTATATGCAAACCTCAAGTTAGCATGATGGGTAAGGAAAATTTATCACAACCAATCAGCAGTGGAGTCAGGAATGATGGTCACTCACCTAGTGAGAGTGAAGACTTAGGGACTGGCTCACGTTGCAGTCTAGATGCAGGTATGGCAACTTGTCGTGTGTGCCAATGTGCTGAATCTGACAAAACGGGAGATTCTGCTTTGGGATTTTTGGGCATTGTTCCTCCATTGCAAGAAGCACGTAAAAGTAGTGGTGCAGTAAAACCTGAAAGCAAAGCAGACCCCTTCAATGCTGAAGCTGATCAGTTCCATCGCAAAAATACTGGAATAGAATCAGGGTTGGTTGAGTTCTTTAGCCCTGAAGGGGAGGTTTTCATTTGTAATGCAGATACAGATTTAGAACTGGGTTCATGCCACCAACAAGACTTGTTAATTGCACTTGGATGCTCTTGCAAAAATGATCTTGCCCTGGTGCACTATGCATGTGCTCTCAAGTGGTTTGTCAATCATGGATCCACTATCTGTGAAGTCTGTGGACATGTTGCAATAAATATCAGGACTTCAGACTTTAAAAAGGTTATGGTTGCTTTGAGGGATTATGAAGCATTGAGGGAAAGGACTGCCACTGGAGATCCTAATCCTGCTCAGGTGCATGCTAGTGCAGGTGTAGATCCTGATGCTGTTGCTGCTGTTAGAAGGCAGCGGCTAAGTGAAATTTCATTGTGGTTTAGTCCACACAACAACAATAATAGTTCTGCTGCAATTTCACAGGTTGTTTCCGAACAACCTCTGAATACTGTCACAGAAGATGTTGTCCCTTCTGAGAATCGTGCAACTAAATGGGCCGCAGAAGGTACAGGGATTTTGCTTGCAACAGGGCTACTCACTGTTACTCTAGCATGGCTTATTGCTCCCCGTGTTGGAAAGGTATGGCGAGTTCAACCTAATTGGAGTAAACTAAGATATGTAGGCATGGAGTTGTTTTGCTATTTTTCCAGGTTGCAATTCCAGTTGAACATATACTGTTACCGGGTCATCTCATGTGCCAGTGTTTCTACAAACAAGAAAATCTCATGTGTCTATGCCAATACTATGCCAACATGGAAAATGATAAAGTAACAAGCACATCACAGTGAAACACATTATTTATTGAATAAACCAAATAAGCATGTTTTCTTGTATTGTTGGATGTTCTTTGTCTGTGCATATATAAAACTCTGTTTCCAATAGAAACAAGTATAATGGCCTTCTAGGTGGTCCAAACAAAACAAATTAGACACATGGAGTCTAGTCGCACCTTGAACTAGACCTTTAGACCACATTTGGAGTTCTACAACCCAAAGTTTGAGGTATTGGGTGGATTAGCCCATGATCCAATTAAAGAGTTCTTTCAGCCACCTCCTGTTGCGTGATGACTGATAATGGCAGATGCGTCTTCTAATGTTTTTCTGAACTTAGGGTCTTTGACTACTGTGATTTTGACTTCAAATCAAAAGGTATAAAACCAAGATTGTCCGAGGATAAATTATTAAGTATGAGTTTTTAGTTTGTATTCTTATATATGCATTTGTGCGTGTCTTTGCATTTTATCTACATACATATATCTCCTCAATTCACTTAGTTATGCTGTATGAGGCTTGAACATTAGTTTGTCCATCTAGTTGTCCCTTTGATCTTGTTTTTCTCAGAAGTTATATTCTTTTTTTTTGGGAAACTGGAGTCTTTGAGATATGTGCTTTAATCATTTATAATTGTATCATCAATGGAGACTTTTTTGTAATTTTTTTATATAACTTTTGCATGTTCAAAATCCCTTATAAGGTTTTGATACCCAACCATAATGTGTACTCCTAACTGTTTGGAGCTAACCTTTTGTCTTGTTTTTATTTGGTTTATAAATTTATTTGTTGTCAAGGAACCATCTCACCTAAAAGATTAAGCTATCAAGTGAGACTTCGGGATGTGATTTATATTATTTTCTAACACGTCCCCTCAAGTGAAAGTTCTTTGGGCTTGAAACTTGCACACAGGTCCATACTACCTTGTGCTTAATTTCTATCAAATAGAATGAGGGTGGTGAGATTTGAACTCGTGACTACTGGATCAACAAAGCTCTGATACCATGTTAACGAACTATCTCACCTAAAAGTTTAAGCTATTAAGTAAGACTCCAGGATATGATTTATATTATTCCTTAACATTTGTGATGTCCTTTTTGCCGTGCTTCTGGTTTATGATGCTTCATAAGGTGAATATTTTCATTTTGGTTAGTCTTCCATGCTTATATAAATTCTTTAGTTGGAATGTTCTCAACTGCATTGCCTATTTGGCATAATGTTTGTGAATTGATCACGCACAACAAGTGTTGATGATGGTATTACCTAGAATTTGAGATTTATCAAAGTTAATCATAAGTGGTTGGTGGATGGTGAGGGGGGTTATGGATGACACCATGAAAATAAGGGATCAGGATTAATAGTGAAACTTCCATACTGTTTTAATGGGCTGGGGTCAGATGGAAGGGCATAGAGAAGGTGCACTGTAGGCTTTATGAGCATGCTACTAATGCTGAGTTTTTGAGTGCTTTCGGAGACAGATTGTCCTTTGAAGTATATCTGGTGCCCTTGGGCTTCCCAAGTATAGCTTCTTCCTTTAGGACCACAACTGGTTAGAAGATTTGGCTTCTTATGGATGATTAAATAGGAAAACCATTCTTGCCATCAGTAAATGGGGTGGAGTGTTGGTGAATTTTTGAACGCATCCATTGTCTAGCTACTTTGGATTTGGTGCTTTGTGTTTCCTATTCAATGTGTGTTGGATCTTTTCAAATCAGTTGTGCTGGTGTCTGGCTGGCATGGATGGTGGTTTTTGGAATAATTGGCTTCCTTTGCCAATTGGCACTTCGTGTCATATTTGGTGCTTGTGAGCAAAATGGCACTCCCAGACATTATAAGAGAATGGATATTTTCTTGATGCACTCTGAACCTGTTTGATGTGATGATTCTTGATTCAGCCAGAGCTGTACTTTTAAACATTTTCATGGTTTGCTATTTACCATGCCTGCTCGCTACACTGTATAGTACAGTAGAATATAGCTCCAAGCTCTCTCTGATGCTATGAAACGGAAATCCAGAAAATCATGCTAGAGCCATTTATACATTATTTATTTATTTATTTTTGTTGGTGTTAAGATAAAATTCTGATGTAGCACTTTGGTGGAAAGTGAACTCTATCAAAGAGATGAAATTACTTACAGAAGCAACTTTGATACTAGGAAGAGCTTTGGAGATCCTTGTTTGAGCATTGACTTGCTGCCAATTTTCTTTCCTATCTTTATTCCCTATTGCTTGTTTCTCTTTTCTTTCCTAGCTATTAAATGAATCACAATAACTTGAGCTTTGCAACAGGAAGTTTTGCGAAGGATCTATGCTGTGAAACATTGTCATCATTCACACACACCATAAGAAATTCCAATGGTTAAGGCATATCCAAATTGGTAGCATAATTCTCCTTTGAAAGGGAGGCAGTCAGTTCAAACTCGTCCTCCCTAAAACTGTTAAATTATATATATAAAGAAAAAAACAAAGTGATTGTAAAAATCTTCTATTCTTACTATTATTCGTTTGAGAGGAAATGGTAGTTAGGTACGCAGATGATTGACTTAGCATTTTGGAGATATTTTATTGTCTAATTTGTATGTTGCTCTGGATTCTTTTATGTATGCCTCTGCATGTTATTCTATGTTAGTTGCAAAAGAATGCTAATGACTCTATTTACTTGAATTCTGTGTTTTACTATGCAACTTATTCAGCTCTTGTCTTCAGAAAATTGCCAAAAGTGGTCTTCATATTCTCCTTGGAGGGATTTGTGCTTTAACAGTTGTGATCTTCTTCCGCTTTGTAAGTGACTTCTTTCTCTTAGTCTTTCTGACTTTGTATTCCGGTATAAATGCTTTTGATCTATGGACGCATATGCATATTTGTGTTATGACCTAAGTGACTTGGTGGATGGCGGGTATCATGATCCTCAGGTTTCCACAGAAACCTGTGATTATAGAATGGTGCTCTTCTGTTCATTATAACTATTTTGATAGATAGTGTTGATACACTTGGCTGAGTGAAATCTGAAGTTGGTTGAAGTGGTGCTGACATAAATGATTCGAGGGAAAGTAAATGTAGATTTCTGAATTTCAAATTTGCACCATTGGAACATTGTAGTCTTTTTTTTGTCCCAATATATCTTTATTTGGTTCAATCGGTTTCTGCTCCTGTATTTTTATAATTTTGGGGTAATTTCTGTACATTCTGAAATGTAAAAGCTGGTCGTGGTTTCTCATTTGTGGTATGTTCTTTAATGGTCATAACTTGTGGCATTTGTTATGTATTGTGGAGTCAAAGTACTGGAGGGCGTATTTAGAAGAAGTCCAAATCCAGATAAGCATGGTAATGCTAATTGTTTAAAGAAAGATAAACAAACTGTTAGCTTCTGTCCAGTTATAAATATAGAGAATTCCAGCACCTTTATGCCCATCGCGAGGCTATAATTTCCTTCTTCCTTCTTTGTGATGTTTTAGAACAAAACATTAGCTTGAAATTTAGATTCTCTGGAATTCTCTGCCTGCGAGTAATGAGTTTTTTCTTTTTTAAGCAATATGAAACCATTTTAAGAAATTAGGTTTTGTAGGATGTTCTCAGCAGTAATTGAATGTCAAGGCTGTGTAAATGCTTGGTATATACCTACGTGATTTAAATAGTTGGAGAGCTTACTTAATTTTCTTGTGCTCTAATTTTCTTATTAAAATCCGTGCTCACCATCCATTTCTTTGATTTTTTTTTAAACTCTTACAGAATAAAATTTTGCAAAATTTAGAATTGTGTAAAGTAAAACATTGAAGGAAATTTGGCGCATGTTGGTTCTGAATTCTGATACATAATGGAACTGAACTGATGTTTATGCCCTTACAACTTGCAGATTGTGCTCAACAGAATCAAATATGGACCTGCTCGCTACTGGGCTATCTTATTTGTCTTCTGGTTTCTTGTGTTTGGTATATGGGCGTCACGGACACATGATACTCATACTACATAGTTTCTCAGAGATCATAAATGCTTGTAAACTTCTCTCTCAATTTCATATCTTTTCCCTCTTTTATTTTTGTTTTCACCAAATGGTAAGATTTGATTCGTGGCTCTTAAGAACTTTCATTATGATGCATTTGTTCTGCAATTCATGTGAATAGACGAGGCCATTGTTCGGGATAAAATGCTTTTGGAGTAAAATGATTTTTATCTGATTGTTTTCTTCTGTTTATTGGTTCTAAATTTGTTCTGAGAAATCTTTACATCATGGGATTTGAGGACAGCGATTTATTTGAGCCGAGATTCAGCTTCCTCAACTCGAGCCTTTCAAGGATGATGTTTTCATCTCACAAATGGATTTGCAAGCTGTGTTTGGTAGCCTGAGTTGGAGCAAAAAAGCTAGAACTCGGGCGGTCTGTGTCCAGAATTTATATGCAGTAGACCTCCAGTAATTCCCACTTGATTGCCACAATTTGAGTGTTTTGTTCTTTTGTTGAGATGGAAATTTTAACTTTCATTAAACACAGAAACAATAGCTAGTAGTACCATGATATCTATCCAAAGAAAAAGCATATTTTAGTTTGATTGCTATCAGACAAGTAATTCCATTTCCAAAAATGTTTCTGGTAATTTTGTCTCACAGCACTGCGTAATGTTTTGCTAGATTTGGGGTCTGCACCCCAATTGATTTGAATACAGACTGCTGTGAATCTGGTCTCATCCCAAGATTTATAAGATCCAGCTACCATCGGCAGTTGAACTGAGCATTGGACAGAGGATTGACAGTAACAGCACTGGTTATTGGTGATAGTAAGCCATGAGAGGAGGCAACAGATTTTCTGCCATTGCCCTTATTTCCCTGGTGGCCTTCCGGTGTCCCTGTAAACTACCTTAGGAAGTATTGAGGAGACCTTGAGTTGTATTTGATTCCTGATGAAGTATAGGTGATGCAATTATCTGGTACCAAATTGCCGGTTTAATGGCATATTTTACTCCTATTTTTTTTTCATACAAAAATAATTAAGAAAAAAATAATACCAATCGACCTATCATTTTAAATTTATTTAGGTAGCCACAACATCAGTTCAGAATGTTATTTTCTTAAATTTATTTGAATATTTAAAGGTCAACGCTTAATTGCTGCTTTTGTTTTTAAAACAATTCTAATTATTTTTAAAAAATATTTTTCTCATCAATACATTAAAAAATTCAAGAACATTAAAAAAACAATAATTTAATGTAATCCAAAAGCATTAAAAACAAATATATTTAAAAAAAATACAATTAGATTATACTCCCAAACACCCCTAAATAAATTGTAGACATGATTTGCTCTAAAAAACACTAGTTTGAAAATATAATAGATTAAATTAATGGTTGAGATCTTGTTCTGCCACAACCCTAACAATTTCGGGGTAAATTACGCTATTAAACCTAAAGAATGTCTATCGCATATACCTCCATGATTGACAAAACATCATGACATGGTGAGGGCATTGAACCTGAGATTGTCTTTCAAGTGGAAATCCCGACTCAATATTTTGAATAATAATAATAATAATGCATTCTTTTTTCTTTTTTCCTGGCAACTGCAGTAATTTTCATCATAATAAACTGTGGCATAAAAATAAAAAGTAGGAAATTTTGTTAGTTTTTGTATTTCAAAGTCCTATGAACAAATAGCCTCCATTCCATCGTGCAATTTATAACTCCATTGCAGGCTCCCTCTATCTCCACTGCGTCCGCCACCTGTAACATATGTAGATACACAGTCATTCATCAATCTTCAATGTCAGCATACAATTTACCACAAGAGATAAATACAAACTAAAGCAATATGTTTGCATGAAAATGCCACCTGAAATTCCAATTCTATGACAGATTGATTGAATATATATGACATGCAAAGCCAAGAATGTAGACACCATGCTAGAAGCTCTACGCGTGATGACTACCTGATTGTTAGTAGTACTATAATATTATGGCTTCAATGAAAGCTCTTTATGCAAATCACTGAATCAGTCAGACTGCAAGTAGACATAAGAACCCACACCAAAGTTCATGGCTCCGCTGCATACGAAGGTATTGATGAGTAAAAGCTCGTCGTTTTCAATCTTCGCGCAGATTAATTCTTTATTCAAAATCGTTACGGTAATAAAATAGTATATGGCAAAAAGAATTTTCACCATGGTATGTTGTCTATAGAAACTAGAAATCGTATTAATACAAGAAACACAGGGAAGTAGTAGCGTATAAGGATCAGGCAGCCCTTCCATATTATGATTTTATCTTGAATCAACAATTTGCCAACCCGCACCCTACACATGTGTTCAACAATAGGTATGATTGTCACCAACAAGAACCACAACTTGTATACTTAATATCCACAACATTCTTCTCTTCCATTATTCAGTGGAACACTTCTCCACAGACGACACACCCTCCTTGTCTGCAAATAAATGACATATCAACAGATGTTTCTCTCCAGGGAACAATTTCATCTACTCCATTATGGACAATCTTTAGTTTTCTTCTAACATTAAGCACTTTAGCAAACGATCCAGGGGTTGCCTAAGTTTCACAGTTGTGGCTAGTAAGAACATAGCTGTGAGCATTTGTTTCGGAAATAATCAAGTGTTTACAGTTTACTTGCAATTGCTTGACGAAGTAAAATATACCAGATACTGAACCTGCGTCATACTAACTTCCCCAAATAAATTTATGATAAGCCAGCCCTAAAGAAAGATGCTTCTCTCTTGATTCTAATATATGTCATGGAACAAATGGCACCAGAATCCCTTCTCTTTTCCTGATAACTGCTAAAATTTCCTCACTTTCAGAGCAATAGAAAGATTCCCAAAAGAGCTAGTAATAAGATTCTTCAGAATACCATTCCATAAAGCCCAGCATCTTCGATTTATTGTTTCCTACTGACATCAACTATGGCCTTAGCAACCAATTATGACTTTCTAATATTATGATTGATAACTTTAGAACTTATTAAATTTCTTTTTAGCTTCAAGCATTCAAATACAGCCATGTTCATGCTTATAATGTTTCTATCATGTACATCCATCTGTCCCAAAAGGGTACTAGCATCAATCACAAGAGTGAGTGGATGCTTCACAATTACTGCAGAAATAAAATTCACATATCGAATAATAACAAGCCAACCTTCTCCTCTGTATAACAGACCTCTGAATAAGTAAAAACTCAGTCCCTTCTCACCGCGTATACCAGTTCCACTTTTATTCATGTTCAATAAAATAAAATAAAATAGAAATTCCATTTCAGCTCTGTCAGACACGACGGGATAGGTGCCATCATCTAAAATGACGCAGCACCAGCAAAAACTCGAGGAAAATATGAACCTATATTGGACAAGAAACTGTGAATAGATTGATATAGCCGATGTCAACAATTTGGGATCAAGATTTATTTATGTTTTCTGTTTTCCCCCGTCCATCTAAATCGATAAATTTCCCATGTTTCGGTTTGAACTTTGAATCTGAGACACCCGTTAAGGCTGAGAGTACTATTCCAATGACATGTATAGAGCTCATTCAATGGCTTCAACGAGTTAAGTCTACAGGAATAAAATGTCTTTCTAAGCACTCATTTTGGAAGATACTACTCCTACACAATTGATTCCGCACTCTTGATATTCCATGCCTAGGCATAATGTCACATTCTCTCCCTGGCCTAAAACGTAATCTAGTCCACAGAAAATTTCATTTAAAGCAATCAAATTCGTAAATTCTGTTGGACAACAATCCTAAATTTCTGATAAGATTATCATTTTCCATTTGACACAAATTTAAATTTTTAAAAAAGTCGAGATAAAATAGATTTACCCAGAAATCTCCACCAACCCATAACATTGCATAAAATCCCCTTAACAATTAGCACGCAGCAGACAATATACACAAAGAAAAGAGTAAATTAAAAGAAAACAAGTCCAAATAATAAGGCAAGAACATACCTAGTTAAGAAAGGCAGAAGATATCATCAGTCATGAGAAGAATGTAATGCAAGATCCTCAAAGGAGTATTTCTAAAATCCAAAGCAGGCAACCTCAATTCCCTTATCCTACACTCCCCACCATTTCCTAGTGACACCACATAAACAGGCTTTGAGTCCACTTTCCTGAACAAATACACCATCTTGCTGCCTCCAATTCCATCACTTGGTGTGTTATTTTCCCTAGTCTTGAAAAGAGTCCATCCAACACCAGCTAAAGCCCTTGAAAATTTATCCATTGAATCAATTCTATCACCAGTTAACCTCCAAAACAAAGAAAAGGAACAGCAATCCCAGTTACTATCATAAAGACTGTCGCTTTCAAACCCACCCATAACTTTCTTGGTGTGTTTAGAGTTGATAAACACAAGCTTGAACAAGCCTTTTGAAATTGAAACAAATGAGCGAAGATGGGTTATAGAAGAAGAGTAAAGTGAAGGGAATGGTAAAGGAATGGCATCGTTTGGTAGATGCAACAAAGATGATGTCGATGCCCATGATAACGATGCAGAAGATGTACATGGAGTGGATGGTGATGTTGATGGTGATGTACATGATGATGGGTACGAGAAAATAATGTGGGAAAGAGATGGAGTTGGGTACAAATCCATGCCCATGTCTCTTGCAATCTTGGTTAGCCTGTATGTATCTGTTACAAGCTCGTTATTTGGCAAGAACAAAAGTAGAGGGATCTTTGTCTTTGTCTTTGTCTTTGTCTTGGCTCTGGTTTTTGATGTGTCTGTATTATTATCGCTGCTGGTGTCATTGTGATGGTGATGGTGATGGTGGGAAAGGAGAGGAGGAGGGTTGTGGATGGTTTCTCCCAAGATCAGAGAGCGTACCAGCTTTAGTGGGAGCATCTTTTCTTTCTTTGCTTTGCTTTCATTCTTCTCCTCTTACCTTACCTTAACTGACCAAACTTATGTTAAAGCATCTTCTCACAGTGAAGGAAGGTTGTCTTCTCGGTCTTGTCTCCAAAAGTGTACACAGTGGGCCCAACGTCGTTTTGACTACAAGTTAAACCATCCAAATTCCATTCATCCATTCTAAGTGATTTTTTTTTACTTGGAATTGGTTCTCTTTATTGAGGAAATCATGGAGAAAGATAAATAATTATTTTTTATATATTTTTAAATTATTTTGATTTGTTAATTTAAAAAATATTATTTTGATGTATTTTTATATAAAAATATATATTTTTAAAAACAATTAAACATAATAAAATAATAGAATGCTCTCGCATTTGAGAACTTTTTGTTTAGAAATTATTCTTATATTTGTTAAAAAAATGTTTTTTTTCTCATAAAAATAAGTGCATAACGCACAGGATTAGTGGTTTAACTCCAACATTATAGCATCAAATTGAGTGCGGTGCATATATTGAGGCAATTTAAGAAGAAGTTGAACCACCCAACTAACCTAACTTGTCAAAAAAAGTAATTGTTGTACGAAGAACACAAGATACAAGACAAGCATGCTATCTTTTGAACAGGTTAAAAGAGCTTCTCAGATTGATTCTACATGGTTTTCTGCCATAATTTGCCCCTTTTTTTCTATTTTAAACAATTTATGCTTTCTAGGGTGGTCTACGGGGGTGCTGTGCTTGCATCAGATGAATATATATATATATATATATATATATATATCAAACCCTCACCTCGAAAACATATACAGTCAGACTGATGAGATTAATGGAGTTGCAGTTAAGCTGGGATTGGAAATTGAGTCCCAAGTTAGGCAATACGATCTTTCTGTTTCATTTCATTTTAATTTATCTGAAACTGGGCTGGAGAATTTGAAGAAGATTCCGATGAATTATAGCTACTTCGATGCCAAAGTTGGTATATATCTCTATCTGTATGCTGGTGTTCTAGACGATAGGACATGGTGTCCCCAAGTACTCGAGAATCTTTTAAGCGGTAATCTTGTCTCATGTATGTTTGGTTAAGAAACAAAGAAAATGATTTCTAATTAAAGATTCTCTATAAAAATAAAGAATAAATCTTCTTGTCACCTCACCATTTTAGGCCGGCCGGCAGTAGCCATGTTTCTTGACTCTTTACCTTCTGTTACCGTCTTGCGGAGCAGTGTGGTTGATTCCGGTGGGAGGAGAAGTTTCACCGGCTGTTATCCAAAGAAGACTAACCAGAATCATGGAGCTGCCCTTTCCTTCCCCCGCTCAGGCCCCATTCGCGAATCTCTCTGTACTTGCCTCTCGTATGCGTGCTTGCTTTCACAGTTGCCTCATTTGATTTTTCTTTTTGGGAGTTTTTATGCTTTCACTGTTTTTCATTATTTTTATTTTTGGGATTTCCAAAAGCGCTTCTGCGGCTCTACCGGCGCTGACAGAGGGAAATAAGCAACCTTTTGATGCCGGTGAAGCTCCTTTGCTAGTCAAGGAGCTTAATGAAAGCTTCAGAGCTGGAAGGACAAGGAGTTATGAATGGCGAGTGTCACAATTGAAAGGTATTGGAAAGATGGTTGAAGAAAGGGAGAAGGATATTTCGGAAGCCCTTTACAAGGACCTCTCAAAGCCTGAGTTTGAAGTCTTTGCCTCTGAGGTTTAAATCCATTTTCTTGTTCAATGCTTGCATTCTTCGTATCTAGTAGCTGCTATGATTGAAAATTCATAACATATAAAAATATTCATATTGAATTATCACCATTGTATAAACAGTTAAGCAGAAGCATACTTGAATCTATTTTTAAAAATCACCAATTAAGCGAAAGTGTACTTGAATTTATTTTTGAAAATCACCTTTTTAGAGTTGTACAAATAACCTTTCAGAGTAATATATTCTCTATTAAAAGCCCATTGATTCTTTTTACCTTAATCTTATTTTCTCTCTGATGATGAAATATCAAAATAAAAATGAAAATGAAACAAGACGTGTAATTTGAGGACCATGACCATATATATATAGATAACAAGCTACCCTTTGGTATTCATATCTTTTGATATTCTCACCTTTTGATATTTCTATCTTTTGGTGTTTCTATTTTAGCCCATCACTAAAATAGAAATAACCTTTTAATCTCTACATATTAAAAGTCAATACCCTATTAGATATATCAAAAACTCAATTACCTAAACATACTTAGCAAATTATTTTTAATTAGATTTTATTTTATTTGACGGTACACAAATATTTTTTTCATAAAAACTCAAAGTTGGATTAATGATCCAACAGTAGCTCTTTGGATATCTTGATGGTAAAAAGCAATTCATGGTTCAGAGATATGCACTCAGCATGTATTCTTGCTATATATATTTAGATTAATAGTCGTTCTCTCTTTTATTTTGTTTAAAGAGCCTCTTTTAAATGATGATATTTCTTAGTTATTTGTTTAATTTTAGAAAAGGTTTCTCTAATTTTATATAAATGAATTATATTTTTGAAAATAAATTATTTTCAAATTATTTCTCTAATTCGTGTAGTATTGCATTATATTTTTTTTATTTAATACATATTATTTCTTTTTATGAAAAATAAAATATTTAACAGTAACAGAGCGGGAATCATATATCTAGTTTGTATCTAAGATGTGTGTTAAGAAATCATCTCACCTAAAAGCTTAAGCTTATAGGTGAGACCCCATGGTATAATTTATATCATTCTCTAACACACCTCTTCAAGTGAAAGCTCTTTGGGCTTGAAACTTGCATGCATACTCACTCTACCCTGTACTTGATTTTAATTAAATAGAATGGAGTGGTGAGATTTGAATTCGTGACCGCTGGGTCAACAAGGCTCTGATACCATGTTTAGGAACCATTTCACCTAAAAACTTAAACTCATAGGTAAGACCCATAATATGATTTATATCATTCTCTAATAATATGTAATACAGATAGCTGCGGTAAAATTGTCTTGCGACGAGGCACTTCAAGAATTGAAACAATGGATGAAGCCAGAGAAGGTAACCAGAGAACCAATCTCTTTTTAGCAGAAGAAAGAAGAGCTATTCATTAACAAGTTTAAGCTAGTTTAATGGCATTTCTCACCTAACATTGCAGGCAAAAACTTCAACGACAGCCTATCCTTTTTCAGCAGAAATCGTGTCCGAGCCTCTGGGAGCTGTGTTGGTAATCTCAACTTGGAACTACCAGTTTTGTAAGTTGAAAAACAAGAATCTGTGCTGATGAAATCATGTTCTACTCATGCATTCATACTCTGCACAAAAATCATGATTCTCTGTTATCCATCATCGATAAATTCAATCCACAGATGAGTTGCAATTGGGAAACTAGAAAATACCATTTAGTTTCAAGATAATGTTAATTACATGAAATGTCCTGCTTCATTTTCTAGTGTTGATTTCTATGGGCCTTTCTCTCTCTTCTATCTGCAGTGTTGTCAATTGATCCAGTAATAGGAGCTATTGCAGCTGGAAATGCTGTGGTATTGAAACCATCAGAAATTGCTCCAGCCACATCCTCACTGCTTTCAAAATTATTTGAGCAATATCTAGACAGCTCTGCTGTTAGAGTTGTTGAGGGAGCTGTTCCTGAAACGGCTGCATTACTTGAGCAGAAGTGGGATAAGATATTCTACACAGGTTTGACACAATAATATTTATATTTTGAAATGCTCTGACCATACAGGTTCATGGATTGAAAGGCGGCGAGCTTGTCTCCGGTGACACACCGCAATCTATAGTTGGTGCTGGAAATGAACTCCTTTTATCAAATGAAAAAAATGGAAAAGGTCTCTAAATTCCAGACTTTAGCTAAAGAGGCCATGCTGTTTTTTCGTTTTAGGTAGTCCAAGAGTAGGGCGCATTGTGATGACTGCTGCAGCAAAGCACCCTACTCCTGTTGTCCTAGAACTTGGAGGGAAGTGTCCAGTTGTTGTTGATTCTGATGTTGACTTACAAGTAAGAACATCAAGCTCATAGCTTACGAGTGCATCCATCACGAATTCTTTTCTCTGTAGGATTAATTGGTTTCGTGCGAAGGTTACTGTAAGGAGGATTATAGCTGGGAAGTGGCAACTGAACAATGGACAAGCTTGTATTAGTGTTGATTATATCATAACAACAAAAGATTTTGCCCCCAAGTTGGTAAGATCATTTGACCTTTTTTAATTCTTTGTAAGGTCTTTTCCAACTTGATTTATTCTTGATGCATGCCCTCTGAACAGATAAATGCACTACGGAACGGAATAGAAGAATTTTTCGGAGCAGATCCAATGGAATCGAAATACATATCCCGTATTGTGAGCTCAAACCATTTTTCACGTCTGGAAAGAATCTTAGATGAGTACAAGGTTTTCGACAAAATTGTGGTTGGAGGCCAAAGGAATAAGATGAAACCGTGGGCTCCTTATTTTCTTCTAGATTATAATTCAACAGTGATACACACGACAAAACATGACTGCATGACTTGTCCTTCTATTGCAGAAAGATCGCTCCGACCATATTCTTGGATGTCCCTGAAGACTCTCAACTGATGCAGGAAGAGATATTTGGGCCATTGCTTCCTATTATCACTGTGAGTACAGAGTGAAAATATGCAGTGCATGTTGTTCTAATCAGACTCTATGATTCAAAGATCATTTTATCTGTGATCTGATAGGTTAAAAATGTGAAAGACAGTATTGATCTGATAAATTCGAAACCAAAGCCTCTTGTCGCGTATCTCTTCACCGACAACCAGAAGCTAAGGAATGACTTCGTGCAAAATGTCTCCTCTGGAGGAATGGTTATCAATGACACCGTGTTGCATTTATGTATTCATCTCTTCCATAACACTCACATATACAAGATGCGGATGGTGAAATTTTGTATAATGTGTTCACTGAGATGCCGCCTGAGCCATATCTCTCCTCCAATAGATTGCAAGGTCCCCAAACTATATCACTGTGCTTCTGGTGCCAAGTTACTCCCTCCTGCAAAGAAAAAGGGAGAGAATAGGATTCATTTTCTTGATGGTTGGAAGGAATACCAAAAAAGTGTATTGTGAGTTACGCTGAAGGAGTAAATGTGTCAATATGGATAATTGTACGTGACGTAGCTAAACTAGATCTGCTCCAAAATGAGTACTTTTTAATGTATATCCTAAGCATGTATTTACCATTCTTATAATAAGCAGGTAGTAGAGGTGCATGTTTTAACTCTTAACAAATTGTCTATTTCAAGCTTGGTTTTCAAATTCTGTAGGTTACAGTTTCCAATTTACCCATTGGAGGAGTTGGGGAGAGTGGAATGGGATCATACCATGGTAAACATTCTTTTGATGCTTTCAGTCACAAGAAGGCAGTTCTGTACAGAAGTTTTAGTAGAGATTCACCTGTCAGATACGCACCATATACACCAGAAAATAAGAAGTTAATGAGGGTTGTGATGAATGGTGGCATATTTGATATAATTCTTGCTTTGATGGGATGGTCTAGAGATTGAATACATGAATCAAAGATGTTTTTTTGTTGTTGGTTACCCCTCGTTTGATAGTGTTTTTTATTTTCTCAACTGTTCAGCAGTTGTGAGATAATAATTGTATGATAACTTGATAGTTATGAACGATTGCTTTTAGATTGTTAGAGAGCATCCATTCAAGGGAGGGCGTCAGTGTCTTGGTGAATAATATTTGTTATTTGTGAAATGCTTGGAAAAGAAATGAGAATTTCCGACTTCAGCAATGGAAATTAAAAATTACCAGACAAAAAATGTTTATACAGTTTGCTATTACCCTTTTGGTGCAAGTACGCATCTTGCCTTGCTTACCATAATTTCCAAGCAGTCTTGCGAATCTCTTTAGTTATCTGCTGTTGAATCACCAGCGCTGAAGCTGGACAAGAGATATCTTCAGAATCTAGCAGGTCCCCTATCGTCCCAAGCTCTGCCATGAAGATAGTGTTACAAGACATGATTTTTTTTTCTGGATAAAAGAAAATGTTGTGGGCTCACAAATCAAGTAAGATAGGAAACTTGATAAAAACCGTTCTGAGTAATTTTTGCAATAAATTCCAAACTAGCCAGCCATCCAATGTGCCTGTAACAAGAAAATCACCAGAACCCTATTTTCTTCGTATTGGATTACCCTGGCATGAATGCCAGCTACTGGGCTAACATAATAATAATAATCAGTGATCGAAACAGCTCTGTTTCTGAATTGGGTTTCTTTCAGTTTTTTTATACCATTACTGTTTCAGTCACGTTCTAGTTTTTATTGGACAAGCGTTGATTGAGTCCAATTTTACTGCTTAAATGTTGCAGGAGGGTAAAAAAAAACGGATGGGGGTAACAGAGAATGCTTCTACTCAAGTTGTCTTTGTCTAGTTTTCAACTGGTTTGATTTTCCGTACAGATGGTGCATGAGGCAAGTTGGATTTAAATGAAGAAGGGGAATCGACCAAGGATGCGATATCACAGTTTATCATGAGAAAGTATGGTGTTTTTCAGGTTGTTCATGTGGCTAAACTAATTGAACAATTAGATAAACTTGTGGAGAAAGAAGAGATAGTTTTTACATCTGAGAATCGTTACATGCTTCCAGCTGAGGACTCTGGTTCTCCTGGTAAGTTAAAGCAGGGAAAGAAGCCGTCGGTGCAACATGAACCGGATCGGAGAAGTAATAAATTGCAAAAGGTCAATGAAGGAGTTCGAGTTCAGGAAGATCAGAATGCAATTATAGAAATAGAAGATCAGCCTGAAAGTGATAGAGCAAAAGAATCACAAGCAGCTCGAAATCAAGACATTGAATATCAGAACCATTTACAAGAAGATCAGGTTAGGGTATACGAGGAAGAGAGGTTTGAGATGACAGCTGAAATTTTTTTCAAGTTGTTGAAGGACAATCAAAAGTGACTGTAGAAGAACGATACCAGCAACCTGCTAAAGGAGTAGATGAGGAAAGACATGAAAAAGAAGTTCATATCCAAATGAGTGAAACTGAGGCAACTGAAGAGCGAAGTCAACTACAGCAACAAGAACTCCAAGTGACTGAAGACCAAGTGGAAACTGAACGTCGAAGTAAAGTAACTGTAGAACTGCATAATGTTAAACATCCTGAAAATGAAGAAATTATAGGCGAAATTAGACCTCAGGTTCCACAAGATTTGTATGTTGATGAACATTCTCAATCAGAGAAAACACATATTAGGGCCATTCCTATGCAGATTGAAACACGAGGAAAAGAAGTTAGAGTGATTGGAGAGGAAAAAGGCGTTGCAAGAACAAGATAATAAAGTGGGGAAAAATTCTACTGACATTAGGTCTGCTCTCTTCTTAGTTTGCAACATTGTATCTTACAGTATTTCTTGTTCCTTTATTCTTATCCCATCTCCTTGCTGATTAAATAACAGTCATGTATCGGAGGTTACTGCACAACCTGTTCAGGATAAAGACATGATAGCTATGCCAAGTTCTTCTCAGACAAGTCAACAATTAGACCATGTTGGGTCTTCATTGTTATTGCATACTCTGAAGGTGAAAGTTTAAAACTGGAGTATTAGTTATTCACATGTTAAACATGGAAAATTAGTTACTAATATGTAAAACTCATCTTATTCTGTCTCATGATCCACATTTTAATTGTTTGTTTAATTTACTTTGATCTATAGGAAAGGTGTGTAAATGTGTGGAAGTTAACAGAAGCTGAGCATGAGCTGATGGATATTTTTAGCTGTTTGAATTCAATGGAAGTAGTAGCCAATATTCATGAATCAGAGCCAAAAGCATTGCTGCATTCTGATTATGAACACAAAGATCCAATGCAACTTCGGCAGAATCAGCAAATTGAGCTTCCTAAACTCAAAAGAACTGCAGAGGTTCAAATAACAGCATTGCAGGAATCTTTTCAAAACCAGAAAAGGCAGGCTTTACCTGGAAATCATGATTTGCCATCGAAATACGAGCCAGAAACAATTAGTGTTTCTCCTACTCAGCAAATCATGCACTCACAGCAACTGGAGGTGGAGAAACAGCAAGTTTTTCCTAGTTTTAATTTCCATCTACAACTTCATGACCCAGAAAAGGGGTCCAATCCAGTTGCAGGTTCTTTCAAGTTCCAGGAGCTGAATCTGGATCAAAGATCAGAGCATCATAGCACAATTGTAGAGGACCTTGAGACTCCTGACAATTTGGAGCATGTTGAGCTGGAGCAGCGATTAGATGTCCCTGAGCTAAAAAAGGCTTTGAGCAAAAACATGGGCAAAGATCGTGATTTTATCATCGCTGTCTTTCTTCTTAATAATGATAAATGAATTGAAGACAAACTATAACAAGACATGCCTGGCAGGATAATTAACCGCAAATTTAGTGGTTTGTCAGGAATTTTCTGATATTGTTGGCTGTCTCTTCATTTGCATTGGTTGCAGAACTGTATTATACTTACTGCTTTGGTTCTATAATAGTTTATAAATTTAAAGCTTTTGGTCTTCATTCTCTTGGTCTTGAGATTAGCCAGAAAAGGGTGATGAATTACTTGTTTGATGGAGAATAAGTGGATTACTCTCTACCCTGTATTTTTTTGTTGTGTTTCTCTATGATGAACTACATGCTCAGTGCTAACATTAGCATGATAGTGCATTTCTATCAATTCATGATCAACTTGACTATGTAATTTGTTGATCTGATTTGCATTTTGTTTTTAGAACTATCATACAAGTCTTGAATAGGGCCCTATCTATCAGAAGTTTCAATGGCATCATTGATTTGTTATAATAAATACTAAAACAAAGTTATAGGACTTAACTCATCGAGGTCTCTTGTACTATGGTGTGAAGAACAAGTGATCCCACATACAGGTATATGCACTTAATCAAGGTGTTGAGAGTTTGTATTCTTTATCACATCGGGGTGTTGTTGGGGTTGTCGCCCGCGTCTCTGTAGATAAAGGATAAGAATTGTCATGGAAAATGGAAAATGGAAAAGTGAAGAAATTATATATGGCAAAAGAACGGAAGGAAAGTTGTCGCTGCCTTTGAGTGAGGCAGTGTTTGTTATTTTAATAGATATTATTTTTTTTTAAATTCGTTTGATATTAATCTATGAAAACAATTTAAAAATATTTAAAAAAAGTTAAGTTTTTTTCTTAAAGGCACCACTACCATGCCGCAAAGTTCCATTTTATGGATTTGGCTTTTTTTGCGAATGTCCCTCTCATGGAAGTTTCCAAGAAATTGTCAACAAAAAGTCAGCTAAAACAGTGCATCTGAATATGCCTTGCCATCTATTGTAGTGTTTGTGCTTAGATGAAAAGGCAGATTATATACTTTAACTTCCTGCAAATTCTTTTAGTTGCCTTTACATTTATTCCTGAAAAAAGATTAGTTCGAAATCCATTAACATGATCCTCCTGTCTCCATGGAGGGAAAGAAGAAGAAAAGAACACCACATTTGAAGAAATCTCGATTTTTAATTGGTAATTAATCGAGGATTCAAGAACAAGCAATGCCCATGAATCCTTAATTGTCAAGCAAAAGACCCCATGTCAGTAAAAACCAAATTTGGACTCATATGGGCTTTTCAAAAATCAGCCAAAACAAGTGGATAGACCAGTCTTAGTTTTCATTCAGATTTTTTACCAAACCTTCGTGGTGCATTGGTAACTCACCTGAAACAACCACTCACTGACTGTCAAAAAGAGAGAAATGGGAAAAGAAAAGGTGGGTTTTTGTGTGGTGGGGGTTTTAGTGCTAGTTTTGTTTTTGGGCTCATCAGTTACTAGTGATGATAACAGGCAGAGGTGGAGAAAGGCTACGATATCAGGTGAAACAATGGCTTCATCGATGTTGATCAATAGAGTTCCATCATCCATCGTGTTACCGCTTCATGGGAATGTCTATCCTAATGGGTAAGGGCATTACTGAACTGGGTTTTGATTTCTTGTTGTTTTCCTTGTTTCTTTGCCAAGTAAGTGATAATCGCATGTACTGTGTGTTATCATGTAATGATATTAGGACTTCTGTCTCTGGTTCTTCGTAGTTTATCGATTGAAATTTCAAAACCTTGCTTGATAGCTATGCAATAATTCATGGAGTTCTTCAGTTGTGTTCCTCTGGAGTCTGGACTGTAACTGCATAAGGCTTTGTTTGGACCTTCTTGAACTCAATCGTTTGTTACTGAAATCACAGAGTTCCATTTTGTAGGTATTATAATGTGACTCTCAACATTGGCCAACCTTCAAAACCCTACTTTCTTGATGTAGATACTGGAAGTGACCTTACATGGCTCCAGTGTGATGCTCCCTGTGTCAATTGCACAGAGGTAAAGATCATTATAAGAGCTTTTCTCTGTTTTCGTTCAATCAATTTAATGACAATTTATGAAAAAAATTCATTTAGCATTCATTTCTTGTTGTTGTTCATATAATCAAACGGTCCAACCTGCATGGTCAGTACTACGATGTCTAGAAGATTGTATGCATCTTGTTCTTGAGGCTTAAGTTAAACCTGAAAACCGGAATTAATGTATGATGCTGCTACTCGGATATGACCCCCTAATTGTTTTTCCAATTCTCATTAACATATAGATGGATGGTAACTGGTAAGCATGCGAGAACTTGAACTCCTTGATTCTTGAGCTTTCTTGAATGTGGTTAGTTTCAGCATAATTTTGTCACTTGTTTTATGGTAAATCTGTAAACCTCTGCTGCTTTGTTAAACGCAATTATGCTTCTTCCATATCCGTTAATCTTGAATCATCACTGTCTGTCAAACAAGCATGTGATTCTATTTAGTTTTCAATATCCAATGCTGTGTGTTAAACAAATGAAGTTATGTTCTTAGTATAGCAGATACCTTAATTATTTTTCATTTACAGGCTCCTCATCCATATTATCGACCCAGTAACAATCTAGTAGCTTGTAAGGACCCCATTTGTCAATCCTTGCACTCTAATGATGACCACAGATGTGAAAACCCAGGGCAGTGTGACTATGAGGTTGAGTATGCTGATGGCGGATCATCCCTTGGTGTTCTTGTCAGGGATGCCTTTAATCTCAATTTTATAAATGAAAAGCGCCAGAGTCCTCTTCTGGCCCTTGGGTTGTTTTCTTTGTTCCCTCTCTTTATTAAAAGTTTATGAGACTCAAATTGTTTTTCAGTAGGTTGGCTAGTATGCATGATGTAAATCATTTAGTCTCTCTGTGTTCTTTTTCCCCTTAAACAGATGTGGATATGATCAGTTTCCAGGCGGATCTCATCATCCCATAGATGGAGTACTCGGCCTTGGCAAGGGAAAGTCTAGCATTGTCTCACAGCTTAGTAGTCTGGGTTTGGTGAGAAATGTGATCGGCCACTGCTTAAGTCGGCGTGGTGGAGGATTCCTCTTCTTCGGGGATGATCTTTACGATCCGTCTCGTGTAGCTTGGACACCAATGTCACCCGATGCGTAATTAGGCCTCGTGGATTCGCTTTCATGTTTTCAAAGTTCAGCTTTTATGTTCAGATTTTTATGTTCTTCGTGCATGGCAGGAAACATTACTCTCCTGGACTCGCTGAGTTAACTTTTGATGGGAAAACTACTGGGTTCAAAAAACTGCTCACAACTTTTGACAGTGGATCATCTTATACATACCTTAATTCTCAGGCGTATCAAGGTCTAATTTCTCTGGTGAGCTGCAGAAAATCTAGTAAAACAAGACAAACATGAATGTTAGATTAAGAACCTGTCATTTGCATTAGTACAACACGAGCAGAGGTGGTCTATTATCATATATACTTTAGTTGTCCGCAATATATACTGTGAACACCTGATATTATTTCCAAATGAATCGTATGTTCATTATATACTACTGAGAAAAGATTCTTTTTTCCTTAAACCTGCAGTTCCCCTCGTCATTATCTTAATTGTCTGTCTGCTAGACTGTTATCAGTTGCCATATGCTTCTGATCCTTAGAAGTTAAAAACATTGCTCTCATCTTGTCTTGAAGCACAGATCACTTCCAGCATTAAACCATCTTTTAAATCTCAACGTCCTATATTCATGCCATATTTTTTTCAGTTGAAGAAAGGATTATCCGGGAAACCTTTAAGAGAGGCGTCGGATGATCAAACACTCCCACTTTGTTGGAAAGGCCAGAAACCTTTCAAAAGCATACGTGATGTCGAGAAATACTTCAAGACCTTTGCATTGAGCTTCACGAATGATAGAAAATCTAAAACTCTGCTTGAATTCCCACCAGAAGCTTACCTCATAATATCAGTAGTTTCTCCACCCTTCAATAGTTTCTCCACCTTTGTTTTTTCAAGTTCAATTTCTAGCTCAATTTGAAGGAGCCTTTGCATGTCAATGAATGCTGACAATTTTTATTTTTTTTCCAGTCCAAGGGAAATGCTTGTTTGGGGATTCTAAATGGCACAGAAGTAGGGCTGAATGATCTGAATGTCATTGGAGGTGAGAGTTTCTGCATAATCTTGAACATAGCTTGAAGAACTGAGATTATCAACCTGGCAATGAACTTAAAATTCTTTTGAATTTTCTTTCATGTGGTTTTATTAGACATATCAATGCAAGACAGAGTGGTGATCTATGACAACGAGAGAGAACGAATTGGGTGGGCCCCTGGAAATTGCAACAGGCTTCCTAAATCCAAAAGTTTCATCATTTGATCAGAATCAGGGATGTTGTTATAATCATTAAAAACAAAACCCCTGTACAAAAAAACACTTCCAAGCTGTTAGTCTCTAACACTGTGTTCTTCTTACATTATGTGCAGGCATATATCCTTGTAAGGAATTACTATGTATCTGTGAAACGATGAATCATACATAGCCCACAGTTAAATATTCAACAAAAATACAGTCTCATTTTACTTTCACTGCCTCTGGATCTTCAAATTCAAAGTGCGGGAATTGTTATTCTTTCTGCACCCACCATCAACTGGTTTCGTACAGAAAAGCAATAAAATAATATTTCTTTTAGGTTAAACATTGACAAGACTGTCAACATGGACAACGAAGATCATGGATGCACCTTCACCAACCCAATAAATCAACTTGCTGGAAGGCAATATGAACGATGGATGTTCTTCTCTGGCCACAATTTTCAAATCTTGCAGGTTACACAAATCGAATGAAACAAACGTTGAATTTTTTTTGTCAAGGCTGCATGAAAGCAAGTGTTTAATTACTTTCGGCTTATTCTCCATGTTCATCCCCCTTGCAAATCCATCACCATCACATCGCCATCGCTTGCATTTTTATTTTCTTTTTATAAATTGTTTTCTTTTCTTTTCCATAAAAGATAAATACTGCTAGACTAAAAACAATCACAGCCACTTGCATTCTTCAGACTTGCTTCAATTTCACTCATTTTCATTTCTTGAAATACAACCCGAATTAAAATTTATATCCATTTTCTTAAGCTTGTTTCTTGTTCTTGCTTATTTATTTATTTATCATTTCTCAACAACAAGCATGGGCGCTTTAACCTTGAAAGTCACGCATTCGCTTCGTTTTCATTCATTTTCAATTAATGTAGTAAATCCTTGTACCATCTTGCAAGAAATTCTAACAAGAATCATTGCATTAACATGTTAATGAGATGAAAATCGTTGCCAGACAAAAAAGAATATAAACAATCACAAGACTTTCTTGAATTTCACTAATTTTTTGAATTAATGAAAAAAATTCTTGTACAATCCTACAAGAATCATTACAATTACATATTAACATCACTAATGCTGATTAATCCGGCCATTGTTCCATCACCAGCTTCATATAATAGTAATACATCCCAGTCCAACCTATACCTTCTTTTTTCCCATGTCAGAATCTGAGACTCCATTCCTATGATCTCCCACAATTGTCACCTCCATCTGCAGACCCCAGGCAAAGATTGTCCGGGCCCACATGCAAGAATACAACGATGTGCTCATTTTAATCTATAAAATTAATGTGTTGAATCCTAGTCTCTGTCCTCTTTTTTTTTTTTCTTTTCTCTTTTGGAGATTAAAAAAATCAAAAGGGCCTCTGTGAATACATGAACATGTCCTGCAGAGGTGAGAGCTGGTCCATTTGGAACTGAACTTGCGAGGCAAAAGGGTCATCTTGGAAGCCATCGTCAATGTAATTGAAGTTGAAATCAAGTGCATTATCTAGCTCATCATTCCATAATTTCTGCTGGCTCTGAACCTCCTTCTCGCAAGTGAACTCAGGTGACAGCACGTGCTCTGAACAGCTTGAGTCTGTATGCAACCTCGGTGCTGACTCAGACGTGTCCATATTCAACAAGTCATTGCTATGACTCATCATCATTGCTGGAGCTCCCATTGTTGACCTTCCATTCTGGTAACCAGACATTTCATCTATGTTGGGCTTTTGCTCTTCCATTTCAGCATACTCGGTTATTGATTTTCTTTCTGCAGGAAAATGCTTCTCTATGCTTCCTTTCTTGTTGTATATTCTACATAATACCCAATCATCAAGCTGCAAAAACAAAAAATCCCATGTCAATTACACTAAATTATACAATAAATATATGGATTAAGGAGGAGGAAGAAGAAGAAGAAGAAGAAGAAGGGAAGTACCCTTAGGTTATTTTTCTTGCCAGCGGACCTATCAACATTAGCAAGGCGGTATTCATGCATGATCCAATTGGTTTTGATTCCTCTGGGAGCTTTGCCAGCATAAAATACAAGTGCTTTTTTTATGCCAAGTGGTTTGGGCCGACCAATGGCTTTATCCGCTCCGGTTGCTTTCCAATACCCGGTTCCGGCCGCCCGGTTCGGCCTTGAACCGTTTGGATATTTTCTATCCCTCGGGGAAAAGAAGTACCATTCCTTTTCACCATACAGTGCCATTTCTGAAAAAAGAAAAAGATAAACACCAGATAATTATTAGTCAACAAAAAAATTGAATCAATTTGAGAATTTAAATTTTTTTCTCGTCCATTTGTTTAGATCAAAGAACTAAAAAATCCAAGTAAAAAAAATAAAATACAATCGATGAACAACGGCTAACAAAATCTCTCGAAATCTTTCTGGGTTTTATTATCTATAAAATTTAATTGTGTGAAGGTAAATCACTAGCACTAAATAAATAAATGGTAAAGAAGATCTCATCCAGAAAAGAAAAAAGAATATCCTTTTCTGAATATTAAAATTTTAGAAACTGAGTTGGGTTTTTTCAAGAAATCAAACAAACCAGAACTAAAAATCATTAAAATAAAAACCAAAAAATTACCTGGAAGCTGCCAAGGATCATACTTGTAAAGATCAATCTCAGCAATAATAGGAACAGAAATTGATTGGCCTCCACATTTCTTAATTAAGTAATGATTCACCAACTCGTCATCTGTTGGATGAAATCTAAACCCAGCTGGTAACTCCAGCTGATCTGCTGCCGATCCGTTTCCCTTCATTCCCAGATTTGAAATTCTTCTTCTTACTTTTTTTCTTCTTCTTCTTCTTCTTCTTCTTCTTCGCCCCTGTTCTAGCTCTGCTTTATGTTTATGATGCTTTCCAAGACAGAAATGATCCTTATATAAGACATGGAAAGGGACAAGAACAGGAGATATCTTTCTTTTTTTTTGGACACGTGGGGTCTGTGTCTATCTACAGGCAAAACGTGGGAGTTTGTTTGTCAGGGGGCTTGCGTTCCACCCTTGGCTGAACGCAGCCTGTGAAGGGTGATACCGGTTCCACTCTGCTAATAAGAACTTGCCACGTATGATTGCTGTTGTCACTGCTTCCGTCACAGCCCTTGTCCACTCCTTACTTAAAAGTCGGCCGTCAACAGTCTCTTTGGGCCTCGTTGACTGCTTTTCGTTTTTTCTGGTCAGTCAAAACCCTTATCATCTACAGTCAAGCCTACTTTACTCTTTCAAGCTCCGCCTATAGGATACTGGCACGTACGAAACATTTCCGTAAGGCCGAAGATTGGAGCTGCCAATGGAGGGTCTGGAGATTTATGCCTGGAACTGGGTGTATGAGAATGAGATGTCGTTCCGAGGTGCCTTTGAATTACACGTCAGCGTCATTTGACCCCACGTCGGGTACATGGCGTCATATTTTATTTTATTTTATTTTAGATTTTTGGATATTGTTGCTTAACGTCAGCACTTACATAAAAATCAAATTAAAAAATTAAAAAAAAAAAGAGTGGAGAAAAGTCATACCTTATTATAGCAGCTTGGAAGAATAATATCATGGATATGACCGAATATTCATGACCGTGTTTAAGATATTGTTTGTTACCGTGTTAATATTGATTTTTTAAGATATTTTTTACTTGTAAATATATTAAAATAATATATATTTTTAATTTAGTTTTAATATCAGCATATAAAAAAAATTAGAAATATAAAAAAATAATTAACTTGAAGCAAAAAAATATTTTTTTTATTTTAAAAATAATAATTTGAAACTCAAATTAAAACAAAGACTATAAAATTCATGAACTTTTCTAAAAAATTTTATTATTACCAAGTATATATATCATGATACCGATTTTTGCACATAGAGTTTGATATTTGTACATGTTATATATTGTTTTTTTAATGTTTTTTGACGATCTATTTGAAATAAGGGTGACCATAAATGTATTTATCGTTTAAATTAATTCCTCAAAAATTAATATTAAATCCCATTCAGTAGAAATCATGTATATCTCTAACCTAGAATTAGGGAGGGGGTGGCAGGTAGAGTTTAGATAGAAACATGCGATACATTATATTATTATATTATAGAAAAACCTAATTTCTATGCTGAATTCACTCCATCGCTCTCGTCAGAACATTGTAGAAGGCTATAGTGTTCTCTCCGTGGGCACAACCACATCAATTGGTGTCTTAATCAATGTTTTAGAAATATATTAAAATAATATATTTTTTTATTTTTTAAAAATTATTTTTGATATCAGCACATCAAAATGATCTTAAAATACTAAATTTTTTTAATTTAAATAAAAAATATTTTTTTTCAATTTCTTTCAAAAACATTTTCCAAGCGCACTCACAAACATCCCTTAGAATATGTTTAGGAACGCATTTTTAAAATGATTTTGAAAAAAAATATTTTTATTTTGAATTAACATTTTATATTTTCAAGTTATTTTGATGTTTTGGGAAGGGAAATAAATGAGATTATATAAATTTAACAGGTTACTCTAATATACATCCTTTTTATTATTGTTATTATTAATAATCAAGCGTGCAATGTAACCAGGGCACTCATGTTAATTATTATTTTAATTTCAAGGCAATGCATCATGTTGACAATAATCATCTCAAATTTAGTATAATTCAACGAGCACTTCCATGGATTCCAGAGTGTGCACCACTTAGCTATGGGCAATGGTTGGTGAGGTGGTCACACATGGAAGGATAAATATTCACCAAGGAAGTAACACTCGATTGGCAATTGATAATATGAAGTTGAGTCCAGCATAAAAGACTAGTAACATGACGTGGAACTAGATCAGCAACACCCAGCTCATTGTTGTCAAAATCGCAATTGTCAAAATCACAATTTGAATCATAAAATTGTATGATTTTACGAGTTAAAAGAGCAATCTAGTAAAATTGGTAAAAAAATTAGACCCTGTTAAAATCAAAGTAAAATCATTAAAATTATTTTTATTTTTCATTTTAAATTTAATTTTTTGGTGTTTTTATATCATTTTCATGTGCTGATATCAAAATAATTTGTTGGAGTTGGAGTTGTACTAGCAATATCGGTGATGGTGCTATTAGTAGTACTAATAATCTTTTCAATAGTAATCCTTTTGATAAATGTATTCGAAACAGTGAGGAAGATGATGGTGATGAAGCTGATTATAGTTTACATAGCATGCCTATAAAATATTTGTTTTCAATTTGTTAGTTTTTACCTAATAAAATTCTATGGACATAATTGTTTTGTAATATATTTTTAAGTTATTTTAAATCATGTATGAACCTTAACTGATGAAATTTTATGGCTATAGTTATGTTGTATTGTATTCGAAAATATTTTATTTATGATTTTACTATTTTTCTACCTACACGATTTTTAAAATGGAGGGTGGGGGTATTTTTTTAGTTTGAAATTACGGTTGAATTTGTTTTTTAAAATATTGTTTGTTTAAAAATACAATAAAATAATATCTATTTTTATTTTTTAAAATTATTTTTAATATGAACATACCAAAATAACTTAAAAACATCTCAAAAACTCTCTAAACATATAGTGTCAAACAAGCTTCGGTGAACCCATGATGGTTTTCGAAAAGAATTATCGTTAAAAGAAAGTCTATTATGATGTGTTTTAATTAGAACAAGCATCAACTCCCAAGCTGATATATTTTTAATATTTCATGGTCACCTCAATCGAGGGAAGACAAAAACAACCTAGTAAACTTCCAAGCTCGATGTAATACCATGCATGCAGCAAGAGACTTTTCTAAGCTACTTGGCGCGCACGAGTTAATGGTCTTAATTTCTTGATAAATAATAATAATAATAATAATAATAATAATAATAATAATAAAACTCTATGTCTATTCAAAGTTATAAACTAATGTCACTTGACCCCCTCGAAGAGCCTTGTCGACCATTCCACATCTCCAAATGGGAAGAAAAGAAAAAGAAAAAGGAAAGGAAAAGGTGTGATGTATACATATATATCATATTCGTAGCGCGTGACATATGTGCTTGGATAAGAACATGGAAGTTACTGAGGAAGCTGCCCGATGCACTGCATGCCTTAATTTTTAAAAAATAAAAAATATATTATTTTAAAAAACAATATTAATTGAGCTATTTTTTATTTCTTTCATGGGTATTATTGGGGCTCCTATGTGATGAGGAGGAGGTTGGATTTAACTATTCATTTTTCCATAGTGGCGTGACTTCATTTCAACACCCACTTTAGTCTGCCGCGACATTGTATTGGCACAGAAATCCTATTTCATCGACATGATTAATTCACTTTTGCATGATCCTGTCCAATTTCGCCCCGCTAATTATGATTCTGCTGTCTTTGATTAAATCCCATCCCGGTTAAGAATACCTGAGTTCAGATGAACCCCCTAAAGTTTCCTGATTCGGCCGCCGTTTCATTTCCTGTTGATGAAAGAACTCGATTCAATTATTGCGGTCCCAGATGAAACAAGCTGCTGAAGATTTTGATTCTGTAAAGTGTGAATGCTGCTTGAAAACATCAGATCACAGACTGGTTGTTCCGAGGTGAAATTAAGGATGTGAGAAGTCCAAGTGAAATGAACGTGTTGTCACTGTTTGTAAGCACCTCTTTCTTCGAAGGTTCTTCACGATCTTTTGAAAGCTGCCATCTTTGACCTAGACTTGTCGATTTGTCTTCCGAGAGATCTAGGATGTGGCCCATGAATCGACCTGCATGGTTTGGGAATTTAATCGAGTATTCCAGAAAGTTGTGGGTTGTGAGCACCAGTGTTTTCTTTCATAATTTGATGTCCACAAGTGGCTTTTTAATTTATATATATATAATTAGGGAAAAGAAATAAAAATAATAATTAAGGTATACATCAGCAGAAATACTCCTTTCGTGGACTTCCAATTTCTGGCTAGGCTTTCGACTTTTGTAAAAAAAAAAAAAGTATTCCTAAACTACAAATTTGTTAATTAATTATTGATTCCCTTTTTATGATTTTAATCTTTTTTTTAAATGTCCTTTATTTGCCAATCGTTTTCTATTGAACTTTCCCAATTGTTTTTGTATTTTGTCGTGTATTGGATATTATAATTGCGAGATCACTAGGTTTTTTTTATTTATTGTTCTTCTTCTTCTTTTTATTAATTGTTTTTTTTATTATATTATTTTTATATTGTAAGTATTTATTATTATATCTGCATATTAACCCCCCGACACTTCATTTTCTAAGGAAAAAAAATATTGATTAGCCTATGCCGTGTCATCAAAATTCAGATGGACAAGGAGAATATTTTCAAGAATTATATGCGCACTCCATATCTTTATTTATTTATTTATTTATTTATTTATTTTGAAACTAGTCAAAGTAGATTTATTGCTATTTTTTTTAGTATGAAAAATGAGCTGTAATTAAGCACGTGATCAATACTAATACAGCTTATAAGAAACCTAAATATAATAAGGAATAACCATAATCTTATTTTTTAAAATACTTTATTTCTATTTTGATTAATAAAACAATTTAACTTCTATTTTGGAAGTTCTATTACTTTTAGTTTTTAAAAACTGGTTTATTATTTATAATTTCATCAGTGAATTATTTGTATATCACAAATAATAAAATATCATAGACATATTTTCAGTATGACATGCATTTTCATTGATGAAATATTTGTTATAGCACTTTACCTTTCTTTCCAGGCCCAAACATAGTAAACTCAAACTACCATTATCATTTTATTCTAATTGATAAACTCAGTACATGATTTCAATCATTAACAGAGCAAGGAAAAAGGTATACAAATCATGTATTTATCGTTAAGAAATCATCTCATCTAAAAGTTTAAGCTGTTAGGTAAATGCTCGAAATATGATTTATATTATTCTCTAACACACTCGTTCAAGTTAAAGTCATCTGAACTTGAAACTTGCACAGACTCACACTACCAAGTGCTTGATTTTTATCAAATAGAATGAGAATGATGAGATTCGAACTCGTGACCGCTGGGTCAACAATGCTCTGATACAATGTTAAAGAACCATCTCACCTAAAAACTTAAGCTGGTAGTATTATTCTCTACTATTTATACAACAAATTCCTATGAAAAACAAGTAAATCCATAAAAAAAATATTACATCAAAAATAACAATTTTTTTTTATAAAAGAATTAAAGAAACAACGAGTAGTTTTATTTTCTTGATATGAGAAATTCTAATATTAGCGATGAGTTTTTTTCGTCAGCAATACTCTGTTTTCATTAACTCCTTTTTTTATCGTGATTTTCTCGGAATATCCCGACAAAAAGATTTCTTCGATATATATCAAGAGAGACGGCAGAAAGATATTTTCCCGGTAAATTTAACTATGATTTATTGATATAATTATTTATATCAATATTTATTAATTTTTTATTTTTATTTATTAATTTTATGGTAGTGTATGACCATTAGTATCTTTTTATAATAAAACGAAAGCTTAATTATTACTGTTATTATTTTTCTCAGTTTATAGTACGTCACCACGATATGGAAATTATAAAATGAACTGAGCCCTACCAAAACCCTAACCATAGTTCTGATAAGGATAAAGAAGTAATCTTAACCATAGTTAATGGGCCAAATATTTTAGTTGTTACCTTCCCCTGGTTTTTCTTTCAGTGCTGGATTGACTTAACTAGGATTGGTTAAATTACACGACCCATGGAAAAGCTCTAAACAGGCTTGCTAAATTATTTTTTAAGTGAGACCATGGGCAGCATCGAGTCAACTACGCTCGCATGCCTCTTTTTTTTTTTTTATATTCGAAAAGAAATTCATTTTAAAATATAGAAAATATTTATAAAGATTGAAAAGAAAAATAATTGATAGCAATATTTTTTACGCAAAATATCAATAATTAAATTAAAGGCTTTTATTAAACATCCAGCTTTTCCCTTCCTGCTCAGCAGCATTACTGGAGCGTGTCCTTGGGTCAATTTCAGCAGGTGATGCTGAATCTATCATTTTGTAATCTTTTTTGCCTGAGTATAATGAAAACATACTCATTATGTGAGAAATTGATATTTACTAAAAGAGTCCCCAATAGGCGTGACATGATGATAAAAGACTTGAGATCTATATAGCAGGTCTCTAGTTCGAGTTAAGACGTGTATATCTTGTAAGAGTTTAGGACAACCGGGGTTTTACTCGCTCACCTGGACCCATAAAATATACTTTCTAGAAGATGAGATTTTCTTGAATCTAAAAAAAAAAAAATAGCTAGAACTTCATGGCATGGCCCACTAATGTAAAGAAACCATGCTCACAAGCTCCTGATTTGAAGTTTACAAATGCCAACATAGCTTCAACAACACCTTGAATTGTCATTCGTAAAACGCCAAACTATATACTCATGCAACGATCGATGGGCAAATAAGAACCCTGGCGTACGCACTTCTTTCCTGAATCCATTTTATCCGTGTTCATGAGTTATCCTTATGTTCTTGTATTCAGTTCTCTTTTAGGAAAGTCTGAGATAGGGTCTTACAGTAGTAATTACAAGAATTTATAGAAGAAGAGAAAACTACGATCCATTGGCGAGAGATTTACATTCAGAATTGGACTTATAAAAAGAAAAAATTATACCAGTGCAGGGAATTTAAATAGCATACATTTTCTTATGCTCGCTGTTTAACATCTCAGAGTCTGACATCAGAGAAACTGAAAACGAGCGTGACCTGCTCCCCAGCGATGATCTTCGTATACTCCTCATACTTGAGGACTCAATCCGATGTTTTACAACCCAGTAACACATTGTCCCCAACGTTGTAACCATTATAGTTGCTCCGATAATTGTCACTCCGATAGCCAGCCATTTCTCATGCTCGCCGACGACAATATATGATAGTGCCAAAAATGCAACCGAAACAAGCGCGCAAGCTATCCACATCAATTTGTTTATAATGCTCATCAATTGCTTCTTTGCCCTGTTCTCGATGACTACAACTGATGTCTGCACCACCACAACTGCCAAGGAAATGAAGAGCGCGATAGAATCAAAGAGAAAAAATATGATGAATGGTGCTCTCGGGGCGATATTTGCTTCTCCGAGAGACTGTCCAGGTGGAATTTCTGAAGGGTCGTCCACGTATTGGCCGGGGACGGTGAAGATGGCTGCAAAGGTAACTGTCGCGATGAGAACGCCGACTACGGTTGTCGAGTTGATGGCATTGTTAAGCCCTCCTGCGTGCATTTTGTTGACATATTTTGCGATACCTTGCACATGCTTCGTGGTTTGACGTGTGTGTTCTAGCTGGTAGTGGACTTCATGTTTTATGTCACTTACTGTTTGTTTCAACTCTCGTCCTGGATTTTTCTCTTGTGGCCTAAGAATTTTGGCACTCTGACAGCCATGCTCCTGCAAAATGATTCCAATTTCGGGATGGCCAGTTTTCTCTGCGGTGTCTAGAGCAGTTTCACCAGTCCTGTTAACAGCCTTCATGTCAGTTTCACCATGCTGAAGTAGCTGCACAACAATCTGCACAAACAGAACAATATTATGTCAGCTTACTCCTATCATCATCAATGGAGTGATTGCACAATCTAAACTCCTTATCATGTAGAAGTATAACCTAGAAAATGGGTTATTCTGCTGATCCAAAATTTCACATGAAGATTACAATTTTCAAGCCCCAAGGCTTTTGGTTTCAGTAAGAGTCTTGGATTGGAAATTTTCCAATTTACTTTTATTATATGCCAATCTGATGTTATTCGATTGAGGGTCTAAAATTCAACTAGATCACCTTGAACAATCATAGTTCCCACAAGTTCAGTCAAAATAAAGCAAAACTGACAGATACATCAGAATTTTGTGTAGAAGTCAAATAGCAGTGTGATTTCAAGCCAATAAATGAAGCAGCAACTCAAATACGGTGCGCCATTGAGGTATTTTCTTTCCTTGGTAATGAAAATCTTACCAAAACAGTTAAGAGGATTCGACGAAATAAATCAGGCATGCGAGCTGCTTATGGAGAAACTTAAGCCGTATGCCCCATCTTTTGAATACCACAGATATATTTTGAAACAATGAAGTTTTCCTTGAATTCAAACTTTTCACTTCCTTAGAAATCATGTGTTGTCAACAAATATTCTTTGTTATAGAACTGAAAGTAAAATGAAAAGGTGATACGGCTGAATTGAAAACTGTGTCACTCCAATTCCTGCAGTACATTCAGCTTAACAGGAACAAGACCCACAGTTGAAAGATTTTTGAATCATCCACAATATAATCACAAACTTTTATTTCTTGTTGATGTGTTAAAAGTTTAGAGAGAAGGAGAAGTTAACCTGAGTTCTTCCTTTCCTGGTTGCTATATGTAAGGCTGAGTTGCCCTTAGTATCAACCATGTTTATGGATGAAGGCTCTGCGTGAATCAGCTCCTCCACCACCACAACACTCTGCCCCTTCGCTGCCATGTGAAGTGCCGTCTGCCCCTTCTTATCTTTCCTTGTCGCTATCCCGCGCTCTATTGTCAAAAGTGCTCTCACAACCTCCAAGTGTCCATTTCTAGCTGCAGAATGCAGAGCAGTTTTTCCATTGCTTTTAGCAATGGTTGCCAGGCTGCTGCCTGAATCCAACAAAAAATTCACAATCTCTATATGCCCTTGTGTTGCCGCCGTGTGCAAAGCTGTAGTGTTTGTTAAATCAACCGTCAAAGACAATTCTGGATGGACCTCCATTAGGGCTCTCAATATCTCTGCAGCAATTAAAAACAAAACTCAAAACGTTGTTCCTAAAAGGGAAATAATCAAACGGAAAACTCTAAGACTGTCTTGCCTAAATCCCCTCGTTTTGCAGCAACGTGAAATGCATCAAACCCATTTCTTGCTTTGATACCAGCACCAGCAAGATCATAATACTTTATCATCTCTCTAACAACATCAACATTACCATATTGCACGGCAACATAAAGGGCAGTTTCTCCTGATTGGTTTTGCTTCTCTAACAATTCCTTCAATTCTTCTTCTCTGGTACCCGTTAGGATCTCCATTACAGCATCTAAATCTCCTGCTCTAGCTGCAAAGAGCAATGGTGTATCATCTTTTTTTCTTGTCAACTGTTTGGTCATCCTTTTCTGGGTCATTGAACTGAGCAGGCCACCAGATGACTCCATTGGATTCAATTATCAAAATGGAAAAATCTATTCTAACTCTGTTCAATAACTAAGGTCTTTTTCTTCTCTCCAGCAAAAATCCTGATCAAATTTTATTTAAAGCTTCCCAAACTATGATATTCTCCGTTAACTCTTTCTTCCAGGATTTAACAATCTCAAAATGTCAAAGCTTGATTCTGCCCTCCCATGTCTGGTTCTACACTCTCTTGCATCCTAAATTAGACCTGTAACAACAACATAAATAGTTATATAATCTAATGAGTCCATTTCTTCTTTAATCACCATTTTCAATGTAACCAACCACAGAGCTAATCTAGAAGATAGAACAAAAACACAGCAAACAATATTGCTGTTCATTTTTCCCCATCATAATAAAGAAGGTCAAGAAAGAAAAAAAAAATGAAGAGGAAAACAATCATATTATATTCCATCAAAAGCCAAAGAACCCATCAAGTTTAAAAGCAGTCCCTAGAAAAACATCAATTGCACACAGCCATAAGCTGCAACGTGTCTCTATCTAAGAATTACATGAGATTGAATCTGTTCATTTTGTCCTATTTAGTTAAGGAAATCAAGTATTGAGAAAAATACAGTAGATGAAATTTGTGAGTTTCAACAATATACTTCGATCAAAGATGTGAAAGTGCTTTCTAACATCAATATATAACATGTGTGCATTGCAACGGGCATACCTCTTGGAAAATTATTACCACCTCAGTGGCAATGATGTAAGTTCTCTCAACAGATCTTCAAGTTTAGCACTTTTGTCTTTCTTCTTGACTTTGATTCTCCAGTGGCATTTCTCTTACCACTTTACACTCTCCTGGCTTGGCCATGGTGATTGACCTAACAGCTTTACTGATATGTTGTCCAGTTCCTACACCTGATGCAAAATCAAATAAAACCTTAGCCCCTGCCCATATTTGGAACCAGAAAAGGGGTTCTTACAGCATACCTCTATCATTATCCCTGGTTCTCTGACACATAGATGCTCCGGTATTAAATCCAGCTTGAAAACTCATCTGCTTCTGCAATAACACACATTGAACTTAATTCCCATAGGAAATGTGAAACCAAAGACTCGACAATATGAACACCAGAACGCATGCCAGCAATCTTCTTTCTTATATGATGGTGGGAGATTCTTTCTCAACACCTTCTCTTCACATTAATTACCTTCTGATTAAGAGAGCAAGATAGATGCACGTATGTCGAGAAATACAGCAATTCACACCCCAAGAGACGAATGTTTTGAGCTGCAGTGGAGTTATAATCAAGGACAAAAGATGTTTATAAACTGCCTCATCCACTGATCATTGCCAATCAACCCATCATGTGAGAAAACACAATCAAATATAGTTTGTTTTGAGGGAAATGTGATGTAGAAAACGGACAGTGGAGTATAAATATTACCTTAAAGTTGCAGAGGATTTGTCTGACATTCATGGAATGATTCTGCAGATCCGCTGGAGAACATGGCCACGTTAGTTGCTGCACATGCTGTCCAAATACCTGGGTGTGTGCAAAACTGCAAATGGCAGTGGTTTTTCCATAAAAAACAGGGAAAAGGACAAGAAAAAAAAACAGTGATCACTACTTTAAGAGCTGGTGGACTACAACTCCTATGAAGGAAGAAGGAAAATGATTTTTTTACGTCAAATCCACTAAAAGATTCTCCCTTTTTTTCCCTTTCTTTTCTTTTTTCTTTTTACCCTAGACATTGCCTTTTCCTTCAAAAAAAAAAGAAAAAAAGGAGTGGGAGCATGAGCTCTAGATCCTTAAGAGCAAAGGAAACTATTCATTGCCGTGGGCTCTTGGTCAACACAAAAGTCATTAATTTTATGTCTAATCACATTTTAATGTCAAATTTACATGTTCAAAAATTAAATATAATGATCTTTCGGTTTGAACCGATTGGAAGAAATTCTTGTGTCATCTAATTAGATTGAAATGATTGTTTAAACATGCTATTTGACCTAAAGTTTATTTTATTTTTAACCTAATACATTGAATATGGCATTAGAGACGAAATCTCAACTGTCCATCACTTAAATTACAGAATCCAGAAAATGCTACCTATGTGTGAAATTACTGAAATGCCCCTCCACGGCATTGCGTGGTTGAAACCTTTGTCCTCTTCGTTGTTATGAAACCTGCCCTCAAAATCTAAAATCCAATCTAATCCAAGATTTGAATTATAGATTAGGTTAGTTAATCTAATTTTTTTATTAATTAAAAAAATAAAATAATATAGTTTTATAGAAGAATTTGATTAAATATAAAACTCGATCCAAGTTGAAAAGTTATTGTCTAATGAGTCGGACCGAGTTTTATAAGTATATAAAAGTTATTGAAAAGTTGTGTGTGTGTGTGTGTGTAATGATTTGAATTTCGAAGATTCTACTAAGAAGAAGAAGAAGAAGAGGAAGAAATGGCCTCCAACCTCTTCCATTTCCTTTTCTCATTCCATTTGTTACGAATTTCTAATTATTATTTTTTATCTGATCCTTCTATTAATTAATATTTCATTTTCCAAACATTCTAAAGAAAATAATTACATTTTGTTATGAAGTGGGATGTAAAATTGTGCTAACATGACATCAAATATTTATGATTACATTACTCGTAATCATAATCAATCTAGCATGGCAGCAGGAATCAGAAGAATCTACAGGAAGTACTACGATGTTGATGAGAAAACTATAAAAAGTCTTGAGAAATTTAAATAGCATACATTTTCTTATAGTCATTGTTGAGGATCTCAGTATCGGACACCACAGAAACTGAAAACGAGCGCGACCTGCTCCCAAGTGAGGATCTACGCAGACTCTTCATATTCGAGTCCTCGATCCGATGTTTCACAACCCAGTAACACATTGTTCCCAACGTTGTAACCATTATAGTTGCTCCGATAATTGTCACGCCGGTTGCCAGCCATTTCTCTCGCTCGCCAACAACAATATAAGATAGAGCTAAGAACGCAACTGAGATCAGCACGCAAGCTATCCACATCAATTTGTTTATGATCGCCATCATTTGCTTCTTCGCCTTGCTCTCGATGACTACAACTGATGTCTGCACCACCACCACAGCTAGAGAGATGAAGAGGGCGATAGAATCAAAGATGAAGAAGATGATAAAGGAAGCTTGCGGCGCGACATTGGCTTCCCCTAGAGACTCTCCAGGGGTTTTTTCTTCAGTATCATCTACATATTGGCCAGGAACTGTGAAAATGGCGGCGAAGGCAACTGTGGCGATGAGAACAGCGACGACAGTGGTGGAGTTGATGGCATTGTTAAGACCTTCACCGTGCATTTTGTTAAGACGTTTAGCGATGCCTTGGACGCGCTTTCTAGTTTGACGAGTGTGTTCTAGCTGGTAGTAGACTTCATGTTTTATGTCGCTTACTGTCTGTTTCAACTCTCGTGCTGGGTTTTTTTCCTGCGGCTGAATTGTTTTGGCACTCTGAACCCCGTGTTCTTGCAGGATGGCTGCAATTTCTGAGTGCCCTGTTTTCTCTGCAGTGTCAAGTGCTGTTTCATTTGTTCTGTTCACAGCCTTCAAGTCGGTCCCACAATGTCCAAGTATCAGCCTAACAATCTGCACAAGAAAAACAACATTATTATTAACAAGGCAAATCACTACAAAATATCGAGATGATTTGATCAAAAAGTAATCAGGCAAATGAGCTGCTGATGGAAAAACTCAAGTGCAATGTCATATCTCGGATGATAATTTAGAGAGGTAGGAAAGAAGGAGAAATTTACCTGAGTTCTTCCTTTTCTGGCTGCTATATGCAAGGCCGTGTTGCCCTTCGTGTCAACCATGTTTATAGATGACGGCTGTGCAACAATCAGCTCCTCCACCATCTCAATATTCTGACCCTTCGCTGCCATGTGAAACGCTGTCTGCCCCTTTTTATCCGTCCTTGTTGCCATCCCAGGCTCCATTGTTAGAAGTGCTCTCACAACCTCCACGTGTCCATTTCTAGCTGCAGAATGCAAGGCAGTTTTTCCATTGCTTTTAGCAATGGTTGCCAGGCTACTCCCTGCATCTAATAAGAAATTCACAATCTCTATATGCCCTTTTGTGGCAGCCGTGTGCAAAGCTGTGGTGTTTGATAAATCAACGGTCATGGACAATTCCGGATGGGCCTCCATCAGGACTCTCAATATCTCTGTGAAAATACAAATTAAAACTCAAAAATCTTTTCCTGAAGAAGACGAGCAGATAGAAAATTCCAAGATTCAAGACTTACCCATATCCCCTTGCTTTGCAGCAACGTGAAATGCATCAAATCCATTTCTTGCTTTGATCCCAGCATCGGCAAGATCATAGTATTTTATCATCTCTCTAACCACATCAACATAACCGTATTCTGCAGCAACATAAAGGGCAGTTTCTCCTGACTGGTTTTGCTTCTCTAGCAATTCCTTCAGTTCTTCTTCTCCGGTACCGGTTAGGATCTCCATTACTGCAACTAAATTTCCTGCTCTAGCTGCAGAATGTAATTGCGTGTCGTCCTTTTTTCCTGTTAACTGCTTCGTCATCTTTTTCCTAGGCATTGGACTAGGCTGCCCATTTGGTGACTCCATTAATCCAAAACAAAAAATCCCTTCTAATCTCAACTTCAATTCTTGTCTCTTTCTTCTTCTTCTTTCCAGCAAAAACCCAGATCAAAATTTGCATCTTTTATCATCAAGACTCATTATTTCCTTATGGCAACCACCCAGATCATTATATTCTTTGTCATCCAAAATCACTTCCTTAATTATATGATCTTGCATCCAAAATTACTAGCATGTCAACAAACAACGTATATAGAATATAGAGCAAAACAAAACCCACAAACAAAATTGTTAGATGTTTTTTTCCATTACAGAAAGAAAATTGATCAAGGAAAGGAAATGAAGAGGAAAATTATGATGCAATGTTTACTTGGGTTTGAAGGAAGGAGCTTCTTTTTCGCTCCTCTGTCAAAAGCTAAAAAAATCTATGAACTTCAAAAGCTCTATCTAGAGAAACAATAAAAAACATCTGTAAGGTAGTAATGTATATATCTATATATAGCAATGAAAAGTTTAAATATATTAACAGCAAAAATGTATCCAAACTAGAATTTAATGCATCAAACTAGAGAAATTCACAAAGATTGCATAGAGAAACATATATATATATATAAAACCAGAAACTTTTACATGCATGCATAGAACACTGTTAGTGTGTTGTTGAGGCAGGAGATGAAGTGCAGCAACGACTGAATTGACTGCGAGGGTCAACTATAACTCTCTTTTGCACCGACCCTCTCTGCTAAATTGTCAGGAGGCCACTGTCAATGAACCAAAAGTTAAACTAAATGAATATTTTTTTCCATCTAATTTTTTTTTCTCAATATATATATATATATATATATATATATATATTATTTTAAAAAAAATTGAAATTTTATATGATAAGTTCTAGTTTAATAGATTTATACATAATTATTTTTTTTATTTTTTATTCTAGAGTTTAGGTTCCGCATTTGTAGAAAAATATTATATATTTAAATTTGTTGAACATTGATTAACAATATACCTAAACAATAAAGAGTTATTGAAATCTTTTGAGATTTATTAAAGAAGGTTATTCTATACCTAATATAAATGAATTGTCAATAATTTATAAAATATGTATCTATCGTATAGAAATTAATTATGAGAATTTATTCTTGAATATGAAATTACTAAATCAAAAAAATTAAAAAACATCATGATGATCCCTCATGCTTGACTTGTTGGTGGGACCTTCATGGTTTTGATCGATAGAGACAAGGAGAGCAAGCATGAGTGAGGAAGCGACGAGGGGGGTGGTTTTGGATTTATATTATAGGTATGGAAATATTTTAGAAAAAAGTAGAATAGGGGAATTGAATTATTTTTTTATTCTTTTAATTAATTCTTTAAAACCTTTTTTTGTCTTTCCTCTTTTAACATGGTCCGATCCTTTAGCTTAAAAAAATTCAAGATGATTTTTTTTTAATATTAAGATGATTGATCATTTAATTTTATAGGAAAATTAAAATAAATTAATCAATTAAATATTGAAAGAAAAAGTTAAAAAAAATATAATAAAAAAATAAAACAAACCGAAGTCAGCGTGTAAACTTATGATTTGAATTATGAGATATAGATAAACTTAAAAAAAAATTATACAACCAAGCACCTCACTTCTTTTCTCTCTTGTTTTAAAAAATAGGTAATATCAAGATGATTGATCATATAATTTTATATAAAAAAATCAAAATAAATTGTAGAAATTAATTATTAATTAATCGAAGAATAAAATTAAAAAAATATAATAATAAAAACCTAAAACAAACCTAGTCAACGTGTAAACTCAAGAATAAAAAATTATACAGCTAAGCACCTCTCTTATTTTCTCTCTCCCTCTCTCAATTCTCTTCTTTTAAAAAATTGGGCTTTAGTTTTTTTTTTTTAATTTTTTCTTTGATGATTTTTCCTTCTTTTTTTTACAATTTGATCCTGATTTTCCCCCTATTGATTTAATTATTATTTTTTGTTTAATTGTATAGGATAAAGTTCTCAGTTTAATTAGAAATTAATTATAATACAGAAATGTTGAGTTGTTTTCTTTCATATCAACATTGAGATGGGAAGGGTGTAAAACTGTAGAGGAAGCAATTAGAGCCACTTTATGTGAAGGGGTCGATATGATCAAACAGAGAAAATAGAGGGACCTAAATGACTTTAAACCTCACCCTGTCCCCTCTGCTCTTCGTTTCCACGCTCAAGGAATCTTAAACCCGCAATCACGCCACCATGACGTAGAAGACAACTATGGCTTTTGTCTTCTGCAACACCATCCACTGAACATTCACCTCGAACCTTATCGCTCACATCTTTCTTGAAAGTTTTCCAACTTTCAATTACCATTGTGCCCTAACTGTATAATCCAAGCTCAAAATAAGTCACCCCCTTTATTCATGCTCTTATTGTGGTATCATCACATTTATATATATAATATATATATATATATAGGCTAGTACAGCCCTAGCCTTTCCACAGGAATTGAGCCCAATTCACCAACCCGTCATCAAGTAATTAGCTCTCAAAAATACAAAACCAGTTGCTGCAGGCCGCATTGGGGTTCTTACTTTCGAGGAGAGAAGGAAGCTAGCTGTGATTAATGGGGTGGTGGTGGTTAAGCTGGGTGGTCTTGGCGGTGGCGATAATCAAAGATAGTGGTGTCAGAGGAGGAGAGGTCACATATGATGGAAGATCTCTCATCGTCGATGGACAAAGAAAAATTCTGTTTTCGGGTTCAATTCATTATCCTCGCAGCACCCCAGAGGTAAGCCAAGAACATAGCTTTTGCCTCTCAAGTTTCATTTCATGCATTTCAACTAGCTGCTCGACATCACATCTCAAGCAAGCAAGCATGCATTTCTTCGACGGAATTGCTCCCAGACTTCAGCATTGTTCGTGTACTTTTAAGTTCTACCGCTTTTGCCTAGAAGCTAGCTAGAAGGGGGGAAAGAGAGAGAGATGGTGTGGACTTTTGGACAACCCTATATAATAAGAAAACTTGAAAAAATAGGTTTGTTAATTTAATACATGGATAGAACATTTCGTACATGCACTCATGTGAGGCATCGATTATATTTCTTTAATCCAACATTGGAAGAATGAGTTTACTCGAAAAATCTAGGTCTTGGTTGAATTACAATTAGATATTGATGGGATAAAATCTTATTAGACCGCATCTTAATTACAAGATGTTAATTTAAAGTGTAGAAGTGTTAGAGAATAATATAAATTATTTTTTAAGATTTTATTTAATAATTTTTTAATAGCAAAAAATAACAATAATTAATTCGAAAAAAGAACCCAAATTCTATTTTAAAATCTAGTTTGCTGCCTAAGACTCCAAGTAGGAGCAAAGAAGATAAATAAAAAAAAGTTGAAAAGAACAGTAATTAGCGGCGCCCCCTCCAGTAGCAGGTAGGATCATGCATGAGATTTTCATTCTCTTAGTTAGGTGAGATCTCATCATCGGGCTGTTGAAACTTAGAAGCAGAATGAATGAACATTACATGCATGAACTCCTTCCTCTCTTTCCCAACAAACAAACACGCAACTTGTCTTTTCTGCGACACGAAGGAGGAGGATGACGACGACGACGACAGCTTTACTGTTACTGTTCGCACCTGTTACATCACGGGCGTTCGAAATCATTGCCGGCTGATCGGTCTCTGTAGTTTTCTTCAGCCCATGTTTTTCATTTCTTTTATTTTTGATCAGAAAAATGCGTGCAATTCCCAGCTGATGTATAAAATGCTAAAAATAAATATGAATCCCCCCTCCCCAGATGTGGCCATCTTTGATAGCAAAAGCTAAAGAAGGAGGAGTCGACGTGATCCAAACATATGTGTTTTGGAATCTGCACGAGCCAACACCTGGAGAGGTGGGCAATTAAATTCATATAATATTATGGTAATAATTATTTTTTGTTTTAAAATAAATCTGATATAAAAATCATGTTGTGCGACACGCAGTATGACTTCAGTGGGAGAAATGACTTGGTGGGGTTCGTAAAGGAAATCCAGGCACAGGGTCTCTACGTCTGCCTCAGGATTGGACCTTTCATCGAGAGTGAATGGACTTACGGGTAAATCATCATGTCTGCACTTTTACCATTAATTGATTACCCGGTTTTTTAATATTTTATTTCAAAAAACACTTTAATTTAAAAAGTGTTACGCACCGTCTTTGGTTGCCACATTTATGCACTGTGAAGAAATGTATCTTGTGTATGCAATGGGGTCCCACTCTCCATAACTCAAAGTAAATTGACGGTCTCTCTCTCTCTCTCTCTCTCTCTCTATATATATATATATAGTTTAGGGGTAGTTTGGGGATTGAGTTGTATATAAAATTGAAAACTAAATTTATCAGAAAAAAATTAAAGGATAATGTAGCTGAAAAAAATAATTTTAAATCTGCAAGTCACGTCGTCACTATTTGCTGTATTTGGATACTGGACCGAGGCAGCGGTTTTTATCTTTGCTTGAAATTCTTTTAAATTTTGGCGTTAGAAAATGTTTTGATTTATGGGTTTTGTTCAAGTTTCTGTTTGGTTGCATAGAAAATGAAAAAAACAAAAACAATGTGTGAGAAACTGGAAAATGCTAATCTAATAAATACATCGCAGTCCTTCTTTTGCCAGTATTTCTTGTTCATGATGAAGAACTGGCTTAATGAACTATAATTGCTTGAGATTGCTAGTTAGAAATAACCATCGTTTTTTCTTTCTTTCTTATTTATCTGCACGTTATTTAAACGTTGGCATGGTGATTGGCGTTGATTTAATGAACACTAAAAGTTGCTGCAAATGTAATTGCAGGGGATTCCCATTTTGGTTGCATGATGTCCCCGACATTGTTTATCGATCAGATAATGAGCCTTTCAAGGTGATGAAGCTTTTATCTCTCGATGCTACATAGATTCTGTGAAACTGCTGTGCTTAGGTGCTTTTTGTCTGTCCCATTTATTGGCATTTCCAGGTAGATATATTCTATGTATTATACCAATCATGACTTCTGATATATGCCTCGATGAAATCAAAGTCCATGAGAATCCATGGATGGGATTAGATGGTGAACTCATTGCTTTTGTTTCCTCTTCTACTTGAGAGATTCATGTCTGATTAGTAAGTACTTACAGTGATTTCCTAAAGTGATCTCATGAGCGTATCGTGTATTTTTGTAGTTTTACATGCAAAACTTTACCACGAAAATAGTGAGCATGATGAAATCAGAGGGTTTATATGCTTCGCAAGGAGGTCCAATAATACTATCACAGGTAAAAAGAGACAGGCCTGGTATCATCGTGAGCATAAATTATGATATCTCTTACAAGTTCTTTTGTTTTCTAACTTCTATGGTATATAACTGAATCTGAAACTTTTATGATACCATCATAGATTGAGAATGAATACCAAAATGTCGAAGCACCTTTTCGTGAAAAAGGGCCCCCGTACGTCCTGTGGGCAGCAAAAATGGCAGTTGAGCTCCAGACTGGTGTGCCATGGGTGATGTGCAAGCAAGCTGATGCTCCTGACCCAGTGGTATATAAAGCTGAAATAGCTTAATTAGTCCTTTTGCTTTGACGTGTGATGGAGGGTTAACCACATGGTGAAATTGATGATCAGCATAGCCAAGTAATGTCAATTGCAGATGAAATTTCTGACAGTAACATTGGCCCCCTAACCTTGAAGTTCTTTGTCAAACTCAAATCTACAGATAAACACATGCAATGGAATGAGATGTGGAGAAACTTTTGGAGGGCCTAATTCGCCAACAAAGCCATCACTTTGGACAGAGAATTGGACATCGTTGTAAGTTTTATTTTGATCCAGAACTTCTGTAATTAAATTTGAACTGCTAGAGCTTTTTTAATGATTTTTTGTGTCTTCTCTTCTCTTCATGAAGCTATCAAGTATACGGTGGAGAGCCATATATACGGTCTGCTGAAGATATTGCCTTCCATGTAACCCTTTTTATTGCCAAGAAAGGAAGCTATATAAATTACTACATGGTAAGATTGCTGAAACCTCTGCTGTGCTGTATCTGCCAACGCAACAATGAACAAACTTATGTGAACTGTAAAATGATTAGATCCCTTCTCTCTGTATACACTTGTTCATTTATGCATCACATTGTGCTTGTAATCTAGTTCCATGGTGGAACAAATTTTGGAAGAACTGCGTCGGCGTATGTCATTACAGGTTACTACGATCAAGCACCGCTTGATGAATATGGTATGGTAAACATCTCCTCTGTCCTTCCATGGAACATTCATTCACAGATGTGATATTGGTTCGCCATTTTTTCTTATGAATCCAGGTTTAATTAGACAACCTAAATGGGGTCATCTCAAGGAGCTGCATGCTGCAATCAAGTCTTGCTCTACAACAATACTTGAGGGAGTGCAATCTAATTTCTCCTTGGGCCAACTTCAACAGGTGATTTCCAGTACTGCTCAATCTTATTTATTGTAAGCTGATTCAATTACTTCCTCTTTATTAATCTATGTATAAAATGAAAGCATGCGGTAAACATTGCTAGTTATTTCAACTCAGGCCTATATTTTCGAAGAAAAAGGAGCAGGTTGTGCAGCATTTCTTGTTAACAATGACCAGAAAAATAATGCAACTGTTGAATTTCGAAATATAACCTTTGAGCTGCTTCCAAAGTCGATTAGTATTCTACCTGACTGTGAAAATATAATCTTCAACACTGCAAAGGTACACAAGTCCACAACCGATATTCTTTCATTTCTCTCGTCGGACTTCCAAGTCTCATGGACTAGTTTATGTTTTATATATATATATATATATATATATATATATATATATATATATCTTATCCTGCAGCATGTATAATTATCATTGTTCTTTTACATGTATCATGACAGGTAAATCCAGAGGGTAATGAGATAACCAAGACATCAAGTCAATTGTTTGATGATGCTGACAGGTGGGAAGCGTATACAGATGTTATCCCTAACTTCGCAGATACTAACCTTAAATCAGATACCCTGTTGGAGCACATGAATACAACCAAAGATAAATCAGATTATCTTTGGTATACTTTCAGGTACCTTGATTGATCTTCCTCAGAACGGTTTTTTTATACTTTTTTCCTGGTTGATTTGACTTTCAGTTGTTGAGAGACTTGAAATGTGTTTTGGTCTTTAACAGCTTCCAACCAAATTCATCTTGCACTGAACCTGCACTTCATGTGGAGTCTCTCGCACATGTTGCGTCTGCTTTTGTCGACAACAAATACGCAGGTTGCTTTTTTTGAATTTTTTTGTCGTGTCAGTAAAATTCACTTAAGAAGCTAGAATTAACCAGTTTGACTGTTTGCTTCTAAGACATTAACACTATTTTTTTAGATTTACTTTGCAGTATTTTCTAGCCGGAATCATATCATTCCATCATTTTTATAGCTACTGTTCGTCACTGATTAATATTGTAAATTCCCGCATCTTTTTCTAAACACTGGGAAGTGAATAATCATTTACCCCTGAATTTGAGTAACTCCAGTCTGAACTTTAAAAAAACTGGCTTAGATCCCCAGGCGCTATGAAGTGGTTTATGATATCTTAGCAGAAAAATATGCTGTAATTCTACTCGCTCGCTGTGATTCTTCTCAGGATCCGCACATGGAAGTAAGGATGCCAAGGGTCCCTTTACAATGGAAGCGCCGATAATCTTGAATGATGAGATGAACAATATTTCTATACTCAGCACTATGGTTGGATTGCCGGTAATATTTTGGAACATCTTTGAGTTCTTCTTTTTCCTTTTTTGTTATGAAAATCATATTTCCATGGCCAATGCTTTGGATAGGAATTGATCTAGGGTCTAGTTTTGAGAGAGCTAAATAGAGATGAAGGCTGCCTATATATCTCTCAAAAGTTTTCTTGGAGCAAGAGCAAATTTTTCATTATGGTGGACAAGTATATATAAAAAAGTTCATGACATTTTTCCATCTTTGGATGCTAGGCCCTCTGGGCTCTGGCTTCCCATGGATCCATCTGTGGCTACAAAGTTCATGATTCAGCACCATTATTCCAAATCATCAAGATGGAAAATAGGGCCACTTGTGTCAGTTTGCGCTATCCTGTGAGGTTATTTTTTCTTTTTAAAAATTCCATTGATCACACAGGTCACTCAAAATTTCTTTTTTCATGCTTCTCTAAAGGATTCAGGAGCTTTTCTGGAGAGAAGATACGCAGGCTTAACGAGGGTGGAAATTAGATGTGCTCAACAAGAGATTTATAATTTTACCAATAATTATGAATGGGGTTATCAGGTATTTCGTGTATTTGATGCTTATTCTTGTAGTATAACAAGCCAGATTACCTGAATAAACAAGTACGCGAGTGACCTATTTGCCTTTGACATATCCACTCTGCGTTGAAAAACACACAGGTAGGGCTGAGTGGAGAGAACTTGAACATTTACATGAGAGAACATTTGGGCAACATCGAGTGGAATGAAGTTGCTTCAGCCACGGATCAACCACTTACTTGGTTTAAGGTATATTAATGAGTTTTCCATCGATGCATGCGTCGCTATTATAAAATTTAAACGCAAAGCTAAGCCCCTGCTGATAAGCAAGGCGGATTTGATATGTGATCCATTTAGCCCCACCGTGACTGGTTTAGGGTTGTGACTTGGATGTGGTTGCTGTAAAGCCCCAGGTGAAATCACCAACAGATGTGATTTCTTGAGTTGGGAAACATGGATCCATGGATACAGATAAAACTGAAAATGTTATGTGGGATCCTGAGGTACTGTGGGTGGGCAACTGAAACTTGTTTGTTTGCATAAATTGATGGTTTTGTAGATTGAATTTGATGCGCCAAAGGGTGACGACCCAGTAGTTCTAAACCTCAGCACAATGGGGAAGGGAGAAGCGTGGGTGAATGGACAAAGCATCGGACGTTACTGGCTTTCATTTCTCACTTCTCGAGGGCAGCCTTCACAGACATTGTAAGTATCTCCTTATGTTCTGTCCAAATAAATTTGTTCTGATTTAAATGAATTCAGCGAAGAACAAACAGGCTCTGAGTGAAATTTGATTTTTTTCCTGGTAAATATTAGGTACCATATACCTCGGGCTTTTCTTAACACTTCAGGGAACCTCCTGGTTTTGCTTGAGGAATCTGGTGGGGATCCTCTCCACATCTCAGTAGACACTGTTTCAAGAACAGGATTGCAAGAACAGGATTCCCGTTATCACCCGCCACAGCAATTCTATGCAGTGCAGGGACTTCTTTTAGATAATCTCACAGTTTGATATCATTTCGCTGTTAATCATTATTTATAAAATACTCATAGCTAATAATTACTCCATTTTTCTTCGTTCGTTTTACGTCTGAATTTTGCTGTTATTCTAAGAATTGCCTGGCCAAATTCATGAACAAGTTGAGGTCAATATCTCATATACTCTTCCCAGTTGTTAACTAGCCGTTTTCTAGTTTGATACTGTCCATTTGGATTCATCTAATCTTCTTAACGGAGTATTTGATTGCTGCAAATCAAAAGTCTGCGGATGATTTTGAGATACCACTAAATTCAAGGAGGCAAACGAATTTCATCCCTCAAGTCAAAGCAAAGAAAAAAACATATTTTCTTCAAAAACATGTAGGAGTTCACCTTCAGTTTCTCACGTGGGAAACAGATTTCTGAAGTGGGATGTTACCTGTGCATCGGTTTCGAATGCTTGCTCAAGATTTCCTGGTCTGGATTTGAGAATCGGGTCAGTTATGGTCTTCATTAGAACCTGAGTTTTATAGGAAGGGGCTTATCTGCCCCACTGTGTGCCTTGATACGGCTGAAAAAGATTCGTCAGGAATTCCAAAATTCTATTGCAAAGGGTTTTTATATGAAAAATTTGTCATCGGAGATAATTAACTGATAAACTAATCACTGTGAATTGAAACAGTTGTTTCCTTCAATTCCTTCGCTTTCTTCTTCTCCGCCTACCTGTCTCTGTCCCCCACTCTCTTCTCTTATAAGATAAGCAAACAACAAATCTCTCTCCTTGTTTTAATTAAATCGAGGATGCCGTAGGCCATACATTGTCAGATATTATTTTCCGAGTGGACCATTTCGGTGGCTGCATCACATCTTTAGACGTACGTGCGGAAGGAAGTGAATCCAAGGAGCTGAGAGTATCCCAGAGAACAAAAGAAGAGTTTATTATTATTATTATTTTTTTTGACTAGCGAAGCTAACCACCGGTATCCAGGCCGCTGGGCTGACTAATCCCGGGGTGCACAGGCCCTCGGCAAGGACTAGCCCCGCAAGTGCACCAGCGGGTGATTCATGGGCTGCGCCCAAGTCCGATGGCACCAAGAAATTGTTTGCACCTGAACGGATTCGAACTTGAGACCTCATGGGGAGCACACACACGAGCCCCGGGCCTCCACCGCCAGGCCCCAAGGAATTATTATTATTATTATACGAAAAATGGGTTTTAATATGCTAATAGTTTTTCAATATGACCTTAAAAAAGATTATAATCACTTGTTATCAAAATAAGCATCAGCAGTTAAAAACCCCACCCATGGACGTGATCACTTATTCTTCAGCTTTCCTTCTCTATCTTTAATGCAGTTGATTACGAGTTGAAGGCAACAAAATGGATGCCTCATCTTCCTCTTTCCTCTCTGCGATTCAAACTTCAAAGCTCCTCTCCGGTTCCATGGCAGTGACCATTCCTAAATCTGCTGTCACAACTACACCATCATTTCTTTCTCCTCGTCCTCCTCCTCCCCTCAATGTATCATCAGCAAGAATTGAAGAAAAAACCCAAAACTCAACCACGAGATCACCTCCCACCAGCAGAACTTCACGCCCTGGATCAACAACGACAACCTTGCCCGCTGCAACAAAATCATCAACACAATCGACAAGGAAATATCCTGCGAATGATAGACGAGTTGCAGAGCCAAACCAGCCCACCATGATCTTCAATGTACTGGAAGGCGTCATCAACAACTTCATAGACCCTCCGCTTCGGCCATCAGTTGATCCCAGATATGTGCTCAGTGATAACTTTGCTCCAGTAGATGAGCTACCTCCAACTGAGTGTGAGGTAATCCATGGATCTCTACCATCATGCCTCGATGGTGCGTACATCCGGAATGGCCCTAATCCTCAGTTCCTCCCTCGAGGACCTTACCACTTATTTGATGGCGATGGCATGCTTCACTCCGTCAGGATCTCCCAAGGGAAAGCCACTCTTTGCAGTCGCTACATCAAGACTTACAAATATACCTTGGAGCGCGATGCTGGGGCTCCTCTGCTTCCAAATGTCTTCTCTGGATTCAATGGACTCGCTGCCTCCGCGGCTCGGGGTGCTCTTTCAGCTTTCAGAATTCTAGCGGGCCAATTTAATCCAGCTAATGGTATTGGTCTAGCAAACACTAGCTTGGCTTATTTTGGCAACCGACTCTACGCACTTGGCGAGTCGGATCTACCTTATGCTGTTCGTTTGACATCAAATGGAGACATAGAGACGCTGGGTCGTCATGAATTTGATGGGAAGCTGATGATGAGCATGACTGCTCACCCCAAGATAGATTTGGAGACAGGGGAGGTCTTTGCTTTCAGATCTGGTCCTATCCCTCCATTTCTAACATACTTTCGCTTCGATGGAAATGGAAATAAACAACCAGATGTTCCCATATTTTCCATGACGAGACCTTCTTTCCTCCATGACTTTGGAATTAGCAGCAAATATGCTATATTTGCTGACATACAGATTGGGATGAACCCCATGCAAATGATATTTGGAGGAGGCTCACCTGTGGGTTCCGACCCAGCAAAAGTACCTAGGCTTGGAATCATCCCTCGATATGCAAAGGATGAGTCTGAGATGAAATGGTTCGACGTGCCAGGGTTCAACCTCATACACGCAATCAACGCGTGGGACGAAGAGGATGCCATAGTCATGTTAGCCCCAAACATTTTATCAGTAGAACACACACTGGAGAGAATGGACCTTATCCATGCCTTGGTTGAGAAAGTGAGAATAGACTTGAAAACAGGCATAGTTACCAGAAACCCAGTTTCAGCTAGAAACCTGGACTTTGGGGTGATTAACCCAGCTTATTTAGGGAAAAAGAACAGATTTGTGTATGCAGCCATAGGTGACCCCATGCCAAAGATATCAGGGGTGGTGAAGCTGGATGTTTCCAGAGGAGAGCGGCGGGAATGCACGGTGGCTAGCAGGATATATGGGCCAAGATGCTTCGGTGGTGAGCCTTTCTTTGTAGCCAGGGAGCCTGAGAATCCAGAGGCAGAGGAAGATGATGGGTACGTGGTGTCGTATGTTCATGATGAGATGGCAGGAGAGTCCAAGTTCTTGGTGATGAATGCAAAATCACCCGTGCTTGATATTGTGGCTGCCGTGAAGTTACCCCGGCGGGTTCCTTATGGCTTCCATGGACTTTTTGTGAAGGAAAGCGACCTGAAAAAACTCTAGCGAACAACCAGAAGCAGATTGCAGGACACATGGTCGTTACTTTTACGTGATCCAGTACTGCAGAAAAACACTCAACGCACAACAGGGGTGAAATCACAAACAATCTTCAGTTCAGGATTAAGGGATTAAACTGTTTCCAAAGCAACCGATTTTCTTCTGTTCCTGTGCTTCGAATTCTTTATTACACCGATGAGAATATTGAGTTTGTTAATATATATTTCTTATTACATATTTATCAAATAAATAAATTATTTTAAATATTGTGATGAATCTTAATATTTATATATATCAAATTATTTCCTTTATATATATATATATATACACACATATATATATATAAGGATTGAGGTTAATAGATTACTTCTAAATTTGATGGGGGGAAAGGTACGATAAATAAGTTTTTGTATCTTTGAATTGTAGAGAAGGAAATTAAATTTTCACAAAAATATATCAAGCAAAGCACCACCAATTTGGAACGGCAAGACCTCCAGGAGGGTATGTTAAGCAAGCAACCTGTGCCTCCTTGTTCTCAGTACAAGGTGATGGTCGGGTATCAATCAGGAAATGGGACATGTCTCGCAATTATGCGGTGCCCATATCGAGAAAGCAATAAAAATCAGGGCTGTGTTTCGCATGCTTTAATTTGAGTGGCCAAGAGTTTCTCAAGCTTTTTTCTTTTTCTTTTTTTTCCTAATTTGTCATCTTGTAGCTGTTGACTGGATCATGAAACTGGGTGGAAATAACACGCCCTGATTCCCAAACCATTAATGATTTGTGCAGCACGAGAGGAAAAGTCTGCATGGATAGCCTTTATGTTTTAAAATGGTTAATGGAAGATCAATGATCAGGTTAATCTTGATTTGCGAAAATCATCCAATATAATCAAGTCAAAATCAACCCCTAACCTTATCTTGTGCCTGGTTTAAAAACTTTGATTCATGGTTAAAATCGATCCCATCAACATTTTCTCCATCTTCAATGATCATACAATGCGTGCTTTTATAATATCATCGAGTGTTTTTTGATGCCAAAACCGTGTCAGTTCATGAATAATGGCAAGCCGTGCATGGAGAACACTGAACGCTCAGTCTGCTGAAAGTAATCAACTGCGTTAGCAGGTGCTTCTTGGCTAGCTTGAACTGATTGTTTCATCGATGTTTCAAGAATTCCGATGAAGTGGGGCTCCTAGATTTGGGTGCCGGCCGGCTCTTATGATTTCTTTTATTATCGAAACAGGGTCTTTTAATGGTGCAACGCTATGGAAACTATCAATTATTATTTATTATTTTCTTTCTACTCTACTAAAGTCCAGTCCACATACTTGTAGATAGTCATGGCGGAATGTCCTTCCCCTGTTTTCCATTCCATGCATCTCTCGTCTCTTACTTCTTCTCCAATGAAACCCCTTACTTCCCTCCTCCTCGCCCTCCTCTTCCTCTCCTCCCAAACAGTCCTTTCCTTCAAACGAGATGAGTTCCGCAACTGCAACCAAACTCCCTTCTGCAAACGAGCCCGCTCCCGTTCCCCTGGCGGGTGCACTTTAACCCCTCACAACATCTCCATCTCCAACGGAGAACTCACTGCCACTCTCCTCTCCGAACATGAAGACCAAATCCGACCCTTGATCCTCTCCCTCTCCGTCTACCATGACGGAATCCTCCGTCTCAAAATCGACGAAGATTACGACCACTCCGACCCGCCCTGTCCTAAAACACGGTTTCAGGTACCTGATGTCATCACTCCAGAGTTCGACTCGAACAAACTCTGGCTCCAACGACTTTCCACGGAAACTCTTAACGACGAATCCTCTCCGTCAACGGTTGTTTACTTATCGGATGGTTACGACGCTGTTCTCCGTCATGATCCTTTCGAGATTTACGTTCGCGATAAGCAATCCAGTAATCAGAAGTTAATTTCGTTGAATTCTCATCAACTATTCGATTTCGAGCAATTAAGAGTGAAAAAAGAAGGGGAAGAAGATGGTGAGAATTGGGAAGAGAGATTTAGGGGTCATACGGACACGAGGCCGTATGGTCCGCAATCGATTAGCTTTGATGTGTCGTTTTATAGTGCTGAATTTGTTTCTGGGATTCCCGAACGCGCCATGAATTTGGCATTGAAACCGACTAGAGGGCCAGGAGTGGAGAAGGATGTGGAGCCGTATAGGTTGTTTAATTTGGATGTGTTTGAGTATTTGAGTGAGTCTCCATTTGGATTGTATGGGTCGCTCCCGTTGATGATTTCGCATGGGAAGGAAGGGAGGAGCGCGGGTTTTTTTTGGTTGAATGCTGCGGAAATGCAGATTGATGTGTTGGGAGATGGGTGGGATGCGGAGTCTGGGATTGATTGGGTGAAGCAGAAGAGGATTGATACGTTTTGGATGAGCGAAGCTGGGATTGTTGATGCTTTTTTCTTTGTTGGTCCGGGTCCGAAAGAAGTTGTGAGGCAGTATACCAGTGTGACGGGGAGACCTGCGATGCCTCAGTTGTTTTCGATTGCATATCATCAATGTAGGTGGAATTATAGGGATGAAGAGGATGTGGAGAATGTGGATGCCAAGTTTGATGAACATGATATTCCGTACGATGTTTTGTGGCTTGATATCGATCATACGGATGGTAGAAGGTATTTTACGTGGGATTCAGCGCTGTTTCCACACCCGGAGGAGATGCAAAAGAAGCTGGCGGAGAAAGGGAGGCATATGGTGACAATCGTGGATCCTCATATTAAGAGGGATGATTCGTTTAGGTTGCACAAGGAGGCTGCCGAGAAAGGGTATTATGTGAAGGATGCTGGTGGGAAGGATTTTGATGGGTGGTGCTGGCCTGGTTCATCATCTTACTTGGATATGGTTAATCCTGAGATTAGGTCGTGGTGGGGTGATAAGTTCTCGTACAAGAATTATATCGGTTCGACTCCTTCATTATATATTTGGAATGATATGAATGAGCCTTCTGTGTTCAATGGCCCTGAGGTATGCTCCTTGCATTATTCTCTCCTTCCTTTTTATACTGCCATTTATTATATGTTCTACATTTCTTTATTTATATCAGTTGGTAGCTGATGTGACAAATTCTATTATCTTTCTATTAGTTGCCAGAAAGACTGAGAATTAAATGCTAACGGTGACTGAGCCTTGTATTCACAAGGAGTATGCATGTTTGATTCGTGGATAGATTTTGGCATCCACTTAATATAATAATGTGAGATGAAGCAATATCTTGAGGAAGGAAAGCATCAAAATGATTATTTTGTATATCAGACATTTTGTTGTAGCTGTGGTGGTAGCTGACACGAACTTCACTATCACAATCCCTAAGGTGTAGCATACTTGTATAGAAACCAGGAATTTATTTGATGGCTTAGCTACTTGGAACATGCACTTTGTCCATGAACTTGAGAACCTAAATGATGGAAAAAGACTTTCATGGTGACTACTTTTCCAGTTCTGCCCGCAATGACTGGCAAAAATAATGTTCTGGGCAGAGGCTGTCAGATGATTTTAGAATTTCTCGGAGTTGCCTTGTCCTTTTCTCACACTTCTTCAGAGTATTCTGAACTGGCCTTAAGATAATTCTGCCATTATAACATTTTTAAAAGCATAAAGAGACGAAAGAGTTTAAATGACTCAATGGCTGTTGTTATCAGGTGTCAATGCCAAGAGATGCTTTACACCTGGGAGGCATAGAACACAGGGAGTTGCATAATTCCTACGGATACTACTTCCACATGGCAACATCAAATGGTCTTCTAAAGCGTGGAGGTGGGAATGACAGACCTTTTGTTTTGTCAAGAGCCTTCTTCCCTGGAAGTCAAAGATACGGAGCTGTTTGGACAGGAGATAACACTGCAGATTGGGATCACCTAAGGGTTTCAGTTCCAATGATTCTGACTCTTGGCCTCACTGGAATTTCATTCTCTGGTAAATGCATTTATATATATATATATATATATATATATATATACACTTATCACTTTTATTGTTTTGATGGATGGTCATAGTTAGTCGTTTTGTTATTCTTCAAACTCTGGCTTCTAGGTGCGGATGTTGGTGGGTACTTTGGCAACCCAGGGCCCGAGTTACTAGTTCGCTGGTATCAACTTGGTGCTTTTTATCCTTTTTTCAGGGGCCATGCCCATCAGGACACCAAGAGACGAGAACCTTGGTTATTTGGGTACTAAATTCCTACTTTTCTATTTATTTCATCCAACTATATATGTCCTTTTTGGTGCTTGGTGCATGAAGGCATTGATTGGTAGTGGTGTTTTACATTGTTCCTGTGTATTTTTCACTCTTCTTCCCTTTTTCAATCTTGGCATACCCATTATTCCAGTATACAGAGATTAGACATTATTCTGTCCTTATTTTTGTGTTGTAATCACGGCATGATTCCTTTTGCTTGGCTATCATTTCCCTCCTTTCCTTTTGGATTTGAGTCGTTGTTTTAGTACCTATTATTTTCTTGGCGAGATTGCTAGTTTTGCATTCTTTATGACATTTTTGGTCTAGAATGTGTTAAAATTGCTCTAGAATCTACTAATATATAGCCAATTGAGAGGGGATTTTGTGGAACTGATAAGCTTTGGTAATGCTCTCTGGTTAGTGGACGCTTAACTTTCCTAGTCTGGCCAGTTTTTTGTCTGTTAAACATGTCTAGTTGCATGCTTTCATATCTGCCAACTGAAAAAAACTCACCTGGTTTTACTAAGGAGATAATCTTTTACTTTATATATTTGTGCCTTGTCCTTGTGAGCATGAGATCATATCAGTGGTTAAGTGTTTCTGGGCATTGTTGTCTCGGAGCAATAAATTCAAGTGATACTGCTGATGGTCTTGAACTCTTATGTCTGCCATGCACACATACCCAAACAGAAGGACCAGACTTCATATAGATGGTGAGTGAAACAAGAAAATTGAAGATGTTTTGAAATCTGTTGTTTATAAATTTGCAAAATTTTGTGTTGGCATGTGCTGTGGCATAATTTGACACCTAAAATTATTTTGTTTTGCCACAAGTTTGGATAATTTGAAACCATTTTTTTCCTATTTGTAATGACCTATTATTTTCACGGTGTTTCTTTTTCCTTATTGCATTCATCCATTGTTTATTTTAAGCAAGTTGATTATTCTAATAACTATGGTAAATGGATGTCTTTTATTGCAGAGAGAAAAATACACGACTAATAAGAGAGGCCATAAGTGTTCGTTACATGTTGCTCCCTTACTTCTACACATTGTTTAGAGAGGCAAACACTACTGGTCTTCCTGTTATGCGCCCCTTGTGGATGGAGTTTCCTTCTGATGAAGCTACTTTTAGCAATGATGAGGCTTTCATGATCGGAAGTAGCCTCCTTGTGCAAGGAATCTACACCGAGGTTGCTACTGCACCAAAACTTCTACATTTTTTTGATAGATTTCATTGTTTCCCTTTTTTCTGTTCCTCAAATTTAAATCTCAATGGTTTTTTTCTGTCCAGGGGGAAAAATATGCATCTGTTTACCTGCCAGGGAAAGAATTATGGTATGACATTAGAATTGGAGATGCATACATGGGAGGTAAAACGCATAAGCTGGATGCTGCAGAGAGTGTTCCTGCTCTCCAAAGGGCTGGAACTATTATTCCCAGGAAAGACCGGCTTCGTCGAAGCTCAACACAGATGGTGAAAGATCCTTATACATTGGTATGTAGCTAATGGTCTGATGCTTGTTGAGACATGCCAGTCTCAACTCTCTACCCTTTGGATTTTGGCATTAATATACATTGTTCTCGAATTTCTTTTAACTTGCCTGGTAACTTCTGCTCTTCAACTGTTTTATAAGTTCTGTTTTGTGGAGCTATCCAATTTAGCAGCTGTTTTCTTAATTTGTCACTAAAGTACATGGGGACATGTTGGATCTTGGTTCGGTCTCTCTCTAGCTTCGTATAGCATTACTTGACAAATGTTACATTGGCAATAATATTCTTGTATCTATATGCTGAATCACACAATCTTAAGTTGTTTCAGTGAACAAATAACTGCAATTTCGACTTGTTTTTTGTAAGGCTCCATGCTGCTATTTTGTTACAATTTATTCTGTAATTGACTTTATAATATATAATATGCTCTTAAATGTTATTGAAAACATGAGTGACCTATCTCTGTTGGTACAGGTGATAGCTGTAAACAGTTCTCAAGCGGCTGAAGGTGAACTCTACATGGATGACGGTAAAAGCTTTGAATTTCTGCAAGGGGCTCACATCCATCGCCGCTTTGTCTTTGCAAATGGAAAGCTTACATCCATAAATCTAGCCCCCTTCAGCAGTAGCAAATCCCAATTTTCTTCAAAGAGCATAATCGAAAGGATTATACTGCTAGGTTACGCTCCTGGACCGAAGAATGCTCTAATTGAACCAGCAAATCAGAAGGTTGAAGTTGAACTTGGGCCACTTATGCTTGGAGGAAGCCGTGGATCTTCTGTTGTAACCATCCGCAAACCCGCTGTCAAAGTTTCTGATGACTGGACAATAAAAATTCTGTAAGTAACAGTTTAAGTTTTCAGAAAACACTGCATGCAGAGTAGATAATTGCTAGAATACCGCAGTGAAATGCTAGATTGTACTAATATCCTAAATTCAGATGTCATGGAATAAATATAAACACGTAAACTTACTCCAGTCTTCCAAGCTGGAATTTTCACTGTAATATAAACGCACTGCAGTCTCCACATGATTCCACAGACATGGCCTTTTGTTTTCTCTATATTTGCTGAATATATAAACACGTTAAATCTGGACAGATACTCAGATAAAACAAATAAAGTTTAGTTTTGACTAGAACATTTAGAATAATCTTGGGTAATACAGCCTGAATCAATACCAAAGAACTCTGCTGTTGTGTTAAACAACAACTGTAATCACCTTCTTTTATCTAAAAGGTTGGTTGGATGATAAAAGAGCTGGAGATGGGCATTGACTAGTCTCTTTCCCGGGGTTCTCTTCCATCTTAGCCTCTAGCTAGCTGCTACATCTACAATGCAATCAGTCATACACTTATTAATTTCATCAATATGTTTATTTTTTAACTATATTTTAGAAAGAAAATTGTCAATATATCAAATTTATCTGTTTTTACAGTATGATAATTGGATATCATCGATCTTATACTTGGTTTAATTGATGTTTTAGATTATTGTATTAGGCCTACGCACCTTCTGTCATCTTAAAGTTTACTACTAACATCATTATTCGTCATATGAACAGATAAATTTGGTTCTGAAGATGCACAACACTAACAAAAACCTAATATACACTGTTCACGAACTGTGCTTGAAGGAGATGGTCCAACAGTATAGTGATACTGTAGTGTTTTGAAATTTTAATAAGGAAAATACATGAATGCCCTTAGTGGCTTAGAATTAGGTTAAGGGTGTTGTAGTAATTGTGCAAGCTAGTAAATATAAATAGAAAAGAAAAGAAAAGAAAAAGGAAAAACAAAAAAAGAAAGGAATTGGTCTGAAATTTGAGAGAGAATCGGAAGAGAGAAAGAAAGAAGAAGAAGAAGAGAAAAGAGGGAAAGAGAAGAGGAAGAGAAAGGAAGAATGAGAAATAAGTTGTTAAGGTAATGTGTGTGTTTTATTATGTATAAATGTGATTATTAACTATGATTTTTGCTTGTATGGATTGTTAGGGTTTGAGAATTTTATTTGGGTTTGATTGATGAATTAAGAGAGATGTTAAGGGTTGAATGTGTTGGGTAATAGTTTAATTAGTTTGATTGTAGATGATTTTGAAGTTTTGAGATGTTTGGTTTAAGAAAATATTGAGAAAAATGGTGAATAATGTTGATAAATTTCGAAAATCCCATGCTGGAAATTCTGGGTTGAGGTTGAAGATGACGAAAATTCATTTTGGTCCTTTTGGTGAAAATTACAGTTTAGTCCCCGAACTTTGGAAAAATTACAGTTTGGTCCCTGGAGTGAAATTGGAGATTCTGGACAGAATTGAGGATGAATTATGGACAAGATTTTAGGATATCTATGAATTTATGAAGTGTTCAATTTAGTCCTTCAATTTGATAAAATTACAATTTGACCCTAAAAATATAAGAAAATTTCAGAATGGTCCCTAAGAGAAATATTAGTATTTCAGATTGGTTTGATGGATAATTGAAGCTCAATTGATGGATTAATATCAATTTTACGAATTGTGTATTTTGGAATTAGATTTCGGAAGAAACCTTTGTTTTAGGTTTTTGCGAAGAAATAGATAGTTTGATTCAAAAACACATAGGATTATGATTTGAACTCTTAGATATGTTATTAAAGGTATTTTACTTCTTTTGAGTCATTTTTGAGTATATCTTCTTTTATATATTCAGATAATTCCGATATTCAACCTACGGGACGTCAGTAGGGTTTCGTCAACATTTCCGCTTTTGAACCTTGTTGCTTTTGAGTCAGGTGAGTGGATAACATTTAATATGCATGAGAAATAGTATAAATATTTGAATTTGTTAGTATGAATTGGATTATGCTTTTTGGATAATATATACCTTGATTATATTCTTGATACGATAAAGCATAATCATTTGTTGAATATCCGTTCTTGATATGAGCCTATATCTGTTTGTGAATTGTTAGCTCCTCATTTGATTGATACCATGAGTTGAGCCTTGAGATATGAACATGTTTGTTTGATATTAGATATACCTATGGTATGCCAGTCAGAATACCCATGCTAACAGGGTAATGTTAGCCTTTGTGCACATCGTATCTGAAACCCTAGTTGGTCGGGGGAGTCACCAACCTGTGTGGACTGATCATCCCACAGTACGGAGCCTCATGCTCATTGCATTCTGATTTTCTGACGAGCTTTACCTATACATTCTTGTTATGACCTATTTGAGAAATTTGTTGTAAGAACCTTGAGCTGATTTGATATTATACTTCTCTTTGTGTATTATCTCGTATGTGTATATTAGATATTATCTACTCACTGAGTTGTTGAACTCACCCCCTCATTATTCATTATTTTCAGGGTCGTAGCTTGCTAGCAGGTCATTTTTGTCCTACTCTGGGAACCTGCTACTTTGGTTGTAGTCGACACTTTTGTTCTTATGTCTAGTTAGTGCTCCACAATTATAAATGTATATAATCAACTCTCGTAAAAGACAATCGAATTATGTTTATAAAGTTTACTTTGTTATTTCCGCTGCGCTCAATTTGAAATTGAATGATAAATTTGTGTGTGAGTTTGGGTTCGCATAGGTGTGGAACCTTGGAGGGGAACCATGCCTATGTGCCGGTCATGGATCCGGGAATCGGGTCGTGACAAAGATGGTATCAGAGCTAAAAAATTTTAAAACGAATAAAAGTAAAAGAGTGTGTAACAAAACTTGGTATTAGAGCTTAAAAATAAAAGTAAAAAGAAGGGTAGTAGTGATGACTTAGTATCAAAGCTTGTTATTCATGAAATAATAGTAAAGTTAGGATCCATATTGTGGAGCATTAGGATCCGTATTGTCTTTTTTGTTATGCTTGAAATTCTGAACTCTCATCAAACATGTCTTCTTGATTCCTTATTGTCTTGTTTGTTATGCTTGAAATTCTAAACTCTCATCAAACATGTCTTCTTGATTCTTTATGTCTTCTATAGTTATGCTTTCCGATAATTATACGATAACTATTGTGCTATTGTTTTGACATGACAAAAAATGTTCGTCCTTATATGATATGTCGAGGAATAGACATATAGCTAATACTATGGGAGTACGTGACAATCAAAAAGATGTCCGTATTGTGTAGTTAAGAAATGCAAGGTATATTCCTTATAGGAGGGGTGATGTATTCGCACTTGAATATATTCTTTTTGTTTGCACTTTTGAATCAAAAGTTTTGTTTGATACGGGTGCAACCTTTTGTTTGTGTCCCTATATATTGCCATAAGATTAGATAGACAACTAACTCTGTTAGGATTTCTCATTTCTGTTTATATCTCTGTGGATGAAGAATTAATATTAGTGAAGTATGTGTATCAAAATTGTGAGATAAAAATTGGAGATAAGATCCTTATGGGAGACTTGAATGTTTTACATATGATTGATTTTGATGTGATTTTGGGAATTAATATTAGTGAAGTATGTGTATCAAAATTGTGAGATAGAAATTGGAGGTAAGATCCTCATGGGAGACTTGAATGTTTTAGATATGATTTGGGAATGGATTGGTTGTCAAAGCATAAGGCTTCAGTAAATTGTTGGGGTAAGGAGGTAGTGTTTGATTTAGATGGAGAAATGAGGTTAGTTTTTCAGGGAGATAAGATTGTGTGTTCATTAATTATACTATTGACTATCTTGAGGAGAATGACACGAAAAAAAAAAGGGTACAATGTTACCTAGCACACATAGTGGATTTAGATAAGGAAATTCCCCAATTGGACCAAGTTCCTATAGCTAAGGAGTTCATTGATGTATTTCCTGATGAGTTACCTGGATTGCCTCCGTATAGGGAGATTGATTTTTTCTATTGATTTGGTTCCGGGTACCGAACCAATATCAATGGCACCATATAGACTGGCACCAGCAGAATTGAGAGAGCTAAAGGAACAATTGCAGGATTTATTAGATAAGAAGTTCATTCGGCCAAGTGTGTCCCTTTGCGGAGCCCTAGTGTTGTTTGTGAAGAAGAAAGATGGGCCATTCAGATTATGTATAGATTATAGACAACTAAATCGAGTGACAGTTCGAAATAGATACCCACCCCCTTGTATAGATGATTTGTTTGATCAGTTGTAGGGAGTTCAATTCTTTTCTAAGATTGATTTTCATTTGGGTATCAATAGTTGAGGATAAGGAAAGAAGACATTCCAAAAACCGCATTTAGAACTCGGTATGGTCACTATGAGTTCTTGGTGATGTCTTTTTGATTAACAAATGCACCAACAGCTTTTATGGACTTGATGAACAGAGTGTTTAAACAGTTTATTGATCAATTTGTGATAGTTTTTATTGACGATATTTTGGTTTATTCAAAGTCTACTATTCAGATATTGGTGTTGAGAGCCTGTGTTATGGATTTTGGGGTTGGTTGGAGTAAGTTCCTATCATTAGTGGAATTTGCTTACAACAACAGTTATCAGGCTAGCATAGAGATGGCACCTTATGAGGCTTTGTACGGATGAAAATATAGATCACCAGTTTGTTGGTTTGAGGTTGGTGAGAAAAGGCTAATAGGACCTGAGTTGATTCAAATTACCTCAGAGAAGATAGAGGTGATCAGAAAGAGGCTTCAGACAGCTCAAAGTAGGCAGAAAAGTTACGCGGATAAAAGGAGGCGTGACTTAGATTTTTCAGTGGGTGATTGTGTATTCTTAAAGGTCTCATCGACCAAAGGAGTATTCAGGTTTGGAAAGAAAGGCAAGTTAAGTCCTCGATTTATTGGGCCGTGTGAGGTTTTGGAGAGAATTGGAGCAGTTGCTTATAGGTTGGCCTTACCACCAAATTTGTCGGCTATACATCTTGTATTTCATGTTTCTATGCTACGGAAGTATATGCCGGATCCATCTCATGTGTTAGAAATGCATCCAGTTGAGTTACGAGATGATGTGACTTATGAGGTGCATCCAAAAACTATAGTGGATCGACAAGTGAGAAAGCTAAGGTCGAAGGATATAGCTTCGGTGAAGGTGAAGTGGAAAGGTCATTCAATTGAAGAAGCGACATGGGAACTTGAGGGTAAGATGTGTGAGGAATACCCTCATCTTTTTTATAATCTCGGTACGTATTCAAACATTTATTTAGTTTCGAGGACGAAACTTTTATAAGGTGGGGAGATTGTAGTATTTTGAAAATTTTAAAAAGGAAAAATACATGAGTGTCCTTGGTGGCTTAGAATTAGGCGTGTAAATAAATTAAGAGTATGGTAGTAATTGCATAAGGTTATAAATAGAAATAGAAAAGAAGAGAAAAGAAAAAGGAAAAACAAAAAAAAGAAAGGAATAGGTCTGAAATTTGAGAGAGAGAATCGGAAGAGAGAAAGAAAGAAGAAGAAGAAGAGAAAAAAGGGAAAGAGAAGAGGAGGAGAAAAAGAAGGAGAGATAGTTATTAAGGTAATGTGTATGTTTTATTATGTATAAATGTGATTATTAGCTATGATTTTGCTTGTATTGATTGTTAGGGTTTGAGAATTTTAATTGGGTTTGATTGATGAATTAAGAGAGATGTTAATAGTTGAATGTGTTGGGTAATGGTTTAATTAGTTTGATTGTAGATGATTTTGAAGTTTTGAGATGTTTAGTTTAAGAAAATATTGAGAAAAATGGTGAAATAATGTTGAGAAATTCGAAAATCCCTTGCTGGAATTCTGGGTTAAGGTTGAAGATGATGAAAATTCATTTTGGTCCCTTTTGGTGAAAATTACAGTTTAGTCCCTTAACTTACGAAAATTTCAGTTTGGTCCCTGGAGTGAAATTGGAGATTCTGGACAGAATTGAAGATGAATTATGGACAAGATTTTAGGGTAGCTATGAAATTATGAAGTGTTCAATTTAGTCCTTCAATTTGACAAAATTACAATTTGACCCTAAAAATATAAGAAAATTTCAGAATGGTCCCTAAGAGAAATATTAGTATTTCAGATTGGTTTGATGGATAATTGAAGCTCATTTGATGGATCAATATCAATTCTATGAATTGTGTATTTTGGAATTAGATTTCGGAAGAAACCTTTGTTTTAGGTTTTTGCGAAGAATTGATAGTTTGATTCAAAAACACATAGGATTATGATTTGAACTCTTAGATATGTTATTAAAGGTATTTTACTTCTTTTGAGTCATTTTTGAGTATATCTTCTTTTATATATTCAGATAATCCCGACATTCTACCCGCGAGACATCAGTAAAGTTTCATCAACATTCTGCTTTTGGAACTTGTCTGCTTTTGAGTCCGGTGAGTAGATAACATTTAATATGCATGAGAAATAGTATAAATATTTGAATTTGCTAGTATGAATTGGATTATGCTTTTTGGTAATATATACCTTGATTATATTCTTGATACGATAAAGCATAATCATTTGTTGAATATACGTTCTTGATATGAGCCTATATCTGTTTGTGAATTGATAGCTCCTCATTTGATTGATACCATGAGTTGAGCCTTGAGATATGAATATGTTTGTTTGATTATAAGATATACCTATGGTATGCCAGTCAGAATACCCATGCTAACCGGGTAGTGTTAGCCTTTGTGCACATCGTATCTGAAACCCTAGTTGTTCGGGGGAGTCACCAACCTGTGTGGACTGATCATCCCACAGTACGGAGCCTCATGCTCATTGCATTTTAATTTTCTGACGAGTTTTACCTATACATTCTTGTTATGACCTATTTGAAAAATTCCTTGTAAGAACATCGAGCTGATTTGATATTATACTTCTCTTTGTGTATTATCTCGTATGTATATATTAGATATTATTTACTCACTGAGTTGTTGAACTCACCCCCTCATTATTCATTATTTTCAGGGTCGTAGCTTGCTAGCAGGTCATTTTTGTCCTACTCTGGGAACCTGCTATTTTGGTTGTAGTCGACACTTTTTGTTCATATGTCTAGTTAGTGCTCCACAATTATAACTGTATGTAATCAACTCTTGTATAAAAACAATTGAATTATGTTATAAAGTCTACTTTGATATTTCCGCTGCGTTGAACTCTGAAAGTTAATAATAAGTTTGTGTGTAAGTTTGAGTTCGCATAGGTGTGGAACCTTGGAGGGGGACCATGCCTATGTGCCGGTCATGGATCCGGGAATCGGGTCGTGACAGATACTCCATCATTTCTCTAGTTATTGTTTTGTGGGATTTGAGGAAATCTTATCTCCGGAAAATATATTTTATAGATCTAAATAAATAAGTAAAATTCTGGTTGTTTCATGCATTTAAGATTACCTTGTTCTTGGACCCATTCACTTCAATAATATTAAGTAATTGATGATGTGCTCTAGAGATTCTGTTCTCCCATAAGAAAATACTATCACGTATCCATACTTGCTCCAAGTTCTCCTTCTAAGATATGAACTCGATGAAATAGGGTTGATCTCAGCTAGATTTTTGATGATTTAGTTAACAAACAAGTCTAAGTTGGTCATGCTAGCACCAATCATTTTTTTTTTAAAAAAAAGAACAGAACACCATTGTTTTAATAAAAACAATTGACTTAATGACTTATAAGTCACATGATAACTTAGTGACCTAAATCTATTTTTGGATCAATTATAAGACATACACTTAATTGCATAGTATACATGAATCACACATGACTATAGAGCAATACCATTAAAATTAAATTGATTTGTGTTACACCATGAATTTTGCCATTGCTAAAGCAACTTGGATATATAGATATTGGTCTTCATTTTCTTCCTTTTTCTACTAGCATAAGAGGACTCTTAAATTATAGATACAAATAATTAAGCTAGCTTGAAGAGGGTACAACAACAACATAACTCTTAACTGTATAATCAAATCAAATATAGGGTAGGACTATATATGTGTGTGTGTGTGTGTGTGTTTGCTAGCTGTGGTGGGCTCACCACCGAAAAAGGCACAATAACTCAGACAAATATACTCTTAGTGTGTCTATATTATTTAATATAAAGATGGTTTGGGCCATAAATAAAATAAGGCTCCGTCGAAACCTATACTTTTAGGTTTAGAATTTAGCTACGTTGGATAGGGATAGCAATAGCATGATATCATCCTAAAAGCTACGCTTATATCATGAAACTAAAGTAGTAGTCGAGGCCCCGTCTCAATGTCACGTTACGGCCTTCTGATAATTTGATGGACTGTAAGTACTCACCAATCATCCTGCTGTGAAGGAACCCACCACCCAAAATGGGAGGTGCTGGTGGTGGTGGTGGTGGTCAAACCATGAAAGCCACTTCCAATGGTGGTTGCTGCAGCATTATGATATAATTACAAACAATATTATATCATATAATTACAGAATAGAGAAATTATGCTGCAGCCAAGAGGGCTCTAATTTTTCAGAAGAGGATTGATCCACCAGACCATGACATTTGTTCTGACAAGGTGTATCGCAGTAGCTTTTTATCCAGAGCTTCCATTAACATCATTTTTAACCTAGTTATAAGCTGCATGTAATTCAGCAAATAAATAAAAAAACATATTAATAAAATATTGCCATTTTTAAAGAAAATATGATTAGCGTCTCAATAATATATATCTTCATTCTACATGCATGCAATCTGTCAATGATCTTGCTCCAGGATTAAGGAATTAATCTTAAACGAACGTAGATAACAGCTTATAATGATATCACAAGGCCATTATTTAATCAGTTTTACGAGCAGGGGAGGGAGGGGTGGTGGACAGAAAGCATTTCACTGCAGGACCAGCTGCCGCATCCAATCAATTGCGTAAACATTTTTCTAAATGCGCTCAAAGATGCGGCGGGGGAGGAAGCATTTATTCTTCCCTGCAACAAAGATGCGGCGGGGGAGGAAGCATTTATTCTTCCCTGCAACAAAGGATGGAGGAGAGGGCAGACACGTTACAAGATTGCCTTTATTGATGAATTAAAAAGAGTATAATCTGCCATAGTTGCCTCGCATGCTTTTGCTTTCTCCATGTATATATAACTCCAGAGATCCAAGGCAAAGACAGTGCAGCCATTAACTGGTTATCTCAACCCATCTGTTTATATTTTTCTTTTTTTAATTAATAAAACCCTCTTTTGTATATATTTGAATCCCTCAACTTGAGGGAGAAGAGGGAGGGCTAGCTACAGCCTACGATAATGCAGGTAATCATCATCTCCTGATTCCTTTTTTTTCTTTTCACTCTTTCTATGAGAATTCTACACGAAGTGCTTCTGTGGTTTGTGTTCTCAAGCGTTCTTCTACTCATGCAAGCTTGAGCTCATGAGATGACAGATGATCGAATAAGAAATTTAAAATTGATTTATGTTTTAAATACATCAATTAGATTTTTAAAAACAACCAACTTTTAAAGAGTATCTTTAAAATATATGCAGATCATACATTATTAAACAAGTCCTGAGTTTAAAATAAACTTTATGTGCTTCGATGGTTCTTTGACACTATAGTGAATAATTAAATCAATAATATTACCATTAATTACTAGAGATTAATTAGCTAGTGGTATGTAATATGTAATATATATATATATATATATGATTAATATTGTAGGAGTTGGATGAAATCAAAAGCTGAGTTGAAGCGGCTTAATTATGATTTAGTGTATCGAGTTAATGCATGATTCCAAGTTACATGACTTTTAAAAGGAAAGGAAAGAACGATCTTTCTCTTCTGGGGGTGTTTCACTGTTAGAAGTGGTCGAGCCCACATCTCTCTCTCGGCGTTAGGTTTCGGTTCCTGCATTATTTTGCATGAGAAATAAAAGTGAGATACAGAGTTGACCCAAATATGGTCTTTGATGTCGTTGATGGGTTATTTGAAACGGTGCAATTAGGGTTAGTGGCACACCCTCAGTTGTACTTGTCTTGTGACAAGCTTCTGGGCCTTCTTCTTCCTGCTCACTCCTTTTTCACTGCATCATTCAAGCTCGAACAATCAAGAGATCACACCACGTGTTAGATGTCGGGCATTCATAGTATCCACAGTGAAACGAATCGTGTAGCTCTATGAGACCACATCATTGAACATTACCATATCAAAATCACAGTTTCACGTTCGGTTTTTCTGTAAGAATTGAATATTTTTATGTCCATCAGAAAGAGTTGAAGTTGATTGTATAGATGATGAAAAGGTAGGCTGGTTACGTACTGTTCAGAGTTGGGTTTTAAGTTATTTTTTTCGTGGTGGTAGACTAATGATAGGTTGATAAAGGTGGGACTCCAAAATGCTCAGCAACACAGTTCATTGTAAGGGGTGCAGTCCACCGTATCATTATATATATATAAACACACCCACACACACTCACCATTCCCAAGCTCAACTTTACTTGCAGCTGCCTTCCCCATTCCTATCTTCCCAGCAAAAATTCCTGAGACCTAACATAGCCAAGAAGTTGAGATTTAGGTGGTGCATACAAGTTTAGTCTCCAACATTTGTGCATATTTGGCTAGGAGTTGTTGATAAGTAAGACAAACCCAATTTCGACCTCTGCTTGCTAACCCATTTTAATCACTTATTTTTGTCACAACAAGTCTCGTTTCCAACTTCATTCACTAAGGCTTTTGCTTTGCTTTTTTGACCCTTTCCCAGTACAAGATGGGTGAGAATACTGCCTCGAAGAACTACCAAAACAACCACAACCTCCATAGCCATCACCAAGTCTTTGACGTCTCTATTGATGTACTTCCTCAAAATGGCTCCAAATGCTTTGATGATGATGGCCGCCTTAAAAGAACTGGTAATCTTCTCCATCCTTCCCCTGTTTTCACTCTGTTTCTTGTAGGAAACTTTTGTTCAGCTAGAAAACATTTCATATTCCTGTTGGTTGGTTGGTTTGTTTGTGTCTTCAGGTACTCTATGGACTGCTAGTGCCCACATAATAACAGCGGTGATAGGATCAGGAGTTCTTTCCTTGGCATGGGCTATAGCTCAACTGGGATGGATTGCCGGTCCTGCTGTGATGTTCCTGTTCTCATTCGTTACATACTACACCTCATCTCTACTCACTGACTGCTACCGGACTGGTGATCCTGATACAGGAAAAAGAAACTATACATACATGGACGCTGTTCAATCCATTCTTGGTATCATAAAAATAAACTTCTTTTGTCTAAGAATTCTAAGAATATATAATACTGCAACCCTAATATAGACCATACTGGAATGTTTCATTTTTTTTTCTATTTCACCGATGTTAAGATTCTCTTGTCTTCGATGCTTCTCAGGAGGAGTGAAAGTCAGTTTGTGTGGCCTTGTTCAGTACATAGGCCTATTTGGTATTGCTATCGGTTACACCATTGCGTCATCCATAAGCATGATGTGAGTTGGTCGTTTTACAGAAACTCCGTTAACTTCTTTGTTTTTTCTTTGAAGCTTGATTGATAAGTTTGGTTCATGGTTACTGGCAGGGCAATCAAAAGGTCAAACTGTTTCCATCAAAGTGGTGGACAGAATCCATGTCACGTTTCGAGCAACCCGTACATGATCATTTTTGGCATCACAGAAATTCTACTTTCTCAGATTCCAGACTTTGATCAGCTGTGGTGGCTCTCTATCGTTGCCGCGGTCATGTCGTTTACTTACTCTACCATTGGTCTTGGCCTTGGCATTGGCAAAGTTGCAGGTCAATATTTGCTTTAACTATATGTATCTCCGCCCGACAAAGAGTGTATTTATTTCCTTATGCATCTCTAACGTTTGCTGCTAATGAAACTTTCAATTTCTATTTTCTCTGGGATTGTAGCTAATGGAACTTTCAAGGGTAGTCTAACTGGGATAAGCATTGAAACCGTAACCGAAACTGAGAAGATATGGAGGAGTTTCCAAGCACTTGGGGCCATAGCCTTTGCATATTCATACTCTGTCATTCTTATAGAAATTCAAGTATGTATGATCACTTAATATCAGATCAGAGGCCATTTTTTTTGCTAGTCGATATGATATTTTTTGAGTGATTTAGCAATATTTTGTTTTTCTTTACAGGACACAATTAAATCTCCACCAGCAGAATCAAAGACAATGAAGAAAGCTGCCAAGATAAGCGTTGTAGTGACAACAACTTTCTATATGCTCTGTGGTTGCATGGGATATGCAGCTTTTGGAGACCAAGCTCCTGGAAATCTCCTCACTGGCTTCGGTTTCTATAACCCATATTGGCTTATTGATATTGCTAATGTTGCCATAGTAATCCACCTAGTTGGAGCATATCAAGTGTTTTGCCAGCCTCTCTTTGCTTTCATCGAGAAATGGGCTAACCGAAAATGGCCTGAGAATTACTTCATCACCAAGGAATTCAAAATCCCAGTCCCAGGTTGTAGGCCGTATAAGCTGAATCTCTTTAGATTGGTTTGGAGAACAATATTTGTGCTGTTAACCACTGTTATATCAATGTTGCTCCCATTCTTTAACGATGTTGTCGGAATTCTCGGTGCACTTGGTTTTTGGCCTCTGACAGTCTATTTTCCGGTGGAGATGTACATTGTACAGAAGAAGATACCAAAATGGAGCACAAGATGGATTTGCCTCCAGATGCTGAGCATGGCTTGCCTTGTGATTTCACTCGTGGCTGCTGCAGGCTCAATTGCTGGTGTTGTGCTTGACCTCAAGGTTTACAAGCCGTTCAAGACAAGCTATTAATTAAGCCGGTGGTTGTATGATTTGTTAGAGCAACCATGGCGAGCTAGCCGAAAGCTAAGGATTGTATCTTGAGCTTACTTGTTCTTGAAACAACAGACTGAAAATTCTCAAGTGGGTGGTGTTTGTGTGGTTCATCATTTGTAGTTTTATGTTTATTTCTCTTCAATTAGTGCTTGCTCCAAGTGTCTTAGGACTTTGTAATTTTCATAAGGAATCCAACATGAGTTCTCGTCACCATCTTTGTCAATTCTAAACCTAGAAATTATTAATTGAATATCATGTGTAAATTCCATTAACCTCCAAGGTTTAGCCTAATCGGCTTACAATAAAATGATATTAGTAAAACATATGAAATTCAAGAATCTTTTGAAATTCGCTATAGTAATTAGAAATAAATTATCAAAATGTAAATCAGCTCGATAGAGTAGTTTTAATGATTATAATATTTTCATGTCAATTAAATAGCATTTAGTTACATGCTCAAGAAATAAGTAACATTCAAAATCATTAGTAGATGATCTAGTGGTAAGAGATTGAAATGAAGGGATTTGTTCCTACTGTTGTCTCAGGTTTGAGCCTTATAATTACTAATAAGATAGTCATTCATGGTTTTTAACTCTAGGATTCATGGAATTAATTGAGATACGCGCAGGCTGGCCAGAGAAACATCAAAAAAAGAAAGAAAGAAAGAAGTAACATTCAAGATTGAAAAAACAAAAATAATAAAAATAAAGAAGATATATTTGTTACTTTGAAAGGATAAAAACTCATTTTAAAATTAGATGGATTTATATCTTGTCCCATTTAGCCGAATATATTATTATTATTATTATTATTATTATTATTATAATAAACTAAGCAAATAGAATCTAGATATAGATGCAACTAGTTTTGAAAAATCTTAAAAAACTCAACTATATGTTTAATTATACTTGTGCTTTTATCTCTACATTTCCCAGAAAAGTAAAACCAGTTTGACTTTCCTTGCAATATTGTGTCAAACAGATCAAATGCATGTCCCTTTCCTAGAAAAGGAAAGAGCCAAACAGAATCAGGAGGTGCTACTTGATAAACACATATATTTTTTATTCTGTATTTTAATTTCAGACGAGAACATCATAGAGTTCTTGAACCTATGTCAAGAAAAGCATTTTGGGTGGTATAAAAGAAAAGAAAACCTAATGATTATTACTAGTAAACAGCATCACAGCCACCGAAAGTGCTTCTTGTATTCTGTGCCACCAATTATAGGAAAGAATAATTCAACAAATACATAAAATACTTGCACACGGGGAAAAAATATTTGTAGGATGTAGTGGAGGAATCTTGACAACAGAATTGTTTGACAGGAGCTGTTCATCATTTATAGCAATGGCTAGAATGCCGCTACGTACCTTTGTCAGAAGTTTCTTCTCGTATCACCTTTAAGAAAAATCTCATCTTTTAAAAGAGATTCTATAAGTGATATGGGGAAGAATCTTCCAGCAAAATCAATATATTCATATTTCATACATATATTTGCCGGATCTTGACTGAATGGCTTGTGTGGAACGTTGTTAAGATCATTCGTACAACTGATCAGGGCCATATTTGGCAGCTTTGTTTACTTTGATAAGATGAAACTAGAGAAAAATGGAGACAGATTCCTGTTTATAGCCATCCTTTCGCGCTTCTCAGCCATACAAACCAGCTTTGTAAGAACAAAATCTTGTGTAAGTAATCATTTCACCTAAAAAATTAAATTGTTAGATGAGATTCTAGAATATAATTTATATTATTCTCCGATACATCTTCTCAAGTAAAAGTTCTTTGGGCTTGAAACTTGCACAGACTCATACTACATTGTGCTTAATTTTTATCAAATAGAAAGAAGGTTGTGAGATTCAAATTCGTGATCACTAGGTCACCAAAGTTCTGATACCATATTAAAGAACTATCTCATCTAAAAACTTAATTGTTAAGTGAGGTTCAGAATATTATTTATATTATTCTCCAACATATACATCGAGAGACATGCCAATCAACATTGATAGTTTCTCCAGGAGAACAAACCAGACTGAATTGCGGTTCCTTCTGCCTGGTCAGTGGCTTTTGAACAAAGAGTTGAGTATGCAGAGTCAAATATATTTCCTGTCAGTAAATTTAAAACCAAAAACAACGTTTTGTCCAGGAAGAATTTACCTTCAGCAGCAATAAGAGTGCAAAATATGCCAGTTTAGGCATTACCTGGTTCAGAAAGACAGACAGATACTGGGAAGCATGGGGACCGAAGAACAGGTTATTAGTGCTCCATGGATCTGTAGCAATCAAATCCGCATCCGTTTGACATCACTCTCAGGGACACCTGCATCATTCCCATTGCCCCCAAATGCAACTGTTTGCATCTGAACCAACAGATGCATAGCAAGTAAAGATTAAAATCTTGAGATATCTTCATTAACCTGGGTTCTTCTGAGCAAAAACATTACTAAGCACTATAAGAAGCTTTGAAAAGATGTTAACATTCGATTCTCTGCCCACTTTTCAAATGCAGAACATATAGGAGGAGTTCTTGCAAACTCGCTTCATTGATTTTTCTTCCCTGCCTTAATCAAACCTAGTTTGAAGATTGTTAAAATTACACGAGTCTTTGAAAAGTACTTGTAAAAAATAGCATGAAAAGGAAGAACAGATCATATCTGTTATTGAAGGAATGGCCGTGTAAATATTATGACTGCAACAAAATTTGGATCCTAAAAATCAACATTACACAATCGCATTTATACTTCATGTGTCAAACACTAATTAACATGCCAATTCAATCTGGAATGGGAAATTTAGCTTGAATTCCTAGAAGCAATTTCCTTTGGTGACAGTAATTTTTTCTTTCTTTTTTGTTTTTTGTTCTTTGATATCTACAAACCTGGGTTAAATAGAGTCCTTTGGGGCATGCTAAATGACGGCAGAAATTGTATTATCATTACACTCCTTCTCTTCTTGAGATTCATACTTACTGTGACTCGGACGGGGCAGGCAATCCTGATGACAGAAGGTCTCCTAGCGGTTATGGAGTGTTCTTGGGTCGTAAGATCATCATCTACTTCAGGAGAAAATCATGGAGAATATGCAGCAGCAGTAGCAGATTCCAATATCCATTCTATAAAATCATTTATGGCTAATGGCTAAGGTGGATTAGCCAAGCTTCATCTCATATTCGTCTGTCCATGTTTTATAGTTCTTACAGCTGCTACATATGATTGATGCATCTTGTTCAAATGGTGACAAAAGAAGGTGAATTTAAACCTGTACGTGCAGATTCATCAAGAACAATGGTATATCTCTCAGATGGTGAAACCCAGGTTTTCTCTGTCAAGGGGATTGGATCAAGCAGCAGATATATTACAGAGAAAACACCCTCAATTTCCTATCACCTCTAGAAAGTAAACGACCTGTCATCCGCTTGATGAAGGAGAAAAAAGACAACAACGCATCATCCACCCTCTGGGCTAAGAGCTGGGGGGCTCAAGCCCAGGTGTCTGAACTCTTTTCTTTAGCCCATTTTCATTTATTTCTGTGGAATTTGTTTTTTCAAAGATTTGAAATAAAATAAATTAACATATTTTTAATATCAACACAATATGTTTTTAATAAAATTGTCAAGATATTTTTTTTCCTATATGTCATGATTTGTCTTTATTTTTCTTCTTAATTTTAACTTTTTGTATTTTCTTCGCAAATATTTCAATTAACACATGGTTACTTTGGAAATAGACTATTAAACATTTCAATGTACTATTTATATATATATATATATATATATATATATATATATCAAGTGGTCATGAATTGATACAGTATAATCTCATTTAATTATATTATTTTTGGGTCAGGTGGTTCGTTGAATAAATTATCTCTTAGGGTTTGAATTAAAAAGAAAAATGATGTGAAATGTTCTTTTTATAGATACAATAATTGGGATGTGGATGACAAAATCGAAATCTGATTAAAAAACACAATCTCTAAGCATAAAGTTTCTTCCTAGGCTCAGTACAATTGAAATTACCACAACTGAAAAATTAATTTTTAAATTAATAAATCAAAAGCACCTATTGCAGGTCACATGGAGGTGTTGCATTTCATTTTCTTCTTGCATTTAAATATAGCAAAGTCAATATACATGTTTGATGAAGATACAATGGCTATAAAAGAAATAAAAACAATTTAATGGTCATAAGAAGACATGTGATAATACAAAAAGACAAGAAGAAGAAGAAACAATGTTTTGAGCTCATTAGAACTCTAATAATGACACTTATATGATTACTAAAAACATCTTGATGAGATGAATTTATATATATTTATATGTATATATATTTATCATGAAAAGTTAATTTTAAAGGTGATGATAAGACGCCAAGCAAATGAATAGGTCGTTATCTTTAGACGGCTTGTACAACTCATCACCCGTTTTAAAGTTATCTTTTAAAAAAAATATATTTATAATAGTACTATAAGAAAAGATCGTCATCTTTAGATGACTTGTACAACTCATCACCCGCTTTAAAGTTATCTTTTTAAAAAACATATTTATAATAGTACTATAAGTTTCATAATCATAACTTTAGTGTTTTTTTTTTCTTTCTATTTTCTCACTTGTCCTTTTGTTTTATCCAATCTCCTTTTTCTATCATTAGAATTATTTTTATTTATTTTACCATGGTTTCTTCACAAATCATGTATATTGTCTTTTCTACATTTGGAACATGTGCAATATTGTAATTGCGATTGTTTTTCAAAAAAAAAATATTTGAAAATACATTGTATTTATTTTATATTCTTAAAAAATTATTATTGATATTAACGTATCAAAATAATCATAAAACACAATAAATAGTTTAAAATAATTATTTTTTAAAAAATACTTTTGGAATAAAAAAATAAATTCTTAAAATAATAAGAGGGACACCAAGGGTAAAAACGAAACGTGAGTGCTTAATCTGGAAATTATTTTTTTCAGATTTGGAAATATTATTTGTGAAAAAAAACTATGCAAGACCGTGAATTATACAGGAAGAACGGCAAACATCCAAAACGGCATGCTAATGTGTCTGTCGTTGATGAGATTCTAAAATTTGGACTCACCTAATACATTGTACCATCCCAGAGAAAAGTGAGATGGTTTGTTACTGTGTTTTAAAATAATTATTTTTTATTTTAAATTAAATATTTGTTGTATTTTTATATTATTTTTATATGTTAATTTCAAAAATTATTTTAAGAAAATATATTTTAATATATTTTTGAATAAAAAATATTTTAAAAAACAATAAAAAACACAAAATCCGAATGCCTATGACGTCAGATAATTTGAGTACTTGGGCTACTGAATTTTTTCAATAAAATAACAATATTCTTTTCTTGACAATCAAGAGACGTCTGCAGGTTAAAATAATGATTAACAAGATGTATTTCTTTCCTTGACTGCTGGATGTAATCCTTGACATCATTGCCTTTTTTTTTTTCTTTTCATGTGACTCAAATAAAATTAATTTATTTAATTGGTCAGGACTATAATTTAAATTATTATATTTTTTGAAAAAAAATGTATTTATTGTTGAAAAAATAGGGCACATATATAATGTAGTGCAAGCCCCTATCTAGTTGTTGCTATAACAAGATCCCGCGGGGCTATCTAAGCGTGTGTTAGGAAGTCGTCAGTTTGACTATGGATTTAAATTACAGCTGTGATTTTCAAGTGTTTAGTGAAACTTTAAAAAGCAAATATCACAACTATATTATTTTGAGAAACTATAATTCGTAGCTTTTCAAAAGACACCACCACAACGGATTGGCCACGTCAGCGGCACATTCTGTCACTCAGCCCGTAGAACACTTCCAGCTCAGACCCGGTCTCTTAACTTACCCGTGGTGTCATTTTATGATTATTTCGGTTGTTTTTTAAAGTGTTTTTTGTTTATAAATATATTAAATTAATATTTTTTATTTTTTCAAATTTATTTTTAATATCAGTATATAAAAATGATTTAAATACTAAAAACTTAATTTAAAATAAAATATTTTAAAAAACATTTTTGAAAGAGAATGTTTTTTTATTATGGCGTGGTGTCTTGTCACGACCCAGTTTATAAATCCTAAAATCACGTGTTTATGGTTTCTGAGGTCTTCCGACAGATACTTGAAGGCGAGAGCTCGGCATCAGTAGATTCAGTACATAAGCGCCCCCAGTAGTCACACACATTTATTAGACGCGTTGTGAAGATCGAAGAACACGTCTTTCCGTGTGTCTCTGTGTCTTTTTCTACTTTGATTCTGTAAATGATACTGCCGGAATGTCTCCCTGACATGGGTTATTACAGTACCATTTCATTTTTATCGGTCCCTCTTCAATTTATGTTTTTAATTTTACCCTCACAATTCATTATTTTTTGTTAATGTGGGCCTTCCATCAACTTCTATCCGGGTATCCATGCAGCTTCAACAATGCCTAATAAAATCCAAGCTCCCGGGAGTTAATTCTCATCTTTATATCATGAACCAGACGTTTGTTTTTCGTAAATCATGGAGTCAATGTTGTTAAGCTTGAAGGGCTGGATTAGAAGACTCGAAATAGTAGAGGGACCAAGCAGTCTCATTCAACCATTGTATTTTGGGTGGTAGAAAAGGACACTCACCGACTTCCCGAAAAACTCTTCCCACGTGCGCCAACCATTCATTTCCCGTCCATACCTGTTACCTTTTTACCCACAAAATTCTTACAATAAGCAACAATAAAATAATTTATCCCGGAGCCACCAATTAAGTCATGGATGACGTATTTTAACTTCAGCTATAGGTTCCTGCTCTGAAATAAAATTAAATGTAAAAATAAAATATTGGTGACGTGACGCAAAATATTATTATTTAACTTGGATAATCGGTTTATTTTTATTTATTTAACTTGTAGCTTAGTCTAAATTAATAATTAAATCATGTTAAAATTATCTTGACATAACATGGTTAATTTGATGAATCCCAATTCGACCAATAAAAATCATGATTTAACTTCAAAAAATCTCAAGATATTTATATATTTGATTGATTTAGATTTCATGGATTAAACTATCAAAACCACGATTTAATGGGTGTTTAAGAGAACTTTTTTATCTTTGATATGAAAAAAGTGGTTCCAAAAAAAGCCAATCAATATTTGGTTACATAACAAAAAGCAGGTTTGTGGCATGGGTCCCGCATGACATTTGCCTTCAAACTCCGGTGCAAGAAAAGCAGGAATTTCCTGCTTTTCTTGCTTTTTGATGCCTGGAGGTGGGGATTATATATATATACAATAAAAGAGAATTAAATGGCGATTGCCTGGGGGCTACTGGTGGATAATATATATACACGAGGAGATTTTTTTTATATATATATATATATATTTATATAACAGATATATTTATATATTTTTTAAAATATATTTTAAAATATAACAATATATCATTATTTATTATATTTTCTTATAAAAATATATTTTTAATATTAAAATAATCTAAAAATTAATTAAAATATAAATAATTTTTAAATAATACATGTTTATTGATATAAAAAACAAGTGTCTTATTTACTTGAATTATTAATTATATTTTATTATTATAATTATTAAATATTTAATATATATATATATATTTAAAATAATTTTTCAAGTTAAAAGCAATATGAAAAGTTTGGTAACCAAACACTTGAAACTACTTTTTATTAATCTCAAACTCAAAAGCAGTTTTAACCAAATACTTCAAAACTTATTTTGAACCGCAGCTAAAGTGCTTTTTATAAAACAGCTTTTTTAAAACCTCAACCACAAAAGCAAAAGCTGTGTCAAACACACCCTTAGATTATAAAGTCCTCTTGATTTAAAAAATATATTTTTACCTGACAAAAATAAATATTTATAAAAATGAACTTAAAACAAATACCGATATATTTGTTTAAGACTATGATAATCTAATAAAAAATAAATCAAAATAATTTATAAAGATAAATTCAAAACCATGAAAATAACTAAAGATAAATTTGAGAAATAAAAGAAAAAGAAAAAGAAAAATGAAAATGAAGAAGGAATGAAAAAAAAGGTAGCATCCTTTATTTTATTTTTATATATAAGCAGGGGAAGATGATAGTGTGACACCAAACTCTGTTAGATTTATTAGAGTAATTTAATCTTAATAGATTTTTAAATGGTTAAAAAAACAAAATTATGGAAAAAACCTAAAACAAAAGGTTATAAAGAAACAACTGAATGAAAAAGTTCAAGTAGTTTTTAATTATTATTTTGAGACATAAGAGATAAAAAGAAAAAGAAAAAATCCAAACGTCCTAAAAAAAAATGCCTACTGATAATCCAGCTCATGTGTCAGGGGGGGGGGGGGTTTCGAATCTGACTCAGCTCTCTCTTTTTGATACGCGTACGACTTAGCCCACGCAGTTTAATAAATAATAAATAATGAGAACCGGCCGACACCCTCAAATAAGACGAATTGACTTGAAAAAAATAATGAGAACCCGTATAGCCGAAAGACTTAGCCCACGCACTTTAACATCACCAATTTATTACTCCTTATAGTCTTAGAAACTATATATTTACCTCTATATTTTAATTTATTTACAACTCGATCCCTTTCATTTCAATTGTTTCCCCAATTTTATTTTATTTTTGTCTTACTAAATATAAAAGAGAATATTATGGAAAGATTCATTTTTCAAAGAGGACCTTTTTAAATTAAACACAATCAACTTCAGTCAATGGACTACTAAATTGTTTTTTATACCATAGGAATTGCTTGGTTTATTTTTATATAATATGAGGCGTAAGTTTATAATTAAACTCATAAAAAAGAATCCAAGCCCATAGTTTTCCCTAAACAAATGATCTTCCAAGTTTTGACTGTCATCATTGTGATGGTTTTTCAAACTTTTGACACATGTTACTTGTAGTCTAGTGGATCTTTTCATTCAACTCGTATCTAATTATTCACTATGAAAATGTCAAACCTTAGGGCTTTCCATTTAGCTTAATACATATTCTTTATTGTAATTGTATTTCTAATTTCAGAGTTGATTTAGTGACTGTTTGAGAGTGTCGTTAATAATGTTTTTTAAAGTGTTTTTCGTTTAGAATTGTATCAAAATAATTTTTTTTTTTTTTTAAAAAAATTATTTTTGATATCAGCATATGAAAATAATTTAAAAACAAAAAAAAGATTTAACTTCACTGTAGAGTAAAATATCAGCAAAATCCAGCTTTTTTATTTTGAAATCACAATGTTTAATACAGCAAAAAAATAAATAAAATAAAAATTCAAGGAATAAAATTCTTAAAGCTAATTTTCACATCAACCGGGGGGGGGGGGGGTTGAAGAACTAGCATGTTGACTAACAGGATAAATACTATTTTCCCACCTTTTTATTTTCTTCTTATAAAGAGAACAAGCAGAGCCTGCACCAATTTAAGACCACACCCCCAACACGCATAACTTCCTAGTACAAGCCTCTTATGTTTCAGCACCCCAAGACTCGACCTCAACCACCTCTCTCCAGCCTATTTTTTCCATGGATACAGAAACTTCATCGTAAGTACTCACTCACAGATCCATCTTTCACACATGAATTTGACTAGAAAACTTTGTCTATCTCGCAGGCTAAATCACTAATAATCTTCTCTTGATTGACATTCAAAATTGGCAGGTTTGAGACTAGTGAGATGCTGGCCAGTTTCCTAGCTTCCACGCCATTGCTATCCGAGTCATGGAGGCTCTGCAATCTTGCCAACGCAAATTCACCGCAGAGTTTTGTAGCAGAACAGGTTGGGAGTATTGGGTATGTGGCTTTTTCTGGTATCCAATCGGTTTCAGGGTCAGATCCCAGTTTCAGGAATCTTGTTCATTTGCCGGATGTCGATAGAAATGGTTTTTTTTATCCATTACATCCCCAAAATGAAGAGGAAGAGCCAGTCATGGTGCAAGGTGCCTTGCTGAGGGTTTTTGAGAATATCTATAACAGCACAAGTTTTCAAATACAGGTTAGTTTTCTTCCCTGATGATGATCTATCTTCTTTGATATATGTGCTATCGATTCATCATATGCTGTTTGGTTGGGAAGAAAATCGATGAAAAATGAGGGGAGAAAAAGAATGTCCCGTTCTTAATTTCTGTCTGTTTTCCAATTAGAAACCAAATGCAGACTGTTTTTTTGGTCTAAAAATAAAGAAACAAAATGTGTTAAAAATGATGAAAACTTCGCCTACAGCTCTATGATTATTTGCTTTGATTTCATCATTGATGATAGAAATTATATCCAAGAGACAATAAAATAACAATTAAGTGCTCTCTTTTTCCGGCCATTATATGTGAACAAGGGCTAAGCACCAGTTTTCCATTCAAACCATTATAATGATTAGTGGCTTTGCACATCTCACACGCACTTCAGGTAAACGTTATATGTTGTGGAAATGAAGTTCTCTTTAGACGAAAAGGGTGGGTCACGTCTGTCTCCGTGGGGACAAATTAAGAAAGAGTTCTTAATTAGGGTTTCACCCTCCCCATGTTTTCACCTTGGAAAGCAAGCAGACATGAGCTTTCCGTGGAAAAAGAAATAACGAAAAGATAAGAAACTAGAAAAAGTTACCGGGCCTTGTAGATAAGGTTTCCTTGGTTAAATTGTTGTAGACCAGTTCTAGAAAACGACCTGAATGTTTCTAAAATCAAATCAAATCACTATCAATCCCAAGATGGAACAAGAACAATTAGGTGTGCTGGCTAGCTTGCATGCTCCACCAAAAGATAGGATGGTGCCCCATCAAATTCTTTGGTTATATATCTATATCTATATCTATCTATCTATCTATCTATATATATATATATACACGGACAAAAACCAAACCCATTTGTGCTCTGAATCGTAGCTGGCTGTCATCACCTGTCTGGTTTTTTGTTTCAAAACGATCTTGTCCCTTTGATCACTCGATCTGTGTCGTGTATTGCTATGCCGTGTTGACTTCACTTGCCTTTCGGCCAATCGATGACATTTCCCTTGTTAATTAGCAGCCTGAGCCTACCCACATATTTTATCTTCATAAAGCAGCTTCAAATTGAGATCAAATGGTGTGTAATTAGTTAGTGCGATTTGTTTTGTAGTGCACTTACCACTTCACCACTCTAATGCTTCATTAAAAAATATTTATAGAAACAGTTTCATTTTATAATAAATAAATATATCGCTGGTATAGATGGTTTACTAGCTAGGTTTTCTCCCTTTTTTTTTTTTATAATATGATAAACAATTCAAAACTAAACCATCTGTGGTATGCATATTTTGAACCCGAAATATATAGTCTTTACCCTACACACATGTATACTCTAATAATTACAAATTAAATAAAAATATTAATTAAAAAGGGGTTTATTATTTTTACTCCCATAAATGAGAGATTTATTATTTTATTTTATTTTTATTTAACTTTGCTTTATTTATTTAGTGATCCTAGAGCCAACGTGTACACAACAAGTGAAAAAATAATTTACTAGCATCAATCATTCAGTCTTCATTCAATAATTTTGCTAGAGAGAGAAAGATTCGAATAAAATAATTCCGTGTGGGCTACCATGACTGTCGATACACACCACTAGGCTATATATATATCACACGTTTTTCTCTCCGTGTTCATATTGTTTGACATTGACAAGGGAAAATACATTGAAAGTTAATAGCGCAGCGACTAAAATCTTTAAAAATTTACAGCAAATTGTTTTACCAAAACAAGTTCGATCAATTTCAATGGTGGTGGTAATGATGACCTATTGATGGTTGCTTTTGACACCACCAACCAATTATTATCTTTGCACATGGTATCTTCTTTGACTCTAGTGGCCACATAGTTGACCAGGCACTGTCAAACATTTGGACCAAGTCTAAAGTTTAGCAGAAGCTTGGACTTCTAGAATTTATCATTTGCTTTTGAAAAAACTGTCAATATTTTTTATTTTTTTCATTTCATGGTAAGTGGTATCTTTGAATTGGCTTGCTTGAATTATTATTATTATTATTATTAAGAAATTATATGATATCATGAGTATTTTTTTTTAATTTGTGTGTATGCAGATGCACGCGCTGATACAGACAAGCAAGTCAATCATCTTCACAGGACATTCCGTAGGTGGAACAACTGCCTCCATTGCTGCTCTTTGGCTCCTCTCTTACCTTCAATCAAATTTCTCAAACCTCTCGGTATTATGCATCACCTTTGGCTCTCCGTTGCTAGGCAATGAGAGCCTTTCTCGTGCCATTCTTCGCGAAAGATGGGGTGGGAAATTTTGCCACGTTGTATCAAAGTTTGACATCATGCCAAGGATGCTATTTGCTCCAATGGATCCCATTGCTCCCCACGTAAAACCCCTGCTACAATTCTGGCACTGGTATATGAAATCTCCGGATTTTGGAATGCTTGCTGTGCCGTTAAGTGATGAAATCCTGGCTCAAATTTTCCAGTTTATATTAGTTCACTTGAGAGAATTAGTAGAAGCTGGAGAGGAGGCAGTGGCTGGAACGTTTAGGCCATTCGGGAACTATATTTTCTGCTCCGAAGATGGAGCAGTTTGCGTGGACAATGCAGCATCTGTTGTTAAAATGATGTTTTTGCTGTTCAAGATGGGGTCGCCTAGCTGTAGCGTCGAGGATCATCTCAAGTATGGTGATTACGTAGGGAAAATTTCCTCCCAATTTTTGGAGAAGAGGAGTTTTTTGCAGGGAGAACTTCCTGAATCAAGCTACGAAGCAGGCGTTGTACTGGCATTGCAGTCCTTAGGAATATCTTGCAAGGTACGTAGGGAAAATTTCGATCAGAAGCAGTGGTTTTCTTTTGGATTTGTTGTGTTATAATAGATTTTAAGACATGCTTTCTCAAGTCATTCTTTCTTGAATCAATGCGCAGGAACCAGTTGCAGGGCCACCAGCCATGGATTGCCTCAAGGCTGCTAGGCGAATGGGGCGCACCCCAAACCTAAACTGTGCCAATCTGGCAATTAAATTGTCCAAAATCAATCCTTATAGGGCTGAAATAGAGTGGTATAAAGCATTTTGCGACAGATCTGATGATCAGATGGGCTACTACGACTCCTTCAAACAAAGGGGAGCCTCAAAAAGGGACTCCAAAGTCAACTTGAACCGGCACAAGCTGGCTCGGTTTTGGGATAATGTAATCAACTTGTTTGAAAGCAATCAACTCCCCCACGATTTTCACAGACAAAAAAAATGGGTCAACGCTTCCCAGTTCTATAAGCTCCTTGTGGAGCCATTGGATATTGCCGAGTATTATCGAACAGGCATGCATCGCAGCAAGGGGCATTACATTGACCATGGAAGGGAGAGGAGATACCGTATTTTTGACACGTGGTGGAATGAGACAAGTGGTAGCGAGAAGGGGAATAAACGGAGCAAGTTTGCAAGTTTGACCCAAGACACATGCTTCTGGGCCAAAGTGGAGGAAGCCAGGGATCTGTTAGATGCGCTTAGAAGTACCAGTGATCCGAGTCAGTTGGCTCTGTACTGGCAGAAGTTAGATTTTTTTGCGAGCTTTGCAAAAACGTTGGTCGAGGATAAGGATGTGTCTATAGATGTAGTGGCAAAGAACTCAAGCTATTCTTTGTGGCTAAAAGATTATAATGAACTGAAATCACAGATGGAGCTTTTCCGTCCCCAGTTTTTGAGTTTTGTGAATGAGGAAATGGTTCCCTAGTTTCCATTGACAGGCTAGGAAGGCGACTGCCAAGCAAGTTTTGTAATGAATATGTAAGATATATTCTCTGTATTTTTTTATACTTGAATCAATATACATAATATTAGGATTCCTGTTGCGTGCCTGTTCCTTTTGCTCCGCAGAAAAATGATAAGAAAATCTTCTGCTGCTTGCTCCACCAAATTGAATCAAAGAACAGGTGACGTTCAACGAACAGAGATTAGACTGTAAAACCCTTTTTCTTTTTAAGGAAAAATAACCGAACAAATGTATCAAAAGGAGAAACTGAAACTATGTTGTTCTAATAAACACATCCATGGTTAAATTAGTGTTAGAGCTTACACCTTACCGTCTGGATATCAATGGTTTTGACCAACAGGTCGACCAATCCGCAGAACAAAAAAACATTCTGTTCTTCAACAAACCCATGATTCAGATATCAACCTAATTCGTTTTAAGCTATCGAACACCTTAATACATGAATGAAATCCTTGAAATTATGAAATTATCAAATTAGAATAAAACCCTAACTCTTTTTTTTGTTCTTCCACGTTCAATTCTCTAATTGTAAACAGTAAAGAGAGGGAATTCCTACTTGTTGAACCTAAAATCTTTCAAGTCCAAAAAGGAAAGTCACGGCAGGGGGAAAGGAAGGAGAAGAAAAGTATAAATAAACCAACCTTTGGTCGCATACTTTTATATATGTTAGGCTGGGTTCTTGGGCATGCGCCTGGTTCAAGAATCTGGATCTCAGAGTAGCATGGAAAGATAGAATAACTGGGTAAGGTTCGTTTGATATTCCTGTCGATTCGGGTGCCGTTTCGAAAAGTTTGAGCACATGAATCAGATTTTGTCGTCAGCTCCACCAGACGAAGCATCATAACAATAACCAGTTCTTCAATAACCTGCCATAAGAAATCACAATCAATAGTTTTTCTCTCTCACTAGAATGGAAGGGAAAAACGAAAGAATATAGCAATCATACAAAAAGCATTACATTTTACCCCACCATATGGAAATTACATCGATGAGGGCTATTACCTCATGCAAATGTGTTTAGCACAGCCCACATATCAACGTGAGGCCAATGCACATGCATAAGAACAACAACCATGTAGGTGTAAAATATCCTCTTTTTTTCTGTTTAATCTTAGAGCTCTGTAGTTGCTAATATGCTGATTATTAAAAGCTTACATGATCATTAACTTCAGGACAAGTGGAATTAGTCGAGGTACGCGCAAACTAGCGCGAACACCTTTGTGTTTGATTTTTATCAAATAAAATGATGATGGTGAGATTTAAACTCATTATCACTAGGTTAACAAGACTCTAATACCCATTTCACCTCAAAAATTAAGATTTTAAATGAGTTCTCGAAATATAATTTATATTATTTTGTAACAATATAAACAACAACCGCTGAAACTTAGAAACATTAAGAAGAAACAGGGAATTTTAAAAGAAAAAAACTTGAAAAGAAGAGCACATGATCTAAGACATCGCGACACCAATAAACCAGGTGAAGAAAGATACAAAAACCCATCACCAGACTAGAATTTGTAGGATTTGCATATAAAAGGTTTGAACCATAAAAAGAGGAGTAATCCTAGTGAAAAGGGTCGTTGCTGAGAATGATATTGCAAGAGTTTTGAACAAAGTCTGCGCCATCAAAGGAAAAACACCATAAGTATACATCAAAAAGGTTAAGATAAAAACATTCCTTCAGCAAGAAATAATGAAGAACAACCAGCCACGCACAAAAGAAGAACAAAACACAGTACGGCAAGGGAATATTCCAGATTCAAGAACAAGCTTTTGCTTGTATATTACTTCATTCTGCCGCTTCTCCCCAGGACCCATTAATTGGACTTGTGTTGCCTCTGGTTTTCTGTACTCCATGGCATCCAAAGATATTATCTCCGAGAAACTGGTTCCACACGAGACAATACTAGTTATATAATTAAGTGGTTCCCTGCATCGAAGTTTCCAAAACAAGAGAAGAGAGGAGGGGTGGACTTGTGCTTGCTTTATACTATGAATCTTCGTGGCTTTTAATGTAGGTATCGAGTCCAAGTTTGCTATTGTCATGTTTGAGTTTTCTTTGTTGGTTCCCTCCAAATAAATATAATAACAACTGCATATTCTCTATTCATACGCATCTATCCAGTTTCACATTTCTCTTTCAATGATTCTTATATTATCCATATGGGTTATCAAGATGCGTATCACCATAGAATGGTTCTATTCTTTGATGAAAATAATAGTGGCAGCACCTTTACATACCTGAAGATAGGACAAATTTGGTCAAAACATGGAGTGAAATGGTAGGCGGTGGATACATGTGAACATCACTACTTTTCTCTGCCAGAAGTTTGACTTCAGTAAACGAACATAAAGATCATTCAAACTTTGTGGATGGATGTAGTTAGTAAGGGGGCCCATACAAAAAATCCCTGAAAGCTGGGCTATCAGATTCAAGTCCCACTTGATTAAATCTGCATGACAAAATGAGCATCCGGGGAACCAAATCGCTTTCATGGTTCGCTTTGGATTAGATTGTTCTTCTCAAATAGAATTTCAATAAGCACATGCATTTTCAACTTTAAGGACTCGATTTATTCCGCAAACTCGGACAAGCGCACAAACTAGATTTCGTGTTGGCTAAAAGGTCAACTAAAAAGCTGCAACTTTGCAAAGACAATCCATCTCAGTATTTGAAACAGTGACGATCATCTAGCAGTAGCACCTGAAGTCCCTTTAAGACAGCTGAGTTTATTACATCTCTCCAAGTTCCCTAGGTAGGATGCCAAGGGCAAGCCATGACTTCAGTCATGATTTAAAATCAGGGTTAATCCCAGTCTCTGATTATAGAATGAGGTATTTTTCTAATCTGTCTTCATATCCATAACTGAGCTAATTTTAATCTTTAATACACATCAACTTTCTAATCTATCATTTTAATGAAATTTTTAGATACAATCCATCGAAATTGGTCATATGAGAAAGTACAAATCACTAACTAATTCTGGTAAATTGATTTAAAAATCTCACCTGAATGATAGACATTCTAGATATATTCAATGATAAAATCGGCGCAGATAAGAGAAACAATCCATTTTATAAGAACTCATTGAGTCATTATCACTTTAGATTATTTGGAAAAGATAAGGTGCATCCAAGTGGTTCTGTTTTGAAGAAAGCTACTTGCGAATTGTTTTCAACATGTCATAGGCAATATGCAAATATTCTGCTAAGACAGCTTGAGAATGACCTAGCCTGTAGATGGAATGCTGCAAATTTTCAGAGGTACCGCCTGAATCTCGCCCAAGTGAAAAAAGAAACTATTCAGATAAGTTGTCAGTTTTGAATGTTGAAACTTCCAGGACCACAAGATTGACATGAAGATCCTCAACCTCAATCTCATTCTAAGAAAATTGCCCGTAAACTGATCAGGTTACAAATAACAAAAACCAACAGGCATGAGCCTGGGGAATCTCGAAAATAAATAAACAAATTGAACAGCTATATGCTCCTGGACAACTGACAGCATTCTTATCGTTGTAAAGAATGTTTAGATGGGAATATCATATAGTGATCATTAGACCTTACCTTGAAAGGAAAATAAGAGTTGATCAATTCTCTTGTCATATAGAGCCCTTCCATGGAAGTTTAATAAAGTGTTGCAATGCAAACCTGAATATACAGAGCACTCCGGTAAGATGAGATGCTCAAAGTTCTGAATCAGGCCAATACAAAACACTTGGAATGCACTATAGTTACATGAAAAATGCAGACATTGTGGTCAGTCTTCTTCCTGAAAATATCTTCTTGTAATTATAAAAATTAAAGGAGCATGATATCCTTTTGTTTGCTAAGAGATTAGAAGGACCAATAAAGTACATCTTTTCATAGATCTGTCAACTGAACTTTTTTTCTAAGTGCATACATAAATGTGGGATCATCTGGATGCAGGAGCCTAACTAAAATAAGAAACCCAGAGACTCACATCACTTCTGAGTGCTTCATGCAATGCCATTTAATCAGCCAGATTTGGTTACTTGAGTTTTGATATAACTCCTGTGTGAGGCAAATGCTGGAGTTATCTTAAGCTTTGAGGATTCAAGAGGTCTACTCTATCAAGCACCTGCCCGAAAAGAATGGGCTATAGAATCATTTAACTGGAGCTGCATCAAATCAATTAAGAATTTCTTCCAAAATCGTTCTGGTATGCGCTTCAAGAGGGCTCTCGGTCTTGTCCGAGTGGGTAATATTTAAGAGAACTTATACTTAACAAAGCTTGAAACTTTTTATCCGGCAATCATTCAGTTGAAGATGTGGCAATAAAAGAACAGACTCCATTGAGAAGCATCAAACTTCAGCAATCTATCAACATTGTTTATCGAAAACTTCAGTCAAAGATTACATTTCAAGCAACCTGTTAGCCACAAATTGAGGACTCCCAATTGGAAATGAAATGGGGTCACCAAAACACCAATACCGTTACTCTCCTTATTAGCCTCCTCAAACAGCGCTGTTGCCCCTGCTTTATCCACCTAATTCACACAAAACAAAACAAATTCTTTCAAAACAGCAACCTTTATACAACACTGACATACTCTGTGCTCAACACTAGCGTGCAAGCGTGTCTACACGCGCGCGAGAGAGAGAGAGAGAGAGAGAGACAGACAGACAGAGAGTAATGTTTCGAGTACCTTGAAACCTATTTGGAGTCAGTGTATCTTCCAAGCTCCAACTCGTGATCCAAAGTGATGTTGTTAGACAAGTTTGTACTGACTCAGTTGTGAGCAGAGCAAGAACTGAAAGGTCATGTCTCTTCCGTTGCTTGAACGGAATACTTCTTGAAGAGGGTGATTGGTGCTTTGTGGTTGGTAATGTTTTGGGGTTCCATAAGAGGTTAAAGGAGACAATGAAGTTGAAATGTTGGAGGTGTTTTGAGAGAAGTGGGTTCATGCAAGTTTTGAAAAAGTTGAAATCATTTTTGATATAGAAAATAATTTAAAAATATTTATTTTAATTTAAAATATAAAAAAAATCCATTTTTTTTAAAACACCATACCAAATAAGACCTAGATATTACCTAGATATTATATGGTGTCTGCTTTCTTGAAATATAACATAAAATATTTTTTTACAAATGGTTTGATATTAATCAAAATTAATATTATTATATTGATTATATAGAATGCAATATTGTGAAAATTAATGTTTTTTTAGCTTTGTTCAATTTATGTGTGGGCGCGCGCGCGTGTTTTATCGTATTTTCATCTTTTTTAATAAGATTTTATCATTTGATTATTTATATAGCATGCTTACTTATTAAGGGCCTGTTTGGGAGAGTTGTTACGGTAGTTTTTCAAAGTGCTTTTCGTGCCGAAATACATCAAAATGATATTTTTTTTTATTTTTTAAATATCATTTTTGACATCAGCACATCAAAATGATCTAAAAACACCAAACTATATTTATTTAAAATAAATTTTTTTTTACCAAAAGCTGCGACACGACGGGTGAAACGCCGTGCCAAACAGCTTCTAAGTGGCCAACATGTATTTTGCTCTTCTTTTTTGGGGAGTTTATACTTAATATTTTATGTTTTTATATGCTCTTGATTTATAGCATTCTTATATGTTTTTATAAAATTTTATAATGTCGGTAGTGTGTTTGTATATATATATATATAAAAAAACCATTATTGTATTTGTATATCTATCAAAATCATTAAAAAATAACCACTAAAAAATTAAATTCAATACTTTTTTTATTTAAAAAAAAATACATCTAAAAACAGAGTTGCAGTACTCCCAAACAAATTCCAAAGTAAAATGATACTCATTTAATTAGTAATCCATATATCACTATAATATTTACATGATATGATGATTATAATTTACAAGACAAAGGAAAAATTAGGGTTAACCTCATATGATATCTTGATTATCTAATAATTCGCAATTTGATTATCTCCTTACAATTACATTTTAAATTTAATTTGTGAAAAGTTATTCATTTTTTTTAGCTAAAACAACTTCATTAAGGTTTAGAAAATATAAAATATAAAATCTTATCTTACCATCATACTCCACACAAACCAACTACAAATAGCGCCATCCTATGTTGATTAAAACTCAACCTTCTACACTTAAACAACAGTGCCTATCGAACTGCTTAATATGTCTATAGCCACAAGTTCAGGAACCAATCCAACCCATTCAAGTTATTTTATATTTCAATCATATCCGACTTCGGAATGAAAATGCTAAACTCGTAACCCTATACTTTCAAAAGGATTTGGGTTGGATTTACAGGTCTGAGTTCATATTTGCGCCCCCTACTCATCTAGTGCAAGGGTGGAGTGTGAAGAACTAGTACACGCAAAACTGGGAGGAAGAGGATCTCAATAATCTTGATTTGTTGCATGTGCTATGGTTGAGAGTTGTGTGCTGGGAATTAGCTGCTCACACATTAGCCATGATTCAATGGAATCCTTTTCCATCAAATAAATCAACATGTCATCCACCATACATATACACCTTAAACGTTACAACATGAGCAGGATTTTATACCCAATACAGCAAACGAAATTAATCAAATCATAAATGTACTGGAAAGAACACAAACCAATTGAAATGTTGAAGGCATACACCATTCTTTGCTTGCTTGATGGCATCTTGAAGTTGTCTCCAAACAGCTACCTCATAATGTATCATGGACAATTATATGATACTCACTCTGGTGAAATCCTGAGCTTGATATGCCCTCAGAATCTCAATTGAACTCTTGATCAACAATTTTACTAGTCATTCTATAGGATGGTGCCGCGACACCAATGACAAACTATCATGATGTTTAAATAGAACTTCAAGGCTCATAGCCCCTCTTCGTTTTAATCCCCACCTAGGAAAAGAAAGGCAGAACAAACTATTTCATTGCATTACCAACAATGTGGATCCCTGAGATGCTTGAAAAGGGAAGGGGCAAAATTGCATCTTTTTTTCTTAATGAAAATGTATTTTCTCATTTTACCTCTTTCTCGTATCATTAGGAGAGAGCAGGGATGCTGAGGGATCCAATGTTCAGTACTCTAGGCAATATCTGTGATAGCCCATCACAAGGATCAATAAAACCAAAATATGATAAAGTGAAGAAAATAGTTACCAAATTGGTTTCAGAAGACTTCACCTCTCCTAATCGGGCAGATATCTTTAAAGGCACAATATCATCAGCTCGCGTCACACCTAAGTTTACAATTGCAGTAGCAGCACCGGCCTCATGAGCAGCTCTGTTCAATATCAAAAGCCTAGTCAATCGAAGCTTAAACAGACAAAAAAACATCATGCTTTGGTTGCTTCATTGTCTGTTGTGTTATAGTTAGGTACAATGATAAAGAAAAAGGTTCAAGAAATCCCAGATTCAACTTCAACTTCAAGCATCAATTCCTCGCACACAAGAAATCAAGGTTGTGTCGATTCAAGCTATAGTCTTTATCTACATGCATGTGGCAACATTTATTCAACCCTTTGATGGAGTCAACATCAATGTCAACCTTAAATGAACTTGTAATGCTTCGGGGAAGAAAATGACCATCAACTTAATTGCAGCCTTCAGAGGATGCAGGCTTACATTCAGTTACTACTGTTCACATCATTGATGTACTGTTCACTGCATGGAGACATGCATAGCAGTTATTACCCTCGGTTCTATTCTCATTGTCAATATAGATTTCTTTTCTTATTTTTCTACACAAGCAAGGTAAAATCATTTTCAGCAAAAAAATGGTTATTTCTTGAACTAAATTAATGATTTCTCTTAATTATCAACACTGAGTTTAGATTTTGAGACACTCCAATTATTTCCAGATCAAAAATAAGAAAAAGAAACAAAGAAACTGTAAACTAAGAAATAAATTTTCCAGAGACAAACTATCTCTGATCATAACATTGTTATGCAATCAAAATTTGTCATCTCCCATCATAGAGAAATGAACAAAAATTGCATTTACCTGACTAGTCTAAAAGCAGACATGGTCATTAGAGATGATCCTAGTACAAGGAAAGCATCGCATCCTTTTGCAGATTCCATTGCCTTGTCTGCTCTATCCTTGGGGACATTATCGCCGAAGAAAACAACCTTCAGGATTAGCAGATTATCATGTTCAGAACCAATATTTTTCAAAAGGTGCTTTACCTATATGTTTTGCTCAGCTATTGTTGTATCATACATGAGTGCATGTTCTTGAATAAAAATGATTATATGTGTGCTGCATACATGTCCACATTTCATTTTGTGAACTGAAGAAACTGTCATAGCACTCATATATCAATGGCAAAATAATGCAACTTCTTAGTTAAATATTTCAAAGTTAATCTATGCAATCAGCAAGTAAGCCTTCCATAAGAAGTCATCATTAATACTTCTATCAGAGGATATACCAATGAGATTTAGAGCAGATGAACTCAAAATATAACTTTCTCAAAAAAGAAAAGCCTAATAACATTTTTTTATCATCTATGTGATATATTTTAGTTTTTTCACACCATGAACCTTCTTCCACTGAACAATTCAGAGACAGGTATAAAATAAAATTACTGGATTTTGTAACGACATATACTAGGCACTTATTGCACAAGTATATGAAATTCAATATGAAAGAAAGACTATAAAATGATGTGCAGAAGCAAATACTAGAAGCAGATTCATCTTGGGTGCACAGTGTATAAGATGTGTATTCGATGCATGTAGATGAATTCTGCTTTCACATGTATTTCCATCTGTTAACAGTGAAATAGCAAAACAACAATCACATGGTCACAAATATATGCCCCGTCTTAAAACCAATTATAATGCATGTGCTACCTGATATCAGAAAAGTTACCAAATTTACAGACCATCACGTCCATTCAATGATAACTTTCTACAAACATTAGACAACGCCACTCTTAATTTTTCAATGCATGTCTACCTTATTTTCAGGACTTAAATTTCCTCCTAGCATTTTATAGCACTTGGTGAAATCCTATCATGAATAACAGCATTTCAACACACTTGGAGTTGTACTCTTTTCTCTCTCACAGAAACATGGGACCCACCACAAAAATTATCCACGGACCCCACCTTCATTGTGAAAGGGGAGTACAACCTCAGGTGTATTAAATAATTTCCCTGTATTCTGATATTCCATGTACTTATGGCTCTATACCAGTCTTTTATGACCACATGGTTCTGCAACTTCTACACAGTTGAAGATACATTAGGTCATCTAGTAACCCAGTCAAAAAGAGTGATAACTAAAATATGGATATGGATATTGATTACATAAATCAAATATAATAAACATAAGCATTTACTGAAATAAGAAAGCAAAAAAAATTGTTTTGGAATCAGAATTTAAAAGCCTCCAAAGATATAGCATCTGAAAATTATAAACCAGTACAAGAAAATATTACATCAGGTTTGAGCACTCCATTGCATTTTGGGCATGCAGGTATGTGGTAATCCTCCTCCCAGAATTTCTCATCAATCTCAATATCACCATCAGGCCTTTGCTTCATGCCAAAGCTCTTCTCCGATCCAGGACTTCCATTATCCAAACTTTCAATTGCTTCTGCCCACTACATAATGATCTTCTCGATCAGCCTTAGCACAACATATATAACATTCCAGATGAAAAAATGAATTTGCAGCCAGGTTAAAAAAGGATTGAGTAGTTGAAAGAAAAAAAGGAAAGAAAGCCATTCATGGAAAACAGGCAATTCAAAGGTGATGTTTGCTTGTAACCTTGCCAACCATTTTCACATTATTTAAGAAGTGCATTATTTTCTGTGATGAGGTTTTAGCTCCTACTATTCATGCCTTTGTATAGGCACCTTTTAAATGGGTATCCTCTCCATCACCTCACCAATAAAAGAGACAGAAATTGCCCCCTCATCGTCCCTGAAAATCCTTTTTGGCATTTGAGAGATATCTTTAAAACCCTTCAAAAGTTTGATTAACTGGATCCCTTGTCACAATTTCTACTGAACAGAACATCAAGTCCCTCGTTCAAACCCTACATTTTTAGATTCTTATGTTTCCAATCCACGTTCAAACAGCCATTTCTGACATTTTTACTTGATTCTGAGGCCCCAAACCATTGAAAAATGGCATGCCTATGTTAAGACCTCATTTATCTACAACCTCTTAACTGCAAAATTGTAAAGCATATACTTATGTCATTCTCTCGGAACTAAAGCTCATTCGTGGTATCCATTTGGCATTTGAGAATTCTCTTTAAAACCCTTCAGAGATTTTAGGATCCCTTATCACAATTTCTATCAGCTAGAACCTCAATTACCTCATTGAAGCCCTACATTCTTAGATTCATACATTTCCAATCCACATTCTAAATGCCATTTCTGACATTTTTACTTGAATCTGAGGCTCCTGACCTAATAAAAATGGTGTGCCCATGTTTAGACCTCATTTATCTAATTTAGTCATATCTCCAAAAGTGTTTGGCTATACATGTATGTCATTCTCTCTGAACTGAAGCTAGCTCATGAACTCACCTCTTTAGCTTTGATGACATGATGGTGTATAGCACATTATAGTCTGGGCATTTCCTACCCAGCAACAGTGAATTGTACAAAACCAACCTTTGGATTGAGGGCCTTCAGTTGATCTTGAAATGAGCTCCGGGGAAAGGAAAAGTTGCAATCTAGACAAGTCACAGAGTACACAGTTCCATGTATTTCAAGCGGGTTGCTCCCAGCACGATGGTGCAGTCTGGAACAGTATTTTGATCAAGTTTGTTAACATATCACTTGTCTATGGCTGCATGAGACCCTCATAGTTTCTCCAAAAAAAAAGGAGTGGTATGAACAGCTAGTTACCTATCAACATTTTGTGTAATCATATAATCAACCCGCCCGGCTTTTTCTAAAGATGCCAAAGCAAAATGGGCTGCACTAGGTTCTGCAGCATGAAACCGTCTCCATCCAGCATAGCTCCTAGCCCAATATCGCCTACGTGTTCGACTTGAACGGACAAACTCCTGTTCATTGAGAGATGCAAGTATATGTTAACAATGTAAAATTCTGTTATATAGGAAAAAATATATATAGCAATCTTTGGAAAGTAAGGGGTAAAAATACCATACAAAAGATTTCCTAAGTAGAGGAAAGAAGAGATACTGAACGAATTCCAGCTTCTGCAATAAAATCTTTTTTAATTTTTTTTTACAGCTAAAAGGGCTCTACCAATGCTAATCACAGGTCAAGGATGTTGGTGTGACATGTAACAGCTGCATTCCTTCTATTGAACTAAAATCCAATAGGCATCTTAAGTATACACAAGGCAAGTGCCAGTCTAAAAGGAAGATGGTCTCATTCAACAAAAGTTAAGAAGATAATGTATATCCAGTACTGCATTCACTTAACCACTGACTTCCCTCAGCTGCAAACATGAATCTAAATATTCTAAAATAAGATATAGAACTCATCTATTTGCAAATGGCTCCACATCAATGGGTTGAGCCTTACATTAAATAAACAGTTTGAATTACTCTAAAAATTTCTCTCATAGCTTTTGCATGAAAGAAAAGGGGGGGAAAAGAACAGACATTGATATAGCTAATCTCTTTTCTGTCATACCATTATCTCACTGACAGAGATTAATTGATCCATAAAGTGAAGGATTTAGATTTGTCTATTATGATAATCAGCTCAGCAAATTCCCAATCATGTATTCATGACTTGGTCTACTCTTTTTATTGTCATTTTTGTTCAGGAGACTGCTATAGTCATCCTGTGAGATTAGCTGAGAAAGCCCTAGTCGAATCAGGCTGGCAGAAGCTGCTATTTTCTAAAAAATTTAGTGTAAATAGAAGATCATCTATCCTGCCATAGATTGATGCACTAGGTTCTGAAGCTTTATTAGAGGTCCATTACAGATGGCAAGCTCGAAATTTAGTAGCTTTCCTGTGTTTTTATTCTGATATAACCTTGAGTATATTTGAACACTTGTCAGAGTTGAAGAAATGCAGAAGAAACAAGATATTTGGCAACCTGCATTCAGATCACCTGATGGGTAATAGGTTTGAAACCAGAACTGTAGGCTCCATTTGGACTGCAACAGGATAAAACTCCATATCATTATACATCAGTTTGGCCCCGCCGAGAAAATTCAACAAAAATGCTTTTAGAGACAAAACATCATATTTTAGCCGTTTGAGTTACTACACAATTTTATCTTCTTAGACATAACCAATGCATAAGCAAATAGAAGGTGGGAAAAAAGAAGATCATCATACACTCAAAGAGTAGACAACTATAGATCAAAGCAGGCTCCAGCCACTTATATCAATGGGATTGATGAATAATATGCAATCTTTTCCTTTCCCCTCTGATGGCTATCTAATACTAAAAATGCAGCCCAATTCACATGAAGAGCACATGGCAATGAACAATTTACAGAACCATCCACATTGAAGTAGTTCTTGCGCATCCTAAATATTAATGTGGATGAAGAAAATAAGAATCATCGATGAATCACAACATGCCATAACATTACATTAAACAAACATGGGCTCGAATTGAGGAAGGAGAGAATAAATTCAATGCAAACATCAAAAAACTTCAATTCATCCATCATCAACGAAAGTTGCCACGACTTCAAAGCAGAAAGTTAATGACCACTAGCAGCTTGAGCAAACTTGCAAGGAGTTCATTCTGTTGTTATAATTACAAATGCACTGCTTACTGATATATTTAAAGTGCAAAAAAAACATCTTGTAGATATGATAGACTTGTACGACAGTGTTAAGTTAGTTGAACAGTATAGAGAAGAGATAAAACCTTCTATAATCAGGAATTCCACATTCTGTACTAATCCCAGCTCCAGTCAAAACCACCATTTTGGTGCTGTACAATGGAAAAATAAATAAAAACATCACATTTTGTCACAAAACAGACATAGCTAATCAAAGAAATGCAACAACTTTTCTCAAAAAAGAAAAAAGAACAAAGAAAGAAAAGCAACATCTTCATTGAGATTGCTCAAACCTTTGATCAAAAAACTGATACAAAAGATCAACATCTCTATCACTTGGAGGATCTGAATCAGGAACTGTCTTCTTGTCTTTCGAAATTTTTACAGTGACTTTTTCCTGGTTTCCAAATGCGTTCCCAGCAGGAGGTGAAATACGGTATGATGTTTGTACAAATCTTACAGCAGAGCCTTGAAAAGGAACAACCCTTTTGCCTATTCTCAATGGTATACAATTCCTATAGCTCAATTGAGCAGAATCTACAAAAACAAAGTAGAGAGCAGTACTTCAAAATCATGGAATATCAATCATAAGCAAACCCCATTAGAGACAAAATGAACGTAAGGCAGTTCTGTGATAAGAAAATAATCAAATTCAATAGGAAACAACAACCCACTTGCCTTTCATTACATTTCCAAGAACCCTTCTTGCAGTTCTTAAAGTCCGCTGCAAATCCAAAAGAAAAATTCAAACTTGATACAAAAAGGTGGAAACTTTGATTCTTTGATGATTTAAAAGAGAGAAATGAAAAAAGAATGAAAAAACAACGTACAAAGAAGGTTGGGTGCAAAAGCATGGTGATTTTGTAAAAAAACTACTTTGTTCTGTTATTTGTTTATTTTATTTGCAAGAGAAATCCTTGGTCTTGGAGGGTATTTATGTGGTAGGTATTGGAAGCTCCGGTAATGGAGGTAGTTGTTGTGGTTATGTTGTCTTTCATTAGCCTACTTGTCACTTGTATTCTTCCACGTTTATCACTTTTTTGCCGTTTATGTACCACTGCACTCTGAATTTTCGTCACTGAGATGAGATTTGCCGATTGATTTTTTTTTTTCTTGCTAAATTGCTGATAGAAGTTTTCTTTACCAAATTGTTTTGATTTTGAATGTCAACGAAAATTTCTTCTTTGAAGGTTCTGTCATATTTGCAATTCAATTTTTTTTCCTTAACAACAGTAAATCGATATCATCAGATGTTTTCCAATGTCAAGACCCAAAAATTGATAAATGTTGAGTTATTATTATTATTATTTTCTAAGAAATTCCAACGCTCCTGATATTCATCACCCGTCCACCATATTGCGGTTGGTATTGCGGTTGCTGTTGTGGTTGAGGTTGAAAAAAAACAGTTTCAAAAAAAGCACTTTTGCTACGGTTCAAAATAAGTTGTGAAGTGTTTGATTAAAACTGTGGTTGAGTTTGAGGTTGAAAAAAAAGTAGTTTTGTGTGTTTAGTTATCATGTTTTTAATTAATTTTTAGATTATTTTAATATTAAAAATATATTCTTTATATTAATAAACATATATTATATAAACATTATTTATATTTTAATTAATTTTTAGATTATTTTAATATTAAAAATATATTTTTTATAAGAAAAATTTTTAACAGAAAATATAAAATAAATATATATTTTAGATAAATATAAAATATATATAATATAAAAATATAAAAAATAAAATAAAATAAATATAAATATTATATATATAAATTAACAAGCCACTCCTCTCCCTCTCGTATGCAATTTGTTGCATTGCTGTCAGGATAGGAACGAGAATCATGAAAAGCAGTTCTAAGCTGCTTTTCATGAAACGGAGTTTCATCCGTTTTTGTATGTGGGACCCATTAAAAAAAATCAGCTTTTTTCCTTAACCAAACATCAATATAGCAACTTTTATGCAACCTCCGGTGGAAACTCACTACCAAACGGGCACATAGTACCAGCGGTGAATGGTAGTTATATTTTTTTATAATTATTATAATAGTTGTTGTTTTTTAAAATGTTTTAAATTTAAAAATATATTAAAATAATTTTGTTTTGTTTTTTAAAATTTATTATTGGCATCAATATTAAAATATTTATAAACATAAAAAAATTATTTTTAAGATATAAAAATAAACCGGCTTTATATAATAAAATTAATTACTTTGTTAAAATTCTTCACAGAGGAACAAATACCATATATTTCCAAAAAATATATATATTTAATAATATTAATCATTAATAGAATAACGGAATTTACTCAATAATACCTCTATTTGTCTCGAAAAATAGTGGTGGAGTTCTTCAGAAACTCACTCAAGAATGATATTTGTGTCATGTCCAAACAAGAATATGATTACTTTTAATTCATTGCAAAATTTTCTCAAAGCCATGTCTCCTACAACTCGAATCTAAGAATTATAAAGATCCAAAAAGTTTTGAGTTCATATAAAGCACAAACACGGTCCACTTAAACCTTCATCTCTCAGGCTCCGTTTATTTATTTATGTGATGCGGTGTGGTGAGTTCTGACTGGCTTCCATCACTGAGATATTATTAAAGATACCATCTTTAACTGAAACAGGTGTTGTGATATGAAAAGGGTTTTAAGAATTTACTGCCATTTGTTTGGAAATTTTAGTTTTCGACTGTGTTTTGATCTTCATTACAAATGGTCTGGTATGTTTCTTTTTTAGTGACTTGGACATGTAAAGGTTTCTGCTTTGTTTGTGTAGTTCTCAAGTTGGTCTCAGTCTTAGTAGTATAACTAGAAACAGTCTCTGCAACTGCAATATGAGATGACAGGACTGCTTTTTTATTTGATTTGAGGTGTGATGAAGCTGTTGTCTTTTTATTGATAACTTTGACCAGTTAAGAATTCCATGATGTTTTAGATTATGTGGTTAATGTTCACTGAAGTGGAAACTTTTGGTCTAATTTTGTGTTTATTGTTCCTAGGCGCCATTATTGTTCATAGATGAATTACCCTTGCAAGTCTCTTACTTTTTAATTGAAACTGCACACGCTGTGACTCCTTCATTTGATTATTGACCACGAGATGTATTGCGTTCCATTAGCATGTTCTAACGATTTCTTCCCTTATTTTTCTCGGGGGAGAGGAAGAGATTCAGAGTACCCATTGTTTGTTCGAGATTGGTCAATATGATGTTCTTAAAATGCGAGGGTTTGCCATAACGAATGATTCTGGATAGAACATGTGATTTTGAGCAGTGTGGGTGTGCTCTAACTACATGAGAATCTGTTCCAGATAGATTACGTGAATAACCTAGCATATATATTTATGAAGCAATGTGATAGATCTAAGTCTAAAAAGTGGTTTGATGGCGCCACACCTTAGTAACGGCTCAAAAAAGCTGTAAAAGCTTTCGAAAGATGAATTTAGTTACTATAATGACATGCAATAGATTCAGTGAGTATAAACTTGTGAATCATTAAAGCACAGTCTCAAAAAATCTCAAAAGCTTTCGAAAGAGAAATGTTTTACAAATCCATCCATCTGTTCTCCTTCAGTCAGCATTTCTACGATGTGTTGCTGTGTTGTGTGTTGATTTACGCCAAAGATGAATTTAGTCCCATGCATGATTTTTAATAGAAATGAAAGATAATGAGCAATTTCTTGGCATGATAGAATCGTCTAACAAGTGCGAAAAGGAAATTGAAGTGCTATACTGATTGATGATTGGATCAAAGCTTGTGAATTTGGGATAGAAATGACATGGTGAAATCAGGTTTAACGCCATACAGTGGCTCACTTTACGGGGTTGTGGAAGTTGGGATCTCCATGTCTACAATAAGCTTATAGTAGTTTTGTGTGCTCCTTTAAATGTTGATTTTAGATCCTCCAGTTGAATCATACCTCCGTGTCGATGTTTCTCTTTTAATTTAGAGCTTATTTCCATCCATCTTTTGAACAGTCGAAGTTCTCTGATTCAGGCAACATTTTTGTTTGCCTAATCTTAACCTTTTGTATGTTTTTTGTTCTTGCATTCCATTTTGAACAATTCCTACATAACGGTGGAGTTATAATGTCATAAATCTCCTACGCCTTCATCATTTAGCCTTTGAAGCCAACAGAAGAAGAACCTCTCCTCTATAGTCCTTCTTGGTTCTCTTTATCTTCTCATATTCCAAAAATAACAGAGTTTTTAAGGGTGATTATGTGATTAATGAAAGAGAGGTAACAAAAGGTGAAAATATGTTTACAATAACATGTGTATATATGGTCAACATTCAGGACAAATGGATAGTGATAATCGCTTCAAGCAGTCCTATTTTGGGGCTAAAGCTTTTGATTACAGCCGCTAGCTGGAGACATTTTCTCCATAAACCAAAAAAGCTTTCAAGTCACCATCTTTCCTTCTCTTTCTTCAACCAACAAAAGAAGATTTTCTGCATCCCTTTTTCCAGCAGAGAAACCCCATTTTGGTTGCCTTTCAAGGTTCTTGAACGGCATCAGGAGCCACTGCGTTCCAGAGGAATATAATTCAGTTGGATTTTTTACCATCAGGTTCTTCGACAAAATATCAGATCTTGCCGATGTCGGAACCATTGATCAGTTTTGAGAAAATCTTCTGATAAGGTAACATGTAACATTCTGTTCATGTTATAAACAATAGTTTTGTATGTTAATCCAAAAGAGGCAGAAAACACGTTGGTAGGGCAGGATAGAATGGGATCACAACTTGTCTTGCATTAGCATTCGTTCTTATGCCTGTGAAATCATAGTTTCGCTTCCATTTGAATATTTCCATATCAATGTCTTTCCAACATCCATTGAGAAACTCCTCAGTGGCAGTTTCCTTATCATCTGCACCACCAGAAAAAATAGTAGATGATCCATGGGCAAATAAAACACCTCAGAGTACTGTCACGTGCGCCTACCATGCTTATGTTGCAGGTTATTGGCGTGCTGTCACAGTTTTTTGGTGCAAGAACCTTATGAATCACACCCTCAACCTCATCATCAATAATCTTGAAGGTGAAGCTTGTTACAATTGCAAGATTGACCTTAAGCCTTGGCTTTTTTGGAGCAAAAAAGGGGGCAAGTCCTTTGAGCTTGAAGGGTGCCAAGTAGATATACATTGGGATTTCCGATCAGCTAAATTTTCCGGTAGTCCTGAGCCGGCTAGCGATTATTATGTTGCTATAGTTTCAGATGAAGAGGTGGTTTTATTGTTGGGAGATTACAAGAAAAAGGCTTACAGGAGAACGAAAGCAAGACCGGCTCTTGTCGAGGCTATCCTATATTTGAAGAAGGAAAATGTATTTCACAGGAAAACCTTCTCAACCAGAGCCAAGTTCGACGAAAGGAAAAATGAGCATGATATTATTGTAGAAAGTTCAACAGGAGGACCAAGAGACCCCGAGATGTGGATTAGCATAGATGGAATCGTTGTGATTCATGTTATGAATTTACAGTGGAAATTCAGAGGGAACCAAACTGTGATGTTGAGCAGGCAACCAGTGCAGGTGTTCTGGGATGTCCATGATTGGCTGTTTAGTACCCCCGGCACTGGCCACGGCTTGTTCATATTCAAACCAGGGTTTCCAGAACCAGAAGATGACAAGGATAGCAGCAGTTATGGTGGACAGAGTGATACTAGTGATGGGAGTATGTACTTTTCAACCAGGAGTGTCTCAGCATCTGCAGAATTCTGCCTTTTCCTCTATGCTTGGAAGATTGAGTAAGGTTTGTAGTATTCTATGGAAATGGATAAGTGTATCATACACAGGCATTCTTATGGCCAGAACTTTCCCTGCCCGTAGAAAATATATCCTGTAAAGTTAGTTATCGGTCATACCCCTGGTCTGAGCCCTTCATGGATGTTTATCAGATCCATTACATTTGCCGGGACCATTGCGGAAGCATAGTTGATGATGTCAACTGTAATTTTTTCCAGTGCAATTCTTTACATAGATCTTGAATAATTTATTCCTCAAATTAATCTCTTACTTTACTGCAGCATCTAGTGCAGTAGACTCAATTCCAAATCCATGGGTTATGGCTTCATAGCTCTAACCAGGCAACATTTTTCAGGGAGTCAACAGGTCTCATAATCTGTGCAGCAATTGTTCATAATTCCATTGGTTCATTCACAGCCTCCAGTAATACAAGAATATCTGAACATCCCACTGCAAACTGACAGTCATTCTTGTATATAAATATATCAGGATCGGAGGGTAAATGGCTTGGCATTTGGCAGAGTCAAGTAAGGAGATCATCTATTGAGGCAATTCACACAACTTTTACCTTAAGCAGGAATAGTCGTAAGCATCAATGTACTGAGGAGCTTGAGTAGTTTTGTTGAACATATTTGTTTTTAAAATTTACCAGCACTTAGTATGGACATTCATGCAGCTTCAGATGGAATTATTCAAGTGTGATGTAGTTTATTTATTTATATAAGAGCTCCATGATCTTAACCTGCATATAAAAGATATTTTTTTGATGCATGTGCTATTTTTTTATGTTTTTTGTAGTTATATTTTTAAATATAATATATAAGTGGAATTATTTTGACCTTTTTAAGGATTTATCTCGTCAAATTATTTGTAAAAGGGTTGATTTGATCAAATTTAAGGACTGGAAAAATATTTTTATTAGTTTATTTGATATTGAAAGGTGGAAATTGGCTAAATAAAAACCTTAAAGGGAACATCTGAATTCATCCAAAACCTTAGGGAGATAAATTGAGATTAACTCAAATTAAAATGGCTAGGATTGCATCCATCCATCCATCCATCCATCAAGGTTCTCTTGATGACGAGTTCTCTCTATTTGCGTGCCTCGTTATCCAAATATTCATGCATCGCGTGATCAGATTATTAATGAGATCTTGAATGATGTTGCACTAGCAGCTCAGTTGAGTAGGCAGAGAAATTTGCTCCTCGGGTCCCTGACAACATTCCCAGAAAGACATAGTTCAGTCTATGACCATGGAAGGATATATGGAGGCAATGCTTGCTTCCTATGAGGGCAGGTGCCATGTTCTCCGAAGTTTCTCTGGCGAAGATCTAAAAAAGATGACAAACAATTCTTATCCTGATTACATTTTCTGCTGTAGCAACTTTGCCATATGGTCCTCAAAAGGCGTAGTGTAACAGTAAAAGACTTGATATTTGAACAACAGATCTTGAGTTCGAGTTAGGACATATATTTCTTGTAAGAGCCTAGGACAGTCAGGGTTTTACTTGTTCACCTAGATTCACAAAATACACTTTCCGAGAAATGAGATTTCCTCATATTCAAAAAAAAAAAAACTTTGGCATAGGGTACAAAGGTCATACAGAAAATGGAAATATATCCATATACAAGATTAGTAATGTGAATTTGTGTGAGAATGTCAAGAATGAATTCAAGATAGCTGCAGAGTTGAGTTCTCATGAGAATGTCTTGAAACTCTTAGGATACTGCCTTGAAACTCATAGGATACTGCCTTGAGACCTCAATTCCAACTCTAGTTTATGAATCCACGGGGAATGGAGCACTTTTCGATGAAATTCACTTCCATCCTGCACCTCTTTCTTTTCACTGAAGGTTATTAATTGCAAGGCAGATAGCTAGCTGATCTAGTTGCATATCTCCACACGGCACTCTACACACCCATTATCAGCAGGAACACAAAATCTGCAAATATTTTCCTGGATAAACATCATATCCCAGGCTTTCCAATTTTTCATAATCTGTCAAATCAATGACGGTGAAGCATCCCCAACAAATCAAATTGAGGGGAAAAGGGATATATATCCCGAGTATATAACTGAAGGTATAATCATATCTGTTTGAGCTTTTGATAGAATTGAAACTATTTGATCTATTTCATTTGGTTGACAAGGTGGATTATTATTGGATCACCATCAGAATTTTGTTAAATGACATAGCATTGATGAGGTAGTGGATCCCAAGATTCTGAAAAACAAAGAAGGGCACGATGAGCAGCAGAAGTGGGAGGTCGTGGTAGAGCTGGCTTTCAGGTGCATGGTGACAGCGAAGGAGGACATGCCAAAGATGGTAGAAGCTGCAGCTGAACTCAACAAAATTTAGAGGTATATTTCTCAGTCTCCTTGAGTTAAAAATGGTTTATGATAACTGTATATTTTCCACACTCATATCTCACAATCTAACCCTATGGTTTATCATAATTATCTGCTTCATGACACATCCGGGGGTTCGATTGTACGTGGATATAACATGCATACATCCAGATTCAGAAGCACATATATTCATCGTAAAATCCTAAGGCCTTGTAATTCTGTCTATCCATAGATTCATATTATATATTCATTGCACAAGTCATTCAATTCAGTGCTGTCACAGCAAGAGACATTAGTATCAGAGTACGGCAAGCTGTAAATGGAGGAGTTGATTGCTACCTGCTATAAGGGGCATAGTTATCCATGGCTATGATCAGAATCAATTGACAGATAGATCATAGAAATCTATTGGACGATTTTATTTATCCAATCTACTGTCCATGTGGTTCTTGTAGTAACAGTGAGTTCATAAATATGAACTCTCACAGTAGCTCAATATTTACCATATTTAAATGAGTAAATTATTGCTCCTTTAAAGCAAATATACTCCAACTATTGATGCCGTAAACTAAATCAAGAGGAAGGGCGGGTAGAAAGTTTGAGCCATTACGTCATATTGCTAGTAAAGGCCTCCGAACAAAAGGGTTTGCACTATCATTACTAAGCCAGTAATTGTGTAGCTGAGCTTGGGGTTTCCAAGATGCCGTTTGCACACCGCGACCCACAGAAAATCAACCAACCCCCAGCAAACCTATAAACAAAATATCTACATACGCCATTCCAGTTTCTAACTGATGTTGCCAAAACAAAACATCCTAATATCCAGGACTACCATTCATTAGCAATCAACAAGCGTATCCATGTCAATTGATGCCCTAAGAATGACCAAGTGCCTTGTCAATTTCTTCAGCGTTATCTCGAAGCATGTTCCACTGAGAATACAAAAAACAGGTCAAAATGACTAAATTGCCTCCACATCCATAAACCATTAGAAAAATGCCAAAGACAGCGTTAAGTTTGAAAGATGTACCTGTTCCAGCGATAACGTAATACCTGGAATTAAGCACATGTCCATAGTTGTCAGGAACGTTAGAAGGTGTAAAAGTAGAAAAGATAACAAAGAAGAGGAGGGATCCATTTTCCCATTTCCCAACCTAGGAGCTTAAAAGCTCAGACATCCACACCAAACTCTACTCTTAACTTTCAGGCTTGTAGAACAGGAAGACCAATCTATACATGCAAAACAAGCGATGCATCGTTGTTTACAAACAGGTAAAGATCTTCATGGGAGATGTTACAACAGGAAAAATGCACATGTACCAGCATGAAAAATGTCCTGCTTGTCGTAACAAATGAGTCAAGCAACATCATTTGGTAACCTAGAGCTCTATTAGTCAATATGCATATTAGTCATTTAAGGTTCCTGAAAGATTAAAAGGCTAGCAAGAAAATCAACATAGAGATGATGAACGACATAAATGAAAACAAAAAAGAAAGATCTAATTAATTTCACTAATTGTAAAAGGTTTCAAGATCTCTTATTTTCTGAAAAGAGGGAGAAAGGGACCCATATGGCTTTCACTATTTAATCACTCAGTGCATATAGCAATGAAGTGAGTCTATTTTCTATATTCTAAAGAAGAATTTTGGTGAAGTTCACCATATGGCTTTCACTATTTAATCACTCTGTGCATATAGCAATGTGTTGACTAGAACGAGGACTCAATTCAGGTGTGCAATCAGAAGATTGCAATAACAAATATCTTTTTAATCAATTTCCTGAGCAATGCTGGAAGAAACAAAATTGTTCCATTTGAGACTATTGGTTGAGGCATGTATATGTGTTCACCCATTTGGTTTCTCAAACAATCATAATGTGGCTCATCTCCAAAGAGAAGGGAGAAAAGGTTCCTATACATGCCCATGTCTTATCACAGAAAAAAGAAAAAAATGTTTTTCCTTCATACTAGAGAGAAAAATGTCAATGGGCAATTTGCTGAGTAGCTTTCTACAACTCGAAAAACAATGGGAATTGCCATCCCTTATATCAAACTAGTGATCTAAGTCAAGAGGGCTCCTGTCTAGCCAGGTTACAGTCCATGGCCCAAGGTAGCAACTAGCGAGCATATTAACGCTTAACCTTTCATAAGCCAAAATGATCACCTGTTCAACCTCAAGGCAATTCACTACCTTTCTCAAAGAAAGTCCAAAGAGATTTGTTAGCTTGTCAAGTCCTTCTCCTGAAACCTTCACCTGAGTCTAAGCATTCAGCTCCATATTTAAATCACCTGACATGTTCCATTCCATGCAACATTTGCAGCTCTGTACAGGCATACACTGATGCCCATAACATTCTTGCCCATAATCAACACAGCAACAAGCAACTGCTGTATTCAGCATCTATCTTACATAACTACAGTGATTTACCAAGATTTTTTTCCTGTTTTGATAACTATCAACTACAGAACCTCACCCCCAAGTAACATCCCAAGCAAAAATGAGCACTCTAGAATGAAACTTGGTCTTCCAAACGGCTCTCCAAGAGAAGCCACTCTTACTCTAATTACGATGAATCTTCGGAAAAGGTAGGGTATTTAGAGAATTCACATCAGAATTACCGGTATTCAATGATCCCTTGCTCATCTGCGATCATGTGAATATCTATACATCTCAGCCTCAACCAATGAAAAGCCTCAAGTTCTCAACCATGCATGTTTCTAAGAAGACAATATTCCAAGAAATCTCATTATTGTTGTGTGCAAACAAGAGCTTCGAGCACAATCTTTATCCTCAGCCTCAGCCATCTAAAAGGTTTGGGAATAAGACTTGAGACAGGAATTTTGATAATGATATCATGCTGGAAAGGTGCAGAATCCAGTTTACCTACCTCAAAATCATAAAAAAAAATATATGTATGTTCCTCCCTTACAATCTTAACCTCTCAATACTAAATGCCATCTTTATGTTTTCCTAGATATAAAGGAGTGGCTATGGTATTGATTCCAATTATTTCCACCTTGACAACAATAGCACTTTCACATCCAATTCTACAGAAATTCATAGATTTTGTTTAACAAACTGATCCATATATTAGTAAAGACAAGTAAAGAGATAAGAAACACATTTTCTCAATTTCCATGTTCTTCTTGTCCATGAACTAAACAATGATACTTCAAAAACCAAATGAAACTACCCTAGTTACTTTTCCTCGACTTCGATGACAGTATCCTTCACTTCAAAACCTAGACATACCTCACCCTCAAATTACATTTTATGATAATCCCCAACTTCACACACCCTAGTAAGTTTTCTCCTTTTCTTTCTCAAGTAGATCCCAACAAAATTAACAAAATACACACACACACAGACATCTAATCCTAAGACCCTATAACTGAAGAACTCACCCCAAGGAAACACCACAAAAAAAGTAGACAAAAAGAAAAGGAAAAATCAAACCTTTTTTTCCAGGCAGAAGATTGCCATCTTTGGGATAAAACTCACGGATATCAACATTGATCTTTCCTCTCCAGTTCCTCACTGTCACTCTCCTATTCCTCCCTATCTGCACAAAACAAAAGGATCCCATCGTTATTTTTAAATCCCTAAACACGTAAAACAAATATATCAAAAGGGTAGGGACCTACTTCACAAACAACGATGTCATCAGAGTTATCAGAGGAGGAGTTGTCAGGCTTGGCAGATTTCTTAGCCGGCGGTTGTTGTTGAGCGAGGTTGTCATCAGCCCCGCTCTCCTCCTCCTCCCTTGATGCTGCTGCTCTCTTTCCTCCTCTACCTGACATTTCTCTGATTTCACACACTCTCTCTCTGTTTTCTTACAGAGTAGCAAAGAAATATATAGTACTCTACTTCTGCTGTCTCTTCACTCCTGGTGCCTGCCTGTATGTGACTCTGCTTTTCAAAATTGTTTTTAGAAAAATTTTAAAAATAATTATTTGATATGTTATACAGTTATACCTATGTTATAGTACTTCTCCTCTCTTATTTTCTCCTTCTTTTTCATGATCAAGAGAAAAGCTAAATAAAATATCATTTTAATTTTCTTTTATAAAATATCATTTCTACATATTTTGTTAGAATGTCAAAACATTATTAATTACAATAATATTTTTTACTATTTATTTTCTTTGATACTTTCTTAAATTTATGTTTTTTCAGTTTGTTTTTATAAAATTATCATAGTTTTATAACTCATGTCCTAAATTTAATAAGTTTATCTAGGTTGGCATAATTTTTATTTATTGATTTTATTTTATTATTTATTATTGAGCTGATTGAGAATTAGTCAGTTTATTTTTAAACTTACTAAGTCAATTAGGTCATTAAATTATTAAAATAGTTATGTATCAAATATATTTAATATAAATAACTCTTTTAAATAACTTTTTTTTATCATTTAATTATATATAAGCTAAAAAAATTATATCTATATTATTCAAAAAATCATATTATAAATTCAACTCTTCTAAATAGCATATCCAGAGTATCTCAGTACCTTTTTTATTTGCTAAGTAAACTAAATTTTAGTATATAAAAATTAAAAATATCTTACTTTGGCCCTTGCAACCTTTATTTTTTTTAAATCAACTCTGAAGCTCTCAATAGCTAACTTTTTATATATATATATATATATATATATATATATATATAGAAAGAGAGTTTGTTTGGAGGTGTTATTAAAATTATTTTTTAAAGTGTTTTTTATTTATAAAAATATTATAATAATTTTTTAAAAAAAAAATTAATTTTGATATCAGCACATCAAAATATCTAAAAAAATTATTTTTTAATATAATAAAAATAAAAAATTTAATTTAAAAAAAATATTTTGAAATATAATGTAAAATAGAGTTGTATCTTCTCTCTTCTTTTCCTTCTATGCTCTCATACATTTTTGAATGTAATTAAAATATAATAAATAAATTTTATTTTAAAATAGTGATTAAAACTCAAACATTACTGCAACACAACACAATAAAATAATCACGATAGAGTTATAAAACTTGAAGGAAAGTAAATCTAAATCTTAACCAATCTTGAATCCAGACTGCTTAAAATTTTATATATATATATATATATAATTAACCGATTAAATATACAAATTAATCCATAATCCAGTCGAGTCAAATAAAACCCTTTTAAAAACTTGTTGACTTTTTTATTTAGATAAAAATAAATTATTTTTTATTTTTAAAACTCTGGATCAATCTCTTAATACATTACTAAACATTCCAGCAGATTTTTTTTTCTTAAATAAAAAGGTAAATTTTTTATTTTAAAAAATCGTTGGACTCTTCAAGACTTCGACTCTAACAGGCTTTATCCTGGGCATCAAAAAACAAACTAGAAAATCGGAGAGGAAGCTTTGCTGCTCTGCAATAATATCGTAAACCTTCAATTGATTAGCCCTATAGAGGGTTCTTCGAAACCTTTTTTTTTAATCTGATTAATTCTTCAATCAGATTGATAAATGGGAAATTTATTTGTGAAGAAACCGAAGATAACAGATGTCGATCGAGCCATTCTCTCGCTCAAGACTCAAAGACGGAAGCTTGCCCAATATCAACAACAGGTTGGTCCCTCTCTCTTTTTCTATTTCAATTCATTTTATGACTTTTTAGGCCTCGGGATTTAATGGGGTTTTCTAGATTGTTTTCTGCTTAATTATATTCAAAATTTTGATTACCCTGAGGAGAAAAAAAACTTCCCTTTATCAGTGGCTGAGATTTTATTTTGTAATCAAGTTATGTAACTACAAAAGGGTAAGGGAAAATTTGGATTCTTTTTGGTTTTTTCAAAAACCCATTTTTTGTTGCTGGTTTGCTTCTCTTAACTAAAATAAGTCAATATTTTTTGCCATGAGCTACAAGTTGTTATGGTGTCTTTTGTAAGATTGCAAATGCTGTCCTGTGATGGAAATGTGCGATGTGGCTTTTGCTGAATTCGAAGAAACGATCGCTTGTTTGTGGTTATTACTTTGTTTTTTAATTGGAAATTTTCCAGCTTGGAGCTGTGATTGAAGCGGAAAAGCAAGCTGCTAAAGATTTGATTCGTGAAAAGAGAAAGGACAGGGCGTTGTTAGCGTTGAAGAAGAAGAAAACACAAGAAGAATTGTTGAAGCAAGTAGACACGTGGCTCATTAATGTTGAACAACAAGTGCGTAAAAATAGCGAGAATGTAGTTTGGTTTCAAATGTTATACGATGTTCTACAATATGTGTTCTGGTTCAGTTGGCAGATATTGAGCTGGCCAGCAAGCAAAAAGCTGTATTTGAGAGTTTAAAGTCAGGTACTGATGCAATCAAAGCAATACAAAGTGAGGTCAACCTGGATGATGTTCAGAAGCTAATGGATGATACTGCTGAAGCTAAAGCTTATCAAGATGTAAGTTTCTTACTGAATCTTATTTATCTCAGGACTGTATTTGACATCCTGTTTAGACATTGTATTTTGTTAGGTTATCTATCCCCAGGTAATATAAAACTATAAAATTCTTTTGTATGTGTATGATATGTGTATGTATGGGTGTCTGCACATGCATGCACACATGTAAAAACATGTAGGTTTTGTTTACAGTAGTTCAGAACCACTGGAATGGAATTCAATTTTGAGTTGTATGTCTAAAACATTTCTTTAAGATCAACTCTTTTCAATCTCATATAACCTTTCTGGCATATAGAAAATAGAGATGATCTTTTATGTGTGCAGAACTTTGTACGTGTTTACTGCATTATAAATTATCAGAACTCAGATGACTGTATGTGCTTCTACTGTGACTTTTTGTACTTTTTAATGGGGAAGAATCTGGACTTTTGCCCATCGTATATGAAAACTTTTCCTTCTCCCTGCACTTTTTTTTATTTGTATTATAACTATAATGTTTTGAAGGAAATTAATGCTGTCTTGGGGGAGAAACTATCAGCAGAAGATGAAGAGGAGATTTTAGCTGAATTTGAGAACTTAGAAACTCAGGTATGATTAATTTCTGCATCACTACTGTCTCATGAGATTTGTTGTATGTTTCTTATACTGCCTCCTACATTTTATGTATGTTTAAATCACTCAATTTCTTCACACTATGAAACCATTTAGTTTCAATTTTAGGCTTGATTTGAGGTTTTGTTAAGTTTAGGGCATGTTTGGTAGGATGTAGAAGGGGAGAAAATTTACCCTTGTAATTTTTCATTCCCTTTACTTATGTATGGTACAGGTTTGGAGGAAGGACAGATTTTAAGGAGTTTAAAACACAACCCTAAAAAAAGAGTTAAATGTTAACCTTGTGGGGGGGAGGAAATTTTGAGAGGAGAAAACTTTTGGGTTCTGTGACTTCCTCCTATTATTTGAATTTAACAATATTCTAATCATTTTTTCGTTTCCTTTCATTCTAGATCATAAATATATATTTTTTATTTTTTTATAATTATATTTAATTTTAAATTTGATTTTATATTTGTTTGGATCCACTATCATTCATAATTTCTCAATCTCCCACCAAACATTTATTAATACTTTACCCCTTAATTTTTTTCATGCTTTTAACATTTCACCCTTAAATCTTACCCCCTTAACATTTTCCTTAAACATTCTTCACCGTATACCGAATACAACATTAATGGTAAATTTTTATATACCGAATACAACATTAATGGTAAATTTTTATAATGTACTTAGTTGAGTGCCCAATTCTTGTTGTTTAGCTAGGTCATGATATGGCATACTATGATATTCTCTGGTTGCTTCAAAAAAGAAATATTGGGAATGCTAAAAATGAGATGTGATGGATTTAGATGAGTACCTTGGTCCCTTGCATAGTTTTTCTAGGACTAAGCTGGTGGGTATATGGTAATTGGCGGTGCATAGTTTTGCTAGGTCTAAGCTGTTGGGTATATGGTGTCTGTTGGACAATCCCACAAAACATATTATACTGGGAATATTGAAATTTACTTGGATAAATAGGTTGTGCTCCTATCATCGAAGAAGCTAATTTTTTGCCTTATTCTTTTTTGTTTACCTATTTAACCATTCCAAGATGTAAATGAGCTTTTCTTCATTAGTTTTTCCTGCCTTTCTCCATGACCACAGCTCAGCCCTCCCCTTAAGTTATCTAAACTCATAGTGCACTTGTAGCTATTGGTGCACATTTCACAAGTTGATTCTAATGTTTGTTGCTTGAGGGGAAGGCTTATAGTTGAAGAATTAAATGGAATCAGGATTTTCCTTATTATCATTCTTTTTGTTTTAATTTAATGGTTGCATGTGCGCTGGTAAATTTTATTGCAACTTTCTGCCTCATACTTGGTCTCGACTCTGTTGATCTTGAGAATTGTCTGTATTTCCCTTTTATTTTTCTTATATATAAAATAAACTTTTGTTTGTTTAGATGGCTGTTCAAGAGTTGCCAGAAGTGCCCGCCAAAGTGCTGTCTGAGGAACAGGAGCAGAAGTTGGACCTTCCTGATGTACCAACCAAACCACCTGTTCTTGTGGATGATGCTGAAATTGCTTCAGCTGAGGTCTCCACCAAGAGAAAAGGTCATCTCTGCCCCCTCCCCACCCCCCTCCCCGTATAAGTGCGCGCAAGCAATTCAATAACCTGACATTTTTCATCATCTCTCTGCAGTTTTGGAAGAACCATTGCCAGCATGATGAGGAAAAACATTTAAAGCAATGCTTCAGTCTTGCGGAAATTCTTCTTTTCACCCTGATGAAAACCTGCAATCATGCACATAAGATTTATTCATTGCTGTAATTTACTATGTGGCTTATGCATCTGGTATTTACAGAATGAAATTTCCTCTCCTGGTGTTCTCATCTGCTGTAATCCGCTTTCAGCCCCATAATATGCTTATTGATGTACTGTACAAGAAATGGCACTGTTGATGCTTGTCCAGTAAACTTTTTCCTTTTAATGAAATTTGATTTGATAAAAATTGTTGAGGTGCCAAGGATGTGGTCACCCAATTACAGAGAATAAATACCTGATATCAAAATAAATAGCGATTGAATTCCAAACATGTTTCATAACTGCAACGCTTCAGAAGCACTTTAGCAAAAATCTGACATTTCAAATAGCTCTCTCAAGGCAAATCATTCTTCTTTATCAGATTATTCGAGTTAAAATTCTTTCGAGGGGCGACCTGATTTTAGTGCACAAGATGAACTCTTCAAGGAATGTTCACAATGGGAAAATGAATACAACATGGAGCTACAGCTTGAATATGGTGTGGAGAGAAATACGAACCAAGCAATTAAAACTTTTTTCTGATAACTTTTCAGGACCTGCGTTTTGAGACTTCCAGAATAAGAACAAAGCCTCTCTTTTTTTTCCCAACTGAAAAAACAGATTGAATTGCAGGTCTTTCTTATCTTTTGTTTCCTTTAAAAATGAACTTTTGAAAAATAAAATAGCGACCGCATAAGGATATATACGAGATGTGTGAAACTGAAAAATAGATTACTATATTTCTAATTGGAAAGCACAACAAATTAAATCATGTATTTTGAGCTTGCAATAATTTTGAAAGATTAATTTAGCACAATCACACCAAATACGTTTTATTAACTTCATTTGTTACGTACCCTAAATCACTTTACTTTCTGTAATAACAAGAACAAAGTTAGATTTGATCGGTTTCTACTTGGACAATCCAGCATTTATGGCCTCAACTTGTTTCCGGTTCTTCCTCGTCGGCAGCTTTGTTTTCATCATTGTTCTCTTCCCCTTCTCCATTTTCTTCTTCATTCTCACCAGCCCCTCCTTCGGCTTTTGGTTGGCCTGGAGGAGGTGGCAACACCTCTTCAACCAATTCAACAAGTTCCTCAATGATTGGCATTTCAAAACGTGAATCCATTTCCTCTATGATCTGCCAAGTATAAGAGGAGTAAATAATTAATGAACCTGCAGAGGAAACCCCTGTTCTAGACAAGAAGAAAAAGAAAGGGCCAAAAGAAGAGAAGAGAGAAGGAATATTGTCCACGCGAGCAAGCAAAACTATCTCCCTTGTGAACTTTGGTCGAATACAGATCATTGACCATACCACAATTTCTTAAACCAGATGCAAGCAAAAGAATGGGGAGCGAGATTGGTCATCATCAGGAAAGCAAACAGCACTGTTTTTTTTTTTCAGATTATGATCTTTTGGTTGATTAGACAGTGTAAACGTGGCATAATTCCTTCACCCGGTCTATGATCATTAAAGTTGAATATTTATTTAACAGCGCTGTCATATTCACTGCATCATCCACAAGAACCATTTTAAGGACTGTCAAAACCACAAAACCAAGGACATCATGTTATTACCCATGATAGTCTACAGCTCAAGTCTGGAAGCTGCCAACTAAATACAAACACAAAAATTAGAATTTTTAAGCTATGAAAATTTGCAAAGAGGCTGAAAGCCAAGTTCAATTTTCACTCTAGAGAAAGTAATCACATTTCTGAGTAAGAGTTCTACACTCTTCAAACTGATCTACCATTCCTATTCCATTCCATTTTCCTCTCCCATTCATAACTCAAATGCTCTTCAGCTCCGATATACATCACAATTTCATCGACAGAGTTTACAGTTAAGTATAAGAAAACCATATTCAGCACTTCTGCTTGGTAAATAAATCTGCCGAATTTGATACAATTCAGTATTGTCAATAATTTCTCACTTTAAACCTGTTATCTAAGTGTGATGGAAATCGCACAACCACCAATTCCTAGACATAAAAAAAAATCCAACTTTAAGAGAGCAAAACAATCACCAAGGAATAGCAGATGGCACAAGATTCTACTAACTACATATTCAAACATTCAAACCTCCCTCCTCAGGCCAGCATATATAAACTTACAGCTCCATGAGCCAATCTAATAGCATCAAGCAACTTAGCAAACAGCTTGAGAAAATGGCACCAAAATCTTAATTTACAAGACCTGATAGTTAATTTGTATATTAGCAAAGGAGAGCAAATAGCAAGCAAGAGTAAAATATTTATTACCGTGTAAATTTCAACAGTTTGAGAAGGCCTAATATTGATAATATTAAGAAGCTCAGCTTTTGCAAGGTTGTACTTCTTAAATCTCTCTAAAAATTCATTGATTTTCTCTCTTGTTTGATTGCACGCAGGAGTTTCAACCAAATAATCATAAACCTGCAAACAGAAAACATAACAAAATCAAACAAACACAATTCAAGCTATTTGTGGTTAGCAATACAGATACATTTGTGCCATTCCTTGCAATCATATTCCAAATAAAGTAAACAAAAAAAATTGAATAAGAAAAAACAACCTTGTATTCTGATGTTGCTACAGGAGCAAGAACCCGTGAAACATCCTTTGAGGCACCTCTCGATCTTAGAAAATCAAGCACTTCAAAATTGGTTAGGGCACCTGCATTTGGGTTTTTTCTGCATATTTTTGCTTCAATTTTTTACTATTAACTCCATCAGAGTAAAAAAAAATATTCAAGAATTTGAAACGTACATCTTCATTGAAAATGGAGGGGTGGTGAGTGGAGAGATGGAGTCACGGGAGCTGTAGCAGATGACCAATGGAGTTGTCTCTGTTCAAACCTAAGTCAAGAGAGAGAGTCCGAGGATAAGACATGGCATTTCTTAACACACACAAGAGTTGTTTAATGTTATGCAGGTGGGACTAAAATTAAGCGTTACTTAGTTCCTATAGTTTAGCAAAATTATTTTATGAATCCTGGTATAAAAAGCCATATATCCAATCTTAAAACTTTGCAAGATGGCAACGAGTATCCATGGATCAGGTTTTGGGTACTATACATACCTAAACCCAAAACTACTATCCACACCGACCCGATTAGTTTCAAGTATCCATTTAGATACCCAGCCCATGCAATGATACAAATACATATCACACATTCATTCTAACAGCAAAATAAGTGTCTTAATATCATAATATCAATCCATGCCAAGTTTCAAAACAAACATCCCGAAACATGAAATTATCTATTATTTATTATTACAAGTGCAATTACAATTTCATTGAAATTTGTGTGTGAGGAGACATGAAATTATAGACCAAATAAAGGACGCTGTGGAAAATGCTTGCCCTGGTGTGGTCTCCTGGGCTGGTCTCATTGCAATTGCTACAAGAGATGTTTTCTTGATAATTGAATATATCTCTTTGTTACAATTTGTTATTAGTCAGCAAATTCAAATTGAGTGAACTAATGATTCATGCCCAGAGTGGCAGAGAGAGAGAGAGACAATGTTCAAGCGGGAAGAAGGGATGGTTTAGTCTCTGTAGCTAAAAACATAAGCTTGCCAGTTCATGCAACATCAGTGCCTGAGGCCATTGCATCATTTTCTGATAAAGGTCTCAATGTTACAGATATGTTGCTTCTACCAGGTGCTCATACTGTTGGGTTTGCACATTGCTCATTCATCGAATATGTCTTTTCAACTTTAAGAACACTGGCAGATCTGATCCATCTACGGATCCTTTCCTAGCAAACATTTTGAGATCAAGGTTTCCTCCATTTGCCACAGTAGATAATATAGTGAATTTTGATCAAAATTAATTTAGCACATTTACAATAAGCAAAACATACTATCAGAATGTGAAGCAACATAGATGCATTCTCCAAATTGACCAAGATTTAAGAACTGGCCCATTGACAAGGCCTGTCGTGACAAACCTAGCTGGAGATTGAAAACAGTAAAACACATTACCTATCTATTTAAGCATGCTGATTAACTTCAAAACTACTTTAAGTGAGGATTGCTAACCAATGTTACCAGTAACTTAACATCAAAATCTTTTCAAGTTAGAGATTTTTTTAGCAGGGAACATTAAATAGAAATGACGGGACATTATTTTATCACAGGACCATTATTTGTGCTTCCATGAAATCTGCAAATGACCACTCCTCCCATGTCTGATATGCACAGGCATCTTTATGATTATGAGCTGTTATTTTCTTAATTATTTTACAGTGTATGCACAGCTAGTAGTAGCAGAATCACAGTTCCAGGAGCTATAAACAAAAACATCCGACTTTCTAATAATATTAGCGGTGCTGGCGCAAGAAGATTTCAAATACTAGTATTTTCAAACACTTGGAATGCATAGAGCAACTGCCATTATTTACACCTTCAGAGATCTTAACTTATACAGAAAGATTCCTAACCTGACGTCTAAAGAGAGGGACAGCTTCAGAATTTATCTTCTTTCTTCGAGTTTTCTTCTCTCTTCTAGTCGCCCTCTCATGCATAGAATCACGAGGAGTCCCTAATCAATCCATACAAATCTCCGAGTTAACCAGAAGCGAAAACGGAAGAGAAGTCGAAACCTAACCTGAGATATTTTTATAATTAAAAACAAAAATATTCAGTAATTGATAACGTAAAGTATGGGAGCTGGAAGGTTACTTACTAGCTAGAAGTTGAGAAACCCAAAGCACAGAGTGGAGGGAAGACGGGCTGCTGCCGCTGCTGCCGTAGAGTGAGAGGAAGAGAATAGAGGAAGAGCTGAGAATGAACTGAGCGCTGAGTGAGAAAGACTAGATTTTCTAAATATATTTTTTTGAAACTTTAACAACATTATTAAATATCGAATAGAACAATATCCATGCCGAGAACAAATTGATAGTTTTTTTATTTTTAACAATTTCTTTTTCTTCAATTGCATACAAAATATTGAGATATGATTTCCAATTCTTTTTATTTTTTATTTAAAAACAATGTTTCTAATATAAAAAAAAAATTGTTTTTGTTGAAAAAGGAAGATACATTTTTCCCTTCTTATTTTAAATAATTGATTTTCCTAACAAAAATATTTTAATTGCCTTTACTTTTAATTAAAAAAACATGTTGCTGACGCAACGATATTTTGATAAATAAAAAATAAAAAACAGAATAATTTGTTTAATAAAAATACATTTTCTTAAAAGAAATTGAATCATGGTTTCTGTAGAAATATCTATTTTAATTGTAAAAAAAATAACTAAATAAAAACAAATGTCAAAAACTATGCCACGACACATCCGGGTTAATTAACTACTTAAATATAAAAGAAGAACCGGTCAGTTCAGTGCAATTAGATATTCCCATCAATATTGAATATCGAAATAAAAGGGATCAAAGTGTAAAAAAAAAAGGAGAAAAAGAATGACAATTTAAAAAATAAGGCAAACGCTTCTTTGGTCCTCGTACTTTTAAGTTATAAAATTTCAGCTCCTTTATATTTAAAATTTTTATTTGTGGTACTTAACCAATGCACAGTTGAAGCCACCGTAATGAGATCAACTGAGTTTTCACCCCAAGTTCACTGGTTCATCCTCGGACATTGTTAATGGGGTATGCAAGTAATGAGCTTGGGATGTGTTGTTTCCAATGAGCGTGGCGTGATCACAAAGAATTTAAAATCTATATAACAGGTTTTAAATTTGAGTTAGGATATGTATTTCTTGTAAAAACCTGAAATAGCCAGGATTTTATTCGCTCATATGGACTTACAAAATATATTTTTCGCGGGGTAGAGTTTCCTCAAATAAAAGAATAATTTTTTTTTGAAATTGGGGTATGGCATGCTTTATTTGTTCTTCACTTATGTCAGTTGCTCTCACTTGCTGAAAATGAAAACCATCTTTACGAACTAGTCAAAATACAAACACCACACTGTAAGGTCAAACAGAAGTTCTGATTCACGCCAAATAATCCGAAAGGTAAAGAAAAAATGGTGACAGAAAAGTGACCCACTAACCAGCCGCAAGGAAAAGAAAAAATGAAAAAAAGGTAAAGAACTTGTGAGTTGAGGTCTATACCAAGAATTGTCGTTGGCTGCTAAAGATCAATTTTCAAATAAAGGAAACAGCTTGTGGCAAAAGGAAAGTTGCAAGCTGGACTCCAAGAAGAAGAATTGTCAACGATAAATATAAAGTTATAAACTAAGGAAAGAAATAGTGAGATGAAGAAAGTGCAAACTGATCTCTACCAAGAATGGCTATCTGCTAAATATCTCAAAGTTCATTTCCAAGGACTTCGCTACTGTTGGTGCACTAAGATGAGATATCCTTCCCCAAGTTGTCAACTTGATAAAGGAAAAACTTCTCTGATGGGAAACTTCAGCCTCGCTTCCTCTAATTTCTCAACAGCTCGCCTACAGACACCTAATTATTCCTCATTTTGCTTCCTATAAGAAGAGGTTGCAGACTCGGTTAGGGTCGGTTGGTTGCAGCATTTGAATGATGCATCTGAAAATCTGCACTGCATTTCAACTGAAAATTGAGCTGGTTTTCTGAGACTTTGAGGAAAGGACCTAGTTTCATTTCCACCCATAAGAGCTCAAATTGACTATTCCTTGAGTAAAGGGGTTAAACTTCAGCATCCATTTGTAAATCCGAATACTCAAGCATTGAAGTATAATGGAGCTCAAACCTCAAAATTAGCAACACGATTTTGCCATAGAACTTGACTCTTCCTGCAAAGCATGCAAGTGCTCTAGATAACAGTCCTCACCGATTCCTCCATCCCATCCCATGCACTCTCAAGTTCTTTGACAATATCTTCACGTTAATAAATCTGTACCTTAGCCACATTGAAGCTATAACTGACCTAGATTCAGAATTCCCATAAATGACAGACTTGCTACTCAAATGCCAGCAGGCTGGCCTCCTTCCACACAATTTGTTACTCCCTCTCAACTTCGATAACCAAATCAGCATTAACTCTCTCCTGTAGTTTTACTGAAATACTGGATGCATCAATATCCTGCTAATAATTGGTGCTTACATAAAATGCTATTCACATCCAAATGGCTACATAGAGACAACTGTAAAATGCTGCTAACATCAAAAGCAAGCAAGCAAGCAGCAAACTTCCGGGGGTCTAAAGACAATACCTTCATCATTGTCTACAGAAAAACATAATTTTTTAACAAGCAAACAACAGGAATATTTCAACTCTCGTAGATTATAGAGCATTAACAAAATGGTTAGAACCCAAAACTTGGTACCTCACCAGTTGTCATAGAGTTTCATCGAACTGTTTTTTTTTATGCGAGGAAACCCACCTCTAGAAAGCATATTTTATGGGCCCGGTGAGAGAGTAAAACTCTAACTGTCTCAGGTTCTTATAAGAAATGTCTGCCGTAACTCTCGAGAACTTTTGTGTAAATCATAAGCTATTTGCCGCTCCTTGTGGACAACTGAGTCAAATCAACCATTAACAGCTCCCCAAACTTTCTTTTTAGAAGCAATACGGCAGTTTAGCCCAACATCCATACAAAACTAAGCTACTAGTTCTGTCTGACAAAATTATAGATTATCCGCCAACAGAATCTCAATTGCTCCATTTTCATGCAGTATTATTTCATCAAAAAAGCATATTTCTATTTGTCAAATAGAGCATTTCAAGAACAACCCGGAGCAAATCTATCACAGATACGCTATAATAACACAGCAATTCACCAATCATAAAAAGAAAGTAAAATTCCCAAATTCCTTCTTGAGCACATACAACAATACCCTTAAAAATGAAAATTTCTTTTTCTACACTTGTAATAACAAAAAATAATTAAAAATGAAATCGATCATTCAACCCCGTTGTTTTTAAGAAGAAGAACAAGCACCGTCCGATTTATGATCATGATTGCAATCATCATCATCATCGCTATCATCCTCGTCGAAGGGCTTCTCCTTGTGGAAAATACAACATATTTTAGAGCTTTTCTTCTGCATATACTCGTTATCTACAGTGTCTTCTTTCCACGAAACCTTCTTTTTCGGCCGATTCAAGCGCAAAGTCAGGGTCTGTTGCTGTTGCCGGGTGAGACTTTCTAGGACGGTGGTGGATGTGGAGGAAGAAGGTGCTGTCCTCGTCACGGTTGTGGTTGTCGCGGTGGTGCTCATGGCGGAGGTATTGGAGGCTTGTGTCTTGTGTCTTGTTTGGAATTACAAAGAAGGAGAGCGAGAACCGCAAAATACAATCGGCTTGTATTTGTTTATTCTTTCGTGAACTGACCAGAAGAATCAGAAAATTCTTTTGCATTGGGTATTTCATTTTATGAATAACTGCAAATCAGTCCTTTACTTTATTGTAAGTTCTATTTGAGTACTCCTAGCCACTTTTAGTCCTTTACTTTTTTATTTTATTTTTCTTATTCTTTTTTTCCCGGTAAGACGATGCTCTAACCAGCTTATTTGCTGATCAAAATCAAGTAATATCATTTTCCTTTAATAAATTTTAAAAACACTCTGTATCATATAATTTTTTATTTAATTAAATTATAAAAAATAGATACACATATGGAATCGATTGAATAAAATCAAGTAAAAAAAAAGGATTAAAAAGAAATACTCATATGAGACTCCCCTCAACAAGATTGACTTTTTTATATAGTTTTAATTAGTATCAACCGATATTTTCTCACTCTACCATCGGATAGAATGATTCCATCTCCTCTCTCAAACTATGAACTGAAGAGATGAGGGGAATGAAGTTTTATACCAAATCAAAATCTCAAAAACCAAATGGACCAAAAAGAAAGAAATTGAAAAGCATAAGGACCAAGATTAACTTTCAGTGTAATTGAGGGTGCGACCAAGTTTTGCCACTTCAATCCCTTATCTTTCAATTATATCACTATTAAACAAATCATAGTCAAATTCCCATCAAATTGACCATAAAAAAGACTAAATTAAAAAGAGTTTTTTTATGACTAAAGTGAAATGCAAGTACGTGAACAGTGCTTTGAACTTTTAAGTACTGTATAAATCATAGTTATAAAACCTAATTCAAGATTAACTCGAGACAAGGTCCAAATCACAAAATACAAGAGAGTCAATCCAGGTTGACTCCAATTTTTGTTTTTTTAATGATCAAAACATTGTTGTTCCGAGTTTTTTTTTTTTTTTTTAAATCAATAAGTTAAGGATCGAGTTTTGTCTTGAGTCAACTTTGATTTTTAACCATATTATATTGTGTCAATGCGTTGACTAGTTTTTTCTTCAAACCAAACCATTTTAGATATCAAGTTCCAAGTTAGCCCACCAAATCAATATGGTTTTACAGCTAGGATGCAAAAAACATTCAAATACCATTTGGAATATGCAAATAGCCCAATTCCATTACACTGTTTATACTTGAACATTCTTCAACCATTTACTAGATGCTAATAGAATTAAACGGTAAGCTGGGATCAATTTTATTGACATAACGGGAAATTAAAGTAAAATTTCTGAAGCAAATGACAAATACCAGTTCATATTCCACAAAAGTAAATCATGCACTAGAACCAGCAACCTTATTCCAAAATCCTGAAGTTAAACGTGTAATAAACTTTGCATGTTGAAAGCTGAGATTCGTTTTTTCAAGGTTTAAAATGAAAAGTCCCAAGTTCACCTATCACAAGAAGTTTTTTCCCCTCTTTTGGTTATTTACTGGGATTGAATTTAAAAGTTTTGTTCATATCAAATAGACTATGGAACTGATGGCACTGACCAAACCACAAGGATTACTGCAACTTGAACATCTAGTATCTCATATTCAGAACTATATTGCAAGACATTTACCCTAGAAAAGCACAATAATAGGGCCTTGCAATCAGAAAGTTTGGATGAGATGGAAACAAGCACAATGCACTCACAAACAAATACATAAACTAGAGAATATAAGATATGGAGCATTTCCATTTTTAATTATACAATCCAAATGCATTTGCCAAGCTAGTTTATTCAATCTTTCATCCCTCTACCAATCATTAATTAACACACCAAATTATCTACTTACAATTTTAGAGGCTTACACCTTATGTTTATTATCATAAAAATAATATAATCCTACTCAATGTTTGTCACAATATAGGATTCATAACCTTTATTATCCAAGAGAAGAGGTATTATGGAACTAGGCAAGATTGACTACCACTTTGACCATCAATGAGCAACAGCAAGGCGCCAACAAAAACGGGTTGAACCATCAACTCAGCAACCAAGGACACCTCAGCTTTTATGGATCTGTATTAACCCTTTGGTTTAGGACTCTGCTTTCAGTGCCTATAGGTGTTTGCCTGTCAACGAGAAACAAGGGGACACAGCTGAGAAGCTTTGACTAAATGAACTATTATTTAAAATCACATCATTCTCCAACTTTACCAAGTAATATTTTTACCAAAACCAGCATTCTAGATTCTTTTCCTGTAACCAATGATATGAAATCAATCCAGTGTGCAGGGAAAGTTAAGTACAAGAGTTTATCCCTTGCCTTGAAGTTAAAACCTGCTGAGAGTATTCTACAATCATTTCTTATTCCTTGCCTTAAACGGAAAGATTGAAGCAGCATGTACAAAGAAACAGATTAATATCATATATGTGCTTACTTCTGAACTTATAGGTTGTACAGTCCAAGCTTGAGCATAAAAGCAAATGACAATGATCCAGACTCAAACTGAATGATGATTCACGCCAGTTACAACAGAGGAGTGATTGAGCACCATGCTAAATAACGAAATAAATCAATTGGTGAAAGTGGGAACCGAGTATAGTATGTAACAAGTCAAAGACTGTATGTTTCATCTTGTCCGGTCTTCAATCGCACAATGAAACAGCAGCAGTAAAAAATAAACAAGAAAAGATGTAAAATCTCCTTTCACCCAGTAGGCGACCTACATAATCATGCGTACGTGCACTATAGTTTTAAAATTCAGCTAAATTATAGAATAACTTATTTTAAAATCTAGACTAAGGCCCCACAGGGAAGGCTTGGGTCAATTATTGTTTTGGAGTTACCCTGAGATAATTGGCATCATGATGATTTTGGAAATCCATGGAAAATTGAATGACTGCAATAGTGCTGAGCAATTAATAGTATTAAACGATTAATAGCTCTGAACAATTGGTCAAACCACTGGGAGAGCTTCATCAACACATCATATCCATACAGGAATCATAAAAGTGAAGATGGATGATAGGATGCAAGATGATGCATAAAACCTAGAAACCATGCCTCATTGACAAAGTTGGAAACACGCACAATTATCTAATGTAAATCACAAAACCTGATTTCGGTTAATCAGCCATCAAGCAATAAGTTTCTCATCAATCCAGAAATCAGAAGTTCAGAACAATGATTCCATTACCATGTTACAACTCAAAGCTAGTTCTTTTAGCCACCTCAGTTGTCCATACCCTTTCACTTTCCTTTTTTTGTGACTTTAACACAATATCTTAAGGCTTTTTTACGGATAAACACAAGACATAAGGAGAAGGAGAAATTATAAATAAAAGGGTCGATTGCTCATGAACAACCGGAACAGTAAAGCATAATGACATGATGGAACCAACCAGTTTAGATAAAGTAAATCAGCAAGATTTTTTATTTTTTTTTATATTTATTTACCAAAAATAACAAATGAAAATAAGCAATGAATAGAGAAGGCCAACCTTGGTGTGAAGACGAACGAGCTGAGGCAGTTGAGAAGCCAGTAAAGACATTTGAATAGGACTTGGTCAAGTATGAAAAGTTGGTAATGGGAGGTAAAGCAGGCACCCGTTCACCTTTCTTTAAAAGCTCTTGTAAGTTCAGTCTCTGCATGGTCAAGACAGTTCTCGACTCCTTCCAAATAAAGACAAGGAGACCATTTTCAATTACAAAGAGGGAACCGGGCTTTGAGCCTGGATATCTGAAACCATACCCATTTGCTATACCCTCCCCAGAAAATGCATGCTTAATGATCAAAGGAAAGGAATTTGCATCAACATCCCAAGGAAATGGATCATGCGAAGGCTCATCAATATTAACTATGAACATTGCTGAGCCATTTGGATGCAGAACATAATGGGTGCCTTCTAATATCTTGGTAGCAATGAGATTTCTTTGTCCTTCAGACTCCTCATAAGAGATCAAAAGAAAGAACAGAGCCTTTCCAGGCTTGTCTTCAGTGGGCTTCCCGGGAGGCCAACCAAAAGTCCCTCCCCATAAACCAGCATATTCTTGATCAACTCTTGGACTTCGCATGGGTAATTTGTATAGGGCAAAACGGCTGTCATGCATATTCGGCCATGCACGATAAGAAGATAATCTCATCATAGAGGCATGTAATGTCAACTCTATTGTATCACCTGACCTTAAAAAATCAGGCAGTGGTGCATATTTTCTCTCACTCCTTGAACAACTGTGCTTGGAATGTGTGTGGCTACCATTTATGGAGGGGGACTTCCCCAAAATCTGTTTGATGCTTGCTCTGAAATACCCACCAAGGGTTCTCTTAGTGTTGGACTGCATCTGATTATCATCCTCGTTCAGAGACCCACTTGACTGATCAAGACTCTTCCTAATCTCACTCAATTGCAGTTGCATAGGATCATAAGGTACTTCAGGAGCTTCCTTCCAATTGAAGCCTTGACCAAGATTATACATTTTCAAAAGATTTGATCTCCGTTCAAACAAGAGTGCCACATCTTCATGAAAGTTCTCTCCATCATTCCTCAACCGAGGAAATAGCAGACTATTTGCCCAATCAGATACCTTTTGACCGACTTGGCTTGTGACAGCCTCAATCAACTTTCCTCTGTCACTGAAAGCCAAGCGGCTAAAAGGCACCTGAGCCTCAATCATCCTCTGTGACCTTGGCAATCCACCATGTGACCTAGAAACCTTTCTTGCTAGCTCCTTTTCTGAGTTATAGACAAAACTCTTATTAGGGAATAATTTACTCTTCTGTTGCCTAGGGTCAACCTCAAGCAACAGAACATTGCAATTCCTCTCAACAGACTTGACTGAACCGGGATAAACATAGTCGTTCCCTTTCTCTCTTCCATGTAGGAAAAATGTTGTGAAACCATCAACGTCACCTATTATTTCAAACACCGGTGCCCATAAAATAGGACCCTCCTCAATTCCTAAAGGGCCTAACTCCTGAGGTAAAATCCGGCATCCAACAACAGATACAAAACCTGGCATGACATAAACTACATTACCAAGCTCGGGATTTTGGTGAACCCAAATTCCAATCAACGGCTTAACACTAACAAGGAAGCGACATAATGCCCTGTAAGATGATACGCCCTTCCGCCACTCCAGGAGATCCTGATGAGGGACAATTCCTACCATGTCACATTGGGTGAGCCAGACTTTCTCAGATGCCACAAGACCATATAAGCTCTGGCAGCAAAGACTTAGAGTACAGATGTCCCTTGGCGAAAGGGACCGACATATAATGGCAAATACATCATCAGGAAGATCAAGAAGCAAGCTTGAACCGCATAATTCAGGCATCGTACCGCTCTTCACCTGACTATTTATGGCTTTATCAAGCAATTCAAAATTGTATTGAGCCTATATTAAACTAAACAGCACAATCACTGGACACTGGATATTCTATAAATATAATTAGGGCCAAACAAATCAACTACAAGCTGATTTAACAACAGAAGCTGAAAAGAGCATTGCCTCACCCTTGAAATCCCAAAAGAACCCGTCTTTCTCAAATCGATTCAATTAAAGTAAGCAGATGCAGACCTGGAAAGTGAAATGGGTCTGCCACAGACTCTCCAGTTCTTGCCTTCAATAAACATGCACAGCTTCGAAAGGCACACAAACGCAAAACTAGGTTGTCTCAGATTCTCCTGAAATGAACTACTTTGCCTCGGATTCACCAAAACTAAAAAGGGTCCGTTTCAAAATCTCCAAAGCTGAACAGATGTTCTGGGCTCGTTTCAAATTCTTCATTTCTCACAAAAAGATTGGTTGTTAAGAAGAAAAGGAGGTGACAAAAGAGAACATGGAAATTGAATAGATAAACCTCCTCGTATTGGCATTGTGTTGGGGCGTCAACCTTCAGGTCAAGTCATCTCGTTGTCCACTGAACAACCAGAGTCCACAGACCTCTATTTCGCTTCGCTCATCGGCTGTCCATCTTTGTCAAAAGAGAAAAATGATGGGTAATGAGAAAAGGAGAAGGGAGAAATTGCCTTGAAGCTTTGGTTTCATCAAATATTGTCCTACTTTTTTTATTAATTGTTTTCTTGCGTCCCTCACACTTTCTCTTTTCTTTGTAGTACTGGATTGTAGATGGACTGGCCAGCCATTATTGAAACAGAACCAAGTGTAGAAGCCAAGAAGATGCCCCCAGAATCCAAAAATCACTTCACATGATTCTCATATTTTTTATATTAATATATAAAAATAATTTAAAAATATCAAAATATTTTAATTTTAAAAAAAAATTGTAAATATTTTTAATAATCACTCCCAAACACCCTACTAGTCAAAAGATGGCTACATGTCGAATATTGAAAGCGGCTTTACGTGTTTGGTTGTCCCATGCTCCATGGTTCGTGATCGAGTGATTTTCTATTACAGTTTGTTTTTAATTTTAAAAATTATTATTTATATCCGCACATTAAAATAATTTTAAAATAATAATTTAAAATAAATTTATTTATTTTTTTCTCACAAAAACAATTTTAAAATGCTTGGGCTTAATGCCAATAATTGAAATATTATATTAGTTTCTTCTTCTTATTATTTTTTTCAATACATCATTGTGCATGATTGAATCTTCCCTTAAGAAATTAACTAAATCTTTGTGGATATTCTCCGACTAATTTAAATATTAATTTGAATAAAAATTTCTGTTCGTATACTCTTTTAAATTAGTATGATGTATTCAAAATAAACTTTTTATTTGAATATGAAAATATAAACTTCCTTGATCACATGAATTATCTTTTAATATCATTTTTTTATTTTTTTTGCAACGAGGATGAGTCTTTTAGAAGGCATGGATTGAAGTTTGAATAAAAGGTAAATGGATTTTTGTTTCCAATTTGGATTTTTAACACACAATAGAAGGTATAGTAATAGTAATTGCCAAGACGTGGAGCATGTAACAAATCTTTTTTTAATTAATAATTTTTTATTATTATTATTTCAAAAAAATCTCACTAGAAACAAAAAAGATGACATAATTTACAAGAAAATCATATCACTTAACCGTGTTATAAATATTATAAATGTTATTAGCTGTTTTATGGTGTAGTAATAGTTGTTTTTTAAAATATATTTTATTTAGCCAAGCCAAAAATATAACATTAAACATGTAATTTCTTCGCAACAACACACTACCAACCATTAAGTGTCTGTTTGGCACAGCGGTTGAATCGTCGTTTTGTCAAATTTTGAAGAAGAAAAAAATCATTTTATATTAATTTTTTTATGTTTTTAGATCATTTTGATATGTTGATGTCAAAAATAATTTTTAAAAAATAAAAAAATATCATTTTAATGTATTTTAAAAAAAACATTTTCAAAGACAACCGCAACCACACTCCCAAACAGGTACTAAGATTTTTAACCTCAAATTATTGCTATTAATCAAACTAAAGGTGAAAATCTAAATATTTCTTCGGATATTTCGGGAATTATTTTTGTGACTGACCTGGAGTCAATGGATACTATCATTTCTTCCGCAGGCTAATTTGACTTGACTTGTGGTTTTCATCAAATGGCTCGCAGCTTTCAAGATTTCCAAACATTTTGAGATTTGATGATCTTTTATATCATATTTTTATCCCGTCCGTGCTCTGGAGAGCTTTGCAGGAGAAAACCAGCTCACTTTTCATTGATTTTTAGCTTTAAAACTCACAGAGAGGCACGTGTCGAGTTTCTATTGGCTTCAACTCTTTTAGAAACACTTTGAAAACTCAAAAAAAAAATATATAAAATCGATTGATTTTATTATTCCAGCCTAATTAGAGAAACACTGTAGCGATCATTTTGGGTCTTGTGCATTAAAAGATGGGCTGGCAATATTAATCAGAGGGAAAAATTAGTCCAGAAAATGACATCACGTGATTATCAATCACTGTTATGTAGCCCAGAGATTACTCCACGTGGAATGCTGAAAGAGGCCTGGCTTATTTCACGTGCTCGTGGTCCCCTGCACGATGGTGCATGATTGGGTCCTTGATTATGGCATTAATTGAATTGGTCAGAACCAATTATTATTATTATTATTATTATTATTATTATTATTATTTCAATACATCATCGTGCATGATTGAATCCTTCGTTAAGAAATTAACAGAATTTCTTCCGTTGCCATTCTATTTATTACACGAAATTATATTGTTTGTGAAAGTATTTTTTATTTATAAATATATTAAAATAGTATTTTTTTATAAAAATATATTTTTAATATCATTATATAAAAATGATATAAAAACACTAAAAAACTAATTTAAAGTATAAAATAAAATAAAATCATTATTTTTTTCCAAAAATATTTTTGAAAAATAATGTTAAAATATCAAAGTGACTAAATGGTTGTGGGGTATTGTATTTTTGGGCGAGGTTTATCTAAGCCATTTATCTTGCTCACTGAGGCTGGACGGGAGAACAACATAAACGTCCGTGAAAATGTCCATAAGTAGAGGCTTTTCAATGTACTTCAAGGTCATTTTATAATTAAATTTTAATGTCAAAAGTACAATAATCAAATATATTATATTGACTTTTATTCAATTTCAATTTCAATCACAATCACAGTTTTAAAGAGATATTTGAAAATGTATTTAGAGAGCATTTTTGAAAAAAAATAATTTTTTTATGTTTATTTTTTATTTTAAATTAAAAAAATATTGTTTTTATATCATTTTGATATGCTGGTATCAAAATAAATTTTAAAAAATAAAAAAAATATCATTTTGATGTATTTTTGAACAAAAAATACTTTTAAAAATAACTTCAACTACACTCTCAAACAGATACTAACTAAACACCTAACTCTGTCAAATTGAATTCAATAAAAAAATGATTTTGGATGTTGCAAGTATAATTATTTATAGGATAGCCTAAGCATATACTCTAGGCCGAAGAAGGGAAAGATTTTGCACGGGATGCTGCTGAGAGACCAGTTCAGATAATAAGAACGAGCTCCGGTCATCGGTGAAGCCTTCTGATTCCGGCCAAACACCTGCGTGCCATCATAGATTTCAAGAAAATGTTAAAGAAGAGATATCCATGGGAGTTCTCTCCCAAATGCAAGATAATTGTACCTTGTCCAAAAATAATTAAATAGTCAATTACTTGTTTAAATGAAGCTAATCGAACATAAATATCCTACCTTGCTTTAAAAAAATGAAATCCGATCTTTTTTTTATATTTTATTTAATTATTTTTATGTTCTTATAGTTTCTGAAACAAAATTTAATTTTTTTCTATATATATAATAATAAAAAATATTTATACTTGTATTGTTTAAGAGTTCACAAAAAAGTTTAATATTTATCCTGAGTTTTTATTTATCTATTTTTTGTTTGAGAATAAAATATATTATAAAAAAACTAAATATTTTTTTATTGCTCCACAATAAAAAAATATCTTCAAACAAATTTATATATTAAATAAAAAAAAGGTTTTAATTTCCCACGTCTGTTTATTTTTTTTGTTATTGCGGGTTTGAGTAGAAGGCTTTAAAGGTTTGAGCTCTAGCCCATACATTAAGCCCAAATGAAAGATAAACCCCACTGATAAAACAGAAAATGCACTCGAGCAACATCTCCCTCTAGAAAGAACTCGGCGGGAAAATACCTTTTCCCAAATTTCCCCGTTTTCTTTTTTAAAAACAAGAAATCCCTTAACCCCCAATTTCCACCACCATAAGCGGTGATGATAGAAGTTCTGAACGTGGCGGAGAAGCCTTCTGTGGCGAAATCGGTGGCGACAATACTCTCACGAAATCAGCTTCGAGTGAGAGAGGGAAGGTCCCGGTACAACAAGATATTCGAGTTCAACTACTCCATTAATGGCCAACAATGCCACATGCTTGTCACTTCCGTCACCGGTCATCTCATGGAAGTCGAATTCGAAGACAGATTCCGTAAATGGCATTCCTGTGACCCCGCTGATCTCTACACCGCTCCCATCCGCAAACACGTCCCTGAGGTGCATCTCCTACCCTCTCTATTTATATTTATATAGGAATATTCTGCAAATTTGCGCCTGTTCTGTTTTGAATTTTTTATTTTTATTTTTGGGATAGGATAAGTTGGACATCAAAAGGACATTGGAGGAGGAAGCGAGGAAGTGTCATTGGCTTGTTTTATGGTTAGATTGTGATAGAGAAGGAGAGAACATTGCATTTGAAGTGATGGAAGTTTGTAGAGGTGTAAATAGAAATCTTACAATAAGGAGGGCACGGTTTTCGGCTCTAATTGAGAGGTCTTTTTTAAGGCTAAGTTTATTTCTTTTTCGTGATGAGTTGGTGTCTTCTTGAGTTTGTTTTTGCTAATGTTTTGATTTTGCAAATGTAAGGGATATTCATGAAGCAGCCCAAAATCTTATTGCTCCTAATCAGTGGTTTTCAGATGCAGTGGACGCTAGGCAAGTGAGTGTCTTGAAAATCTTCCAGTTTTATTGTAGTTGCTATGAAGTTGGTTTCTATAATGCGGGCCATCTTGTGATGTGAACTATTCATGTTTATGTATTAGCTAAATTCTCTTTGCAGAGTCCTTTTCTGTAAAAAAGCTGGGAGTCAATAACTGCTGTATTTTTTCTTATCTGTTCATACTCTGGATTCTTCAATTATGGGAAACAAGATCGAATTTCTTTTATTTGCAGGAAATTGATCTCCGAATAGGTGCTTCTTTCACTAGGTTTCAAACGATGTTGTTGAGAGATAGGTTTGTTATTGATTCTGCTCAAGATGATAAAAATCTTGTTCTAAGTTATGGGCCTTGTCAGGTATGTTTATAATTGATAGCTGAAAAGTTTGCACATATCATTTATTTGTGTTTATGAATTGGTCATTGTTCCCCTCTATGAATGCAGTTCCCTACCCTTGGATTTGTTGTGGAACGTTACTGGGAGATACAATCACATGAGCCAGAAGAGTTTTGGACTATCAATTGCACTCATAGATCCAATGAAGGCCTTGCTTCTTTCAGTTGGATGTAAGCTTTGAAGGCTCACTGCATTATGCATCATTTCCTTTCGAGTTCCTGAAATATATGGTTAAATCTTATAATATTTTAGTTTCACAGGCGTGGACATCTTTTTGATTATACCTCATCTGTTATACTTTATGAAATGTGTGTTGAGGAACCAACTGCAACAGTAAGTAACAGAAATCACGTGCCTTGTTTAGTTTCAATTTTGAAGTGCAGTTCTTAGGAAGCATAATTTTTGCTACTAATTGCCAATCAGGTCATGAAGGTCCAGCAGCAGGAGAAGTCGAAGTATCCCCCATATCCTTTGAGTACGATTGAGCTTGAAAAACGTGCTTCACGGTACTTCCGGATGAGTTCTGAACAAACCATGAAGGTTAGCCTTTGGGAATTGGGATTTGATACCATCTTATGAAGAATGCCTGCAATTCTGCATCTTGTTTATTGTTTTAAACTTCAGGGTCTGCTCTGTATAGTTTTAGATTCCTTCTAAATTTGTTTAACTGGTTAAAGTTGAAAAGAACAAGAAACTGATCATGGACATGAGCAATTGAGTGCATTCATGACAGATTATGCACTTCAATGCCCGAGTTAGTTCAGCGGTATCTTGACTCTTTTTAAAAAAAAAAATACACTGCAGTTTGTTTGTTGTGTATTTTAAATTATAATACCACTGTCACCAGATCTGTTTCTCCAGTTTTAGTTATTAGAATCCATTACAATTCTCAGATAATATATACGTATGTGCGCGTGTTTAATTATTAGGAGTCTCACTCTCTCTCCTTTTAATTATACACCACATGAACCTATTTGTGTCTAATTGCATAAAAAAAAAAATTCTTTCCAAAACTTTGTTGCCAATCATTCCTTATTTCATTTTCTTTGGTTTATAGGTGGCAGAAGACTTGTACCAAGCTGGTTTCATTAGTTATCCTCGTACAGAGACTGACAGCTTTTCTTCTAGGACTGATTTGCATGTAGGTAACCTAGTTTGTTTCGTGTGAACACCTATTACTTGAACAACTTCTCCTAAACTTCTCATGTTGCTATTGGTTTATGAATTGTGATTCAACCTGATGTAGACAATTGTACAAGAACATCAAGAGCATCCTGTATGGGGATCGTATGCACAAAGATTGTTAGATCCTGGAGCAGGACTTTGGAGGAACCCTGGTAATGGTGGACATGATGACAAGGCCCACCCACCCATCCACCCAACAAAATTTTCAGCTGGAGAATCCCGGTGGAGTCAAGATCACCATGTAGTCCATTTCTTGTTACTTGTATCTACATGTGCTTGGCAATCTTTCTTTTCCTTCTGGTCCAATTTGGCGGTTATGGCTTTTACTGAGTTCCTGAAATTTAGTTACTCTCATTTTCTCCAGAGATTGTATGAGCTGGTTGTTCGACATTTTCTGGCATGTGTCTCACAGCCAGCTGTTGGGGCTGAAACTGTTGTTGAAATTGATATTGCTGGTGAACGTTTTTCTGCATCAGGGAGAGTGATATTAGCTGTGAGTAGTGTCATATCAAATCATTTGTTTCATTTCAATTAGTAATTTTGTTTAGCTATTGTAGATCATTTGCACAATTGCCATGACATCCCTTATGTAAACAATAATGGTTATGGTGGTCACTATAATTTTACAATTTTAATGTCTTGGATTATTTGATTTTATTCATCTGCAGTTGTTTATCTTGTATTAGAAGTACCTGGAATTGTTTTTCTTGGTAAATTCTTACTGTTAATATTTTGATATGGATGCTGTATTTAGAGTTAAATATTGTGATCAAGGCATGCACTAGTATGGGTAGTGTAGTTTGACACTAAATTGGTACATTTTTTCAACTAACCAGTTAAAGCAGCATGTATATGTTTACTTATGAAAATTATGATATATAATCATTTGATGTATCGGTATAGTAATTTTTAATGAACTTGATGGTTACTAGACTGTAGACAAAATTAATAAATGTATTCCTGGGTATTTCAAATAAATTGTGATAGTGCTCCCTTTAGTTTTGTTTGCAATTGTTTTATATGGGATCTAACAATATCTTGTATGGCCAGAAAAATTACTTGGATGTTTATCGCTTTGAATCATGGGGTGATTCAATGATTCCAGTCTATGTCCAGGGACAACAGGTCTGGCATTACCTTTTCTGATTCATAGGCTGTGTATTTCTTGCTGTGTTTGTGAGTATTTGATATGCCATGTATCTGTTTTCAGAAGTCTGATGGAATGAAGTTATGGTATATATGATGTGCTATCAATGAGATGGATTTTCCAGCCAGCATTTAAACATCACTAATTTGCCAAGCAAACTTGTTCTTGATTTCTGTATCATGATAGCATGCCTCATGCACCACTTCTATGATTTTTCTCATCATTTAGAAGATAAGAAAAGTTTCTGGTCATTCCATGCCTGGCATTCTATGTCATACAAGTTATTCTGAATTCTTAATGACCATGCCAGCCTCCTCAGTTGACACTATCTAAACAGTCAGATAATAGTTTATGTAAATCTTGTCTAATAGAGAGTTAACCACTAAATTAGCATTAGAATGATGGTAAGTTCGGATAAAAGCTATTGCAAGTATTTTTTTTAGTACAATGTATTTTCCTCTTATTAAAAACAGTTATACAGAACAAATGGAAGGGTTTGCTCTGTTGTTGTCCTGGGGGGTCTTCTCTGTTCTTCTTTCTTTGTTTTTTCCCCTTTTTGGTGCTTACAAGAGCATAGAGCCCAAAAAACAGGAAACTAATTTTGTGTTGTGTTATTGGTCATTTTTTCAAGGCCTAAACTGAAAAAATGTCAGAGCATTAGACATGGTTAATGCTAGAACTTTGATGGTCCAAGATTTGGAGTTAGGAATTACTTTCTTTTATATTTTGAAGTACAAATAATTATATTATAGTTTTGGACAATGTTGTAGTTCATTCCGACAACACTGACGTTGGACTCTGGAGTCACTAGACCGCCACCACTTTTAAGTGAAGCAGACTTGTTAAGTTGTATGGACAAGGTGAGAAAACTGGAATTCCAATTATTTTTGTTCTGGCATTTGGTTCTCTATGCTAGTTCTTTATTTTCCCATAATTGTATACTTTTAAAATTGTGTCCTCTCCCTCTGCTTGTTTTTGTAAGGCCGGGATCGGTACAGACGCAACAATGCATGATCACATAAAAAAGCTGCTTGATCGATTCTACGTCACAAAGGATGCAAACACTCGCTTCTCACCTACTAATCTTGTAACTTTACTTAAATCTCTTAATGCAATAACTTTGTTGTTCTTGTGCTTGATCTTCTTGTCCTTGTTGTTACTTGTATGAGGTTCCTATTTCATGTGCTGGTACATAGGAAAAGGCACAACTTCTTAGGATACAAGTGAAGATAGGGTGAATGTTTGCAAATTTACTTGAACTTTAGAATATCTCCTTTTTAGACATTACTGGGTGTAAATTATAGTCTTACTTTTGAAATTGTTTGATTATTCTAATTAATTTTTATGGAAGTATTCCCTGCTAATAGCTTCAACCATGCAATTTTTGTCATTGTTCTTGTGTCTCGACCAAGTTGGAAAATTGAGATATTTGTAATGCATTGTACGAGTTTAAATATTAAGATATTAGACTAAATTTAATGTCAATAGTTTTGGATTGCTAATCGCATCACTGCATTCTTACTTAAAAAAGTTGTATTTCTAGGAATTCGAGTTCTAGATGTTGGCCTTAGAATTTTAAGCTTCTTAGCATCAAGACAAAAATACAAAAAAAATGCTTGATAGTTTGTTCATTACTACAATTCAAGAGAAGCCAGTTTAGGTACTTAGGGATGGAAGAAAGATAAAATGATGGCTTGGTTATTTCCTTTAAATTGTTAACTGTTTCCTTACTAATTATGAACACAATGCATTTCAGGGCGAGGCACTTGTTATGGGATATGATGACATGGGGTAAGTAGTTCCCTGCTATCAGCTGCCAGAGATACTGTTAGATATCCGAATGTTTATTTTAACGGTGGCCTGTGATGGAGCATGGACTCTGTTCTGTATTCAATTGATTATTTCAGAGTTGTATATTATGTGTTATTGTGAGCTTACTTGGAGGTATGCCACTTGTACAGAGAGATTAATTTTATTTTAATTTGGGTTTGTTAGAATACCTGGTTAAGATTTTATTTCTTGGATTGAGATGGATTGGTTATGGCTCTAACCTTCAATAGTTAACCTTTTTCTCCCTGTTTTTGCATTAGTAGTCACAATCTAGATTTGAATCCCTGCATTTGTGTGATTATGCCTGACAACCCACTAATATTCTTTTGTAAAAATACTCTGGATATCAATATTGATCATATATCATGATGTGTCCAAGCCACTTCATTAAATCTCTGTAAATGCATAGTCTACACACATGCAGACTTGCAATATGATGTGCACGTAGCATACAGATATGCATGTTTCTATAGCTCCCTAAATGGGAAATGATATTCAAGAATACATCATTGGATAGATATTATAACAGTGTATTCATGTTCAGTTAAAATATCCATGGTTTAAATAGTTTAGATGGTTGACTGTGACTTTGGTGGCAATACTGGTTTCAAGCTATGAAAAAATTAAAAGCAACATTTTCCAATTGTTACTGAAAGTGCATCAGATATAAATTAATGGTTAACTAACAACTGCAATGAAAAATATTAACAACACTTTCTGACAGTGACATGTCAAAATTAGCTGTTGGATGTCTTTGCGGCCATGATATACATGGATATGTGCATGTGTGTGTGCAGGAGTCTTAGGGAGGGGCTGTGTGTGGCACTGTTGTTGTGTGAGTAAATATACAGTTAGGAGCAATGCAGAATGAGGATTCTTAAGAAAGCAAGAAGTTGTAAAGATTCACAAAAAAATGAGATGCAAGTTTTGAAGCATGCCATTCTGATGATGTTCCCTGCTCTGTTAAATAGATATGCCGGTCTGGTGCTGTTATTTTGCTTGTGTGTTTCGTTACATCGCTCAATTCAACACTTATTTTGTTGTTTGAATACTTCCGCTTCTATTTCTTTTTTCCCCAGGAAAAATCCTTTTAGCCTAAGTGAGAAGATATATTTTTTCCTTTTAAGGTATGAACTTTGGAAACCCAATCTGAGATCACTGATGGAGTACGACATGAAAGAAGTCAGCATGGGCAATAAAAGTAAAGCTGAAGTTTTGGCAACTTGCTTGCAGCAGATGAAAGCTTGTTTCTTAGATGTACGTTGGAATTCACAGAACATAACCTCCATGAATGTTTGGTTGGGAGGCCATGTTATAGCTGTCTTTTCCTCGAGAAATTGTGACTATTGTTCATAATCCTATATTAAGTTCCTTTCTATATTAGCATGGTGATTCACCATTGCAATTTGTAGATAGTTGTTTGCTTGATCTGATGGACACTAATTACTAAAAAAAAGGCTAGTATGAAATGCTTGCATACAACAAACAAGTTTGATTTATAAAAGGGATCATTGGTGGAGAACAGTTTTACTGCATTATCTAGCTTATGATGTTTTGTTGAGGTTTACAAGTGTTTAGCCCGCTCTTTTTTGAAAATTTTCATTCCTCATACACTTGAGCTTGTTTCTGAAAAGAGATTATTCAAACTACCCTGTACCATATATACAGAAAATGCCACTTCTCTCAATTCATAACAGAACTGGAAACTTTTGCAGGCAAAGGTAAACAAAGTAAAACTCTTAGAAGCCATGGCAATTTTCTTTAACAGGTGGGTTCTTTCACCTGTTTGTAGTATTACAGATGATTTGTTTCTCTACCATTCAGTGTATCTTTTTTCTTTTATTCAGATCTGATAGATCGAATGGAGATGACAGTAGTGCATTGGGGGAAAATGTTCGGCCATGTAGACTTTGCCAGGAAGCAAACATGGTGCTTAGGAAAAATCGGGTAATGATGGTTATTTTGTGAATCTCTTGGAATATATGATCAAAATTTCTTTCCACATAATCTTTCCTGGATTTGATATTTATGAAGATCAGTTTCTTAGTTAACCTTCACTTTTAGTTGGTAGAGGTAATTAAGTATTTAGTTCCATTACTTCTGTTTATGGTATTCTAGAAACACATTTAAGCAGGTCACTGTTTCTCACAAAACTAACATTTCCCCTCTGAACAGGATGGCAATTTCATGGTTGGTTGCTCAGGTTATCCACAGGTCAGTGCACTTGCGTTCAAAACCTGTAATTCATTGCAAATAACTGTATTTTTGAAGGCGTGTCAAAGTAAATTCCCTAATTAATGGTGAAAAGAAACCAAAGGTTGTTTGTTCCACTTCTTTAGTGGTGTCTGACTTATAATTGCCACAATCCTCTCTGTTCTACTCCAAATCATGGCTGGCAGAACTGTGCTATATGCTTGTGTGGATGTGTTTTTTTATCTTATACAGTACAATGAAAGAGTATCTCTTTTCTTTGTGTGTGTTGATGACTTAACTCACAATTGTTTAACTTCTAATTTATAATACCGGTTTATGACTGCTGTATGTTGGAGGATTATTTCTGTCATAATAGTTAAAAATCCTTTTGTTTCATCTTCAGTGCAGGAATGCTGTATGGCTCCCTGGGCCTGTTTTAGAAGCCACCATAACCAACAATATTTGCAACTCTTGCACTCCAGGTTTCTACAGCTAATTGCATCATTTCACTGCAATATTGGTAGCTAAGACTAGTTTTGCATGCAAGTTTACGCTGAGTTAAATTTGTGCTTGTTCACCAAAAGACAAATTCAGCTGCTCACCTTATCTTAAGCATGCACTATAAATTGCTGCGATGCACACAATTCCAAAATCTCCATCTAAATGTCAATTATGTCATGGACTCTGTTTCACTGGCAAACCTTAATCGAGCTTCATTAATTGATGTTTATAAATAAGTACTGGTTTTGTTCTATGAATATATCCTTAACCTTTTTTGATTGCTCTGAATCTGAAACTTGGACATATTCCGTGCAGTCTATTTCCTTCATCGTAGCATTTAAACTTTTTTGAGTGTTCATATGGCATAAGCTATCCCATGCATTGCCAGGGGTTTCTACAGCAAGTTATTGCTGTTATGATGTTTTATGTCTTGAGATCGATCTTATTCATTATTGATGTGCCATTTGTAGGTCCCGTTTACTTGATCCAATTTAAGTTTCGCCAGCTTGAAATACCGCCAGGCTTCAATGTCAATCACTTGGGTAAGTGCAACACTAGGGTATTGTATTGTAGGGATTGTTTGTTTTGATTTTTCTTAAACTATGATGTACTTGCTTTGGGTTATACATACACAAAACAAGTTGTTTTGTCTAGATTGATATTTGGTAAACTTTTGATAAAATAAGGAGATTCGTTAGGAATGTGATCTGTGTTGCATCATGTTTTATTTGAAGTTTGAACTTACCTGATAAAAATTTGGATGGTCAATTTTTCTCAATTTTGCTTTTGAAGTGTTTCCCACTCTTTTAGATGTAGAAGAAAGTGAAGAACTTGCCTCTCACCAATTATTTGGTGAAAGAGATTTACTTAGATCCCTTACAAGTGTTTCAACTCTTTTAGATGCAGAATAAAGTGAAGAACTTGGCTTTCACCAATGATTTGGTGAAAGAGACTTAGGTTTATATTGAGATCTATGGGTCTAATAAGGACTAATAGACGTAGCTGGGCCCATATCTAAAACTTATTGTGTATTATGGCATTTTTAGAGTTGTCTGACCCTGTCAGAATTGTGTGATTTTGCTTGGTCATCTTTTCTAGTTGAGGCACAGTTTGAAGCACAGTGCTGCTGGTTAATTAGTTGAGGGGCAGGAAATGCAAACTGGAAAGGCCTGAGAGAACAAAACTCCATAGTATTAGTTAAGATACGATTTTTTCTGCAATAAAACACGCCCTGGCACAATGATTCACCTTTTATTGACAGTCATTTGAATAGTTTTTCTGCTACGTGATATTTGAAGGAACGATAACATGAGATGCATCGATATAACTGTTTCAATCATCTATTCATAGTATTAGTTAAGATATGATTTATTCCTTAATAAAACAGGCCCTGGCATAACGATTCACCTCCTTTCATTGCAGTCGTTTGAAGAAGCATTATTTTTTCTGCCACTTGATATTTTAGCCTTGATATTTGAAGGAACTAAAATATGAGATGCACTAACATAACTGTGCCAATCATCTATTCTTGATTGAAAGACATTTCACTACATGGAAGTTGATTGGTTATTTCAAATCCTTCCTTGTGTTGAAAGAGAATGTTTATGCAAAATTGCTCCTAACTCAAGTCAATAGAAGAAAGCCATAGACGTTAACACTTGTGACGTCTTTATAGCCAGTTTGCCCTTGTCGTGCTATCTATCAATAATGTCATTTCTAGCTTCCTATATGCATGTCTTTCAGGGCTTCTTGTAATGGTTCAACTTCATTTGCTATTTAATTTTTTTCTGCAGATATTCACGGATGCACATGTGCACTTCCACATTGCTTTTTTGCTTTCTTTGCAAGTGTTGAATCTTTCACATGATATCAGGTTGCATTGGTGGTTGCGATGAAACTCTTAGACAGTTGATAGAGATTTGTGGAACTGGTTCCCGTGCTCAAGGTGGGTATGTATGTTAAGCTTGATTTGTAACCTAAACATGTTTAGTTAGCCATATGAAGCAGAGTAATTAGACTACAGGTTTGAAGATGAATGTTTATAAGTCCATAACTAGGTTTATTGTTCTTGTTCTTACCCAGGAATTGTGCCTGCAAGAAATAAACATGATATTTTTCCATGTAATTTAATGGTTCTATGCTGTTTGGAATTTGTTTAACATCTATCTCAGTGTAATTGTATTTGGTCTGAATTGATTCCTTAAATTCATGCATGATGCTTCCTCCAACTTTTATTGATTTGGAAACTAATGTGCATGACTGGCATCACTTCTTGATTGCAAATGTTGTTAATGGAAAGATTAACCATCCTTGAAATGATACTATATAGGGGAATTTTAATTTGGAAGCGAAAACTTTTTTATAACTGAATTCCAGAACAGTCAAATATATTAGGAAACTTGAATTGCAGGATGATAATGTAACAGAAATGCTCATGCACATGAAATTTGCTTTCTTAGGAAAAAAGTAGATTAGTAAATGAATTGTTCTTTATATATTCAATATATTACGCAGCAAGAGGTCGACCACCAACTACAACACCCAGCAACGGACCACCCACCACAACACCAAGGAACCCCCAACGAAGTAACTCTAGGCAGGCACCCTGCATCTATTGTTATCAAACAGGGCATGCTTCAACTGATTGCCCTTCACGAATTTCAGCCACTCGACATGTGCAGTCTCATGGAATGAACCAACAGAATGGTACTACTCATGAACTTTTATTTTTTGGACAAATTAACTGTTAAAGAAATACACACCAGATTGTATTATGATATCAAACATGGCTGTTGATGTTCTATCTCCGTGCCCTTTCAAAATTAAATTAATTGTTACATGGGGAATTTCAGCTGCCTTTTACTTTGAATATTTCACATTTGGCAGACACTTGGACTTCTAATCATTCAAATATATGTGGTTTTTCTTTTCTTTAGTAGAATTCTTTGACATACGCACCCAGTTGACTACAACTTTATGAAGCTTACTAGTGATTCACGATGACTACGAATCCTACTAGTTTTGGTGAAGACTATAATTTCCTTTCTTGTCTAAGATCGAGCTATAGGCATATATAGTGACAAGGTGTAGGAGGAAATTGTTATTTCTCTCTTCCTCTTTTGCCCCTTCCCGACCGCATGTCACTTTTTTCTCCCTTGTTCTTTGCAGTATGGAAGAACAATATCACCTCACAGTTTTTTGAATTAAATCTGTAATTGAAGTTCAAATCATAATATTGTGAAGTGTTGACTGCAAACATTTAGGTTGAAGCATTGTATTGCTTTCTCTGAATAATTTCAGAATGGGCGTCTTCTGCCCATTGCTTATATTTTTGGGGTTTAAGTATACACTAGCTTGCTGTATTTTCGTCATAAGCATGTGAATTGAAAGTAATCTCAGAAGTGTATGGACTTCTGCAAGAATTAAAATTGTGCGTGCGTGGTAGAGTTTCATTACGGTATCTGTTTGCCATTGTTGGAGTTGTTACTTTTTTGTGTGTGCGTGCAAATTGTTAGAGTTAATATACCCTTCATACCTGCTCTTAAAAATGCTCTTTGTGTTGCAGGAGAATCTTCAATTCCATGTAGCACATGTGGAACACCATGTGTTCTGCGAACAGCAAACACAGCAAATAACAGGGGAAGAAAGTTCTATTCATGTTCATCACAAGCATGCAACTTCTTTGTGTATGTAAACCTAAACCCAGATATCTCTTTATGTTATTCTAGAATAATTGTCAAAGTGGACTGGTTAATGCAGAAATTACTTGATACTTCTAATGTGTACAACTCTTCTCTAGCACTCATGCGAGACTCATTTACGAGAGGCATGTGTGCATGAATGTCAGAGATGAGGTGTGCACACTTCGAGTATTGAATATTTTCTCCATTTAAAGATTTAGCATACAAAGGATTATCGTATTCTAGTTCCGCAATTAACCTTTCATCCTCTTCTGATTTTATTCTGTCATTTGCTTACGGAAACATCATATTTTATATCCTACTGTCGGCGACGCAGATGGGAGGATAACCTCAACAACGGCTCTGCCCCAAGAAGTGCTCCTCGTCCAAATATCAGTAACTCGGCATCCAACCCTGGCAGGACGGGCGGTCGTGGGAGGGGTGCTCAGAATGCAGGACGTGCAGCTGGTGTAACTTTTGTATCAGCTACAGGTGAGCCGATATCTGGAAGAAGATGCTTCGTGTGTGGTGATCCATCACACTTTGCAAATGCTTGCCCCAGTCGTGGTTCCTGATGCCTTGCCCCTCTCAAAGAAGATTTGAAACATGCTCAAGGGCGTCGAGTACAGGTTTGGTACCTTCTACCTTTTCGCTCTTGAGTGCCATAATTTTGTAAAATTATGCTCTGGACATGATCGCATAGTGTACACTCACTGTATTTATTGGGCTGGAATCACAAGGGCAAGTTTAAGGCTTGACCTGGATTGTGCCACCCTGGGCTTATTCTATAGTACCTAAAGTACACAGTACATAATTCCGGGGCATTATTATTGATTATGATTGATTAGATTAGAGTAGATTAATTTAAAAAAACAAAAAGAGATGTGATTTTACCGTGCATCACCTCACAAAACGCTATTTATTTTAATAGTTTTTTCCCTTTAAGTTTTTTTTTTTTAAATCTATATTTATTTTATTCATTAATATTTGATTTATTAGAGATTGAACTTCATGATTTATTGTGATTTTTTTATGTAGTTATCTCATTCTCATTTATTGTTGTGAGTTTAGCTATTTACCTTGATTGGCTTGAGATTTTAATTTTAATTTTAATTTTATCATTTATCATTCATTTGATTAAAAAATAGATTTCATTATATATTTTAGTTTATTTTCTAGTATATTATCCCAGTCTTATAATCAAGATAATTGGTTTATAAGGTTAACACATGTTAACTTAGATCATTTGTCTTTTTTAATTGATTTTTAAATTTTTTATTATTTAATATTAGATTGATAAGTAGTTTTATAATTTGATTTATTTATATAAGGTTGTCTTGGTTTAATAAGCAAGTTCTGAATTTGACAAGCTAATTTAGTCTAACTTGAATTTTTTTTTAATTGATTTTTTGAAAATTATATTTGTTAATATTGAATTGATTGAGAATTGAGTTTTATAATTTGTATGTATTTGTTTTATGTAATGTTATTATAATCATAAGGTTGTAAATTTGATTTATTAATCTAAGTTAATTCAAGTTGATTTAATATATTATTATCTTAATATTTAAATAAAAAACTGTTTTCTTAATTTGTTTTTTAAATTATATTTTTACTACCTGTGTATTTTTTTTTAACTAGTTAACTAAATTAAGCTGTTTATATGGTTTTAAAAAAAAAAATATCAGAAAAATATTAACATGTTAACTTTTTTATGTTACGAAAATGAATGATAACGTGGGTCAACAATCTAGGCCATCCACTAAGCTTTGGGAAATGATTTTCCCACGTACTGATATGGCTAGTGGCAAGTCAATTATAGATTTGATGAAATCCATCACGGTCACTGTATGTGGAGCCCAGACCATGAGCGAAAGCTTGAGAGCCCTGCACGAGTGCACATGACACGTGTTTTGATTCTCAGAACAATGTGACATAGGGAAGATGGCCAGGGTCAATGCTGTGAATTGGTTGTTCGTGTCAATAACGTTTTTCAGGTTTTATTTATTTAAAACTATATTAAAATAATATTTTTAATTTTTTTATTATCGTCCTATTAAAAACATCTTAAAATAAAACTAATTTGAGGTAAAGAAATATTATTTTCTTCATGAGTGTTTCTGAAACACAAACAAATGGGCTCTTCTTTTTTAAAACAAATTTGACAATAGTGGGCAATACTGTTTCATTAATTATTTTTTTTAAGAAAAGAAACAAGAAATCCAATTTATTTTATCCAGAACATTCCTTAATTCCAAGCCATGGGAAGAAGGCCTTTATTGGATTTTAATTATGAGTATTCCCTGTTCTTTACTTGTAATGGATCCAGCGCATGTTCCCTCTAATCTTGGATTAGCTGTCTTGTTATGATTAAATGGGGATTCGTGCAATGACAGCACCCATACTGTGCTTGGATGTTTTGCTCTGTTTTATCAATATAATTTTTCTCCGGTTGAGCATCCATCAATAAGTAAAATCAGTAGACATACTTAAGTTATCGTTTCTCACTGTTTTTAAAAATGATTTTAAAAAAGTTTAAAAAATTTTATTTTTATTTTATTTTAGCTTAGCTTATTTTTAGATTATTTTCATTTATAATATTAAAAATAATTTTTCAAAAATAAAAAAATATATAATTTTGATATTTTTATTAATAAAAAATATTTTTAAAAACAACATTTACTTACTGTGTTTCCATCGTAAACTTAAGCCCTTTAGCAATAAAAGGAGTAAATCATTGGATCCCAGTTGTTTGCTCCATTTTGTCTGAACCTCCCCGAGACAAGATCAGTTGTCTTTTGGGGCAAAAAAACATTACCTGAAATTGAGGTGTAGTGTTCCGCTTGAAAAGGTGGACCCACCACATAAGCTATAAGATTTACTATTTAAGAGATTTTATATAGGCAACCCCCGCCCCCCACCAAACATTCCACGCAAACGGAATGATAAAAAAAAGGGAGTGCAATGCATGAGGAAATTAATTGAAGTTTAATTAAAACGCAACGGATTGCGACGTCCGTCTGGGTATTTAACAAGGCATAGTAGATAGATAAGGTTTATTTTTCTCGCACGTAGTGTTGGTCAATGCATGACTACACGACATTTCTCTCTTCCTTTTTTATTTTTATCCTTTTGCTTAAAATAAATATTCCATTTGACTGGGCATCAGCTGTAGAGCATGGCTACGCCAGCTACCACGCAAATCTCCACCGTTGAAGACAAGTGTTCTATACCTGAGGGCAAGTGATGTGATCACTCAGGATAAATTAAGGGCTTACAATAAATGAATTAATTACATTTTGCAATCCATGAATGAATTAAATGGCCAGAAAGTGACGAGGCTCCGGCATGAACCCCATTTAATAAGCAGTGAGAGGTTGGAATCAAAGAGCACTCGCTGGGAAACACGAACCCTACAAATTAAAAAAAAAAAAAACATTGTTTTTAATTATAAATTTAAAAAGAGCAAGAGAGGAAGGACGTTGGTCTCATCTCGATCCATAACCACATGTGCTCTTTTAATTATAAATGATTTTTAGTGGTGAAATATATTTTATTGCATAGACCCATCCTTAAGGGCCAGCCATTGTATAAATGCAGACATGAACTTATATACAATTATTAATTATTACTCTGATGACATAAAATTATTTATATCTAGTCTATGTAAAAATAAGTGACAAATATTAAAAATAAGTGTTTTTTTTTGCTTGAGGATATATTAAAATAATATTTTATTTTATTTTTTAAAAAATATTTTTAATATCAGCACGATTTAAAAAAAAAATAATTTGAAACAAAAGAAACTTATATATATTTAAAATACAAAAACGATCATAAAATATCTGGAAGCTATTCTAATTTCTGAAACGGTAAAGGTTCCAGTTAGTCACTTCATTTAAAGGTAGGGGGATGTTAAGCCAACAGACAGTAGCCATACAAAACAAAAATTAGAAAAAGAAAAATGTTATTTTTATTTTTCAAGTAAATAATTATATTTTAAAAAATAAATTTAGTTATTTTTTAAAAAATATTTAATTCAAGATAACCATTTAATTCACATAAAATTATATATATTAATTTATATTTGATTTTTGATATAAGCATATTTAAACCATAAAAAACACATAAAATAATAATTTGAAAAGCACTTTAAAAAGTAAAAACTACCTTGATATCAAATGATAAATATCATTTCATTTAATTCTAATCAAAAAATACGATAAGTTCATCATATTGACTACATGCATTTATATCCTTACATGGAAACTCTTACCACAAGAAATCTCTATTTTTCTTTGTCACCGCCATTAAATATGAAAAAGAAGTTACAATAAAATAAAATTCCACCCTAATAAAATCCATAAAAATAAAATATAATATGACCTATGGTCACACTCAGTTTATATCTACTAATATAAAAAAAAATTATAGAAATTATTTTATCATATTTCTTTCTTTTATGTAAAAAATAGTTTTTTTCAAGTTAATTATAAGCATGCAGTTAATAAATAGATTAGAGAATATCCCAATGATTACAAGCATCGTAGCCATTGAAAAACCATTCGTTCCATCCAACGGTTGAGGTCGCAAAACGGAGTTGATAAACATGGACTAAGAAGCACAGAGTAACATCCCTTACAGACCGTTTAAAACAATAAAAGTCTTCGTATGAAAGAGATGCATTACGCCCACAATCATTTTCATATTCTGATTTCTGCACAGAGAGAAAGAGAGACACACACATAGAGAGAAGCTATAGCGACAAATAATTTTGTAGTGAGTAAAAGTGAGAATCTCTATAATGGGTACTGACAAAACTTTCTCCGGTAGCTGTGAAGACGACGGTGGTGGTGGTGAAGGTGTAGTGGTGGTGGTGGGAGTGAAGTTTGATGTACAAAGTAGAGAACTTTTGACATGGTCACTTATGAAAATGGCACAGCCTGGTGACCGTGTAATTGCGCTTCATGTTCTTGATTCTGGAACTGGTAATGGTAACGGTGGTAAAGGTCTCTCCTTTGGGTATTTCTCTTTGATGAGTTTTTTTTTATATATATATATATATTTATTTATTTTGTCTAATGCTGATCTTTTTGTATGGTTTTTGGTGGTTGTGGTGTAGAATGTGTGGCTGGGACTGGATCGTTTATTTCATCAGTGAAGACATTTGATTCATTTTTGGCTGTCTATGAAGGTTTCTGCAACTTAAAGCAGGTTCCTTACCTCCACTTTTGTTTCCAAAATTAGCATTTTTCTCCTCTCATTTTTAATCTTTTGGGAATGAGATGTTTTCCTGCTTGGTTTCCGAGAAAATCGAGGAGATTTATGTTTTTTGTTGTTGAATTTTGGAACGCTGGTGGAAATTCTGAATCTCACCAAGGAAAATGGAGGGTGTTTTTTTATTATATATTTACTGTTGAGATCGAGAGGATGATCATTGAACTGGGTGAGGATTTTTTTCAGGTAGAGTTGAAGCTAAAAGTGTGTAGAGGTGAATCGGTGAGGAAAACCCTGGTAAGGGAAGCAAAAGCAAGTGGTGGTGCTAAGCTGATTGTGGGAACTTCCAAGACACGCCAGAAGCTCAACTCTTCAACCTCAACAGCAAAGTATTGTGCTAAAAAATTGTCGAAAAGCTGTTCTGTCTGTGCAGTTAGGAGTGGCAAAATTTTGTTCCAGAGAGAAGCAACAGTTGCAAATAATGATCCTTCACAAGGTTTTAATTGTCTAGTCTTTTGGGGTTTTCATGTTCTTGATTTGTTTCAATACTGAGAACAATGCTCATATGAGAATTCTTGGTATTTTTTTCTTGTGCTCTAGTAAAATAATGGTTCCTGTTTGCTTAGTTTGTCTCGCTTGAGAAATTGACGCAAATGATTTTTTGGTGGCAGAGAAATTGAACCAAGAAAGTCGAAATCGCTCACAAAAATCTCAGAATAAGAATTCTCTAGATCGTACTCAGCACTTGCTATTGCCAGATGATTCTGGAACACAAGTATCGGAGGAGTCATGCTGGGATGGCAATGATGATAACTCATGGGCTTTGGTACCAGTTCAAACGAGTAAGGCACCGTCGAATTCAGATTCCAATGTGAGTGAAGCATTGTTGGAGTCAAAAAAAGGTTGGTCATTTCTTCGCCGGGTACTTTTCCCTAAGCAGCAGCGCACGGAGAAAGCTCATGTGAAAAGGCTGCCTGTGGTTAAATGGGTATTTAGGACTCCCACCCTAAATTCTTCATCTGTGGTGCATCCAGATCAAAAACAGAATATTTCACTAGCAGATGAAGATCAAAACTCCAGTTTAGAAGTTGCAATCGTGCCAATGGGGCCTGGGGTTGCTTGGACTCCCATTTCACCATGCCATGACTTAAATGGCATCCCGGAAGAGTTGAAAGATCTGCGTGAGAGATACTCATCATCTTGTAGATTATTCAGCTATGAGGAACTTGCAATGGCTACCTCAAACTTCATACCTGGTCCATTCTTTATCCAAATTTCTCCACCAGTTTTGACACATTTTGTCTTTCCTCCCCTAATTTGTTCTGTTACTTGTAACTTTCAGAGAATATGGTAGGTAAGGGTGGTAGCAGTCATGTTTACAAAGGTTGCCTTCCCGATGGCAAGGAACTGGCAGTGAAAATTTTAAAGCCATCCGAAGATGTATTAAAAGAGTTTATTGCGGAAATTGAGATAATTACAACTTTACATCACAAGAACATAATCTCTCTATTTGGATTCTGTTTTGAGCACAACAAATTACTCTTGGTTTATGACCTTCTGTCAAGAGGAAGCCTGGAAGAGAATCTACATGGTACATGTTTTCTCTGCCTGTGATCGGATGAGATTATTTCGTTTTTCTCCATTGAAGTGACCCTTAATTCATAATTGCTACTTCCTGACTAGGTGATAGGAGAGATGGCGCACTTGGTTGGAAAGAGAGATACAGGGTGGCTGTGGGTGTAGCAGAGGCACTTGATTACTTACATAATTGCTGTGATCAGCCTGTGATCCACAAGGATGTAAAATCTTCAAACATACTTTTATCAGATGATTTTGAGCCACAGGTGCTGTATTCATAAGCTTTTCCTGTGGTTTTATTAGAGGTTTTCTTTGGAAGATTTTATGTTAATTATACTATGATTTATCTTTTCAGCTGTCAGATTTTGGACTGGCTTGCTGGGCTTCTACTTCTAGCCATACAACATGCACTGATGTTGCAGGAACCTTTGGGTGAGTATTTGATCAGCCAGTCATGTTTTTCACCCATTTGCAAAGTTTTGTTTTAGAGCTTGAATATGTTATGTATCATTCCCTTTGTGGCAGTTACTTGGCTCCAGAGTATTTCATGTATGGCAAAGTAAGTGATAAAGTTGATGTATTTGCATTTGGAGTTGTGCTCCTCGAGCTTCTCTCTGGTAGAAAGCCGATTAACAGTGAACATCCAAAAGGCCAGGAGAGCCTTGTCATGTGGGTATGGTCCCTCATATACTTGTTTAATTAATCAGAACTGAAGAATATGGTTTTTGTTTTTCTTAATATTAATGGGGAGAAAACGACTACTTGAAAATCCATTGCAATACCAACGAGTCAGGACAATTTGTGAACAAAGAAAATGCAAAGAAGATTGTGATTTCAATATGGATATGTTTCTGTTGAACAAGTCAGGAAATCTCAAGTTGGTTGGGGGTGGATTTATAATTTGTTCCTACAAGTTACATGTATCTTATTGGATAAACTGAATGCATGATTTTGTAGTTTCTGTTCTTTGTTTTCTAAAGAAACCTCAGGATCTGTAGGTTTCCTTCTCCGAGGAATCTATTTCACAGTTTGTTAATATTAGCCCTTGATGTTAATATTTTGTAATTAATTATCGCATGATGCTGGCTTCCAGGCGAAGCCGTTTCTTGAGGGTGGTAAAGCTTCCCAATTGCTTCCACGTCTAGGTAGTGAATATGATGATGATCACATCGAAAGAATGGTATTAGCCGCAACCCTTTGCCTCAGACGTTCTCCTAAATGTAGACCGCAAATGAGCCTCGTAAGTTAAATTTCACTGAAAGCTTTGATTGTAATTTCCCTTTTCTCTTTTCTATAAATTGAATATTTTGTTTGGCTGCAGGTTCTGAAGCTCCTCCAAGGGGATGAGGAAGTCAGGGAGTGGGCAAGGCATCAAGTATGTGCATCAGAAGAACATGATGCCATGGACGGGGAAACATTTCCTGTCAATATCCAGTCCCATCTTAATCTTGCATTGCTAGATTTAGAAGATGATTCTCTTTCTATTAGCAGCACCGAGCAAGGTGTCTCGATAGAAGATTACTTGCAAGGGAGATGGAGCCGCACATCCAGCTTCCACTAACCACAGGCCAGTGGAAAGCAATGTGCAGGTTTATCTCGTTTTGTGCCATCTTTTCAATGCATAAAGGGCTTGTCTTGGTTCATCTTTTCAATTTCTTTGAGCTGGCCGGAGTTGTCGCCCCCTGAGGATGAAAAAGAGCAACCTTTTATTCTTTGCTTTGTTGTATATGTTGTTCCTTTCCTTTTGTTCAGGCACCATGCACCTGGATTCTCGGAGCCCCACTGCCCTCAAATTTGAGAAAACAAACAAGCTATCGGACAGAAAGTACCTTACTGCTCTGCACACGATAGCTGTGGTCCATGAGATTGTAAGATTAAGGAAAGAGATGTTTCCAAACTTATTATTTTATTAAGACAAAGATGGCTGAGATTTGCCCTTCTGCACCGCGCCACCACGCCGTAGATATCAGCGGTGATAATAATTAAAGAACACTATAGCGTTGTCATGGCTGTACTACTTCTTGGATCACTGGTTATGGTTTGTAGTTGGCAATGAATTAGGAAAGAGGGATGTTTAGTAAACAAAATCTATAAAATTTAGTTTATTCATATCAACAGAAGCTAATTACAAATCTATTATTTGGTTACCCTCCAAGTGAAAAAAATTGAAACTACTACTAATAAGAGTATTTATTTTATTTTTTAAAACACGATAAAAGACATAAACAACTCCAAACTCAATAGTTAAATTCTATAAATTGAATTGCATAATAATAATTGTCAACCAACTTTCTATATCGGCATGATACTGAATTCTTTAATGCACAAAACTAAAAATATTAAGTAAAAAAATAATAACGCAATATGCCAGCATCGATGCGAAGAAAGGGAAAAAAACACGCAAACAAAAACGTAAGGGACTGTTTGTACTTGGGTTATGGTTAAGTGTTTTTTATTTATAAATATATCAAAATTATATTTTTTTAATTTATAAAAATCATTGATTTTATTATATTAAAATAATCTAAAATCACAAAAAAAAAATTTAATTTAAAATAAAAATAAAAAAATTCAAGTTTTTTCGTAAATAATTTTCATAAGCACTCACAAACACCCCCGAGCGCGACTCCAACAGCTGCTTGGGGTTTACCTGATTACCTCTCTGTCTCTCCATCTCTCTCACTCAACACCAGCCCATTTCCCTGCAAGTTGGTGTCTGTCCATCAATCATCTCCAAATCCAGAGAAAGTACCAGGTATCTTCTTCTTTTCTTACCTCTAAGTCTCTAACACACATTACAACCTTTCAGTGATCTATGTCCTTTTCTGGGCTATCCTTTAAATTCAACAATCCTTGTTTAGTATGATAATCGCTCGGCTCAGATTGCGATGTTATTTAACTGAAACCCTTTACTCGGTTACATTAAAAAAATCTTGTATTTTTGTTGTTTTTTGGTATTTAAGAAATCTGGGTTTGGCGTCCCCATTTGCATAGATTAGTTGACTGGGGGCTATGAGACCTTGACTTGCAAAGTTTGGGATTAGCTTGAGCAAAATGCGAGATGTGACGTGTGTGACTAAATTACAGTCTGTCCAAATTGAAACCGATTCAAGATTTCTAGGTAAAACTTCATGGTTGAGTGAAGATCGGGAGATGCCAAAAAGATAATAAAAGGCGTTATTAACTGGGGATTTTGCAAGAAAGACGACAAAGCGCAGAATGACCTTCTTGTGGTTTTAATTGATGGAAGTTGTTTTAGAAATTGTTTCTTGTTTTTCGTTGACATGATACTTGTTCAGTTTCTTTGACCTTGTCATTCGGTTTCTGGGTGATGGCTATACTTCTTTGACAATATTCGCACATATTATAGGTTTATTTTCTTCTATGGAACAAAATATACAATCACATAGTGAAATTTTCATCGTTGGCTGAAGTTTTTCAGGTTGGTTGGTGTGTAGTAGAAAACTATCTAAAGAAATGGCTAGTCAGCAAAAAAGAGAAGAAGATCAGCCAACCACCAGCCCCCCTGCTGCTGGTTTTGGGGGGATGGTAGTAGAACGATATCGAAAAATCAGAGAGCATGCAGAAACTTATCCCTATGTGTGGGCTTCATATATCGTTGTATATGGCGGTTTAGGCTTATGGGCCACCTATAGATGGAGAAAGCTTCGCAAAACCGAGGACAGAGTGCGAGCTCTTCAAGAGAGGCTACGCAAACTTGTTGAAACTCAAGAGGGTTCCAGCTCCGCCAAGTCCGTTGAAAAGGCTCCATCATCCACTGATAAAACAACCAGATAGCCATCAGCTATTTTTATTCAGGCTTTTCCTATACTTAGTTTTGAAACGTATTAGCTTGGAATATTTTTGCAAGAGTTGATGAAAAATCTCAAATGGGCAATAGTGCAAATACTTTTTTTGGATAAACAGAGCGGAGAATTGGGCATTACCCATGAAATTCCTCTCTTGAACTTGTCAATTTCTTAGAAGCGGTGAAATCCACCAACTCTACAATTTTTCTGTATGGCGGTGATTATTCTTTGTTAATCCAGTCTGAACAGAGAGCTGGATGAAATGATACATATCAGGCTTTGTTAATCCAGTTGCCAGTAGTTTCAGTTTTGACAATTTTAGAAATTCTTATTATTCTACCATCTCTTTCTGAATAAATGTCAACGAAACTCTTACTTTCTTTACTGTAGCTCTTGTTTTCTGAATAACTTGCCTTTTTTTAGTACCTGTGCATGAACTTCTTGAAAACTACATTGCAGTACTGAATGGTTTTGGTTGTGATCACTTCTTGAAAACAACCAAACATTTTCGTGCGAGGGTGAGTGTTTTTGCATGTACAATATTTTTAAAGCACAAATCTTACCTCGCTAAAATTTAAGTGTATTGGGAATATATATGAGTTGCCGTAAAATACATGTTTTTTTATATATAGTAACAGAGGGAATATATATATATATATATATAACATTATGTGACTGTATCACATGATTAAGGAAAAAAAAGTCCCTGTTTGAAGTAATTTTCGTAAATAATTTTCTAGGTTCGGATTTTTTCTGTTGACTATTGAAAGAGGGTTTCTAGCGAAAGTTGCCTTGAAAAGCTTCACAAATTCCTGGTTTTAATTTCTTTTAATACATGGTATTATTAGTAAATAAAGAAGTAATTTCAATCATGTATTAATTGAACAAGTTTATTAACAATTGATTTTTAAAAGGGACTTGACTTATTATTCAGAATTTGTGAGCACCAAATATCATATATTGCTGCCCTACTACGGATGATTCGTTTTTAGTAATTGAAAAGAAGTGGTCAAAAAACAGTTTGAATGCTCCAGTCATATGTCTACTTGCATACTGTACACGCACTCTGTTTTACCTGCCTGCTGTAAATTTGGTTAATTTTAGGTCAACTACCTAAATTTGGTCAACAACGACCAGTCCTCTTCCAGCTTTAGATGTGCCGAAGGAGAAACTTTGCTTGGAAATCTGGTCGACAATGGCTTCTTCCATATTTTTTTCTTTGAATTTGTAACCAAAAGGGCCATTGCCAATATGGCTGACCCTAGTGAATATGAAATAACAGCTTTTCCAGGGGGAGTTGTGGAAATGACAGCCTCTAATGCCTTGAATGTATGACTAATTTGTCTGTTTGGAAAATTTCAAACCCCATGGTTAATGATGTTCCACTCTTTGCTGCACAATCAAGCTTTACTATCTTCAACTTCTTCCGCCAGCCTCGACTTTTCGAAGAGATAATTGCAAGTACAACGAGTTTGCCGTAGCCAATTGTGTTAGTTAATCTTTGGATTTGTGATTTAAAATGCCTTTTAACATTTTGTTATCTTGGTTAATTGATCCCTTTTTTCTTCTTATTATGAGCACTAATTGTGTTTTTCGAATGCATGTAGACAGCTTGTATAATGGGTCCAATATTCACGTGATCACCATTTTTCAGTAGATACATACGTACACTGGAGAGAAATATTGTGCTAGAGACAATGGTAAACTTAGGCCTTGTTTATTACATGTTTCTTGTGGGTTTAGAGATTGATCTACACATGGTAAGGTGAGTGGGGAGGAAAGCTTTATTCAATGCCGGGGCTGGAATTCTGTTTTCCATGGGCACGGGTGCCGCCGGTCTGTATTTCCTATTTACGATGTATTTATGATGTCCCAGACTAATCTAGTCATGTTGGTGGTGATTGTTGTCTTGGCTTGCTCAGCCAAGGTTTTGAGCTCTTTCCTCGTCTGTAAGGCCTCTGCTCGTGATTCTATTCCTCTTGGAGTTCTTATGAATACAAAAGGCCCTTTTGGCTCTGATTGTTATTGGCATCGGCCGAGATGTATAGGTGTATGTAGTGGATAATTTCATCAACTTAACTATGCATATATATATATATATATCTGACAAATCATTTTATGACATTGATGCAGGCTTTGGACAATGTTACATATCCTGTAATGGTCGTTTAGTTTGTGGTGATGACAGCTCTTGTGAAACCTTTCCCCTATTGGGCGTCTCAGTCTTCAAAGCATCTCAAGAAATACAAGCAAAGGACTATTAAAACAAGCAACGAGGATTCTGAATTAAGAATCATTTTTGTGTTCATGAATCTCACCATCTGTCAGGAATGAGCACTCCATTGAAATTTTCTACTTCTACTAGACTATCACCAGTCAGTATTTTTCTCTTCATCTAGAAGAACTCACAGGCCGTTCATCAGCAATGTCGATCGTTCATGATACCTCTAACTCTAATAATCTAAGCAATCTAAGCCCATCTTTGAACGACTTCTGTCAGACCACACTGAATCTCACAGTTTCGGAAGCCATGGAAGGAGTAGAACAGTGGAGAAGGCATCAGGCGCTGTCAGCTAATGGTTCAAAGCTGCAAATCATTGCAGAGAGTGACATCAGGCATTGAAATCCTGACAGCGCTGAAGTTTCAGAATTCTCCAGTGTCCCTAAAGAATTAATCATGTCTGCACCCCAATAGAAAAGATGGAGATTATTTGAAGGTTGCTAGAACAATGGTAGCTTGGATATCTTCTCTTTGTGAGTTTCAAAGAGGAGGATGAGAACGCTTCTTAGCCTTGCCATAGTATTATCAAACGTGATCAGTCTATGTGGTAATTATTATAGGCAATTTATTCATCACTTCTTTTTAGTTGTGTTGATTATTGTTTGACTATACCTGATCGTAGAATTCTGCTATTCATCAACTCAGTCTCTTCATGGATTTCGTTTTCCTTGCCATTTTTCTCTTTCCATTTCCCCTTATTTTTCTTGGTACTTTCGTGGGATTGCTTCTTCAACTTCAATCTTTCTCTTCAGATAGGCTCTTTTGTTCTTCAAACTTGGGCTCCAGTTGAACATGCCTGCTGTTCCTTTTCTTCTCTGTTCTTGTCATTGCTTTCGCTCTACATCAGTTGCATGCTACCAAACATCAAGTGACCAAAAGGAAAATTGGGGGTCTTTTCTCATTATGTCAAAACTCTTTCCTTCACATAGATGTAAAGATCAATCATTGCGATTCAGGATAAAACCTATCAACAGGAGTAAATATTTATAGCAAAACAAAGACAGGATGAAAGTACAATTATATATTAATATTTCCTGCAACAGCATACAGCCTAACTACCAAGAACTGTTCAAACTATCACATCTTTTCATGATACTGGCTGAGGTTGTTGAACTTAGATGCTCCTTCAATGCAAATCACGTTGCTCCTATGTGACGCTTTTGCAGTAGTTAATCATATTACAGCATTTTCTTAGTTCAGGTGACTCCCTGGCCAGATTTACTAGCTTTGTTGCCTTCGATAATCATCTTCTAGAAATCAACCAGAACTTATCTTGCAAATCCTGTCTCTTTCATATATGCTAAGATTTTTTTTCTCAGGATTTGTATGGTGGCACACACCTTGCCATACCATTTCTGTCTTCATAGACGCTATCAAGAGTGGCTAAGCTTAAGCTCCAAGGCTTTGAAAACCAACGCAGCAAGCAGCCTGGTGAAATTTCTGCCAAACACTCCTTCCATTTTCAAGCTCTATCAAGAAAGCAATTGTGTCCATAAGCATGGCAAATCAGTAAGAGAACCACTGGAATGGAAACGGTGATACAATTCTGCAGCGGCTGGAGAGGGGAAATAGAATTTTCTCAAGAAATCAAAGGCCAGAAAAGGATTTTCATGGGAAAAAGCACCTATCCATTAGTTCAGCAGGATCAATCAACATAAACTGATTAAAAACCAATGCCATTGACTAACATTACATGTTTTAAATCAATGAGCGATACTAAATAAAAATGGTAACACCACCAACCATGTACAAAAATGTTGTGCTGCAATCAATCACTTAATCCTTAAACCAAACTATTCAGAGTCATGTGACTCATCATAATTCAATTAGTATTCTTATAATAAACTTAAGTCAGCAGTTAAAGTAGAGTACCTCTAGAAGTAAATGGTTAGTGTGTCACAGTGCGCAAAATAGTACATCATCTCCTGTATGGCTTTAACTGATAATTTTGAAACTCTGAACCGAATGTTATTGATTCTTCATCAAGCTTCTTCTTCAACCTTCTCCAAGTTCTCAACATATCAGACTGTATTAAGCCCTTGTACAGTGTCTCAAAAGTAACCTTTTGGGGAAGCAATCCCTTTTCTATCATCTCAACAAAAAACTTACAAGCCTCCCTCCACTTTTCTTTCTCACATAACCCATGAATCAACATTGTATATGAATCCAAATCCGGCCCTAAACCACTAGATTTTAAATCCTCCCATATCTCATTCACAATATCCAATCGATTCAACATCATAAACATCCTCAACAATATATTATATGAATGCAAACCCATCGATCCCAAACCATCCTCCCTCATCTTCCTATACAGCTTCAACGCACTCTCTGCATCCTTCCTTCCCATATACTCCTTAAAGAAACAATTATAAGTAGCTGCAGTAGGACTAACACCATTCCTCACCATCTCACCAAGCAACTCCTCCGCATCCTCTATCCTCCCACATGAACAAAGACACTTAACAACCGAAGTATAAGTCACCACACTCGGACAAATCCCCTTCTCCTTCATCAACTTCAACTTATCAAGCGTCAATTCGGGCTTATGCGCCCGGCTATATACATGAAGAACAATAGAAAAACTTGTGACATCAGGTTCAATCCCTCTCTCACGCATTTCTTCAAACATAGTCTCTGCCAATCTTATTGTCCTCTCAAACCTGCTCTCCGGGTGCAAACTTGCCCTCCTACAAATCCCATTTAACAAAACATTATATGTAACAACAGTAGCCTCAATCCCCCTCTCACCCATTTCCTTCAAAAACCTCTCAGCCATATCAATTCTACCAATCTTACACCACCCGTATATCAAAACTGTATACATTTTGACATTAGGACTAAACCTATGCTTCCTTTTATTAAAAATATCAACACCCACTTTCACATACCCATATTTACACAAAGTATCGAGAAGAAAACAAAAATGGGTCTCATTCACAGGTTCAAAAACAAAACTTTCCATGTCATCAAAAGCACGAATTGCCTGACGAGTAAGTCCCGCTGCAATCAATCTCCTAATGAGAACAAAGAAAGTTTCTGAACTGGGTTTTACGTTGCGTTGGTCCATTTCGACTATAAGTTGCCAACATACATCAAATTGTCGGACTTTAGCGAGAATGTCGATCATTAGATTGTAAGTGACAGTGGTTGCAACTGAACTGTCGGATGAGGTAGTAGAAGTGCCGGTCGAGGCAGGTGGAGTGTCGGTTGAGGTGGGAGGGAGGGAGAGGGAGTGATGGAAAAGGGAAAAGGCGATTTTGGAGTTGTGGCGGAGACGGAGGAGGGTTTGGTGGAGGAGGGAAGGGGTGAGAGAAATGCCGGGTAATTGAAGAGATGATTCCATGGCATGGAATGGGTTGTGGTGGTGGAGGAGGATTTGGGAGAGTAAATCGGCGTCGTTTGATGGTTGGAGAGCAGGGAGGACGGTATCGTTTCGAGGAGAGAAAGCATCGTTATCTGATGAGAAGGTATGGTTTTGGATGGAGGAGGAGGAGGAGAGGCGGAGAGAGAGGAGAGCAGTGGAGGAGAGGAGTAAGGATGGTTGGTGGTAGAGTAATCTTAATGCCATGTTTCTTCGATTCATGCAGTGTATTTTGGAGGACAGAGGTAGGGATAGGGGATGAAAATTTTGGTGCCACTACTTATCTAAATTTTTTAATTAAATATTAGAGTTAATTATAATCTAGTGAAAATAATTAATTAGTCATTGTGGTTTCACAAATTATTATTTAATCCCTATCTTTATACATTTAATTGTAAATTAGTCCTTTTCATTGATTTTATATTAGTTTTTAAGTTAATTTTATTTTTTATTTTAAGAAATGGAAGAGGTAAAAAAAGTAAGTAAATAGGATGTAAAGTCAAACATGTTCATTATCAAATGACGATTCAAATATTTTTAATACTATAGCGATTAATTGATTTGATTTGTTAAACTACAAGGAAGAAAATATAATTAATTTAAATATATACTTTTATTTTTCTTTTCCTATGTAAATATATCTAATCTATACCTCCAATTTAGTTTTCCAATCTGAGTGTATGTACATCTAAATTACGGGTAAGAATATTGACACTTGACCTTCCAAATATATATATAGCAAATAGAACTCTATATATATATATATATATATATATATATATATATATATATATATATATTAAGCATACATTAAACTTGTAATTAACTCAAAAGTTAAAGAGAACTCTAATATCAACGCTTTTTTGGGCACCATTGTTATCTTAAAATAACATGCAAGGCCCCAGACAAAATTTTATATCGTAATTTGGCAGGGATTAATTACACTTGATTCAATAAACAGCAAGCAGAAAGCACATGCCCCCCAGCCCATAAAGCATTGTATGTTGAAGAGATATATGTGGCCATTCTCAGCCTGGCCAACAAAATTATTTTCTTTCAACATTCGTTGCCTCCATTTGCTTCAGTAAAAAATGATCTAAACATTCAATCCTCTTTCAAATTCCCCAGTTAGATCATCCAGACTGATGATCCCTTTTCTCTCTGTGGCTTTCTCCATACTCAGCTTGTTGAGCTCTGAATTTAACTCGCCAATCTGCTTCTGCAGTTTCGCTCCTTGGTCTGGTAACCTTGAAACGGTATCCTGTAAACAGAATACAATGCAAAACTGAGAAAGACGAAGCGATTATAAAGCTTCTACTTTGATCCAGGCACAGCCAGCTTGGAATGGTTCCTTAAAAGTAACATAAAATGAAGATGGCATGGCAGGTTGAATCCATTTAACAAGAACAAATAATGTGTTCAACAATTTGGGATATCGAATCAGTGTTAGAATAATAGTCAACTGCCCAAGTAAGGAGAAATAAAACGAAAGGTGGTCAAGTCAATACCAGCCTTCAATTTTATTTACTCAATATGGCTCGACCTTCAATATTTGTAATTCGAGCAGTTACTCTGAAGCAATAGTTTGTTTTATCTACCTTTTCACATGTCATTTAAACCATACCTTATTTCCAAGTATTTGTGATAGCCGATTGATTCTCTCTTTGATTTCAGATTCTGTCAGTTTACCCCCACTATCTGGGGAAGAGGTTTTCTTCTTCAGATTTACATCCTTGGGATTGAAAGCATGCACAGCCCTGTCAAATATTAGAAACTAAATAACATGCACCAGATAGCTTTAAAAGAATATGATGGTTTATTTTTTTAAATAAATAATCAAATGTAATGTAAAGATTATACCCATCAACATCGCGTTCAAGTGAATAACTTGATGATGAATTTCCCACCATTGTGGATACCTTTTTCCTGAACCCACAAATAGAGTACCAAACCACACCAGATTTAAAAGGTAAGTAATGAGGATAGAGTGATTCATATGCTTTGGATGAATAAAGCTTCCAAATACAAATACTAACTTGTACTCCTTAGGTTTTGAACACGTGATTTACAATTAAGGGTAAAAAAGAGTTAACGTTTTGTGTTTGTTTGGACTAATAATTTAAACCTAGTGATACTATCAGTGGAATTCAGGATACCAAATGTATAGCGAAGAAAATGACAAGACTTTTTTTTCCATCACAATGCAGAAACCAGCCGGCAGCTCCATAATTTGAACTAATGAATTATTTCGAGTATGCAAAATAAGAGGAGTTCAGAATTCACGTAATTTTATTTCATTTTGCCTTGGCTCAAAATATGCAAGAAAAGTATGCAAAGAAGCACACATAAAAACAAGGAACTGTGTATTTATAAAAAGAAAAAAGAAAATAGAGGAGGTATCATTGTGTTGTACCCATAAGCAGAAAAAGAGAGCAGAGTTTTACCTTATCTCATCTTCTTCTTTTTGTGCAACTTGTACAGTTGCTGTCTTTGAGAATAGTAAGCTGTGGTGACTCACTCCTGCTATACCTTGAGTCTCTAAGAATTTTATGTGGGATTCCAGAAATTTATCCCTACAGACAAAAAGACAAATTAAGAGTTAAGATGGCATGGAGTTCATATAGAAAGTCATTAGAATTTAATAATTCATAACCAAACAATTCCGCATACTTGCGTCTTTTTTTTTTACATAGATCATAGATGCATAATCATAATGGATGAAAGTTGCTGGGCAGCTAATTATCTTGGATCCAGGCCTATGAATTGCTAATTTCTACTCTTTAAGAGACAAAAAAGCCTTTGTGCAAAAACACATTTTTAGGAATTTAAAAAAACACTACGAATATTAATGAGTTTCTTGGTGAGAGGAAATTCTAAGGTGAAAAATATAAATTAAACAAGGTACAACTTTGCTAATTAGAGAGTGAAAAATAAGTAGGCAGAAATTTAGTTGCCACTTGGCTTCAGTACATTTTGTGCTGGCTGTCATGCTCTTCATGTAACTGTTGCTGTGTGAGGGAAATATCAAACCCCTGCTTAGGGAGATTGAACAGCTCACAAAGATCCTGAAAAAAATCAGTTTAACTTTAAAAGAAAACATCACATATGCTTAAAAAAGATGCCAGGAATTTATCCCAGTAAATCAACAAATAAAATGTCATACATGCATACCTGCTGGCTAAAGTATCGCATTTGTTCTTTGTTTTCAGTTGCTGTTCTAAATAATCCCCCCTTGAATATCTACACCAGAAATTTTTAGGAGTCAAACTTAATCTCGTTGTACAAATGTTTCAATTTTAAAGATTCATGGTTCAACCCATGCATCTAACTAACATCCTAAGTAAACACTTCAGCCCATGCATCTTACTAACATCCAAAGTAAACACTTAGAGGGTGTTTGGGAGAGCTGTTACTGTAGCTTTTCAAAGTGCTTTTCGTGCCGAAATATATCAAAATGATATTTTTTTTATTTTTTAAAAATTATTTTTGACAGCAGCACATCAAGATGATCTAAAAACACCAAACCATATTCATTTAAAATGAAAAAAAAGAAGCTGCAAACCGGCGTTTGAAACGCCAGCCAAACACCCTTTTAATATGTATTCGGACAACAATTGGAAAGAAATGAAGTTGTTTAGCAGAATCATAAAATTTCTACAGATAAAATGTAATCTGAACTTCGATTGAACAACAGAGGAACATTAAAAAATTTTTCAGGCTTGTCCTACTAAATAAACCCTTCCACAAGGCAATCTGTCAAGAAAATTGACATGCAATATAGTTTTTCAACCGCTTGCAGAAATGTATTGAAACCTGGTGAACTGACTCTCAGAAACAGCTCTATATCTTCAAATACCATAACAATAACAGTATTTGCAATTCAAAAACAGCTATTTCATCTCATGTACATACATACCAAATGACAATCATAAAGAATAAGGGAGATGAGCATTGAACCTGCTTTCTATAAATTTTCTCTTCAACAGTTCCACAAGTCATTAGTCTGTACACGACAACATCCTTCTTTTGCCCAATTCGATACGCACGATCAACACTCTGGTTATCCATGCTACAAAGAGAGGGTATATTAATTGACAGGCGAATTACACCAAGAAAATTCTTAACAGGGACAACAAAAACTGAGGCGGCAAGAAAGGGACAGCTCTTGAATAGAAAATGATAGAAAAGAACACGAAACATAAGAAACGCGTTGAAGTTGAAAAGTTCTTTGGGTAGTTTACAGGCCAAAGTTTGGTATGTAAAAGGCAACCATCGTGCCATTTCTGGATGTCACAAACATTTTTCCACATTTTTCAACATGCAATAATGATGAAGTATACAGCTACCAATAAAAATAATAGATAAAGAAAAAATAAATGTAATTCATGGAGTGGACATTTTACATCAAAGATAAACACAATTATTGATATTCGCTTTCATAAATTTGGAAATGTAATAGATATATCCTAAAATATATGAATCTTTTGGCAAAGCCATTTCTAATCATTAGCAAATTTGCCTATCCTAGATCATATGACATAGTCTGTTCATGTTTGCTGAATTTGAGTGAATGAAAGAAATAAACTTAAGGAAGCACCTAGGATTCCAAGCAGGATCAACCACAATCACACGGTCTGCTTTTGTAAGTGTAAGACCAAGACCGCCAACTTGAGATGTTAAGAGAAATATAGGAGCCCCATTGCCTTCTTGGAAGTCCTGAAATGTTTTTTTTTTTGGTTTCAGGAAAACAAAGATTTTGAATAAATATTTCATATGCAGTCACTAAAGTCTAATGATTTTGACTTTTTAGAAAACTTACACTAACAATTTTCACTCTATCAGCAGCTTTTGTTGTCCCATCTAAGCGTATGAATTCATAACCATTGGACACCAGGGATTCCTATCACAGCAAAAAGATAAGTCATGTCTCGCCTTCTGCCAAAGCCTTGAATTTACAAAATCCTTGAATTTAATATATAAATACTACAGAAATCAGAGTTTTGAATAGGCCAGGAATTACTTTAAGCATAAATATCCATCTAGCTACAAGAACAGAAAAATATAAATAGACGATTCAAATAAAATATAATACAAGAAAGCAACAACGATGCATCTAAGGCAAAATCAAATCACATCCTCATGTATCCAAAAGATGTTTTCATGCATAATTAATGATGCCGGGGTTTCACAACTTTGATTTAGATTTGTCAGGTTCAATTAGCCAGAACATACACAGAAACAATTTACCACATTCCCCTAAATACTAAATTGAATTTATTCATGAGCCTGCATACTACATGTAGGCTTAAATTTACTTTGCAAACTAGAAATACTTCAACAAACACAATTAGAAGGAAACGTGTAATATTACACACTGAGTGTAATTGCAGTTTCCAACAGATGGCACATAAACAATAAGAAATGAGCAATTGACAGAAAAGTAGACAAGCCAAATTCCCAGGTAAGCACACCGTGAAAACTTTTTGTAAGTTTTGATATCTGCTAATCTTCTTGAATTAATAATATATGCTAATGAAGATGTTGATACTAGATTTTGTCTGGCACCAAGGACACACCCCACTTATTTACTTGCTTACACCTTGAGTTTTTTCTCATCCTATCAGCTACATTTGTGAGAAATCAGAAAATTAATCAATTCGTATTGCATTCTCGGCACAAAGATTTATGGTTTTGAACAAACCTGGATGTGATTAAGCATCTTGCGAGTTTGAGAGAATATAAGAACATTGTGCCCTTCTGGAATTAAATTATCCTGTGGAAGATCAGCATATGCATTACATGAATGATCAAATACTAAATCTAAAGCATCAACAGTAATTCTGAGACATATCTAACCAAAAGTGACAATATAAAAGAGATCTTGCAAGAGATGTTATCATGCTTCTCTTGAAAGTCAGTGTCAGTTCTGTCAGCAACATCAGCTAGATGCATGGCCAATTTTTCTGCTACGGCTGCATCTTCTGGATTTAGCATTGACTCCATTCCCTCCAACAAATCCTCAGCTGCTCTTTTTGTCAAGAGAAGCGGGTGATCGCATATTTTTTTCAGAATCTGCTCCAGGGAAAATGTTATTTGATTACAGAAGTGCTACCAAAATATCAAAATGACATAGAACAGTATAATTCTTTGACAAGATTCAAACTATTCATTAAAACTTACTAATTGATTTGCTACCCAAAATCTTCCAAATATGAACCAAGAACAAAAAACTATGGACAGACCCAATAGAATCAAAAAAACAGTAATTGAGGAAAAAATTCAGAGCTTCTCAGAATACAATAACAACTATATTGCTTAAAAATAGTCAGGCCGCAGCTCAAATCAACTACAAATTGGTTAAAAGAACTAAGTTTAAGATGTATACACTCCCTTGATCAAAACCAACAAAGTACACGCCCATGATCATTAACAATAATAAGAATTAAGCACACCCTTCTACTAATAAAATCATTGTATTTTTGCACATCTCAAACAAATATAAGCAGAAAAGTTGAAGAGTACGAACCGTCAGGGCAGCCAATGGTGAGCCATCAAAAGCTGAAAGAACAATTTCACTTTGCAGAAAGGCTTCATATAGTTGCCGCTGCACAAACAAGCAAAGTAATTGCATGATTAATTGGATGCACGATATATGAACACAAACTCAGGCATGTGCATTAAACCACACCTGACATGCAGTTAGTCTGAGCCACACAATGATCTCATTCTTTTGGGAAAGTTTAGCAGTTGTAGCATCATCTTCCTTGAATACTTCATTCTTCATACGGCGCAAAAAGTAAGGTTGAATGCGCTCTCTCAATTCCTGCAAAGTAAACAGTATAGGCTGTCATTGACTCAATTTTTATTTAATTATAAATTGTATTCAACACTTCAATGATAAACAAGAACGAACAAGTGGCAGATACAAAAAGTTGAAATGCATGACATTATAAGGCTTAATTCAAAATCTAAACTAGGACATGAATACAGTCAACTGACTATTTCTGAATTTTAGATAATCTGTAATCTTTCATAAGGACAGGAGGAACCAATTTTGTTGCAAAGTATGAAACCCAATAGCCAGCCTAATACTTAAAATGGAATAAATAAATGTTAATACAAATCCATTTAGCTTGATATCTTTTGATCATTAAAACTTATGTCACCAAATGAACATTACAGCAGTTCAAGATAAAGACATTTCTTAAAAAAAGTATGAGTTAAAAATTATTTGAGAAACAAGATTCAGATGGCTGCAGTCTCATCATTGATGCACCTTGACAGAACCATTGTGCATTATTTTTGGAATTTTATAACACCTATTCATCAGACAAGATAAGGCAACAACAACATTTTGAAGATCTTTAGGTCTAAGGAATCCATATAAGCAAGCATGGATAACCTTTCAATGCTACTTTTTCAGTCTCATGTCAATTTCTCCACTTCCAGATATTTTATTCAGCAATAAAAAATACACAAATACCAAGTGTTCATAAAAAAAGTAATGCAATCACAACTTGTATTATGTATCATTTCAATGCTCATTCAGAAGGAGCAAAATTAAAGGCCAACATAGAAATGTTGCCTTCATGAGTAAACAAGGAGGCAACTTAACACTTCCCTCCCTCCAAAGAACTCCTACCAAACATAAGTAGAATGAGAGTTAAGTTTGTTAGTATTCAGGTGAAAAGTTACCCTATTAACAAGCACATCCTGAATACTAGAGTGAGAGTCAAAGCCTAAGAAACCAGTGCAAAAATACAAGCCTTGGTTTAGAAAACATGGACATTACATGCCTGACTGTACTGATTTCTAAAATGGATCAACAGAAACATATATTCACACTCCTATAGTTTTCAATTTTAGCTATACCAGAAGAATATAGCAAAAATGGCACAGGAAAATAACCAAAACAATCGGTATGTAGCACCATGATCTCAAAGAAAAATGTAGAAAATAATCAAGAAAGGATGCAGAAAGCACAATCCAGTACATCCAACAAAATGCACCTTTGCAACTGTTGAACCAATACGCTTATCCCTATCAGTAGCATTTTTTTCATTTCCACGAAGTATGGGATGCTCATATGTTTCCTTAAACCTGAAAAAAAGAAATTTGATGCCATAGGTAAGCATGAACTTATTGAAGCAGACTGAAGCATTAAGAGATTAATTACCATTTGTTGTCACCAAGTAGATCAGGACAACAGAAGTTGAACAAGGCCCACAATTCCTGTTTCAAGTATTTCAAGTAACAGGAGTAAATCCACATTTTTCTGTCACATTTTAGTTTATAGAAAGAGCAAACAAAAGTAAGAATCCTAAAGATAATACCTTAAGATTGTTTTGAATGGGAGTTCCACTAATGACAATACAATGAGCACTTGGTATCTCAAGCAAACTTTTAGCCCTCTGAGTACTGGGATTTTTTATGAGATGTCCCTGGCAAAGCATAGCACAAATTTAACAATCTCTTTATAGTTGAAACCTCAAAGAAAAATAAAAAGATTCCTCGTATACAATCGATGCGTGCATGATTCTGATCTGTAAAAACATCAGGTGCAATACAAACCAAATTTGGAACTTCGGAGTTTACCTCATCAAGAATCATATAGTCCCATATGTAACTATCCTCACTTTCATCATCGATAAAGTAATGGTCCCCTCGTAAGGATTTTGAGTTGTTCCGCACAATATCATATGTTGTAAGGAGAATTCCTTTGTCCTATAATGAGAAGAAAAATAAAATGTTAAATTTTGCCATGATAATCAACAATAACAAGAAAGACCGCCAAAAATTGCTTTAAGATTTCTCTCAAGAAAACAAGGTTATGGTAGAAGCATATAAAAGATTGAAGAGAAGAAGATATCATTCAAGCTTCCAAGAAACCAAACAAGTCAGTCCAGCCCTAAAACTGAACAGAATTCATGTCTGAATTAGTCAGTACCATATTTAACTTAAACTTCAGCAGAATTTATCTTGCTTCAAGTCCACAAGTCAGATTAAAATATAAAATATAGTGTTCTCTCCTCTTCTTTGGATTCAGTTATCGAATATTAAATGTCTGGATGTTACGAGTAACACTTGGAAGTACAAAAAAATATAAACAATGAGAGCACATGTAAAACCTGAAGTATAAATTGCAGCTCATAGTCCCGAGCTTTTAAGGATGTCCCAAAATATCTACATGTAAGTGCAAAAGGTGATTATTATTCATTAACAGACCACTTTATTCAATGGTAAAAGAGAAACACTTGAGCTTTCAAAAGACTAGAGTCAGAAAGCCTCACTCTCTAGTCTTCGCAGAAAGCCCCACAACAGACAGTTCTTTAATCCAATGGGAGAGCAGTGTTTTAGGGGCCACAACCAATGCTCTCTTAATCAATTTGGAATGGAAGAGACCTGCTAGAAAGCTGCAAATCTGCAGAACAAAACAAATAAAATTTTATCCATATAACAGTGGAGTATTAACCTTGTAACTATCATCATAAATTATTGCACACACTTCCTTGCCTGCATCGTTTTCCCCAAGCCCATGTCATCTCCTAAGATTCCACCCTTACCCCGACAATGCAAAGACCAGAGCCATGTCAAACCTTCACGCTGATGAGGATACAACATTTTTGCAATTGTACCAGGTAATTTGTATGTAGATTTTGGTCCAGGAAAGGTAATGCAACTATCATCCTCTGAATCTGCATGATTTTCCAAAACATCAGTCACACTAGATTCATCAGATAAGAAATTGTACTTAGCAATGGCATCAGGTCTCCCAACTTTCTTGACCACCTTTTTGCTGGTCAAAACCTCACAATCATCTTCCTTGTCCTCTGATTCATCTCGAAGACTAAGCAAAGAAGATCGTCCTACAGACCTCAATTTCTCATGAAACCTTGTGGATTCATTTTTCTTCGCTTTTTGAGCAACTTTATTAGTTTTCTCCACCCTAGTGACATAGTCATTACGGTCAGACACAATCTGCACATCACCTTCCTCTTCTACAACATTGGACACAAGAGATTTTCCCACAGGGACTAACTTTACATCCACCCTTCCATATTCCTTCTTCTTTAGCCCTTTACTAATGACATTGCCCTTACTATCAACCTCGTCAGCAAAAGAGTCGCTCAACAAATGACCATCCTCATACGCATCCACAAAATTCTTATTTACATTCGACGAGGAATCAGATGAGCCAGAAGATGAAGCAAACGAAGACTCGGCACTTGCATATTCTACAACATCTACATTCTTAACCGCGTTATCAGGCATTCTCCTTTTCTCGATCGACAAAAGATCAAGCCTTGAGGTCAAATCATTAAGAATATCTTTTATCTCATTAACCCCCCTATTATTCTCACAATCACCAACTTTTTTGGACGGTATGGGCGAATCAAAATCAGGAATATCATCAAAACTAGAATCCGTTTTCACTTCTTCTCTACTCTCACCGTCCCCATTATCTCCAAAAGAGACTTTGCAAAGTCTCCGTCTTCCTTCAATCTTAACCTTCGTAGGCTTGTCCTCTTCTGGAAAAATCAATTTCCCCACATCAGAAACCAAAACTTTTTTTAAGGTTTAGATAATCAACTAAAAATAAGATAATTAGGGCAATCAAAACAGGGACTTAGGGATATTACCAGGAGAAGAATCAAAATCGGTGATTCCACCGAATGTAGGGATATTATCATATTCTGCTTCCGCTTTGCAAAAACGACGTCGTCCTTCGAGCTTAACATTGAGTACACTCTCGTCCTCATCTGTACAGCAGACAAATCAATTCTAAATTTCAAAAACCTAAAAATCAAAACTTGTAAAATTATAAAAGAAAAAAAAAAGGAGTTGTAGAGAGAGACCTAAGGTTGTGGCTGACGGTGGTTTTTTGGGAGGAGCAGAGAGGTCTTGGAGGAGGAGTTGATGGCGGTAGTTCAGACTAACTGGTTTTTTGTTGGTGCTTTTTGAAAGATCCGCCATTTTTTATTTAGAGAGAGAGAAAGAGGAGCGGCAGTGGAAGAGGGAGAAAAGCGAGGGTGTTTTTTCAGAGGCCGAAGGAGGATAAATTTGTTTGTATAAAAGAAGAAAGGAAGGAAGAAAAGAATCCGTTGGGTTTAAAATAAATTTAATTTAATTTGAATTGTTTTCCCCGCTTAGGTTGGGATTTTCTAAGATTTATTTTTCTTGTTTTTCAGGATTTTGTATCATAATTTAAAAAAAAAAAAAAAAAACAGCGATGGTAGACCTGTGACACGGCTGACTTGGGATTAGAATCTACTTTGGAATTTGGTTGGATTTAAAAAAATAAAAAAATCGAGTTAAAATCAAATTAATCCAATAACATCACAAGAGCCTGGAAAAATTATTAAGATTATTTTTTAAAATATTTTTAATTAAAAAACATTGTTTTTAATATTAGTATCAAAATAATCTAATGTTTTTTTTTTGAGAAACCAAAAGGACAGATATGTAATTAATGGCACATGAAAACTCCAATTACTTGTGTCTTAAGAAATCAGTGGACGTGAAACAAGGACAGAGCAAACATTAGTTAAGCTTTACATTCTATATGTGTTAATTGGAATTTGTTTTACATTACTTAATTATTCACAGTTTAAATACGAGAATATAAAAAAGCAGAACCCAGAAAGATTTACATGTGTTTGAGTTTTTCTGATAGGAAATCAATAGAAACAATGCCGACACCTAGAAAATCAGTGAATGAAAAAGAAAATGACCGACCTAGTAATCAATCTGGGAAGAAGAAGCAAAATTCTTGAAACAATCTCAAGATAATTATAACGAAAGATGCGATTAAATTGCCTATATTTCATCCATGGTCAAGAGAGACTGAATTGAGAAAGCTTCATCAATCCCATGCCAAAGATAAGAATCCACCTGAGCTCAATGAATTAATTGATCATGGTGCCATGGATGGGGGAGCCAATGGCAATTCACTCTCATGTGATCTAAAAGACATGTTGTTGATTGAATTGCCTGAGGATGAACTCCTCTTAATTGCAGTATTTCCATTGCCACCACTATCATTTTTCTCTACCGTTATCGTGGGGCCATCAAACTCATCCTGCGTTCCGCCATCTCCCTGAGCTTCGATGTTACCAGACTGGCCATTGGTTGCTGCATTTCCTGTCTCGTTAAAAACATTTGCACGAGCACGACCACCTCCCGCACCACCGCCACCAGAGCCAATAGCAACCCGAAATCCAAATAATCGCGAAAGAAACCGATAGATGCATGTGAGAAGCCAGAAAATCCAAGGCATGCAAACCAGGGCTATACCCGCAACAGGAAGCCAAGCCCTAGATGGGTCTGTAGGGAGGATAAGATACATAAGCAATAAGCTGCCCCCAGCAGCTACAGTAATAAACATGAAGAAAGAGATGAACCATATCAACAAGCGCCCGGAAGTGGGGTCCTCTACAGGCATTTGTGTATTGAAACTTGACGGACAGGAAGATCAAATGATTACTGTTCCCTCTTTATCCTCGTCCATTTTTGTTCATCGGGATCTTGGAGTGTGTGTGATCAATGAGAGAATATTGTTTTGATTTTGCAGGGATGAGAAAGAATTCATGAGAGATGAAGAAGAAGAAGAACACTGGTGTTTCTTCTTGTTAATTGCACTCATAACGAGGATGTTTCGTCAGATTTTTCACAGGGTGGACACATTCAAAATTTGTTTAACGTAAAACATGACAGGGAGACGAGAGAGTGGAAATCGGATAAGATTTGGGTTACAAGAGAGCACGCTTATTAATTTCCAAAATTTGTGCAACTTGCAGGATGAAATGGCTCGTTAATTTTTTTGCTGGAGGCCATTAATTTCTATTTTTAGCCATCTTTTTTTTTTTGAGGTGACAGGAACACACCTTGAACCCAAGATCTTCTTCCCCTTTGCCTGCTCCATAAATGTAGTTATCAACAACGATTGGAGGCAATCCAAATTTTCAATCCCAGCCATCATGCTCACCTAATACCACCAGCAGTTTGCTCCATCACCTCATTTTATTCCCAGCATTCCCTCTCGCCTTCACCAAAACTTCAGCTAACATGTCTATCCTGTTGCCTTGACATTTTGTATGAATTTTTTTGTAAAATCTAATTGTTTGTAAATCATTTTCCAAGTAACAAGACAATCCCAGATTCCCAAGTCCCACTTGAACCAAACAGAGATAGCACTCTGGGTTTCACTTCTCCATCAACCTTTCAATACATCACCTGCGCATCAAAGCCACTCAAAAACATACCTTGGAATACCTTGGGACTTCTTTTTGTCACGCGATTACTTTCATTCGTCCCTGTCAATAATGATTCAATGTCCAAATTCATAGAAAAAGGGTTCGTGCGAGTGGGAGCTCCCATTCAGAGGAACCTCCATGGTGAAAATAAAGAAATAAATAGACTAATTACACGGGGTATGATTAATTTTTGACAAAACAAATCTATCCTGCTAAGATGACAACACTATGAACAAGGAAAACTTGAATGATGAAGAATTGTCTGTTAGAAACTAAAGAAAATACATTAAGTTATTTCCACGTACAGCTTATGAGAGTATCTCATAAAAGTGAACCTCGGTACAAGACTTTCACTCTGTAAAAGCCAATGGAAGCAGGTCGACTGTCGCTGGATTTTGACAACATCAGCGAAGGGGAGAAGCGAGTTATCACAGGTCCTGCCACGAACTAACTTCATCAATATTGCCACTGCATCATTCGAAAGGCCTCCGTTAAGAGTAAGACCGGGGTCTTTAGCCAGCAGTTACTGAACTACTACGAAAAAATGGAAGTGTGATTTATGGCATAGCTCCAAATCTGTCTGGCAGAGAATATAAACACTGAGCCACTGATTGATCAGAAACACATCTCAAGGCTATTATTTTTGGTGAAGGGACACTGGACTCATGATCGGTTTCTGTCATGACAGAAGTTAGCATCTCTTGTCTCCTAATTTCAAACACATCACAAGGTTACTGTTTTTGGTGAAGGGACACTGGACTCATGATCGGTTTCTGTCACGACAGAAGTCAGCATCTCGTGTCTCCTCTGTCCCTGAGCTTTCCTTCGGCTGGCTTCAATGATGATTAGAAGAGCTGTAATGTCAGCAGGGCTCACCCCACCCACTCTACTTGCTTGACCAATGGTTTGTGGCCTGACCTGAAAATTACATTTGACCAGAACCATATTTTTTAAGAATTTCAAAAAAAAAATGTCTAGCAGTGGGAATATATAGGACAATTTCAAACAAAAGCGTCATCTCAATTCTCACTCTCATAGGAACAGCCAAAAGGATATATTTAACTTCTTATTATTCACACACTTACATTTAAACTTGGCATTGAAATGGCAAAGTGTACGGAATACCAAATGCACAGCAAAAATTTAAAACAGGACGATAAAAAATAGCTCCCTCACACCATAACTTGTATCAGACAAGAACATTGAAATACAGAAGTAGTTTTAATCCATCAAGCTATAGGAGTTTGAATGAATACAGATAATTCTGTCAGAAGTCCAGAGAGACAATATTTATGCTACAAACCTTGGAGAGTTTCTCACGTGCTTCAAGAGACAAAGTTATCATTGCATGGTAATCCAGATCCTCTGGAAGTGGTCTATGTTGTTGATGGGCCATCTACAAGTAGAATAAGCACTTGGTTTTTATGACAAGATAAAAGAAACAAGAAGATAGAGTAATTAACACACACCAAATGTATATTAGACATGCTAATAATTTAAAAGTGAGAAAATTATTCTATCCCCTCTTTAATTCTATGAGTGAACAGTGATTACTTACCTGTTGGAGTTGAATTTGCTGGCGCTTAATGAACCCCTCGTACTTGACATCAATCTCTACACACTCTTTCTCCGCTCTGGATAATTGTTCGTTCCCAAAACCATGCTTATCAAAAACTTCATATTGCACATGTGGTTTCTTTAGAAGGCTCTCCAGTGTTGAAGAGTCCCTCACAGGCTGTCCTGACACACAAGTAATGTCAGCAGCCAAATCTCCTCCTGAAAGTAATATTGGAAACAGCAGTCAACTTGGATCCTCATACAACCTCGTGTTTTCTCTCTCTGTCTCAGATTAGTTTTGACTCCCCAAATTTGAACAGGAGAACAACAGTAATCCCAAAATCCCCATGGCATAGATTCTTGTCCGCAGTTATTAAAGATTGATTTGAAGCGATAATATTGCAATCTAGTGGATGAATAATTATTCGATATAGGCACAAAAATGCATTTGGGCAGAAACAAATAAAGGCCATGTATCTTGCTCCCATTGCTCCATATTGGTTGCTTCTCTGTCTCCATCTACCACCCCCTCTTTTATCCGAGAGAGCATTTTCAAGGTTAATAACAATCAACAGGACATTTAGGAAATTCTTCGATATGTATGATTTATATTTCTATTTCACAATTAAAATATTTATCTACTTCCAGCTTTGTTGGAATGAAAGAATACAAACCTGAAATCCTGACTGTTTTCAACCGCTTTTTCTCTTCCAAGATTCGAGTTTGCTTATCCTGGTATAGTTTCCACCGTCTATCATCTATCAACCCAATTTCACGCCCCAAAGGTGTTAGACGACTATCAGCATTATCAGATCGAAGAAGCAATCGGTGTTCTGAACGGCTAAGAGGAGGGCGAAAAATCAATACAGTATTTTTGGTACAACAAAAGGACAACAATGCTTATTTGAAATTAATCTGCAGTTCATGGATAGAAGACCATATTTACAATTAAACAGTCATGATCATCACTTTTATTTCATTGATTACATAAAAAACAACTAAATCTTGAACGTTGATCATAGGCACAGGAAGTAGGCTTTTGGAAGGAGACAGCCAGGTGTCAAATAGTACTAAAACCATCTCTACTTTTCATCTTTGTGCACAAGACAACATGATCTGATAATTACACCATGGTTGAGAAATACTTACCAAATTAGCTTTTCAGAGACACGAGCATTTCACATCATAGTATATTACCAAAGAAAAGCATCAAGCAACATTAAAGGAATGATTGTAAGAAATTGAATAGATTGTCTCCAGAGGCAATCTACCTTGTCAACATTCGGTAAGGCTCTCGAAGGTCTTTAGTGACCAGATCATCAATCAACGTCCCTATGTAACTGCTTTCCCTCTCGAGAACAATGAGGGGCTTACCATCTGAATGTCTTGCTGCATTAATACCAGAAATAATTCCCTACAGAAAGCAAAAGAAAAAATTCAAAAGCCTAATATAATTCCTTACCCAAGGAAAATCACATTGTTGCATTTTATGTCAGGAACAAAAAAAAAATATTACCAAAAAGTGATGAAATAAATAACATCTGCAATACACAGAAGCTGATTTTATTGACAGATGATAACCTGTGCTGCAGCCTCTTCATACCCTGTTGTCCCATTAATCTGACCAGAGAAGAAAAGACCATCAATTTTCTTCGTCATTAGAGACCTAGAGCATTGATATGCAGGCAGGAAATCATACTCCACAGCATATGCAGGCCTCAACATTGAACAGTTTTCAAGTCCAGGCAAGGTTCTCAAGAGTGGTAACTGCAGTCTCTCTGGTAAACCAGTTGAGAAACCCTGTAGGCAAGTAAATAGTCAATTAATGTCAAAATGGTAAAATAGGTATCATTATGAGCGAAGTGCAAAACAGTGCCCTGTGGTTTTGGCCACATGAACTCCGGTGATAAATGGTTATTTCTTTTGCACACAAGGATCAGTGTAGTTTGCTCTGTTAGCAGAAGCCTTAGTTTCCATAATTTGTTAATAAGGTGGCAAACTGAAGTTAGACGTTTAACATTTATACAACCCTATGACTCAAGTAATGGTGTTAAGGCTCTTATAATAGAGTACACCAAATTATACTAAAGCGCAAGATAACAAAACTTCATCACCAAAGTTCAAGCAGGTTGAAACCACGAGACAATTTTGTATCTTTCCCCAAATGTTGCATTTTTAGGACCATGCTAATCCAGGAGCTCAACAGGTCACAAAATGACACGAGAATGCAGACACAATTTGCAATTACTTGACTGCAAATTGTGTCCCAATGTTAAATCCTTCTCAATCACAAAGAGCCAACTGGTCATCATAGTAATAGTATAGAAGAACAGAGTTGATAGGTACAGACCTGCACATACAGCTCAGGCACGCTTCTACCCTCAGGTTCAAGAAAAATCTGATGGGACTCTTTATCTTGAAATCTTACAATCTGGAATACACATTTATATTGCACAAGGAACTTAAATCAAATTCACACATGCTTAAACTATACTCCAAAATGAAGTTATAAAAAAATTTACTTTCCATAACCAATTCCCTTACCAGCAAACCATCTTAAATAACATTAATATTATCTATCAGAACAGAGAAAAAGTTTTGCAATTATCAAAACCTCAAAGAAGGAAATGTGTTCAAGTACTCTACTGTACTAAATTAATGTAAGGCACGTGAATTTGAATAGGGAGGGGGGGTTCACATACAAAACTGTTGGCAACAAATCAGTCCTGCTCATTGTCCATACAGTCTCCCTTTTTGCCCCACTTTCCACACCACGGTGTTGAAGAGGTTATGATTATTTAAAATGACAGAGGACAGGAAATTATTTATCTTGATTTATTTTATACAATTAAGACATCTTTAGTTTCCAGAAATTGTATAGATTTCAAAATTCAGCTCCTATAAGTTCTATAGGATACATGCACGCATTTTAAGTGCTAAGATAGGGACAACCTCTTCTCCTTTTCTATAGAAAAAGAATGGATCAAAATTGTAATGCTTTCTCAGGCAATGGCACCAAACCACGAAAAGCAAGAGTATAGAAGGATACATTAACAGCAGATGTGTACCTTATCTTCGATGGAAGGGCAGTATCGAGGACCCTTTGCTTCAACCCACCCTCCATAAGTGGGAGTTTCATGCAAGTTCTCCTTAATAAGCTGATGGGTGATTTTTGTTGTGCGTGTTAGGTAGCAACACATTTGTTCCCTTTCAATTTGTACATCTGGATCAAAACTAAACCAATGTACCTGTCAATCACTAACTTGCAATCAGAACATGATTTTAAACACTTGATAACCACATAGCAGGCATAATATCATCATTGTCAAAACAAGGTTTTGATTCCTCAGGGCCCATTATATTTAGATAAAAGTTATGTTTCAGGTAGAGGAAGTCTGTGTCAAAGAGAGAAACATGAACCCTATCCGACATCAAAAACCTGCCCATCAGTTGACTGCATGCAAAAGTAGCAAATTGACTAGCACCTCTGTAACTGCTGTATCATTAATGTAGTTGATGTGGCAGTGAGCATTGAATGCATACGAATCAAAGTTTGATGAATAGAGAATGTGGGAATCAATGGCAAGATGCTGGTAATAAATGAAACATCTTCACCAGTCACCACTCGTATTTATGAACATGTTTTTTTTATAAAAAAAAGACAACCTATGCAATTGTAATCTGTTTTCTAAGCCAAACTGCTCTCAAATTATGCTGAATGCAATCTACTGAACCTACACATAAGATTAGATGGAAGGACCTCTTTGTCTCCAGGCTGGGGTTCTAATCCAGCAAAATCAACTGTACGAATATCCACACGTGCAGGGGTTCCAGTTTTTAATCGATCAGTTTCAAAACCAAGGCATTGCAAGTTCTCAGTCAATCCCTCTGAAGCTGATTCCCCAGCTCTTCCAGCAGGCATAGAAGTTCTACCAACCCAAATTTTACCACTCATGAAAGTTCCAGTTGTAAGAACAACTGACGGGGCATAGAAATTCATTCCGAAAAAAGTGCAAACACCTTCCACATTGTCATTCTTCCCTAATAATATATCTATCACCATTGCCTCTCTGATAGAAAGGTTTGGGGTGCTGAAATGGAAGCAAATCACTGAGATTAGTAGATAGATGCCGAAGCATCCAACAATTCAGTTATTTGCAAGAGTGCTGAAAAATAAACCCATAATTGCAAAAATTGAAAAAAAAACAGAGTTATAGTGAAAAGAAATTTTGGATTCAAAGGCACAAAGGTATTCGCACATCTTGATTGAAAGTTATTATTACTACGAGACCCTCCATCATACTCATTATAGAGTGACAGATGTAATGAGATAAATTTAGCATTTTATTTTCAGCAGTTACTATGTATAATTGAAAGTATTAGTATTCTCTAGTAGTGGCTGAATCATTGGATTGAAAAACTTTTCAAAGATCCATGGCTATTATGTATTGCCTGCTATGGCCTGCTTCTGCAACATTGCAATCATGACCATCATTATAAGTTATTTTGACAATGGTTTGGTCAAAGCCTACTTATGGAAGTATGAAATAAAGACCACGGTAACTTTTGTGCATTGATAGAAAATTGGATGTAGTTTTCCAGCATTGCAATTTTAGCAACATGAGGATGAATAAGTTTCGTATAGGCACATTTGAGCTATTAAATGTAAACACAGAGCCAATAAGAAAAGCTAAGTCTGGTAAGTTACCTCTCCACTATTTTTTTCATTTCCATAGCATACTCCCTTTTGTCAGTTTGTGCACGCAAAGCTCGAACAGCAGGACCCCTTGACATGTTGAGCACACGCTTTTGTAAATAGCAACTGAAGCATGTTATACAAAGCAGTCATTGGTGAAGCCAAAGAACAGATATTTAATACTAAGGCAGTTCACTTTAATCAAATTGATGAAGGACCTTTTGAGAATAAGCACAACCTAAGGAGAAAAACAAGTGATACATCAAAATGATGAAATAATAACCTATGTTAACCTGAGACTCATAATTCATTTTTTCCTGGTATGGTGCCTGTCATTTGCCCACTTGGCTCATTGAAATATCTTTGTTCACTTCTTGACCTTTTCATGCTAACAAAACAATGTTTCCCCATCCAACTACCCTTCCCAGTGCCTAAATTCAGTTCCATCCTTGATTATGGGGCACAGTCAGTTATCTGCAGAACTTAAAAAGACTAATCAAGAGCTGCAATTCTGAAAAGTTTGTAAAAAGGAGAGGTGTTTGGTTTCTCCCTTGACCAAGGAGTCTAGAATGACCTGGCAATGCGATATAGGACTCAGCATTAAAGAAACCAAGTATAGCTGCCAATTCACCAATAGGGTTCCCCCACTGTAATCCCTTCCTAGCATCCCATCAAGTCCCACTAATATGTAGCTTGTCCTTCCCTAAAAGTTATATAAGATATCAAAGCCCATGATTCCAATTCCCTGTTTCTATATATATATATATACAATTCCCACTAATATGTAGCTTGTCCTTCCCTAAAAGTTATATAAGATGTCAAAGCCCATGATTCCAATTCCCTGTTTCTATATATATATATAAATAGATAGATAAAGCGCTAAATTTCTCTATACTGTGACGCCGTCAACAAGAAAGAATAACAGTTGCAGAGTATCTCACAATCTGGCAAGTAACTCTCAAGTAAACATGCTATTTTTTAAGCATTACCGATCAGCGACCTTCCCAATTTCACCACCAAGAGCATCTACTTCATGGACTAGTTGCGATTTCGCCGGCCCACCAACTGCTGGATTGCAAGGCTGAGAAAAAAAGAAGAAAAAAGGACTCTTCTTTTCAAGATTCTTTCAGTTACATTTGACTAGAAGCTAACGAGATTATGTAAGGCATTCAATAACAGGGGTTGCACAAGTTAAAAGGAAAAACCTGCCATGCTATTCGATCAATATTTAGCGTTAGAAGAAGCGTTTTCGCCCCTAAACGAGCAGAAGCAAGCGCTGCTTCACAGCCAGCATGCCCTCCTCCAACCACGATCACATCATATTTTTCATCACTGATCACTCCACCACCATCACTACAGCTCTCTGCAAACAAAACAAAAACAAGATACCATGTGCCTTTGCATTTAATTCACAAGAAATGAAGCTTTGTGAAAACTTTGTGACAAAGGACTTTTTTTTTGAAACATTTTAGGATTATTTTGTAAGGTAAATGAAAAAAATGAGTTATTCCAGAACCTGGAGAAGCGGAAGTGGTGGCCGAAACAGATAAGCGGCGGGAAGAGGAGGTGGTGGTGGTGGAGGAGGAGGAGCAACGAGGGAAGTAAACAGCGGAGGTGTGGCGGCGGAGGGGGAAGGAGATGGAAAGGTGTCTGGGTGTGAAGAGAAGTGAAGAGAAATGGAAGTGGTGGCGGGCGAGGCGGGAGAGATGGAGAGTGAGAGTAGCCATTTTCTGGGGTTCAATTTGTGGTGTTGTGGAAATATAAAGATTAGGGAGAGCTGAAGAAAGAAGTGTATCCAAGCCAAAATAAAATATTTATTGTGCAATTAGGCCCTTGTTTTATTCTATTGTTTACATTCAAATACTTATACTCGTATATTTTGGACAAGTCATTGTCAATTTCTCAAATCAAATGATTTTATTTTCTCTTTATTTGTTTTTGCACTTGTGAAAAATTCAAATAAAACCACAAATATAAAATAAGTTCACGAGTATAATCATGATTATTAAAATCTCAAATTGTGAAATCCAACGGATTTATGACGGTGTTTGGGAGAGGTGTTGCTGTAGCTTTTCATAGCTTTTCAAAAAGTATTTCGTGCTGAAATACATTAAAATGATATTTTTTTATTTTTTAAAAATCATTTTTGACATCAGCACATCAAAATGATCTAAAAACACTAAACCGCCGGTCTTTAAAATGAAAAAAAAAATGCAATTTTTTTATAAACCATGGTTGAAAAAGCTAAAACAAACACCCCATATTGCAATTGATCTTGAATGATTTGACAAGTATCATTATCAATCCTAAAAATTCACACTCGTCCCCATTAAAAGAAAAAAATTCATTTTAATCCAATATTTGATACCAAAAAACATTTCTCACAATGGCCCATCCCAAGAAATTTGGCCCACGTTCACCGGAGAATGATAGAGACATTCTGAGATGAGCATTACCTATTCCTATGGAGCCAGGATTAAATCGGGACCACTTATCTAGTCTGGTATTCAGATTCATGCATATACCTATGATGCAGGTCAAATTTGCCCGCTTTAAACAATAAATTCATCATCAGAAAAGAAGGATCGGCTTTTTTCTTATAAATTCGGTAAATCCTTCAAATAGAAGTTACACTATCAGAATCCTCAAGAACTAAGATGGCAGGTTTGTATGACAAGCAGGTAGCAATATATTTGGATGCGAGGCCAAGATATCCCAGCGAGTGGTTTTCAATGCTGGCTTCTCTAACCCCTGGCCACTCTTTAGCTTGGGATGCTGGCACAGGCAATGGTCAAGCTGCCATTGATGTTAGTATTTTCTCCCTCAAACTTTCTACCCACATCTAAATATATTGAGATCTGACCATTGATGATTCTTTGCGGCCACTTAGAAACACCCTTTTATGTTGCACAATAACTTCAGCTCATTTTACCGAATTATCAAATGCTAGCTTGAGAGAAATTAATGATGATAAATGAAGGATGATGTTATTCTGAAAACCTTTCATCACGAGGGCTTAGGTTAGACCGTTCAAGTAGGGCTCATGATGGTGATGACTGAGGCGTGACAAGGTTTGATTTGAAGTTCTGATGCAAATCAACACTTGAATCTTGAGTTCATCGCTTTCTGTCTTATTTCTTTTTAAATGAATGGCTTGTCAAGAATCATCTCAGCTAAATATTCAAGTTGAGGTTTTAGAATATGATTTATATTATTCTCTAACACACATATTGAAAGTCTTTTGGCTTGAAATTTGTACAGACTCACACTACCTTGTGTTTGATTTTTATCGAATAGAATGGGATGAGATTCGAAATCATGATCACGAGGTCAATAAGGTTCTGATACCATGTCAGGGAACAATCTCACCTAAAAGCTCAAGTCGTTACGTGAAACTCCAGAATATAATTTATATTATTCTCTAACATGACTTATATTGAATGATTGCCTTGAAAAGAAATTGCTAAAGTCAGATTTTACAAATGGTTGGCTCTGATGAGGAACTTCCTCCATCAGAATACAGGGTTCATCACTATAGAAGGGTTCAACTTAGCAAAACAATGTGCTTCCTGATTTATTATCTCCATAGAAACATCTCTTTTTGGCTGAGAAAAAAAGAGCTTGATATAAATAATGCATCTTACAACCTTGTAAAAGCACTGCAGGTCTCAGATCATTACAAACAAGTGATTGCAACTGACATAAGTGAAGAGCAGTTAAAGCATGCCATAAAGCATCCCCAAGTTCAATACTTTCACTCTCCATCATCAATGTCTGAGGATGAACTAGTGAACCTAGTTGGGGGCGAGAATTCAGTTGATTTAGTGATTGCGGCTACAGCTGTGCATTGGTTTGATCTAGAAAAATTCTACCCTGCCGTCAAGCGTGTGTTAAAGAAGCCTGGAGGTGTGGTAGCTGTTTGGAGCTACAATATCGTGCAAGTTATCCCAGAAATGGATCCTCTGTTAAAGAAATTCTACGAGGCCACTTTTCCTTTTCAAAACCCAAAAGCCATGTACGCATATGAGTGCTACAAGACACTTCCATTTCCTTTTGAGAGTGTAGGCGTAGGTTGCGAGGGGCAGCCTCTGGAATTAGACATGCCAAAGGAGATGTCGTTTGAGAGACTTTTGAAGCTGCTGAGTTCAGCTTCAGCTGTGAACACAGCAAAGGAACAAGGTGTGAATTTACTGTTTGAAGAGTTTGTAAAGGAGCTTGAGAATGCTTGGGGAGAGCCTGAATTTAGAACTGTCAACTTCAGATCATATATGCTTGCTGGAAAAGTCAAGATCTGAGTTTTGAGTTCCATTGTACTTAAATTATCTTCTCGTTAAACAATCTTAACTTAATAGTTTTTATAGTAGCATTTTGGAGTCCATAAAAAATGTAATTTGAGCAACTCTTTTACTCCAGAAATGATCTATCAGGGCTAAACGGGGCAGACTCAGAATAAGTTCATTTTTCTGCTGCAATGCAATGCAGATTTTATGATGTAGCACTCCATTGAAATTAATCATGCATTGCAGAGTTCAAAACAGAGCACTCTTGCCGTCTCCTGAAGCTCTTATTGTTCTCTGTGTAGGTGGACTGCTGTTTGGTGCTACGATTGCATTGTAGTTAGTCCTGAATTTGAACTTGTTAGGAAGTGCTTTCGTGAATCATGACACAACTCTTCCTTCTTAGAAATCAAATATCCAGCTCTTACTTCGTGGCTATATGAACCTTCCTTTAATTTCCTTTTGCGACTGGAGGTTTAGAGAAGGTAAAAAAAATCATTTTTTTTGGGATTACATGTAATTTTGTTTTTTTAAAGTGTTTTTTATACAGAAATATATCAAAATGATTTTTATTTTAAAAAAAAAATTATTTTTGACATCAACATAGAAAAATGATCTAAAAACACTAAAAAAATAATTTAAAGTAAAAAAATAAAATAATTTTTCCTAAAACTTTTTTAAAACACAGTGTCAAACACCCCAAATGACATTGAAATCACTTTGAGCCTGCCACAGCTCCATGACATTGCTTTTTTTTTATTCAATTAACTGTATTCTATCAATCCGAATTCACAATTTAATCCTTAAACGACATGCATAACAACAATCAATACTTAATTAACATAGTTTTCCTCTATTATTTTTCTTCATAAGCTTATTGAAATATTTAATTAAAATTTTAATATCCTCGTTAATGGGTTTTTTTCATTTCTATGTAATTTTAAAAATATATTATAGAAAAGACTTAGAATTTCGAGAATTGAGTAATGCATATAGATATAGTAGAACACTTTTATTACACCAAAAAGATAGCTAACAAAGTTATTGCATGCATGGTAATAATACAAATCCCAAAATTCTTAGAATCTCAAGACTGCCCTTTTTGTGCTCAAATTAAAATTTTATATTAATTGAATTCTCCGACGAATGAAACACCAAAACCTAAGATCTCCTTTATCCAAATTCGTTGAGTGTTTGAAGGACAAAACCTCGTAAAAAACAAAAATGCTTAACACAGCCGTATTCGTATATTTGCTAGAAACTATGCGCACACTAGGTTTTATAGGTTGATCTACCTCTGTAGGGATAAACTCTCACGCAATTCATGAATATCCATAAGACCAATAACTTCTTGACGAAGAAGGATTATCCTAGGAATTATAGGCAAGAGACTTCACTTAAAACCCTCCTCCTCTTCCCCTAAATACACACACACACACACATATATAAAAGTAAACCTTAAACCCGATTCATCGATCCCTTAATCTGCTTCTCCTCAGATGTGCCCTGTTACGAACTCACAAAGAAGATAAAGAAATTGGATTATTCGAGGAACCCACAACTCCAAACTTAATTTCAAATAATTGTTCAGTGTCCCTTTCTCTTATTTCATAACTTAAATATACTTAAAAAATCAACAACTTCGGGATTGCAAATCCCCCCACTGAGTTTATCCCAGATTTTTAGCGTATACTCAGCTAACAATCTGTTGACCCAGTCCTTACATTCATTTATTGGACCCTTAATTTAATTTAAATAACTCAGCTGGACTAACTCAACTGGACCCAACCCAACTAGACTAACTGGACGACATACTCTGACTGAACTAAACAAACTGGATTTGATCCACCTGGCCCTGCATTACAGAACATTGAACATTGCTTTATTAATATTTGTGCTACTGACTTGACATTCCTGAAATGGTCTGCTGGCTTGACACCTCCTGACCTGGCACGTGACATTGCCCCCCTCTTAAATGACCTTGCCCACAAGGTCAAGAAATTCCTTGACAAGTGTTGAATACTCCACCCAAGCTGCTTCTTCATCACCTTCCACTTGACTAAAAATTCAGACGCGTCCCCATTATTATTCTTCTTCTTTCTTATGCTCAAAACCTCCTCTGGCTCCTGTCTAACGACGTCTTCCTTGTTTGTGGGTGGCAGCGTCACAACTTGCAGATGACGTTGGCCTAATTTTTCTTTCAAACACGAGACATGAAAGACTGGGTGATTCTTTGATTCAGCTGGTAGATCGAGTCTGTAAGCCACATCACCTATCTTCTCCAAAACTTGAAATGGCCCGTAGAACCTAGGGGAGAGCTTCATATTACGTCTCTGAGTCACCGATTGTTGTTTATACGGCTGTAAACGAAGGTAAACCCACTGACCCCTTTCAAAAATCCTGTCTGTACGCTTCAAATTAACAAATTTCTTCATTCTTTCTTGTGCTTGCTTTAGGTTAACCCTAAGAAGAGCAAGGATCTCGTCCCGAGACTTAAAGGTATTCTTTAACTCTTGAATCATTGTTGTGCCTGCTGTGTATGGTAGTAATTTAGGGGGAGGGTAACCGTACACTGATTTAAAAGGGGAAATTTTAGTTGATGCATGTATTGAGGTGTTATACCACCATTCTGCAAACGGTAGAACCCTTGACCACCCCTTAGGCCTATCTCCTTGTAACTTACGGGGTCTGCCAAAAATTGTGAAATCCATTTGTAGTTTGGAGAAATCCCATAGAATTGGCCCCAGTGTCCTCAGCCAGTGTATGCCCAAAACAATGTCGCATCCTTCTAGTGTCAAAATATAGAAGTCTATTGCATACACATGACCTTGCATGAGTAGGGATACTGCCTCAGTACTGCCCTCACTAGAGACTGTCTGCCCATTAGCCACTTTGACCCGAAGTAGTTCTTGGTTATTATATGGCAATTGAGCCCCTTTAATCACAGAGGGGTCTACGAAATTGTGTGTACTACCTGTGTCCACCAATATCACAACTGCCCTCTTCCCGATGTACCCCAAAAACCTCATGGTTTTTGGATTGGGTGAACCACATAATGCATGAATCGATATCTCGGGTTCAACCCCATTTGCCAATACCTCAATTAAACTGCCATCTTTGCCATTCGTAATCCCTGCTGTGAGCATCCCTTCACCATCTGAATCTTCACCTTCCATAACAAACAAGCGAGCTGCTTTGCATTTGTGACCGGGACCCCATTTCTCGTCACAGTTGTAGCAAAGTCCTTTTTCTCGCCTTTCCCTCATCTGCCCCGGATTTAGCCTTTGGATAGGAACAAGTGCTCTCTTCTCCTGTAGATCCATGGGCCCAACAGTGTTCCGAATGGGCATGGGCCCTGACTTAGTGGATCTCTTTAGAGTAGCCACATTCTCCTCCTGCATTTTTGCCAACCCAAAAGCCATGTGTAGATTTGATGGGTTGAGCATTCGAACCATAAACCTGATATCTTCCCTCAATCCACTCAAGAAGCAGCTGAGTTTATAGGACTCGGCTAACCCTCTGAGTTGATTTGAAAGTGCTTCAAATTGTCTTTTGTACTCCTCCACAGTCGACGTCTGTTTTAACTGAATTAAGGCCTCCATGGGGTCATCATATGGTGAGCCCCCAAATCGGGTTTGCAGTGCTCGAACGAACCCATCCCAACTATTTAGGCCTCCAGCAGCCTCAATATCTTGAAACCAAACTAACGCCTTACCCTCCATGTGGAAGGATGCCAGTAAAATCCTGTGAAGTGGATTAGTCTGATGGTAGCTAAAAAATTGGTTGGCCCGATAGATCCACCCATTAGGATTATCCCCATTAAACTTGGGAAAATCAAGCCTAACCGCTCGAGTTTGTATCCCAGCATTGTCCTCATACAGAGGATTTGTGATCTGTTGTGAGGACTCACCAGGGTCTCCATTGTTTTGTGCATTTTTTACTTGTACCAATGCCTCCACGTGTGTGGCCACCACTTCTAGCTTTTGTGCTAACCCCTGCACTATTTGCTGCAAAGTGTTAAGATTCTGCTGCGATTGATCTTGATTCTGTTTTACAGTTGCCAAGGATTCAGCAAGCTGTGAGTATCTGGTTCCTAAACCCTCAGCCATGGAAGACTGGCTCTGATACCAATGTTACGAACTCACAAAGAAGATAAAGAAATTGGATTATTCGAGGAACCCACAACTCCAAACTTAATTTCAAATAATTGTTCAGTGTCCCTTTCTCTTATTTCATAACTTAAATATACTTAAAAAATCAACAACTTCGGGATTGCAAATCCCCCCACTGAGTTTATCCCAGATTTTTAGCGTATACTCAGCTAACAATCTGTTGACCCAGTCCTTACATTCATTTATTGGACCCTTAATTTAATTTAAATAACTCAGCTGGACTAACTCAACTGGACCCAACCCAACTAGACTAACTGGACGACATACTCTGACTGAACTAAACAAACTGGATTTGATCCACCTGGCCCTGCATTACAGAACATTGAACATTGCTTTATTAATATTTGTGCTACTGACTTGACATTCCTGAAATGGTCTGCTGGCTTGACACCTCCTGACCTGGCACGTGACATGCCCTAACCTTTTCGTTACAACTTCTACGATGGTATCTCTGTTTCTATATGCCTTAACCCTTTTTTTTACAACTTCCGATGACGTTTATAATGCCAGTGATGATTTGGACTGGACAGGGAGGGAACTCTGCGCTCCCCAGGATCCCATAGAGTCCTTTGATGGGTTTATATCAACCAATGAGTTAAGCATCTTGGAAGATTTTGGGGATTTTTTCGGGAAATCCGAAGAGGAGATCATAAAAACTACCCCATCAAGAGATTTTGAACTTGGTATGACCAAAAAGAAACCAAGAAGTAAACGGAGATTAAAGCAGGGAGCCTGGTCGATGAAAGATTTTGTGCTTTCTGCACTAGAAAATCATGAGTTTCCTGTTAGAATTTGCACCCATTGTCAAACTCACAATACGCCGCAGTGGAGGATTGGCCCTTTGGGGCCAAGAACACTGTGTAACGCTTGTGGTGTGAGGTACAGTACAGGGAGGTTGTTCCCGGAGTATCGGCCTGCTGCGAGCCCCAGTTTTGACCAGAACAAGCACTCAAATTTTCATAAGCAGATACTGAGAAGGAGGGCCAGTTTAATTCAGTGATGTGATTATTTTAGAAATCATTTAGGTCGTAGTGATTTTCTTAGAGCTCATCATGCACATTCTTTTTTTGTTTTTATTTTGTTTTGTTATAGCTAATATTTTAGATTAGGGTTGCTTTTTGTTTTGTTTTTTTGACCCTGGGATCGCATTCGTTGTGCATAGCGAGTTGGAATATGAAAATAACTGTCTGCATTTTCAATACTATCTTTCCTCTTCTTTAGTGAGGAGATAGGATGAAATCCGGGTGGATAATCTTTCGTATAAATCAAATTTAAATATAGTTCTTCGCCAAATTTTATGGTGAAAGACTCCTTAGCTAAGCAAAATTACTAGCAAAATTACTTCTTTTTGTGGTTCTTAGGGTTTGTTTAAGAGTATGTTTGAGGTTTTTTTTAAAGTATTTTTTGCTCGTAAAGGTATCGAAATGTTTTTTTAAAAAAAAAAACAATATTTTTAAGATCAACACATTCAAATAATCTAAAATCATCAAAAAACTTAATTTAAAAAAATATTTTTTTTTTCAAAAATATTTTTGAAACACAATATCAAAGAGAGTAGAATTATCTTCTTATTATCCTTAACCGCCACTGACGGGGTGATGTATTTTATATCCATCTACAGTCTACGAGTCTAAGTTCATCGCCATAAAAAGAAAATGGTTTGATTCAGAGTTGTTAGTTTGTTTCGGCCAAACGTTTCTTGTCAGTTAAAAAAACAAGATAAAATGGTGTTATTTTTATCTCAGTTTAAATTTTGGCCCATTCCAGATTTTTAGGTCAAACATCAGCTGAAACTCGTCGGTATCATTTCGGCCAGATAATGTTTTTTTAAAATAATAAATAATTTTACAATATCAATCATATCTCTTAATCTAACTGTTAGATTGAGATGAAATTTTACGAAAAGTCTCTTGATATATTTATATATATATATATATATATTATGTTAAAATTTTAGAGAATATAATGACCTTACGAGATTGATGATGACATTCTCGTAATATTATACATGTTTATAATTTTGTTTAGAAAAATCATTTTATCGTGTTTTTTTTAGATTAAATTGCACAATTTTAAATAATTTTATTTTTTGAACTAAATTTTTTATTGAATTAATATATTTAATCACACACACACATACATAAACAGTACAATCTAAAAACGGCACGCCGAAACACTCCAAAATCAAAATATTTCATTCCAATTAAAAAAACAAAACACCAACCGAAATAGAACTATCAAACCTGGTTTAATTAGATCCAAGCATTAAAGTAATGGGTACATGTCTCGATTGAATTCGATCTTTACTGTAAATTAACCTTTCATTTTCCTTTACAAGTCATCTTTATCGACTATTTATTCAGAACCATATAGCAAGAAAGGTGATGAAAAACAAAGAATATAATGGTGGTCTCCATGGATTGGAGCCTGAAAATATTGTTTTTATTTAGTTGATTTGCTTTCACAACAACACATGATTTATAGCATGGGCATCTTGGACATGTAGACCATTAAATTAATTAATTATTAAATTAAAAAAGGAAAACTTCCCCTCGCATCTATCGTGCCCATTTTTTTATCTGTGTTGTCCATGCCAACTTGCCAAGAGGTTGATCCTCGATCAAATGATATTTTAGTTCCTAGTCAATGTTATAAATATATATATTGGGGCCCGCCCTAATCAAACTGATAGTAGGTTTTTATACTATGTTATCTTCAAAGATGAACATTCTTAATTTATGCGGATGGAATTTGATTTCTCTAAAAAAAATCTCCAATTTCAGAATTTTTTAGAAAAATAAATTATCTTGAAAAATGAATTATTTTCAAAGTGATGGTGGTGATGAATTTTATAGTTCATGTTATATTGGATCCGATGACAATGATAATTTTTTTCAGATCTAGATATTATTTTTATGTTGAGATTTTTTATTTTAATTTCATCTTAGCATATCATGAGAAATAAAATAAAAATATGTTACTTTTTTTATGGTCTTAAATTAATTCACCATTTATTTACATTTTGTATGCTGATTTTACAATTTATTTTCATTCATGTGTATCGAAGATTGTGTACACCAAACGGAACCCTTCGAATAGCATAGCTTACGTTTCCACATTGACGTCAGCAATTGGAGTCTCTTCTGCCAAGTTGGTCCTTTCCTTTATCCGGTCCGTGTATTATATAAATAACAGGTTGTCATGGTATCTCGAATTATTTTTTAAAAAAAATGGGAATTATTTTAAATGATTTTAAATTAACATTTTTATTATTTTAATATATCACTAAACAAAATATATTTTAAAAAACCCCACCACCTACCCTCCACTTGCTCTTTTAAGCCAAGCTTGTCTGCTCAAATAATTGCCGGCCTCAGTCCATCACTCTCCTGCAAAACTCAGAAGAAGAGAAAGTAGATAGCGAAGAAATGAGTGAGCCAAACAAGCCAAGATCTGGCAGCTCCTCCTCTACCTTTGCTAACCTCCCGCAGCCAAGGGGGGCAGCCAAGAACCAGCTATTCAAAAGTATATTCACATCAGGAAGCTCCACACCAGCCAAAAAGTGATGGCTTTGAATTTATGGGAAGAAAGGGGCGTGCTCTGATGATTCCTCGTCACTCTCTGCTCGCACTGTGTGAACTATAAGATTTTAGGTCTTATGTCCATGGATCTTGCTGGTTAGAAAAGCAAAATGGGTTGTTTGATGTAAATGTAACCTCTTTGATTACGATCTAGTTTGACTTCCAGTCTTTTTAAATCTTGCTTGCTTTTCTTTCCTTTATTTTTGAATTTGCTGTCTCTCCGATCTTAATCAAAAAAAGAAAAGGTTATAGATAAGGATGTTAAACTCACGAGTTGACTCGTAAAATCGTGTGAAAACCTTGCAAAATCGGGTTAAAGATGGAAAAATACGCGAGTTGACTTTGCCGTGGAAGTTAGACTAACAAGGATATGTGGTCTTTGGCTCTGACCAGACACAAACTAGCGACTCCACTTTTGTTACTATTTTCGTGCTATTAAGCTGTTATTCTTGCTGTTTAAGGAAAGCCTTGATTTGGAGGTCAGAGAGTTGAAGTTGTGAGATGGGTCTTTTGTTGAAAGAGGCACTTTGTGGTGTTAATCAATGGTGTTATGCTGTTTTTTGGAAGATCAGGCACCAGAATCCTCAGTAAGTATTTCCTTTTTCTTTTTTTGGTTTGTTTGGTTGCTAGGAAAATGGAGTTGAACGAGTGGGAAAAAAAAGGCGTGATCTAGCCCAGTCCAAGACTTCTCTTAGAACACCCTTCGCCTCCATTCTCAGAGAAGATCATGAAGCTCGTCGAAACTGGTGGCTGTCTGTGTAGACTGACAAAAACTGCTTTTCACGAGTTTCTATTTGCTGTTGGAGAGAATCGACCATTCCAAATGGTGCACTGCTCCTGGCTTCCTTAAGTTTTGCCTTCAAATTGATCAGTCGTTGATCAAGCGTACCAATGCACTCAAGCAGATCCTTTGTTCTGAGTTTGATCTCGACCATTCCTTCTGGCTGAAGGACATTACGTTCTCAACTATGGCTGCGAAACTTTACATTTATTGAGTTTTTTTGTGCTTTTCTGTTTGGTTGTTACGAAAATAGAGGGAACAGTACTGGAATTTGTGGTGTATCTTTAGCTAGGGTTTTCTTTTATTTTTGCTGTGCTTTTCCTATATTTTCCGAGTGACCAAACAAAGAGATGAGTGGTTTTGCCTTTGTCTGTTCTGGAGTAAACATAGGATTCTGGGTTTTGTTTTTCTTGAAGTATTTTCTCGGTGACCAAATAATAAGAGGGTCTAGCATCAGTATTTTTTTAGTGCCCGTTTGTCATTGTGATCTCACCAGTTTTTGACCAAAATTTAAAAAAAAAATCATTTTAAAAACCGGTGGTTTGATGTTTTTAAATTATTTTGATGTGCTGATTTCAAAAATAATTTTTAAAAAATATCATTTTAATATATTTGAGCATGATAAGTACTTTGAAAAGCTACCGCAACTACACCCTCAAACAAGCTCTTAGGCTATTTTGCTAGTTTTGTTCTTCAACCTTATCTCGAGGGTTAAACTAGTTAAGATGCTGGAAAGAATTCAAAATTGGTTTATTTATTTACTATTTGGTTCATGTAGGTTTATTGTTATTTAATACCTTACTGGAATTGTCATATTATAAAATAAACTAAAATAGATTATTGTTTCATTATAGTATAGAAGTGAAAATATTGTGAATTATAATAATATATTTTCAGGTCGGATTGGTTTTCGGGCCGGGTCGGTTCAATTGAGTCAGTTTATTGATTTTTTTATATTTCCTTACACAATAAAATAATTATTATATCCCTCAAAAAAGACAAAATAAAGTTGTAACCGGGGGTACCGCTGTAATTGCACGTTCCATTGCATAGTAAAATAACTCTTTTGCCCTCCAATAAAACAAAAATCATGTATTAAATGCGAGGTGTTTTGGAAATTTTATATTTTTTGAAAATATTTAAATACTAATTTGTCTCCCAATAAGACAAAATTGAAGATTTGGCTATAAAGGTGTTTCGATAATTTACTATTTTTTAATTATTTTTTTCGAATACTGTGTGCTCGTATGTTACACGCGCCGACAGTGGTCGACCTCACACTCGTTTCAAATGCCGCGTGCGACGACATCCGATGACAGAAAATACTCATCTGACATCCCACTCGACACGCCATCGTGTACTCTTCCTCCCGGTGTGGCGTGTTGTGACCCACAGTGGCCGGATTTATGACGGTGGTCAATTGAACGTTTTTTCCCCTTTCTCTCTCTCTTGCATTCTAAACTACACAAAAAGCCCCCCAAGTTTATGGTTGTTTCATTTCAATCCCTGATTTTTTAATGGTGTTGTAAAGTCCTTATTTTTTATTTGTTTCGGTTGATATTGATTATATATTTAAATTTCAATCTAATTCTCATTTTTTTAATTTCAGGATTGGTTTTAAATCCCTTAATATATTCGGTACAAAAGTTTTAATTTTTTTAATTTTGTCATTTGATTGAAATTGATAATATATTTGGTTTTCATTTCGCCCCCTATACTTTTAATTTTTAATTTTAATTTTTTTATTTTTTTATATTTCTGAAATAGTCTTTATCTTTGCTTATGTTTATAGATGTGTGCTCTTAGTTTTGGTTTTTAATTTTTATTATTTTCTTATTTATTGAGGTGGTATTGTTTTTTGAAAAAATCAGTCCTTAAATTTTAGTTTGTGTTCATGATCATTTGAAAAATAATATTTCTGTTTTTTTCCCTCTTTGTTCTTTCTTCTGGTTTTTTTATTAATTTTATTTATTTATTTTAAAGTCAAATAATTTTTTTCCAGCTAATAATTTTTATTTTATCATTTATTTTATTTTATTGTCAGCTCTTTTGTTAAAGTTTTGAGGTTGTTTTTAGTCTTTGATTTAATTTTGTTTTTTTAATTATTAAGATAACAACAACAACAACGACAACAACAACAACAATAATAGTTTTAGTTTTAGTTTTTTTTCTTGCTTATTCTTTTTTTTAAAAAAAATAGAGTTTTTTTTCTTGGAGTAGTTTAATAATTTTTATTGTTTTAGTAGTAATAATAATGATAATTTTAGATATTAAAATTTTGATGTTGTTGTTGCTATAATAAGGTGTGTTGATCTGTTTTATTATATCAAACTTTGCATGTATATATTATATTTTATACTGAACTAGCAAATCCTATTAATTACTTTATTCCCAACAATTATGAAAATTGTTAACAATTATGAAAATTGTTTGTTCAGCCCGCAATGCAGCACGAGCAATTTAACTAATGTAAACTAAAAAAAAATTATTTACAATTTTACTCCTTGAGTTTATATTTCCGTGATTGTATAAAAACCTATTTTGACAACCTGATCATAATCTCTCCTTACTTGATGACCAGTTTCTTAAATTTCTTGGGTGGACCAAGTCAATTTCAGGTATATGATAGCCACTGCCGGTGCTATCAAAGCTTGAACCTTTGCTGATGGTCTAGGATTTTGCATCACCTAACCATTCAAGGCCAAGGGTCTTCGGTTTTCAGGCATAAAGAGGTGTTCGGGATCGGTTTTCGAGAGTATGGATTTTTTTATTTTAAAATAATATTTCTTTTTTTTTAAAGTTTTTATATTAATAAATTAAAATAATTTAAAAATGATCATAGAGCTTTTGCTTCTGTTTCTCGCATTCTCCTGGTCCTTAAGCTCTATGCCCCTCGCTTTGTTTTCTTTTTTATACATTATTGTTTTATATTTATTAAATTAAAATCAGAAAGTTTGATAAAAGACTTATTTCTGTAAATAAACATGAAAGTCAACATGAACCCACTGAACTAACCACCTTTAGGCACTCCAGCAGCCCAATTGTACAACCATTGAAGATTCTAAAATACCATACTTTTCATGATCTTATCACTAACAATAAGTGACAAACTACACGTGTTCGTTTTCTAACAAGTAACTTTTAAGTGACAAAATCTACACGTGTTCGTTTTCTAGCACGTAACTTTTAATTGACAAAAATGTACATGTATTTGTTTTTAAAGTTGTTTTTAAAAATATAATATTTTTACAAATAAATATGTTTAATAATAGCATGTTAAAATGATTGAAAATACACAAAATAATAAAAACTGAAAAGTTTTGAAAATTACAATTAAATGAAGCACCACCTTGAGCTTATAAATTTTAGAAAAACATGTTTTATACTAAAAAATGATATAATAATTGGGATAATTGTTGTGATTTTATCAGAAACACTTTCAAAACTAATGCAATCGTATCAATATAAAATACTTTTCTCATGATAATTAAATAACTTGTTTCTTTTTTAAAAAAAAGAAGAAAAGATAAAAAAAATATTTTCAAATAAAATAACAATCATATCAGTATTAGCATTCTCAAACTAAAAAAAAAATACAAATAACAACTTTTAGATCTAATTTCAATATACATTTAACCAAGTGATATTCGTACCTAAGATGCGTGACGTGATGATAAAAAACTTATAATATATATAGTAAATCTCAAGTTCGAGATATGACGTGCACTCTTTGTAAGAATCTAAAATAGTTGAGATTTTACTCGCTTATCTAAACCTATAAAATATATTTTTCGGGAGGAGTTTCCTGGCATAAAAATGATATTCTATTTGGAAGTAATATTTTATTGAAAAAAATTAAGAGAATGAGGAAAATTCTCTCTCCCTCCCTCTCTCTTTGTTTTTTTTTTTAAAATGTTATGGCAACGGAAATTGATTCTTGACTTCATTGGCATTGAGTCATATGATTAGCACAGCCCATCCTCACTCCCAAATGCGATAACTTGTGACCTAATTTTTTCACACAAAAGTACAAACCTTGCGTGCTAAGTTTGTTATGTTTTCTGGAGGCATCTAGAAGCAAGTTATCTTGCAAGTGCCAGCAATTTCTTGTCTACTGGAAGGGAAGTATACACTATACACGTGTAATTTTAACGTGCGGTATAGAGGGTGGACCCCCCCCCCCGCCCACCTTTTTGGTTTCTATAAATCAGATATCCTCATTACAACCATATCCATCTCTTTCCTTCACACAGAAGAAAATTAAACAAAACCCACCGGCAGAACGGACATGAGTGATTCAAGCAAGCAGGTCCCCGAGCCCACCAAGGGCCACGACCACGGCCACCCATCCTCATCCTTTGCTGATCTTCCGCCGGCACGGTGGCCAATCAAGAGGAAGATCATACTGGAAGCGTTCCAATTCTCTTCGTCGAACTCATCGTCGTCGGAGAAAAAAGTGAAAGGCTTTTAATCACGGGCAATCTTTTCCACTTGATTACGTGATTGTTATCAACGGGGTATTATTGCTATTATCATTACTGGTACATGTAAATACTTCACGTAGTATGTCGGGAATTACTTATCATAAAAGTAAAATTGCAATCTTTTCCCTTCTATGTAAATATCACCAACTTGATTATGACTCCATTTTTACTTGTAATGCATTCTTTTCTCTGTGTATACATTTATTATTTGTGAATTTGTGCCTTTGATTGCCCTAATTTTTAAATTCTTTTTCATCGGTAGTCAAGCAATTTGAGGCATGTTGATCCTTTCAGAGTTCGCACGACATGTATGATAGATGGAAGCTGTTTAAGAAAGGGCTTTGAAAGATGAGTTCAAATAATCGGTAATCTAGCAAATTTAACATGTGAGAGCGACTTAGGCTGTTTAACACTATGTTAAGTAGTTTTGAAAAAAAAATAAAAAATATATATTTTTAAAATTATTTTTAGGTATTTTTAGATTATTTTCATGTCATATGATATCAAAACTATTTTTTTTAAATAAAAATATTATTTTAATATATTTCTAAATAAAAATTATTTTAAAAAAAAACTAAAGCAGACTCTCAGTTAATTAGCCTTTTCTAAATATTTGCAGAAGGTGAGTTAACTTGTGGCTGCCATGACAATGCCTTTGAGCTTTGGTTTCTGGCATTAAATTCTCCCAGTAACATTGCGAGGCAATTGATTATTTGGACGAGTTAGGCAACTGACGATAGAGATTGATTTGTGAAATATTTTTAAGATATAAAAAGTCATGCACCGAAATGATTTCTTTATGGGTGATTGGGAAATTCTAAACTACGAGGATCAAAGTGTAACATTAATGAATCTACAATGGCAAAACTTAGTTCAATATAGCTAAAAGCACGCGCATTAAACGTGCCATGTTTTATTAAGACTCCCAATCCAAAACTGGCGGGAAGCTCATACCACAATCCCTCCATTTTCACTCTCTCAAAAACCCATAACCTAAAACGACACCACCATGAACCGAAACGGCACCACCAGAAAACGCCCACCCTCAACGCCACAGCCACCGCGCTCATCACCTGCGGTGAAGCACCAAGCCATCTCTCCCACCGACGAAGAATTCCTCGATGAAGACGTCTTCTTTGACGAAACCCTCATTGCAGAAGATGAAGAGAATCTCAACAAAGAACGTCAAGTGCTTACATCTCGTCTCTCAAAATGGGCCCGCCCGAAGCTATCGGACGGATACGTGTCGCAATCGCAGAGTATCAGTGAGTGATCTCGGTGTTTGATTGTTGTGTGACTTGTTGTAGTTCATCACTAGGGTTTTGCTCTTTAATTTGTTGAAAGTTTAATGGTTTTGTTTGTGTTTCTGTGATTTGTTTAGTATTTCAGCAGCTCGAGATTGATTACGTGATCGGAGAGACTCATAAAGAACTTTTGCCTGATAGGTCAGGTCCTGCTGCTATTCTTAGAATTTTCGGAGTTACTGGAGAAGGTAAGTATGTTAATGTTCATAAGTTTGTGGTTCTCCTGCTTATTGTTTCTAAGAATTATGATAAAAATGCGAAAGTTTTATTCTATTCGAGTTCTTAATGTAGTAGATTTGTCAAAAAGTGTGCTTTAGCCGAAGCCATAATGAATATGCGTTAGTTTTTTGGAGTCTCAGGGTTAAGCATTTTCAAGAGAAGGGATTTAGATGCATTATGCTGGTTTATGTGGAAAGTGGGAATATTTTGAATATTTAGATCTGCATGAAAATAATGTTTGATGTGAACTTATGTCTTGTTTGGATTTATTATTTAGTTGATACGTTGGGTATTTGTTAGGACATAGTGTTTGCTGTCTTGTTCATGGATTTGAGCCCTATTTCTACGTCAGCTGTCCTCCTGGAATGAACCCGGATGATATCTCCCATTTTCATCAGATTCTTGAGGTAATTTGTTTCATCAGTTGATTGGATCATGTATGTTCTGCTTGAATTTGGTTGTTTTGATTCACCCAGCCATCATTTTGTTTGTGATTTAGGGGATGATGAGGGAGGTTAATAGGAACACTAAAGTACCCAGATTTGTGCGACGAATTGAATTGGTGCATAAAAGGAGCATTATGTATTACCAGCAGCAGCAATCTCATCCCTTTCTTAAGATTGTAGTTGCATTGCCAACGATGGTCTCTGGCTGCCGGGGTAAACATCTTAACTATGATATGATGGCTGCTTCAATAGTTCTGAAAGATATGTGGACAGCATCATTGATCTTTTAATCTTTTTCTTGTACTTGGAGATACAGATCTTGTTAATATCTTCCTATCATTTGTAGGTATTCTTGACAAAGGCATACAAATTGATGGACTCGGTATGAGGAGCTTCTTGACATATGAAAGCAATGTCCTCTTTGCTCTCCGTTTCATGATTGACTGCAATGTTGTTGGTGGAAATTGGATTGAAGTACCTGCTGGAAAATACAAAAAGACTTCAAAGAGCTTATCCAATTGTCAATTGGAGTTTGATTGCCTGTATCCTTTATTGCAGAATATTCGAATTTTGAGTATTTTTTTCTGTATTTTGTTCTTCAAGGTGGAAAACTCTTTCTTTAATAGCTGCTCCCAGATATTCAGAATTGATCAGCCACGCTGCTGAAGGGGAATTCTCAAAAATGGCCCCGTTTCGCATTTTGAGTTTTGATATAGAGTGTGCTGGTCGCAAAGGGCATTTTCCTGAGCCTACCCATGATCCTGTTATTCAGGTTTATTCCTAGCTTTGTCTTATTAATTATTTCTACAAAGCAGTCTGGTTGCTGAATTGGATTATTTTCTTCACTGTTTGTGACTTATTTATATTTTTCTAGGTGGCAAATCTAGTAACTTTGCAGGGGAAGGACCAACCATTTGTTCGTAATATCATGACCCTGAACTCATGTTCTCCGATAGTTGGTGTGGATGTTATGTCCTTTGAAACAGAGAGAGAAGTCCTGATAGCTTGGAAGGTGTTAATTCTGCTGTTTATTGCTAGCTAGCTTTCAATCTGTTGTTAATGATTGACACTCTGGCAATCCATGCCCATTCTGAAACCATTTTATGGCCAATGATACCCTACTATAGCAGTGTAGCCCTGTTTGTACAATACTAATTGACAGTTTAATGAATAGACCTGCTGCAAGAAGAGTGCAAGTAGTCATTCTGGTGTTGTTTGTTTATGCATTATGATAATAAAGCTGGTTTTGCTCACAGGAATTTATCCGCGAAGTTGATCCAGATATTATAATTGGGTATAATATCTGCAAATTTGATCTGCCATATCTCATCGAGGTATTTTAGATGTTCCCTGTACTCTCTTTGCACATTTTCATGGCTGGGATTTTTCCTAATTTTGTATCATAATGCAAAAATCACTTGCAGATTTTTTTTTGTTTAGAAATGCTAATGTTTATGTTTGCTAAAATATCTACAGCTGTCTAAATATAAAATGTTGTTTTTTCTGATCTATAGAGAGCTGCAACCTTGGGAATAGCAGAATTTCCTGTCTTGGGCCGCATTAGGAACAGCAGGGTTCGGATCAAAGATGCAACCTTTTCATCCAGGTAACACTCACTATAATAATTACTGTGTTATTATAATTTCTTTACTGAGAATTGGTTAATTGATTGGAATGGCTACTACATAAACTGTATGGTTTCTTAAATCTAATTGAAAACAATATTTAAAGTCAACTCTAGTAGCGATATTAGTAATGAGGCACTACTAATCTTTGAAAATGGAAACTCCTTTCTCTATCTTTGAAACATAAAAATAGGTCTTAATCTTGTATGTTGATAGCCGTGTCATCCCTTGTTTCTAATTCCACCATAGCACCTTGATATTTAAGTAGTGTATAGAAACTGCTCCTGGGCCCAGTAGCAGGGCTAAACAATTTTTCTCATATATTCAGCATGGAAGAGGTGGAAAATAAAATCTATCTCATATATGCCTCTTAACTATTTATCCTAGATTGTAAATTCTGCTGGCATTTATCACTGATGCCTGAAAAATATAAAAGAGAAGGTGAATTTTTATTTTCTATAGTTTCTGTTGCATAGCCCCTTTACACCTTCTTACATTTCTTTTTTCTTTCCATATATGAAAAGATTGGTGTGCTTATACATTCTGGTATTGCAGGCAATATGGGACCAGGGAAAGTAAAGAAGTTACAGTTGAAGGCAGAGTTCAATTTGATTTGCTTCAGGTCTTGTCCATATAGTATATATGTTTCATGAACCATTTCCTTGCTTGTATGATAGAGAGAAGTTTATCCATATTTTCTCAAATAACTATTTATGTTTGTTTTTCATTTTTCCAGGTGATGCAACGAGATTATAAACTAAGTTCTTATTCATTAAATTCTGTTTCAGCACACTTTCTCTCTGAGCAGGTAAGTTTTTGAGATATCGTTTCAATAAAGCTCAGCAGAATTTGTCTTGGTTGTGAATCTTTGTTTTGATATCATTTCGACATGGATTTTCTATAACTGATTTGTCCTGGTTATCAATCTTTTGTCTTGATCAAGTACATACACACCCAGGAATAATCTGTCTTACTGAAAATCAGTTTTTCTTTCCACCTTTTGAATAAAGCCAGGCCTTTTGACCTTTCCACCTTTTCCCATTTGCTTTTCTAAGCATTTCTGCCCTAATTTTGGTAGTTAGCTGCTCATTTTTGTTTCCAAGATATTGACATGGACATGGATTGGAAAAAAACATAACTAAGACCCATTTACTATTTTTTTTATCCCGAGTCTCTGTATAAGGAGTCAGTTTACTTCCCTTTGATGCATTATCCATTTAATCTTCTCGATGAAACCTTTTCTTATTTGCTTTCTATTAAATTAAATTTACATCTGGGCTTGAGCTTGCTGATGTCACTTTGTCTCATGCAGAAAGAGGATGTTCACCATTCAATAATATCCGATCTTCAGAATGGGAATGCAGAAACTAGGAGGCGGCTTGCTGTATATTGTTTAAAGGTGCATGGTTTAGTTTGACAGCTTCTTCTTTCTGATCTTTTGATTTTTAAGGCTCCTCTTTTCTCTACTTGGAATCTCTGGCTTATTAGCCATGTTGCCTTAATTATTAATTGCATCTAACCAATTGAAATGCTTGTATCAAATGCGGAGCGATTGAGAAATGGATTCAGATGATTTGTCATGTTGCAGCTGAATGATGTATTTCCATTTTTGGGGTTTTCTTTGTTCTGCACAATAAGCATTCACATTAGAGATTACCTGCAGTTGAGGAGTTGATGAATCTTTTTACAAACCCACTGAAGAGATAATTTTCATCAAGTGGGCAAGAGAGCTTATGTTTTCTTGTCTTTCATCATTACAATAACTTAATTCAACTTGTGGACGTAGCTTCTCAACTATTTAGGATGAAGGTTTATCTTCTTTTAGATTCTATATAGTTGCTATTAATTTAAATTTCAGGTGTGAACCGGCATATTCTTAGATGTCCATCTTCCATTGAAATAAAGTCATTCAATATGAAGAGCAATTCTTCCTCCTGTAAATTCTAGCATTCTATCACTGAGAGCAGTGTTAACTTTAAGGAATCATTTTTGCAGCAGCATTCTGTTAATTTTTTTCTTCAAAATTAATTTAAATTTAACTTCTAGGGGAAACTAGTGATGGTAGTAGTTTTTAAAGTGGTTTGAAGTACATTATGGGATATGAATAGAAGTAATTCAGAAAGAGCTCCCTTTTCCTAAAGTTATTTATGTCTATGCGCTAACCGACCTTCCCTCAATCTTTGGAAGACTCAGTGTTGACAAATGCTATCACTTGGTTTTCTTGACTAGTACATTATGCATATTTGAAGTAAAAAGCCTCATTTTTTTTTTTAATTTGTTGCATAATTAACATCTTGTTGGAATTGGAATTGCAGGATGCATATCTCCCACAGCGACTCTTGGACAAACTGATGCTCATTTACAACTATGTGGAAATGGCCCGTGTAACTGGTGTCCCTCTCTCATTTCTTCTTTCCAGGGGACAAAGCATCAAGGTTAGAGCAGGATAGTGCTATTTTGATGCATTGCCTCACTGGAGTTAGAACAGTTTTTCTATGATCTAATTTTTATAAATTAATTTCCAGAATTGAAAACAAATAATGTCACTGGTCATCAAAATGAGTGAGAAAAAATTCAGTTGCAGAATTTAAGTGCAATGCATGTTTAAAATCAATATAGACTTTTGATATCTAATATGGGTTTGTAGTCATAAACATGGTTTCAACCTGGTTAGAATTGGTGAGCTATGTTATCAGTTATGAATATCATTAGTAGCACAGGGAAGGTAAAAAACTATGATTTGATCGGCAGGTGATTTCATGTTACGTTAAACATTGCAGTGTCTAAAACTACTTCTTAATGATCATTTTTAACAATGCAGCTTGTGAATGCAGGATCTTAGATGGAAGATGAGTATGTTATTAATATTCAATTGTTTTTACAAAAAGAAAAGAGTACATGCGTATGCAATTTCCAGCACAGTGGACTTTGATCTAGATGTGTATAAAAAAGAGAACATCAGAACAAAACTTTCTAGTACAAAAGCACAATAAAAGTGCTGCTTTAGGTTAAGAGAGAAAGGCTCTGTTTCATGGTGACCATGCTGCAATTTGATCAGTGCTCATTGAATAAGAATTCAAGATTCTGTTAGGGAGTTAGGAAAGACCTTTTGAGATATGCATGCATGCACTATGAGTTTGGTTGAGCTATAGCTCTATTTATCCCTATCCTCCTTGCCAAGCTAAAATTCTGTGCTGCTTTAGGTTGGTTAGATTTTATTTAGGTGGTTCATTGACATCAAATTAATCAGCCTAATATTAACTTATTGTTTTCAGGTACTTTCTCAACTGTTGAGGAAGGCCAAGGAAAAAAACCTAGTTATTCCGAATGTTAAGCGGGCAGGATCTGAAGAAGGAAAATATGAAGGTGCAACTGTGAGTAAACATCTGCATTGCCTTTTTTTTTATCCTGTACTTTATTTTCTGTTCACTTGTATTGCTATGAATTTAATTGACTCTGAAATACTTTAAATGTGTGAAGGAGGAAAACTTCATATAAAATTTCTGGCTAATTGAAACTATAAAAGTGTCATAATTGAAGCTGTCGTTTCAAATTATTCAATATTCTTCTTTGCATCCTCCTGGCTCTCTTGTCTTTGGGATGCATTGCATGCGCATCCGTGGATATGCAATTTTGTCTTCCCCCTCTATCCTGTTTCCATTCATTGAAGGACTGAAAGCTAAATAATAGGTTACTTTGGTGCTGCTGTATCAGCTAACAGTGCTTGTGTGAAGGAGAATAAATACTCTTATTTGAAAAATTCTCAGTTCATGATGAATTGTGGGCCTGAAAACCTGGTGTGGTTTCTTTATATTGATTCTGTAGTTCTTGACTAGCTGACTCAAAAACTTTGCTATGACTGTAGCAAAATGTGAATCATGGTAGGCTGTGGTTCTGTTTTGCATTCTTGCTTGATATAATTTTATTGCTATTCCCAATCTGTTATTATTTATAACACTAAGCTGATGGTATACTGGCGGGTAACTTTTTTAAGTCTGAAGAAGTATTTGTTGGGCGTATCTCTGGAGTTTTTGGTTCCTGCTGATTTCATGTTCGATCTGAAATGGTGCTCTTGATGTTTGTAAGAATGGTAATCCTTTTTGGAAGATTAGCTTGAAAACATTAATTTCTTTGTATATGTATTGTATTCCAACTGCTGTGATTTACTTCTCCTTTTGGAATTTAAATATCTCTGCTAATGTTTGGGATGTTAAAAAAACCAGGTTTTGGAGCCGAAAGCAGGATTCTATGAGAATCCAATTGCAACACTAGATTTTGCATCTCTGTATCCATCGATAATGATGGCATACAATCTATGTTACTGCACTCTGGTAAACATTTGGACCTTTTTCCCTTAGTTGTTTTCTTTAAATGTTTAACTTGTCCAAAAATTGATTCTAGATGACAAGCTTTCTGCCTAATTTTTAATCTTTACTGTTTTTTGTGAAGGTAACTCCTGAAGATGTTCGCAAACTGAACCTTCCACCAGAATGTGTCAATAAAACTCCATCAGGCGAAACATTTGTGAAGTCAAATTTACAGAAGGTAACTGGTTATTTAAACAAGAATATTTGCTGTTTCTGTCACTTGTTTTCTCATGAAACAAGAGTGAAATGAATCCAAATTTGTTATTGATGAGGATGTTATACAATATACTTTCAGGGAATTCTACCTGAAATTCTTGAGGAACTATTAACTGCTCGGAAAAGAGCAAAAGCAGACCTGAAGGTGATCACCTTTCTAATTGCATTAGCTTGCAGCTGAAAGTTTTTACTAAATATTTCTATCCCATCGCACAGTTCTGGATTTTTAACGACCACATACTTGGACTTCTTATTGCTTATTACAATTTTTTTATGATTTTAGGAAGCAAAAGATCCCTTTGAGAAGGCTGTTCTAGATGGTCGCCAACTGGCATTGAAGGTAAGTTTACAAAGCTCCAAATTAATTAGATGATTGGCATCTTCCATAGTCTACCTATTTTCAATTAATTTGAAGTGTGTCATCTTTTCCTCTTTCAGATTAGCGCAAATTCTGTTTATGGGTTTACAGGAGCTACAGTTGCCCAATTGCCATGTCTAGAAATATCCTCAAGTGTTACTAGCTATGGTACTCTAACAAAATGTGTTTCCAAATTATATATATTTAAAAAAATTAGCATATTGCTTTTATAGTTCTGCTCAACTTAACTAGTTGTTTGCTTGTTGAAGGTCGACAGATGATTGAACACACAAAAAAACTCGTGGAAGACAAGTTTACTATGCTAGGGGGCTATGAACACAATGCAGAGGTATGCCATCGTGATCTTCAGTGTGTGTAATGTGATAAACTATGTTGGACAATGGCAGGCTAGATATGAATTGTTTGTGATAGGTAGAGAGATGTCTCTCAGATTTATCTGCACCTCTCAACTGGTCAATGCCTGCCTTTTATCAGTTCTTTTGCTGCATTTTGTAGTAAAACAGAACAAATATACATATAGCTTATCCTGTGTATGCATTCATGTGTATGGATTGGCTCTCTCGAAGTTCTTCAAGCTTTGAGATTACAGACATGTTACTATGTGCATGGCTTGAGATTAAAAGACATAACTTGTCTCCTAGGGTGGCTCTATACTACCTCTTGATGTGACAGGAATACCATGGTGTCTCTGAAAACCAATGTAGTGATGGGCACTGATGCAATAAACATTCAAGCTGTTGATCAAACCTTAATTGCAACAGGTTGTTGCTGCCATTTAAGGGTTTGATATTTGGTCTTGTAGCACTTCTGTATGCAGCCCATGACCTTTGGCATGCTGAAGCTTCTCTTTTATTGAAGACCCATCTTCTAATGAGCTAAATTCATACTGGGACTCCTATGATGTACACACCAAGGATATATAATTTTTCCTTGAAGGATTATGCCCAATCATTGCATAAGTGATTTTATTCCTATCCATTCTGACTTTCTCTTTACCCCATTTGATACCATCAGAACTATTTATTTATATTCTCAAGCCTTAATTTAGGTCCAGCGCCTTAACTGTATCTTATTATTGTAATAGCCTGATCTGATCAAGTTAATAATTTCAGGTTATATATGGTGACACTGATTCAGTTATGGTGCAATTTGGAGTTTCTACTGTAGACGCAGCAATGAAGTTGGGTCGTGAAGCTGCTGAGTATATTAGTGGAACTTTCATCAAAGTAAGTTATCCTTTTTCATGGTGATATGGTGCAAGAAGAGGGTTATTATCTCTTTCTTTGCAATTTATTGATTTCAGTATTCTATGATTAGCTGGTGAATTTACTGTTTAGGATATCTTGTATCAACTAGGATTTGTAATTATTATTCTTGCCAGTGATTTATATTTTGTTGGCATTTTGATTTCCCTAATATGCTTGTAATGTTGAAGTCCCTTTACTGCTATTTTAGATGGGTTATTGTTTTTTCTTTTAAACTCAACTGTTGACCTGATTTCTTATGCATTTTTAATTGAACTTTTTTCTTATTTGGATTGTTTTTGTAATTAATGCCTTTTCTTATTTATTTGATATTTGTGTGTGAAGCCCATCAAGCTAGAGTTTGAGAAGGTTTATTATCCATATCTTTTGATTAGCAAGAAGCGATATGCTGGTTTATTGTGGACAAATCCGGATAAATTCGACAAAATGGATACTAAAGGTGAATGTTGGAACTTCTAAACGTTCAAGCTTTTGAAGTGTTTATAGTATGACCCTTAATTTTTCATTTGTCATGGACAGGCATTGAAACAGTTCGAAGGGACAACTGTCTATTGGTAAAAAATCTGGTAACTGAATGTCTTCACAAGATACTAATCGACAGAGATGTACCCAGCGCGATTCAATTTGTGAAGAATACAATTTCAGATCTTCTCATGAATCGCATGGATTTGTCTCTTCTGGTTATCACTAAGGTGAATAATTGTTGTGGAGCTATGGTGCCATCTTTTGGTGTTTGATGTCATCCTTAAACTGCCTTTAAGAATTTTTGTATCTGTACTAAAGCATCAAACATCAAAGGCATCAATGTTTTGTATCTGTACTAAAGAATTTAGCTTAACAGGGTTTGACGAAGACAGGAGATGATTATGAAGTAAAGGCAGCTCATGTTACACTTGCTGAACGCATGCGCAAGGTGCTTTAATGATTCCATTATCTACTTCATCAGAATGTTTATTGATGCAGCTGATGTTTTTCTTGTGTAATTATGGACAAATTACAGAGGATACACTGTTATGAAGATTTGTTGAATTCAGTATATTTTCTAAACTAATTTATGGGATGAGTTTTTTTCAAAGTGTTTTGGCCATAATTTCTCCAATCCATGAGTTTGAAGTTGTGGATTGTCAATGAATATGGATATCCAATGCAAACCTAAACTCCAAGTAGCCAACTTTTTGGGCCTGTTGAACTTTTTACTAGCCTACTTCCTCGTTTTGAGTTCATAGTTTCCAGATTTGGCCAAGTTTTCAAATTCCATCTGGTTCCAAACTCTGGACATTCATTACTTGCTCAAATTGAATCCGCACTTATTAAATACGCATAAACATATGAAAAACTGAGTTTCATACTGTAGTGTCCCATTGTTACTGAAGTTTTGCAATCAGCTGACATAACTTTATCGGTGTCCTGTCTTTATTTAATATTTTTTGCACATCCTGGTCTTTAGAAAAAGAAATAGATTTGGATTCTTGAAGTTTTTAAAATGTTGTAACTGTATTTAACTGTCTGTCATAATGCTGTATGTGATTGATAGAGAGATGCTGCCACTGCTCCAAATGTTGGGGATCGAGTGCCTTATGTCATTGTAAAAGGTGCAAAAGGTGCCAAGGTAATTAATCTGGTGGCTGTTCTATTATCTTAATCTATTTCTTCCATTGGAAGATAATTCTTTTTACTTTACTGGTTTATGAAATTTAATCTCCATTGGTGATCAGGCTTTTGAGAAATCAGAGGATCCAATCTATGTGCTAGAAAATAACATACCAATAGACCCCCAATACTACCTGGAAAACCAAATTAGCAAGGTTAGATTAGTTTATTGTAGTCTATATTCAAGTTATGTTTTGGTCTTCTGTTTAGATTACATGTTAACAGTAGGGTTCACTTTGCAGCCACTTTTAAGAATTTTTGAGCCCATTTTGAAGAATGCCAGCAAGGAGCTTCTTCAGGGAAGTCACACAAGATCTATTTCCATATCTACTCCTTCAACAGGTGGCATTATGAAATTTGCTAAGAAACAGCTCACATGCATTGGCTGCAAAACCCTTCTTAGGTATGTCCGAATTGCTCTTCTGTTTGCATTGCATTTTCTATATCTTTTCTGTTATTTATCCCCCCCTATATCTTCTGCATGGATTATTTTGTGCAGATGAGCATTTTTCTAGACACTTTAACCTTAAACATATCAGTTTAAGAACAATTTTCAAGTGTCTTGGGTGCCTAGGAGGGGATCTAAGAGCTCTTCTAGTATATATAATTTCGTAAAAAGCATGAATCCAGTTTTGAATTCCATTATTTTCCCATCGGAGGATTTTTTTTATTATGTTGAGGGTAGGGTTGAATCCATTTCTAAGTGTGGGGAGCAAACTTAGTTCTTCATTTTAAACTTAGCATAGCCTACACATGGTGGTGGCCTATTTCTGGGTGTCAGCCTGATTTTGTGAAGAGTGCAAGATGATAGCTGGGAACACTGATCAAGGATAGGGCAGTGGAATGTCTAGCATTTTGTCAGAAAAGTGTATCGCAAAGATTTAACAACGGGAATTCTATCTGATTACTTTGGGAAGGTCCATGGACCATGTTTGGTTTTCTCTTGAATTAGGAATGGATTGGGAATAGGATTCTGATATTTGATTCTAAATAATATTGTTCATCAATTTAAAACTAATTCTGCTAGTAATAGAGTTTTAGTATAATGAAAGAAAAGAATAACATATCTCATTTGATATAAAATGTCTCATCTCGTGTGGAATTTTATTCTAAGTGGTGACCTGAACAGAATCTCACAGAATGGAAAATGATTTGCATTCCATTCCCAATCCCAAGTAAACCAAAAACTTCCAATGAGCTCAATGTCTATGAATTGATGAGTGCAAAAGTATACTAACTTGCCACAAGGCCTATACTATTGACATGAATTCATGGTTGATGCATGTTCTTTTGTATTTTGGTCATCGATGGACCAGGCATTCAAAGAGTTTATATAAACCAACTCCCATTATTTTTTCCCAGTTGTTACTGATTTAAGGGTCTCAAGTAACTCTGTTTGTCAAGCTTGGAGGAGAAAGGCATATTTGGTGATATTTTACATGATGGCCGGTTAAATATTTTTCAGTCTATCATTCTGGTCGTTAAACCATGTATCTGGAAAAAGAAATTGACAATCTAAATTCTGTCTCTTTTCACACAACATCATTATTCTAACGTTCTTCTTATCAGAGCAGTGGTTCAGTAATGCATTTTTACTTTTCTATCAAAGGCATTCCTATTTCTTCAGGAAATCATGCCTTCTGAATTCAAGTCCCATTGTGAATGTAAATGACGCCCATCATATCTTTTTCCTTTACTTGTTAAAATTTTCTTGGATGCATTGTTTTTAGCCATCACTAATTACAAGATTGGGGTTCAATGAAATCCTAATGCAATTAATTGTGTTGCTGACCAGCAAATCGGACCAAACTCTTTGCTCAAACTGCAAAGGGAGAGAAGCAGAGCTGTACTGCAAATCAGTTTCTCAAGGCAAGCATCTCATTTGAATTCTTTTTAATTTTGCGTGATTAGACTCTGTACATTTGAAGGAAAGTGTTTGTTAATTGAAATCATGGATTGTTTGCAGTATCTGAACTAGAGCAAATTTTTGGGAGGCTGTGGACACAGTGCCAAGAGTGCCAAGGCTCTCTTCACCAGGATGTTCTTTGCACTAGGTTTATCATCTCCTCACTTTTTATTACCATTACCTACTCTTTAACTTTTAGTAAGGATTGCCTTGTATGTCGGTTCTCATTTCAAACTGCAGGAAAAATAAAAAAAATAAAACATTTTTTTTGTGTGTTTTTTCTTTATTTTATTTCTAAATAATTTTCCCTTTTGGACGCAGTCGGGATTGTCCAATATTTTATCGTAGGAAAAAGGCACAGAAAGATATGGCTGAAGCCAAGAGGCAATTAGATCGATGGAGCTTCTAACATTCTGACAAGGTTCAAATGTTTCTAAAAAGTCAGATATGCCGGGAATGTTTCTCAACACGGATAACACAAGAAAATGCGAAACTTCACTTCTCAGAGGCGTTTTCCAAAGTTAATGGACAAGACGGCAAGGCAATTTGGGAACTTGGTTTTCCACTCGTGGAAACTCTTTTGATGTCTGAGTCCCTGGATAAGCTGTTATCAATTTTTCCGTTCACCATAAAGAACAAGATTTGAGTATGACGAGGTTCAATTTTGCTGGATACAAGGAAAAGATGTGATCGGTGGCTGGTGGCTCAATCAAGTATGACAGGCCCAACCTTTTCATCTTTTTTGTTGTTGTTGTTTTTGTATTGATATCAGCGAAAAAAGCGCCTAAATGTGGTTGTATACAAGTGAAAGTAGGGCATGTATATTTTTTTTATCAGTGTTTGTTTTTATCAATTAGCTTTATCATCTCTCACTCTCAGACAAGCACGTGATTTAGTGGTGAAAGTAAAATGTCAAGTATTAACAAATTAGGGGTGAAAACAATGCTGCTAATTGCTAGGACGATTCTCTTATAAACATCATACAAACTAGAATGGGTTTATTTCAAAAAACAGGGAATAATTCGCAAACAAATTACATTATTATTTTAAATTCAGATTCCATGAATGATAAATGATTGTTCTTCTGTGAGAAAGGCAAACGCCCGATGTGTTTCGTCAAGGGTATACGACATCTCTCCTCCTTGCTCTTCATCTTTTGTTTAGGGCCTTGAGGCTGTCCTATAGCTAACCGTTGTTCTTTAATATCATGCCTTGCCATTCCAGAGACCAGGTCAAAAGAGCAGATTAACCATGATGAAAAAATATATATATATATAAAATTTGTTGATGTTATACACGTGTCATAAATAATTGATCAAGAAAATGTTACATTTTATTTGTGGCTTGTACAAACTTTCATCTCAAAGGTCATTTTGTAGAAATTATTTTACACATTAAATCTGAGCAGCTTATGGTAAATGGCTTTGCCAACCAATCCCACCCTGCAGTGGAATCTTCGTCATTCTCTCTGGAGTAAACAGGGCGCATGAAGTATTATTATTCGGCTCAAGTGAACAATCTCAGACGTGTTGTTATGGTCTTTCGGCAAATAGGGCAAGTTGAAATGCTCGCTCCACAATCCCTGCAAGTCTTCATTGCAGAAACAAGAGAAACGTGAACACACAATCTCCAGCGAAAATAGTCACAAGTTGGTGTGGTGTATTTGCAAGGGAAATGCACTTACCAAATGACCGCATCCGAAAGCCAGGTCTTTCGGGTTTGTCAAGCAAATGGGGCAGACCTGGAACAATATAACTTGTATATCAGAACGAAACCTGGTATAAATACGAATCTGAAAGAAGGAGAAATTGAGGGGGAAAGGTACCGGTTCCACTGAAGCTTCTGGAGCTGTTGGTTGAACTGGTTTGGAGTAGGTCATGTGCGGGATTGATTTGACCGCGTTATCATGCTCAATCACTTCAGGAGGAGGTGGAAGGGGCCTTGTATGCGGACCACCAGCAACACTGTAGCTGCACAAGTAGAATAGTTCAAGACTTGAACTCCCTGGTTTGATATCCGACCGCAACTAAAAAACGAACCTTCTGCCTTACCTTGGACACTGAAGTGTTTGTGTGGCTCTGTACTGAAGTGGAATTTCCATGAGGGCAGCCAGTGCGAAGGCTGTTTCTTTCTTTGATGCGTCAGTGTTGTCTGACATTATTTTTGTGAAGTTCACAAACTGCACGAGGATAAATGAAAAAACACGTTTTTAACTCACCTGATCCAAATTCTTCGTCGGTATATATTTTTTAGATTCCAATTTAAACCATGGGTTTTGAGATTCCATGACACTTGAAAATATATTTTTGAAAACTCAATCCTAAACATGCCCTAAGATTAGTTCGCAAAGGAGAAGAGGTTCAGGATCTCTCTTTTGAGATATGCCATCTAAGGCTGAGCTGAGCATGGATATCAAATGCACCTGAAAGTTGTCGAATGCGCGTTGAGGAATGTTATCATCAAATTGCTGCATGGCATCCCATGGTCCATCCCCCACTCCAACCAGTATGATTGAGATAGGATACTTACTGTATATAAAATTCCCAAGAATCAATACAGTGAGAAAAGCACAATATCCATACAATATTACTGATGCCGTCACTTTACCTGGCAGCAACTATGGAGTTTACAGTTGCGTGTTCTTGAGGACTGAACCTCCCTGGAGGAATATCAGGATTCCGGGTAACCTAAATACAGGGAAAAAAACCCAGCAAGCATTGTGAAGAACACAAAGTCAAAATGTATTCACACTTCACAACAGCAGATGAGAAAGGGGTTGGATATAAGCAAGATTTAAGAACCTGTCCATCTGCAATAATAACGAGAACATGATACTGTCCACCACTTTTCTTCACAATGTCAATTGCTGCATCAATGATTGGAGCAAATGAAGTTGGACCTACAGAAGTGGGTGAAAGATGCTATTCTCAGTCCTTGTCTTTTGACAATTTTACACGCAAACTTTCTCATGCATGAAGAATTATACATCCTTTTCTTACACATTCACAAGATCCCGTTCCCTTTTAGCAGCTTAAAGGAGGAATTAACAATACTAGAAAAATAAATGATATTCTGTGAAGCCAAAGTGTAGAAAGGAAAGGAAAGAGAGATGCAGATCACACTTTGAAATAAGCAAGAAGGAAACATGAAAATGTCGAACCTGACAGCTTTAAGTGTGGAACAATCTCTCTGTATCGTGTAAGAGCTTCCTCAAGGCCATTACAAGGTCGGTTATCGGGATAAAAGCTGAATACATATTTATCATGTGTTGATGCTAACAAAAGAAAATAAGAACTATATCAATAATCAATCCACAAAAACTCCAGAACATAGGGGTGCGGAAAGTGAAGCTATAAAGAGAGACTAACCATCGCCAAATCCAAAACAAGGTATCAAATTATCTTCATCAAAAGGAGACAAAGTACGGCCAATGATAGAGATTGCTTGCTCGTAGGGATTCGGAGTGCTGCCGATTGCATGGAGGCTTTTCCTGAGAAATGAATGCCTACCTAAAATCACCAGGAAAAAACATATTTTCTGCACTTATCAGATATGATGAAATTGGGAATTAAATAGTTCTCAATGGAATGGAAGAATCACCTGTCCACTCATTACTCTTGGTGAAATCAACACCGAGTATTAGATTGGATGATTCAAGACCAGCTTCTCTCAGGGAAGAAATAACCTGAGAATACACAACTTGTTTTGCTTAATTTTTTTCTTCATTGAGACAGGTAATAAATAAGTTGAGTGGTATGCTACTCGGTCTCTATTTTTTTTTTACCCTTTATCTCAAGATTTGCACTCAACCATGTGCAACTTCGAAGATGGTTGTGTGACAGTTTTCCCACCAAGTATTGTGACATCTTTCAGTTATCTGATATCCTTGATTTTTTACTGATTTGTGATTTACATAAATTTTTCTTCAAGCTCCTTATAAACCAGTGAAGAGTATGTTTACTGAGCAAAAAAGGTAGCTCCATTGTTATGTACTGTACAGTAGCAATGATCATCTCGTCATATAATCTGCTTTGGATTAAAGACTTCAGTAGCTTATAACTATTCGACTGTGGAAAGTTCTTAGTAAAATACGTCCCAATGGCTGCAAGCTGGATATTTCAGAACTTGTCAGCTCTAGCAGATTGATGATGAGATTGCCCAGAGATCAATGGTCATCATGCTTATGTTGATATGAATTGCCAAACATGTACATTGGTCAACTTCCTATATTTCGTGCAATACTCTCAATAAGAGGATATCTAGGCTGATGTCGCCACTCATTGTCATATGCTGAGCTAGGTGCTCTAAGAGTACATCAAGAACAGTTTCGAAAATTTTCTTGCTGAAATTCTTATAAAGCCCTATCACTCCACAGTCCTCTGAGAATGGCAATCCAATTATATAACCCTTATGATCATTGAATTCTGTTCTGACTTTTAAACATGAACTTCATAAGTCCAGAACAATGAAATGATCAGATACTTATGCTATACTGGTTTGCAATCCAGTACCAAGAACCTCCATCCTGCTTCACCATCCTAAATCCTCTGTTGCCTTTCCCTGCCTAATCATCATCATTTTTCCATCCAGTGAGAAGGATGGAGAGAGTAAAGACGAAGGATGAGAGGAGAAATGGAAGGATATTAACCAAAGCGTGTAGTTGTTTGGACAAAGGAGGGAAAAGGTAAATGTCAACTTCCCAAGTCAGACAGGTTGCAAAATTCAAGTCAAGGAGGATAGAGATCCTTCCTTCAGGTCTTTTTATCCAACCAGACAAACAAGGGAAACATCTCATCCATCCTCCTTCTCCTGCTAGCAAGTAAATAGCTTTTTGTATCCAGGAAACCACAATAAACAACTGGGTTATTTTCTTGTATTCCTGACCAGAGAGCTTACAAACCATATTGAGAAAATTAGATTTCATTCATGTTCTATTTGGACAATGACGCTCATAAGCAAATAAATACTTGGCTTGCTGTTAGAACCATCCCGAGAAGTTTATATTCTTTTATCCACCAAAGCAAATATACAAATTTCACACACCTTTTATAGTTAAATGAAAGTCATTGCTTATAACACCTTTAGAAGCAGATGTTTTGATCGCGAACTATCATGCACTATCAAAATTCCAGTCATATTTTGCTGTGTAGTGTATAATCTTATAATAATAATTAATGATATCCATCGTCTTCTGCAATTCAATAAATGAACCAAGAACCATACCTGATCCAACGAGTTGAAATTATCAGGTATATAAGTCGGATGCTGCCTGAGTTGATAATTGTCGTCCATCGAGTTGAGATTATCAGCTATATAAGTCAGATTCTGCCTAGGTTGATAGTCTTGCTCCATCGAGCTTTCCGAGTAAGAAGGGGTTTGTTGCTGAAAATCATATTGATGATCATCAAAAGTTGATTCCCCGTTCCCCATGCTTAACAGCTTCTTTACCTATATACCATAAAAAGAAAAACCCTCAAAGATGAGATTCATTTTAGTTATATCACAGGGACATCAGCATTCTGAAGCTCCAAGAACAGATCCCTTAAAAAGAACAGAACAAGTTGCAAAGAATAACACACTCCAGATGGTTTTGCATCAACTCAAGTTAGTACAGCATAATTTGTTTTATGTACCACCATTTCAGCAACTCAGTGGTGGGAGTGTGACCAAATTATAAATCCAAAACTAGAAAGTTCACCAAATTAACACTAATTATAGAGCTAATTCCACCAAACCAACTATCAAAACCAAATAGATTAGATTCAACTCAGAATTGCCAAGAGCACATAACTTCAGTTCTATCGGGCTCTACACAAAGCCTACCTGACAGTTGATAATTTCAACTTTGGGAAATCAACGATAGTAAGAAACTACCATAAGAGGTTTAATGTAATAAATATCCATTGCCAATCCAAAATTTGATGTTTTTCGACAGCATGTACTTGAATTAAATTTGGCAGCTAGAAACACCAAAAAAAGAAAAAAAAGATATGAAGTTTGCACTTGATTTGATAAATTGTTAAAGTTGAATCAGCCAGTGCAAGTTCTCTTTCCTTGTAAACTTCTAGTAACCTGAAAGAAAACTACACGCATAATTTCCATCACAGACATATTTCTCTCTTCTTATAAATTATAAACCCAACTTTCCCAACAAGACCAACCCAAAATCTATATCTCCGCATTGTCTATCCAGCTAAAGGAAGTGCTTTCCATATATCAACTTATCAAAGACATAAAAAATCAGACAGAGTAAACTAAACCTTAAACACCTTGCTGCTTCTCAATTACTCACCAAACCCGCTAAACCAATTCCACCAAAACACCAAATCTTCAAAACCCATCAGCAAAAACATATCAAAATCCAAAACTTTGCATGAAAAGAAAAAATATTTCATTATCAAAGAGTGTGCATTAAAGTCAAACAAAATAAACCATGACAGCACGCAAAGAGAGATAAAAGGTTTTAGAAAGAGAGAATCACCTGTTATCCACAGAGGTGAGAGGAGAGAGGCAAAATATGAAATTCAAAGAGAGATAATTATAAGTAGCTTCAATGATTTCTGGTTATGCTTTCACTGACCCTTTTAAAAAGCTGAAGACAGAGAGAGCCGTGGGAAAAAAATGTTCAGTTCGGTTTGAAGTTACCTTATTTGACGATTTCTCTTGTATGTTGACTTTCCGCTTCACATTCCACGTTCAACGTCCGCTTCTCTTTCTCTTTCTTTTTGTTAAAAAATACAAGTAATTTTGAATCATGTAAAGTATTTTGGTAGTATTTGATATTGAATTAGTAATTGTTTTTCTAAGTATTTTTTATAATATATTATCATAATTTTTATTTATTTAAATTTATTGTTAGCATTAATACATCAAAATGATTAAAAAACTAATAATAAAAAACAATTCAAAGTAAGAATAAATAAATATTTTTTAAAATACAACTTCATTACAAAAATAAACATTGTCTTTATACAAATTCATATATAAACAAATTTGAAAACATCTCTTATTTTCAATAAAAAATAATAATATTGGGACTAAATTTCATATATTTAGCGAGTGTTTATTTTTGCGATGTAGATTATTTTTCAAAAACTTTTTTTTAAAAAAATAATATCAAAATATTTTTTCAATATTAATACATTAAAAGAATAAAAACACTAAAAATATATTTTATAAGAAAAACATGTATTTTTTAAAAACCTAAACACAAAAACTACCTTGCAATATCATCATTATAAACCTAAGATTTGAGCTCTATGTATTTACCAATTAGGTGAAAGCCTATAGTCTATTTTTATTTATTTTTAATCATAGTTTGGTGTATTGCTTAAGGAACTTGTAGGAGGATCGTGTTTTCTATCACGTTACAATGATTCTTGTTCTTAGACCAAGCAACATGATAATGAGTTAAAGTCTTAGGGATTCCCACATGCTCATTTGACTTTAATGCATCGTGGAACCAATCTCGTTTGCCTTCTTCGCATGATAATTTAAAATAAAGAAACTATTTCCCCTTCATTTTATTATTAATCACCTATTTAATATATTTACTGGCTCTATATTCCCGTGTTCTCATTAATCATATATCTGTTCACTTTCATTAAAAAAAAAAAAAACTATGAAGGATGGGTTTTTGCTCGTAACCTATGTTTTTTTATTTTTAAATTATTTTCATGTGTTGATATTAAAAATGATTTTTAAAAATATAAAAATATTATTTTAATATATTTTTACATAAAAAATACTTTAAAAAATAATATCGACTCAACTCTCTCGAATATTCATGTTCAAATCATGCAAAGATACGTAAAAGACACGAAAATGTGCATAAATTCGATTATTTAATTAGGTGGCTCGGCTCAAGGAAGAAGATGCATGCCATACAGACATTAACCACTACTAATTATAATTATAAGCACATCAAGAACCAACTTGTAAGCAAGTGATCCCCACCTGAAGAAAAAGAAAAGATCAAGTTGCTGGAAACTTTTGAAATGGAAAAAAGGAAGCAGCCGGGTGACCGGTTCGCAGATTCTTTTATTTCAACAATTTCATGTGGATCATTAAGAAATTAATTAAAAAAATTGAAAACCTTTTGAAGCCAAGAGATTCTGCAATATCAAGACTTCTTGTGCAATGTAAAGAAAGACCACTATGGAATTCTTTTATGACCTGCAAGAGACTTGTGTATGTTTATGTAGTGCTGATTAATTATATTTTGGCAGAAATTGTAATTTAAGGAAACAGAATATTTATAAATACAAAACAATTTAATTATAAAGCTAGACATATTAATCTATATGATTTTTTTTTTGGACAGCGTATGGGATTGCATACTCTATTAAGACTACAAGTATGTTTGGTATTGCTTTTGTTTTTATGGTTGAGGTTTTAAAAAAACAATTTCATGAAAAACACTTTTAACTGCGGTTCATAATAATTATTGCAGTGTTTGGTTAAAACTGTGGTTGAGTTTGAGGTTAATGAAAAGCAATTTCATGTGTTTGGTTATCATACTTTTCATTGTTTTTCCAAAAATTTATAGATACATTTTTATCTTTTATGTCAAATCCCAATTTTTAGGTTAACCCCTCTTCCCCCCCCCCCAATCAGACTTCCCTTGCTCCTTTCAGAATTCCCTTGCTCCTTTCCCTTATACATTTTTCTACCTCTTCTTTTCATTTGCCGCCAAACATCCGTGATATACTTAGCATTGGTTGGCTGATCTGTCCACTGTGGCATTGCTACCATTGCTACGAAGGGATGGGAGAAGGGGAGCAGTGGAATGTTCCAGAGGAGAAAACGTGAGGGATGGGAGGGAGGCGCAGATGAGAAGGAATATTGAAGACGTTTCAGGGATAATTTTCAACAGTAATTTTTGTACTTAATGAGAAAACTATTGTGATGTGTAAAAACTTGAAAACAACTATTAACTGTTTTTTTCCACCAGTGTTCGGCTCATATAATTGTGTGGACCCATGGCAAAACTTCTACTTCTCAAATTAACCAAACACTAAATCACTCAACTTATTTTCAAACTCCGATCCCACCACATTACCAAACACATTCTACATGCAAGTGTGTTTGTTATGGCAATTGGTTTCCCATCATGATTTGCAACACTCAACTTTTTTTGACATTCAAGTATATAGATAGAAATTTTTTCGATTTGAAATTTAAACAGATCCATATCACCTTATACTTAATTTTTTTTTATCAAATAGAATAAAGATGATAAGATTCGAACTCGTGATCGTTAGGTCAACAAGACTCTAATACCATATAAATGAATCATCTCACCTATTAGTTGACAATTTCAAAGCTTAAACTTTTAGGTAAAGTCTCATAATATGATTTATATCATTCTCTGACAGAGTTAGCCTTTTTTTTTTAAATGGTAAAAATTAAATAAACATAATATTGCTTAAACAATTATATATAATATCTTAGTTACTCTAGCATGCACTTATAATAAGATTACCCTTTATTTCTAACATATAATAATTTTTTTATATATGATTCCATTTTTTTGTCCACTTTTCTGTCTTTCTTTGTGAGCTTGTAAACAAAATAAAAAGAATCTACGTTTACGAGAAATAAAAATTAGTGATACTAGAAAAATAAAATAAAATAAAATGAATGAACTTTGTTCCAACAACAATAATAAACATGAAAAGGCCCATCATTGAAATCCAATTGGTCTTAGATCCTGGACTCATATTATATATTATCCATAAGAAGTTGGACAGACCAGCCCATTTTTTTGGGCCTGGTGCGCATGCCCAGGCCCGTCCTTCTTCTATTTTTCCTTCGATTTTCTCTCTCAATTTGCTGATTTTTTTTCCTCTTAGGTAAAAGAGGGTTGATGACAGGGAATTGGCAAATTCTCAGGTTTATAGTGCTTCTTATTTAATGATCCTTAGTTTGAACACGAACGACCCTTTTAAAAGATGATTAGAGAAGAATTAATTTTGATACTCGAAAATTGGCCCAATATTAATTGTCCATTATAATTTGACAAGAAATATTATTATTTTATTTTCTTGATGTATTTGACATCTGGGTCTTGTTTAAGTGACTCTTGAAGTTTTGTTTTTGTGTATAAATATGTCAAAATATTTTTTTTATTTTTTAAAAATTATTTTTGATATCTGCATATAAAAATAACTTAAAAACATCAATTTTTTTAATTTAAAATAAAATAAAAATCGAATTTATTCAAAAACGTTTGAAATGTAATGTGAAACCTCCCCCCTATCCTTATCATTAAATGAAGTTGAGTAATGATTGAACTGCCCATGGACAAGGAAGGATTTAGAGGAATTATTAGGTTTTACAGCAAATGGTAGTTTATTTTTTAGATGCTAAATTATGTAGATGGATCCCATCCTACCTCGTTATACGTACAAAATATCCACAGAATCCTCTTAGGATTCTAAATTTCACGATCATTAATCTTACATGTTCATTAGTTCAATAATTAACTATCATGTCGTTTATTGTGATCTTGTCAACAAAACACACACTGAAATTGTTTTCCTCTTTCGAATCTGCCAGCAATAAGATATGGGCAAAGATTAGAATCTTTTTCACGTGCATGGCATAGGTGAAGAACTTGTGGGGACAAGATGAATTTATGTGTAGATAGCTTGAAGTCGAGGAGACATGCAGACCAAATGCATATGATGAAGTTATACAAGCCTAGGATTTGTTTCTGTTTAACGTATTTCGATATTCACGGAAGATCTCGAGTTTAAAATATGACATGTATTTTTAATAAATATAAAATAATTGAGATTTTATTAGACCCACAAAATATATTTTGGATGATATGAGTTTTTGCGGCATCCAAAAACAATATACACTACTATAATTTGAAACACCTCCTAAATCTATCCACTTGAAGAAGAAATCATAATCCCACGTGAAGCTCTTTGTATTTTCTTGGATCCAGGGGGCCCTCTGGAGTGGCTCGGACGAGGGACGAGAAATGCAGAGGCCAAGATTGCTCATGTCAGGCGAGCGATGAAGGTGTATTGTGATGTCAATTCCTGAGATTTGGGACGCCATGCTCATGTAATCAGCTTATTGAAAGACACGAGCCGTTCCCTTTTCTCCACTCGGGAAATCGAGAGGTTCAATCTGTCAACATACATGAATGCTCATTTTGGCTGTGAATTGAGGTGGACGGATGAGTTGAAATTAAGATATTGTTTGTCATTTTATTTTAAAAATGTTTTTGAAATGTAGATAAAAAATTTATTTTTGTGTTTTTAGATTATTTTCATGTGCTGATATCAAAAGTAATTTTTTTAAAATAAAAAATTATTATTTTGATGTATTTCTGAATGAAAAATACATACAAAAATAATCTTAACCACATTCTAAGGAGTCAATAAATCAAGAGGTAATTTATATATAAAGATATGGACCCATAAATTAAAATATCGAAAATTAAGAGTTTAAACCTTAATTTAACTTGGTTGAAACTTGAAAGTGGTGTTATACATGCGAATCCTTCCGTGGTGGGCTCGTGCAGATTCTTAAATGAAATTCTCCCTCCCTATCCCAATTCTAATTAAAGAGTCAAATCATTTGAATATTATTATTATTATTATTATTATTATTATTATGGTAAAGTGATATTTACCCTAGATTCATTGCTACAAAGTGTAAACTGAAATTAAATTCACAACTCCCAATTAGTTTTTCTTTTTATGCAATTAAAAAAAAATTAAGCAAGTAATAACAAGCAGTCAACGCTAAGATTTTTAACATGGAAAGTCCAATACGAGAGGGAAAAAAAACCATATGATCGTGCTTCACCCAAAAACTTCCCTTATTAATAAATAATAGAATTAAAAAATGTTCTTCTTTTTCATCTAAAACTAAGGGATATAATATGCAACTTAGTACAAACAATTTATTCTTGAAATAGAACAAAATTGAAGAGAAAAAGTTGAGAGAGTCTCACAAAACTAACAACTCTTTTTTTATATAACAAAATGATCACCTTAAACATTTATAATCTTTGATCCGCCCATACATAATAATAAGATATTTGATACAAGGTTGTCCATGAGGTTCCAATCACCGTTCCGATTTTTCTATTGGAACTGAACGTTTTGATTTCGGAGCTTTTCGGCGTGCTGTTTCGAGGTTGTACTATTCATATATAATTAATTTTATATATATATATGAAAAAAAATTAAAATATTAATTTAACAAGTATAATTTAAATTCAAGATAAATTAACTTTAAATTATACAATACAAATACAAAGTCAAACAAATATAATCTCAAAATTAGAAATATCTCTAAAATTCCAAAATATTATGATAGTAAAATATTCTAAAATAAAAGAAATATTGATTTTGAGCCGGAACGGTACCGAGGCGTTCCGGCCGGAATTTAGCCGAAATTTCCGGAACAGATCAGAATTAAAACCGAGACGAAAACAACATCGTTTTATCTAAATTTTTTTAATGGCACAAAACGTTCCGGCCGAAACAGAATAAAATTAACAATTCTGATTTGAAACTTTTTGATTATAATAATATTTCTAGCCACGATAAATGTAATTTGTTTTACATATTGAAAATAGCTTTATGTTGTTGTTTTCGATGTATGGGGGCACGGATGTCCGCGTGGAAACTGCATGCTTTTATGCCACACTTCAATGCAAAATGGTTTACTCGAATCTTAATATATAATTCACACTCAATTTCTATGAATCTATTTGTAATTTGAATCATTTTATCGTTTGGGATTGAGGCAAACCTGTTTTTTTTTTTTTTTGAATTAATTTTTTTAATATTTCTGGATTGTGTTAATGCTAAAAACTAATATTTTTTTTTAAAAAAAATAATAACTTTAAAAACGTATTTAATTTCATGGATAGTGGCATTGAAAAGGGAGGTCACATGCCTTGTGAAAGACAAACAAGGTGTTGGAATTTGGAAACCGATAATATTTCCAAGACATTGGAAATAATGAATATTTGTCTTGTGCCTTCCTTTTGTGGTTTATTCAAATACCACACTAACTTCTTTCTTTCTCAACGGTCAAATTGAAGGAGTGTTTGTTTCTCTGTTTAGACCATGCTTTTCAATAGTTTTTTATAGTAACAATTTTAAAAACAATTGCCAAATTTAAAAAATAGCAATTCAGAGCATGAGGACCGGATTTGGTAAGAAAATCAATTTAAAAACTTATCTCAAATAGGGTAATTTTAAAAATCGATGAATTAATGGTAAATAGGGTAATTTTTATTTTTCAAATGATATTTTAGAGGTAAATTACTATGATATGGGATGAACACAACTTGTAATTTAACTTAAGTTCCATATGAGATAAAATAATAAAGTCAATACGCAAAATATTAACTAATGATAAACTATGTAAACTTTCTAATCGGGTAAATTAGTTATTTTAAAGGGAAAAAAAATAAAATAATGAATGATTTTACACGTGAAAGATGTTGATCGCCAATGCAAGGCATGCATACAATTGTGTTATTTTGATGAAAATATTAGTATGATTATGGATGGGAGTCCCCAATGAATTATTTTTAAATATTGAAAATATAAATTAAATAAAGTAGTACACAAATTCAGATTTTGGTGTAAAATTATACACAGCCAAATTTTATGTTATCAAACATAACTTTTAATGTGACCATATTTGATTGATTTAAATATAGACTTTATAATTGTTATGTTTATTTTTTTATAAAGTTAATTTGAAATTATTATATAGATAACAAATTTAATAAGTTATCATGGATTGAGTAAAGTTTTTGTTGTGTCTTTTATTCAATTGTTTTTTTTTATTTAATTGTTGACAATAGATTTATTAGAAATTGAGTTATATATATATAAATATTTGTTTTATATGAAGTTATAACAATCACATGAATTGTGTTGTGGGTTTTAAAACTTGAGCCTAAATATTTTTGGACCACGAAGATGACCGATCTTCTTTAAAAAATATTTTTTTCATTAATTGTTTTTCTTAATTTAATTTTATTTAAACACTTCTTCTTTCTTAAAAATGATTCAGCTTAACTATTATTTAAATAGTAAATAAAACATTTTATGGATTATATAATTTAATAACGCCTCAAGAAAATCATTGTAATTTATCTTCAACTGTTTTTATTAGATTTGAGATGAACCAATTGTATTTGAATGATTTGTTTATAAGAGCAAAAATCTCATGTGCTTATCATCCCGACCAAACCCCGAAGATAAACAAGATAGCTAAAACAAAATGTTCGTGGTGCATGGATATTTTATTTTTTCCTAGAAATATCAACCTTTTATTTTAATTATTAGTTAATGTTCACAATTGTTTTTATTAATTTTAATTTATTGTATTAATCAGAAACATTTTTATTTCTAGATTAATGGATTTTACGATGCCAAAAAAAAATCTCTAACACTAGCTTTATATTTAATTTTAATTTAACTCACAACATGACACGAGTTTAGTAGTTTCAATTAAAAGCTTTATTATAGAAACCGAAAGTTTTGACGTTCAATGGATTATTGACAATTTTATTGAACGTCTTATTGATTATAGAAATATCTAGGTGAGATGGTATCGGGAACACGCAATTTCAACAAGCAGAAGAGACGAAAAAGAAAGAGAGAGAGAGGGGCAGTGCATGGTAATTTTAATTTTGTTTTCAGAGTAAAAGTTATATTACAGGTTCAGTTTATTTTTTTTATTTACTTGGTGTTCTGCTAATTTACGAGCATCTCGGTTAATTTTATAGATTTTAAAATTAATAATCATATAAATTTTTAGTTATTATTATATTAGCAGCAACATGATTCAAATTTGAGATCGCGAGAGAAACAAACTCTTTAGTTTCAATATCTTACTATTGGATTATCCACTACATGATTAGCTTTTGTTGATATTAATATCGAGAGTTACCGAATAATTTTAAGGATAAAAATGTATTTTAACGTGTTTTTATTTTTTAAAAAAATTATTTTTAATATTAATATATAAAACATAAAATAAAATAAAATTTGAGATATATAAAAATACTATTTTTTTAAAAAAAAACAAACAGATTAAGTCGATCACTCGTCCCGGTTGCTGGATCCTTTGACAACCTTCCAAATATATAAAATTTCAATGACGGCCTCTTTGGCCTTTCCTTTCACCCTCTCCCTCTATTTTTCTTCTCTTTTTTTTTTTACCTTTTTTATTCTTGGCTAGGAATCTATTATTATTTGACACTCCCAACCTATTTTATCAAGAGCCCACGGAATTGGTTTTATAAAATTAGTGGTATCTCTCGTGCAACGAAACGAAGTTATCATAGACCAAGATAGGGTGAGTGAATTGGGGATAACGTAGCTCACTTATGTGTTACGTGGGCCTTCTTTTTGAACAATTTAATTAAATATATATATATATATATATTGTTTATTTATATTTTCCAATGAAACAAATAGGTTCCCAATAGACACTAATTCTCAAATTTGATCCAAAATATACACTTCATAAGATTATATGTTTCACTCATTTATCTATTCCACGAATTGCTGAATCCTCAATAGCTCTGCGCACAACACCCGATAAAGGAGATTTGATCAATTGGATTTTATAAATATCTAGTAAAATTATAATTTGTCTGGTTCATGTATTTGGGATTTTTTAAAAGGATTAATTAAGGAACCATCTTAAAATTAGTTAAATAGACCACGTTTATATATTTCTTTTTTCTATAATGTCACGAAATCATTTCAATTTTTAAAATTTAATTTATTCCAAGAGTAATTTTCATATTAATTTGAATACATTATCTTAAATAAAAGATATCGAAATAATTTTTATATTGGATATTAAATGGGGTTTGAAAAATAATTTTATATTACTCATTAATTAATCTACTTAAATTAAAGTATTTACTTTACAACTTTAATTAAAAAAGAAATTGAGATAAGTAGAACTTTAACTTCCCATTATTTAGCTAAAAAAAAACTATAATATCATATCATGTTAAAAAATATCTTTGTCATAAAATCTGAAAAGTCAGATGAGTTGTGGTTTGACGTGAACTCTCTTGACATCTAGCCACTGTGCAACTCTGGTTTTCTATATGAAATTCTATAAATTGCTCCTCTGAGACACCGCCCTCATCAATCTCTCTCCAAATGGACTCTACCTCTTCAAATCTTCTCCTGTCTCCCCCTCCATTTCAAAGAAAAGATGGAACTGAGGCGCCGGCTCTTTACTCATCTTTCCTGCAAAAACAAGCCAGCTTGCCCACAGAGTTCATCTGGCCCGTCGGAGACTTAGTTCACAACCAGGATGAGCTAAAGGAGCCATTGATAGACTTGGACGGAGTCTTGAAAGGTGACGAGCTAGCAACTGCTGACGCGGCGGAGCTGGTTAGGACTGCCTGCCTGAGCCATGGCTTCTTTCAAGTCACTAACCATGGTGTCGATACAGGTCTCATTCATGCTGCTCACGAAGAGATTGATAAAATATTTAAGCTTCCACTTGACAAGAAACTCAGTACCCGCAGGAATCCAGGGGATGTGAGTGGATATTCTGGTGCCCATGCACATCGATATTCATCCAAGCTGCCATGGAAGGAGACATTTTCTTTTGGCTACCACGGGGATGATGGTTCCGAGCCACTTGTTGTCGATTACTTCAAATCCGTATTAGGAGAAAACTTTGAACACACAGGGTAAGCCAGCTGCGTCTCATTACTATCTTGTCTCTTCAACAGCAGTATTCTTGGAGTAATTTTTCTTTTTTGGTTAATATATTGTTTGAAAAGCCCATCTGGCCTGCTATGGCTGAAGTAGTCTTCTCCCTGCTCCAGTATAGTTACTCTATAAATTAAATATAAATATATTTACAAGTTTTGATTATCAACTTTGATCCGATCGAGTCGTACATATGCTAGCTAGAGAGTCACTAGTTGACCCAAACATCAATGAACAAATGTTGCCTCCTCCTAGTTGATGAGATGACAAATTAATAAAATAAAACTCCATCTTCTAAAAAAAAAAAGTAACCCCACCCTTAAAGTAAAGAAACCCTAATTTCTCATGCTGGTTATGTTTAGTACGTTTTCTTTTAAACTCGCTCGAACATGGCATTGCTTTCTGAAGGTGGGTTTACCAAAGATATTGCGAAGCAATGAAGAAAGTATCTCTGGTTATTTTTGAGCTGCTGGGCATTAGCTTGGGAGTTGACCGCTTACACTATCGGAAATTCTTTGAAGATGGAAGCTCGATAATGAGGTGCAACAACTATCCACCCTGCAGTAACTCTAGCCTCACTCTCGGCACGGGTCCTCACTGCGACCCGACTTCCTTAACAATACTTCATCAAGATCAAGTTGGTGGCCTGGAAGTCTTCGCAAACAACAGATGGCAAGCAATCCGGCCTCGTCCAGACGCCCTAGTTGTGAACATTGGTGATACTTTCACGGTATGTCAATTTCCTTTTATTTTAATTGCAACATATATTAATATATTCTATTTTCACCACTAGTTCGTAATTTTGCTGCAATATCAGCTTTCTTTTCTTAAATTGCAAGAATAAGACTGGGATTATATTCTTAGAGTAATTAATGGGTTGGATTCGTGATCTTGGAGGGATCATTTATTAAACACAAACTCCATCACTTTTCTTTCTCTAATTATTAAATTAAATCTAAGCATGAAACAGTTACTGATATTAAAGAACAGTGTAAAATTATATTCTCAAATCTTATATGATCGAAATGATTATTAAAAATGCTTTTGTTGAAGTAGCAATGGATGATTACGATTGGTGTAGGTACGTAGTTACAACATCGATGCGAAAGAAAATTGTCACGTTGTGGAAGTCATGTCTTGATCAATTATTTCTCTTTTAGATTAAGACATTTGATTGTAGAAAAACATAGCAGCATCACCCACGATTCTGAAAATAAATTTGAAAGGACATGACCTTTTTTATATATATAGTAACTATCAGCTAGTAGCTTTTGGACTGTGGCTGTTTCTATAAGCTTGTCAACTCAAAAAAAGAAAAAAAAGCATCGAGATCCACACAAATCCAGTGGCCATCAACCCTCTTGGGAGAGGTAAAAAGTTTGCTCGAGGTCCAATCGAGTAGTACAAGTGAGTTTTTAGACAACACTTGCGGGATGCAAATATTGATGTCCTCATTAATGCATGCACATGCATGGCATTTCCGAACCCATGTACCATGCACATGAAGGGCATTCCTGGACCCATGTAACATACACATGGGTTATTTTGTCTCGTTTCTTTTCCGCTGAAAAGTTTTATAACAATTAAAAAAACATAAAACAACATATATTTTAATTTATTTAAAATTTCGTTACAGAAATTTCACCGAAATCATCGACCACCATGGTTTGTATCAGATAACATCATCTGCTGCTGCTTCTTTGACATGCAGGCTTTATCCAATGGGAGATACAAGAGCTGCCTCCACAGAGCAGTGGTGAACAGGGAGAGAGAGAGGAAATCATTGGTTTTCTTTGTGAGTCCAAAGGAGGAGAAGGTTGTCAGGCCCCCACAAGATCTCGTTTGCAGAGAAGGGCCAAGAAAGTACCCGGATTTCACTTGGTCAGATCTGTTGGAGTTCACGCAAAAACACTACAGAGCTGATGTCGCTACGCTCCAAAGCTTCATCCAATGGCTCCGATCCTCTAAACCACCACGCTGTTAGGAGCTTTGGATGCTTTTGATGATTGCTTGCCTTTATGGATCCTATGTACTCGCTATGTTCTATCTATGTTTTCTCAGTTTGGTACAGTTTCCACCAGCTTTTGTGTACCTTTCTGAATTTTCTTCCAAGAAAGAAAAATTAAGACCTGGCCAGTGCTCTACCCTTCGAGCATTCAGATATTTTTTGGTGTGTTCCCATTTCCATATCCATTCCCTTATCTCCACACGTTTATAGTTCTGGAAAAATGAACGGCTGCTCAAGTTTTACTAGGTTTTGTAAGAAGACAGAAACTAAAGACGATACAATAGACAAAATCTGAAACAAACTTTAATGTACCTTTTGGCCTGATTATTGGGAATTCCTTCTTAATAAATAGCACTGCAAATATAAAAATTTGGTAAAATAATTTCAAAAAAAGTTTAATGAAATATCACAGTTTGACAACACCATGCTTCAAAACGTGGCAAGATAGTTGTTGCTCTTATAATATTTAGTAAACATCATCTTCTACCTTAACTAGTTGTATGGTCGGATTCAATTGTATTAATTGGTCGACAATTTCACACAAAATTATAATTTTATGAAGCTTTTTTCAAATATGTTTTATGAGTTAAAATATATATTTATATATTTTCCAATTTGTAGACTAAAAAATAAAATTTAATTAAAATTTCAAAATATTATTGCACACAATACTAAATGATTATGAGTGGTTAGATGTGAGTGTCATAATCTGCTCTAAAAGAATTATATGGATGGCCTAACAGATACATGTATGGACTAGTGTAATATGTTTAGACTTAAAAAAAAGCTAGTCATGCTAGACCATAATAACAACTCAAAAATATCATAACTTTTGATTTAATCATTAGATCATGCTTAGATTTTTATATGAGTTTTTGGAGGTCATTTTTTTTATAGTAAAAATTGCATCACTATGTGGACTGTCAAACCTTTAGATATAAAAATTTCGATGAAACCCATACTTTGACAATTTTGAGATTTTCCTTGATATTTTTAGAATCGATCAATCAGTTTCATTGACCATTATTAAACAGTTGATCGGTTGAGACAGAAGTTTAGAATTTCACCTTATTGAACTTTAGAATTTCAATATTTACTGAGAAATCAACAAAAAGAGCTTGGTTAGTAGTTCACTAGTCGCGAAATCACACAAAAACACAAAACAAATCAATCCCATACATGGTGTCTAAACCCTCAAGCACTTAAGATAATAAATATGTATTGAGAAATATTGCCTCAAGATATTGTTTGTGGTTTATTTTTAAACAAAGTAGACATCTTTTAATGAGAGGGTGAACGAGATAGCCATCGGTGTTAAAAAGTGACCTTTATACACAAACTTAATTGGTTTTTCTTTATGCCATCATTTTCCAAGCCGTTAACCCTTACTTTGATATGTTTTTATCAAACCATATTTGATTTGCTATGGTTGAGCTGTTACATTTATTTTTTTATGTTTTCTTTGCAACCAAGAGAAAAGAATTATTATGTGTAATTTCTTGTTTTGTTGCAAACTTACAATGTATTGTGATTATTATATTAATATACATATTACTTTGTATTTAATAATGACATAAAAAATGAATAGGTATAATGATTAATATCAATACTTTGTATCAATGATATAAATTGTATTTGAGAAATAATAATGGATATGACTACATTTGCTAGATTTTGTGAAGTGTGTATAATAAGGCCTAATGAGTGTCTTAAGCCCAATTATTTTTTCCTTTATTAACATGTGTAAATGATATCTTCTCGTAAATGCATGTGTACAAGATATATTCTCCTATTAATGGATGTGTAAAATATTTTTATCTTTCATTAATACTATTAAGATAAAATGACTCTTCAACCCTTCTACTTAAGTAAAAGAAAAAGGTTCATGTATCTTTTGAGCTATCCAAATAAAATATTGTATATTTTATATTAAAAAACACTTTTATATCCATTATAAGAACATCTTGGTTTTTGGAGCTTAATGATCTCAGGCATATTTATAACTCTTTTTATCTATAAGTTTATTGAATTTATTATTTGAGGGGTCCTCAAGTTTTTTAAAAGATTATTTTTTATAGCTATCAAAATGCATTTATCAACAAATATAGTTTCTTTTAATTTGAAGAATAGGGTTATTTGAACAATTATATATATATATATATATATATATATATATAGATAGATAGATAGATAGATAGATAGATAGATAGAGAGAGAGAGAGAGAGAGAGAGAGAGATTTTCAAGTTGTTTTATCATTTAAGGAACCAACCAGCAGAAAACTTGGCCTTTATTGATAATTAACTCTTTTTGGTTAAATGGGTTATCTTACAAAGGTAGACAGATGGACTTAATTTGTCTGAATACATCAAAGCAGACTCAAAAAATGACCTTCAACATTAAAACAAAAAAAATCTTCAAGGAAGAGTCATTAATTTCACCTGTGTTCAGTTTAACACAAGGAAGAGAAAAAAAAATGGAACGACATATTTCAATGCATAGACATATTCAGGCAGAAACTATCCACTCATACTCTATTTAGTTTAAATTTAATTATCTCAAATTCGTACCTAAGTGGCAAAAACAAAACAAAACACCCATTTTTACAATAAATTTTGATGGGTTTGGTTCTTTTAATTCCAATCTTCTTATCTTTTTAAATTTTCATATATGAGTTTTTATTTTAGAGGTAATAATTTTATCTATTGACTCAAAGAGTTTGACATGATGATAGAGAACTTTTGATTTTCACAATAGGTCTTGAGTTCAAGTTATGACATACATCTCTTGTAAGAGTTTAGGATAACCGAAAGTTTTACCCGCTCATCTGGACCTATAAAATGTGTTTTCCGAGAAATGATATTTACTCACATAAAAAAAACTTCTCTATTAATATTCAAATTCTTAAGAACTAAACGAAAGGGTATATAACCTTTACGGAATATAGTAATAAAAAAATCAAGATTTTACAGAAGTACAGAGTAGTAACTCATTAACCCGTCGAAAATTGTTTTGTAGTGAGATGATTCTGAGTATGATATTTGCTGGAGCAGAGCGATGAGTTTGAATCTTGTGATGGGTAATGGAAGTGTATATAATTATTAACTTCAAAATTTATAAAATTAATTAAGATAAATACAAGCTGGTCCAGATATTTATGTTAATAAAAAACACGTTGGGTAGCACAGTACTGTTCATGTGTCTTCTCCTAACAATTTTGTAAATCAGTGCTGTCAAGAAGAGGTTTCGGAAATCGGTCTTTGATATGTGTTACGATTAGAAATCAGTTTAATCGGTCTTGGTGCCTCTCAGCCGCTGTTCGTTATTGTATTGACTCGTAAATTATATATATAAAAAAAAGAGACAAAAGAGAAGAAAATCATGTCCTTCAACGAGTTCAGGTCACCAAGATCCAAGGAACCTTAATTTAAATAAAATGAAAGCCTTCCATGTGCTCTATAAAATGTTCATAAAATGTACGATTTAATTACAGAAACATTTTGTAAGTAACTGCCAGCACTAGCACAAACAATGATCTGTAATTAAACGTTCTTGATTGCTTGTCTTAGATTCATAATTCTCATCAGCAATATACTTCAGCTGCTCATATTATTTACATCATTGCAAGATAAACTACCTCATTTATGGAGGCGACGAGCCAATTTCTCCAATACGTATACATTATACCAGAATATCTTTTTCATTTATGTGTAACAACAAAAATTCACTGATCATTTCAATATCTGCATATAGTTTCTTTCTCTTACCAGTGCTCGACAGGATCGACTTTGTCTTGGTGCTGCAAGTGTTTTTGGATGGAATTAGGGGAGAAAGGCAAGGGATATGGTTTATGATCAGCAGCCATGAAAGATGGTGGCTGAGATATAAGAGCTGCGGAAGAATATATACTGGTGTAAGGTGGTATGATCATATTTTGTTCTTGTTCTAGTTGATTCTGCTGCTGTGAACTTTGGTGTTCAATTCTCTGTTGCTTTGGAGCATTAAGCTTCTCTCCTTCAATCTCTCTGTATTTGCTGAGATACAATTTAAGAGGAGCAACGTAGTCTTCAAACCCTAGGGTTGTAATGGCCCAAATAATATCATCGCCATTAATGGTCTTTCTCTTCTCTCTTTGACATTTATCCGACGCTTCTCCGGTGACGAAGCTGATGAACTCGGACACGCATTCCTGAACTGTTTCTTTCGCATCTTTCGAGATTTTCCCATTTCCTGGAATCTCCTTCTTCATAATTCTGCCAACATTTGCTATGGGGAGGAAGTGATCCTGCTCTTTACTGTTGTTCTGATTGTTGCTGCTGCTGCTGCAACTCTTTAAACACGGGCTTTCTGGGCTTTCTCCACTGTGACCATCTGTTCCATTTTTATGGCTCTCATCTTCCATCTCTCTCTTCTGCACACACTCTGGCCAAAGTGTAAGAGATTGGTCTTGACTTTGATGACGTTAATGGTTGTTTTAAGGACTCAATAAATGGAAAGACGAGCAGGAAAATAGGCATGTGAAGAGGGGGAAATAAAAAAACTTGGCTGGTTTTTTAACAGATGGGCTCATTTTGTGGAGAGGGCAGTTAACTGTCATGACCTAATCTAACTTCTGTTCGAAATATAGATTCGTCTTGACTTTATGCATGCCTACCTCCATGATTGATTAGAATATATATTTTCATGAGTGAATAGAGCTTAGATTTAGTTGGTGGAAACTGGTAGTTCTACACACGTTGTTTCTTCTCAACCTCTCCTAGCTAGCGAGCTACTGTCAATTATTTTGTATCTTACGTTGTGATAGATCGAATCGAATCGAATCGAATCGACTCTCACCTTGGAATGGTCCAGTTGTTAAGATCTGGAGGTTCTGTTAATCAGGTTCGAAACGTAGAAGAAGAGATTTGGAATTTCTTGTAGTGAGGTTCGAACCACAACATTACTGTTGAAAAAGAAAATAAATAGAAAATGCTGTACTGTATGCTATTGTTTTTCCAAGCTAAAATGTGTTTGTAATCAAATTAAATATTGAATTTAATTTAATTGATTATCTATTGTATTTTATATATTTAAAATAAAATATTTAACGACATAATTTAATTCAAATCTATTCTTCGAAATGCTTATGAAAATAAAGTGGATATCAGATAGAAAATATGAAAGCATTGCCCCGACAAAACTAGTGTTGAGTCTCGAGAAAAAAAAATTGTTTTGAGGTTGAAGATGGTAGATTGATGATGGTGAGGTTTCAACTTGGTCCTTGGATAATGAAAATTTAAGAGTTTTAATTTTTGTTTAGTCCTTGAATATCTTGAAATCACAATTTTGCCCCTGGATTGTAGAAAAATTACAGTTGAGTTCTTGGTGATGAATAAAAGGTTTTCATAAATAATTGACATGTATCGGTGATTTATTATGTGATAACATGTGTAGTACTTTAGAATCCCCACTACTCTTATATAATTGGTGAATATTGATAATTATCTCAGTTTTTTTTTTTATCATTGTAATGTATCATGAGTAAATAATATTGAATATGCTAATGATATTAATACTAATATTTCTGTGATTATGAATATGAAATATCTCAATTAAATTTGATTATCTAATTTTTATTTGAATTGAATGATTTTGGAATGTTAGTTTGAAATGGATTGTAGAGTTATATTTGAGGAAAATATTAGTCTATGTGCATGGGGTGTTTGACACAATATTTCAAAAATATTTTTGAAAAAAATTAAATTTTTTAATTTTTACTTTAAATTTAAAAAAAATGGTGTTTTTAGATCATTCTCATGTGATGATGTCAAAATGATTTTAAAAAATAAAAAAATTATATTGATGCATTTCTAAACGAAAAATATTTTTAAAAGCAACTCCAATCACATTTCCAAACAGACACATTTAGAATATGATTACCTGGCTAGTTCGGGGTGATACTACCTTGTGTGAAAAACCAGCAAACATATATGTTATATTTGATTTTCTTACTTGTAATAGCAAGAGAGAGTAACATAACTTGAACTATATTTATGTGTTATCGGTCTCATGTTTCTATGGTTTATCTTTAAGATGGGGAAAACAAAATAAAAAAAGATACAAATTAACTTGTCAAAATAATGATCCAAGTAATGATATGGAGATAATTTTTTAATAGAATAAACAATAAAACAACTTCATTTAACTTTTTAGATCTGTGATTTTTGTCATGAGACTAAAATAACCCTATAGAAAGTAAATCAAAATAAATTATGAAATTTAATCTCTAATTGACCTTGTCAAACTTAATGTTGAACAATAAAATTTGTAAAAAAACTTTAATTAAAAAATACCACAAAAAACCAGTCACTTCAATTCGGGTTAACCCGTAAAATATTATTATTGGGTTTTAAGACTTCAATAACCTAATAAAAAACAAGTCATGAAGTTTAATTCCCTATGGAACACTATAAAATGATAAAATTAGAAGAAAAAGAAAGTCATCTAAAAAAAGTAAAAAAATTGAGTCAACAAAATTTTTTTTAGCAATGTTAGCAAGTGAATAATTTTTTTTTAAAAAGACCACGGTAATATAAAAAACAAATTATACAACTCGGTTTCTAATTGACACTCTTGGATCCAATGTTGAACGATAAAAAATGAGTCAATAAAAATTAAATTATGTTAAACACTATTATCATGAGATTAGATAATTTAATAAAAAAAACTAAAACGAATGATAAATCTAATTTCTGAACACTATTAAGAGCCCGTTTGGGACTGCGTTGCAACCGGCGTTTGCCGAAAATTTGAATTTGTTTTTTCATTTTAAATGAATATATTTTGGTGTTTTTAGATCATTTTGATGTGCTGATGTCAAAAATGATTTTTAAAAAATAAAAAAACATCATTTTGATGTATTTCGGCACGAAAAACACTTTGAAAAGCTACCGCAATTGCACTCCCAAACAGGTACTAAGAAATGTGGTGCAGTTTTTGACAAATTGATCTCTAGATATGGGCACATGAGATCATTAGAGTCATTATAAATGCAAAAATCATTGCCAAGTCCACGAGGAGATAAAACTTGAATAGATCTCCTCCGATATGAACTATCAATATAGTTAATCGTTCACCAACCACACTTGAGTTCCACGCGATGGTGAAGATGATTGAGCGCAATCAAACTTTTCTTTCATGGGAATACAATAGAAACAAATCCAGCTTTACATGTTTCAATATGATATTCCAAGACTTTGACTTTCGTCCAAACTTCTATCAATTGGACTTTACACTTGCAGAATGTTTTCTTAATAATAATATTACAACGAAAATTGGGACAGGAATCATGAAACCAAAAGATAAGTGAAAATGTTGGCGGGGTGAGGAGTCTAGTTATCATGGTACATCAGCTAACATGGAGATACAGACAGTTCCAAGAAATGTATTTAGCAACCAGAGCAAAAAGAATACCTAATCGACAGTAGATACCAAGAATGGAGGTGCCGCCACCTGGGCTGGAAGAATGCTTAAGCAATAGCGTAAGTGATCGTCTCTGACTCCTTGGGTCGCCAAGTGGATTTCTGAACACACAGCAACCCTTCATTGTCCTTGGAGTAGGTCATACTAACCTCCCAATGCATAGACCTTGCCATGTTCTCCAGCGCGTTGATGATCTCAATCTTGTCCCGGACAATGAGCTTCCCTTCCGGCCTGAGAATTCTATCAACTTCAGCAAATACAGCCACCAAATTGCACCTGTAAGATCCACAAAACATTGCAAAATTAGACGGCAGAAAATAGAGAAGCAGTGAGGTTTTATCGAGTTGAACTTCCAACAGCACGAAAAGAGCGTTCAATTATGGCAGCATACCTCTTTTTAACCTTGGAGAAGAGATGGTCTGCATGGAGAAGATCATAAGATCTTGGATAAGTGTTAAATGATTCACACCAATCATGATAAATTCCAAAAAGCCCACGTTCATAGATTATCGGTAGAGTATCTGGTGAATCTACTGTGACCACATTCATGACCCACACGTTCAACTCCTTCAGAGCTGCAGCAAAACTGCCAACATAACAAGATATCAAACCAAGGAAAAGAGCCAATATTTTCATTTTATTATATGATTTTGCAAAACAACCAAGCCCTGCTCAAAGGGAAAGGTGGGGAAGTAGATTATTCTCCATGCGAGCAGAACAAAGGAACAAGCATGGCATGAAAGAAAAAAACAAGTTAGCTGCGTATTTCCCATTGAAATGAAGAGGAGAATCAATCATTAAACATTTCTACAAGAAACAAGAAAAGCCATGCTTACCCTCCATAAACAGATCTCATGTCCATGGCATTTCTCACAGATGACCAGTTTAATCCAATTCCATTTAGATATGAATTGGAGACCACCCGCTTCCAGTGCTCATAATCTGCAGTGAAATCTTCTGGTGCGGGTTTACCATAAACTCCAACTTGGGAACTCAACATCCAATAAGGTGTTTTATCCAACCTTGCGGGCCATTGCTCTGGCCATTGAGACCCACGTTCCAGTGAATCTACAGGCGCCTTGTGCATACATGCTTGCAATGGCAAATTCCTAAGCACAGGAATAAAATAGAGTTTTATAAGTTATACACATTGTAATGCATGCTTGCTATTTCTAACAATGGAAATTTGATCCAAGAAAGATCACAGCACCTTCTTTCAAATTCAGTGATGTTCCATTTTCCAAATTAGCATGCAACCTCTCTTCTTTTTTTGTGGGTGCATAAAAATGTAAAAGAACATAGATTTCAGAAGATACACATGCATGGTCCAATTGTCAAAAGGCACATATTCACAGGGAGTTTTTAGCAGTAGGACATGGATTATTACTTAAAAATATCTGCTGGCTTAAGAGTAAAATTACCAGGCTGCATTAGGATCATCAGATGCTTTACAAAGTGGAGGCTCTTGTTTTGATCTTTTCTCATAGCAGTCATTGGAAGTAGGCTTCCTGTACGTAGCTACACCAACTCCATTAAGTGCATCCTTGTTAACAGACACAAGTTCCCAGCACATAGCTTTTGTTAGTTCATTCATGGCTGCAAACAATTCCATGAAAAGCACAATCTGTTAGAATCAATCAGCTCTCTAAAACATTAGTGCATATTTGGTTTAAAAAACAATCACCCACCTTGCCAAATTTCAACATCTTCATCTAGTTTCTGATAAACAGGAGTGGCTGACCACACAAAGAAACCACCAGGTCGCAACACACGATTCAGCTCCAGAAGAAGTTTACCGCCTGCATATGTCAATTGCTAAGATAAAACAAACTTATATTCTATATTTCTCTCTTTATTTTGTTAATTAAAACCAAGAAATCCCAGTTAAAATAGTTTCAAGAGACACTGAATCTTTTCATCAATCACTATGCAGTAAGCGAACAGGATCTGCAATCGAATGCTATGATTTTTTGAACATCATAAGCAGATGGACCAAATCAAATAATGCAGCCAGCAAAAAATAAAAGTTTGGATGTGCTTAAACCTATCTGAGGAAATACAAATTAAGTGCATACCTTCAATATGCCATGGTACTCTACAGCGTGCACAATGGACAGCATCAAAAACTCTGCCTGGGAAGGGAAGCCTCTTTGTTCCCATCACGGCAGATATAGCTGGGATTCCTCTTTCAAGAGCGAATTGTATTTGAGCTTCGTGCTCATCTTTAGGGGCAAATGACATTGCTAGGACATCTCTGTCAAAAAGATATCCTCCAAAGCTAGCAACTCCACATCCAACATCCAAAATCACACGGGTTCGTTTTCCCCATGCAATGTCAGGCACAGACTGCAGCATTAAATCTCAAAATTCATAATTGTCTCACAAGAGATTGACACGCAAAATTAAAGAAGAAGCCACCAAAAGTTTGTGCATGTTGTTGTCAAAATGCAAAAGGTAAAAGCAATTGAGAAACAAGCTTGTCAGTATGAAAGTGCTACTCTATGAATTTGGAAAAGTTGAAAGATGTTGTATTATCAAATACTTTTATCTGGAAAAGTTGAAGAAGTTGAAGGGTCAGCTCCTACACTGCAGCTCTATCCATCTTTCTTCCCTAAAAATAATCTCTGCATCTCCCTTCGAATTATTTACCTGTATTTCAAGTTTTTCAAACCACAAACTAAAGCCTCCAATACTATGCTGATATGATGATGAGTAATGAATTTGGTTATACAGTGCGTCTTCAATTTTATATCCAAGATACTGATCCATCAAGTGCAGTAGTAACCCACGTCTAGTCAAACTAGAACTTTATTGCTTAGAATAACCACCAAAATTATTGAAGTTGAATTTGAATTCAAGTTACTAATCTGTGAGGCCAAGATCTCAAGAGTTCTTGCCACTCGACCAACACCTTTGGAGCAGACTAGCAAAAACATATACCTTACAAAACTAAAGATAATGATATCTCTAATAATAATACAAAGCCAGGACGCACAATCATAATAGTAACTCCAGAATAATTGCAACCCAGATAAAACACACAAAAAAAAGGCATTAAAAATAACATATAACTGGGTTCACCTCATTTAAGAAATCGATGTAATGGAGAGCCCCATGCTGAAACTGGGTTCCACCACCAGGGAAAGTGAGGAATTCACCTGTAACTTTCACCCAGTTTTGATGCCCCTTATATTGTGCAAGCTGGGTGTGGGGAACATTGTGGTACCATATCTGCAGCAAAGCAGTCGATTAATCCAAAATTTCAAGAGGAATAGCAGACCGTCAATGAATTTGCATGAACCTATTGTTCGTACCTTTTCCCTGCTTGTAGGCCACTCAATTGGCCGTTTATATCCTTCAGGAAGCTGAACAAGACAGGTCGGAGGTTCTTCGGGACAGTGCCTCTCTCGATGTTCATAGTGCTTTGTAGATCGAAGACTCCCGATTGCTTGCAAATTGTCAAGACATGGGATGTAATCAGGCCCAGCAGTTACATTGCACAGTTTCCAATTGTACCCCTTTTGTTGGTTAGAAGACTGTTGGGTTTCCTTCTCGTTCTTTGACTCTGCCGCCTGAGTTGACCACGAACTACTCTGAGTGGAGGTCTCATTTGAAAGCTCTGACTGAGCCCCTGAAGGAAGTAACTCGCCTGAACTCTGGTTGCTGGCTTGCCCATCAGAACTTTTGTCGGACTCCTTATCACCTTTCTGATCAACATTCTCATCTATCTGATCATTCCCTGTTTCCCTATCCTTATCTTCACCAGCATTCTCATCTGATTTTGTTTCAGTCTCGTCAGTGTCAGGTTTCTTCTCTGTTGAACTCTCCTCGGAATCTCCTTGTCCAGCTGCATTACCTTCACTATCATCCGCCTTTGTCCCTCCATCTTCTGCATTGTTTACTCCATTTTGTGTCTCAGTATTTGAGCCATCATCCGACTTAGTCTCTTCATTAGATTTTTCCTCGGGCTTCTCTTCTGGCTTCTCTTCAGGCATACTGTTGTCACCTTTTGATGCATCTGGCTTCTCCTCGGGCTTCTCTTCTGGCAGGCTGTTGTCACCTTTTGTTGCATCCTCAGGCAAATCACCTGGGTTATCTTCAAATTGCTTAGTGTTGATTTCATTACTCTCGGTCACTTGTTGTTTCAACTCATTCTTGTTTTCCTGAGCAGGAACGTCTACATTTTGACCAGGAACCATAGGTGACGATGTGATCATCCATACCCCAATCAAGCAGAGACCCACAAACACCACAATCGTGACTGTTGAGCAGTAACTCGAATTATGTCTTCTATTGTCTACCCTGCTATAATTGCCTAACGCCATGCTCTACTATAGCCAATCAATTCTTAAAAAAAATAGCACCTGCAGAGCAAAGTTGAAACTCAAGAAAATCTCATCGCAGCACAGCATAAAAAGCATACATTTTGACACATCGGTCAAAAACTTCAAATAACATTTCATCAAATATTTAACACGCAAAAGTTGATTAGCTCCCGAAATAGTCAACAACATATCCAGATTCAAAAAATCGTAGAAATAATAGAAAAAGATATAATCTTCTGAACTTATGAAATGAAAATGGCATCGAACAAAAGTTGCCAAAAAAAAAAACAAATATTAATGCTAAGATCAAGAATGGATCGAATCAACTACCCTTTAAAAAAAGTTGACGAACTTTTAGCATATATAATACCAATCTTCGGAGGAAGAAAAAAAACACTGCTGCCACAAAACACAACATTACAGGCAAAACCAATAAAGATGAAACAAGAAAACAATTAAACAGTGCACATCTATATAATTAAGCCATTACAATGACAACCTTTTGCTATAAACAAATATTTACCACATTTAACTCCAGAAGGAACCCCGTAAAACCGCATATGATCCATTACACCTTAATCATGTCTCACATGTTTTGCAAAAAAGAAAAGAAACCCAGATAAACACTTGAAGGGACAATCTCAAATCAAGATTCAATGATAAATGAGCTGAAGATTATAAGCAAGTGAGAAACCACATTTAACGAACCTTGCGTTGATAAAATGAAGAGAAGCGGATCTGGGGTGTAAAAGATGCAAGCTTGTATAGGCTTATTTATTCATATTGATCCAAAACTGAAAGAAAGACAGAGATGGACATGTGAGGAGCTTGGTTGAATATATAAAAAGAAGAAGAAATCAGTTTTTGGTTTCGTTTCGTTAGTGCAAAACTCCTATAAACCATGTGCCAGGGAGAGGAAAAGGGACGGTCGAACAAGATACGGAAAGTGAAGGCCACAAGAATAGCCGTGAAATCAGCAACCCTGATGGAATTCCACTCCTACTTCTTAGTTCTTGTAGTAGAGTGGATGAGAGAGTTTTTCGTAAACTCAGTCCCTGTAGTTTAAAGAGATAATCACTTGGTCCTTATTGTTACTAAATTAGTGTGCTTTCAAATCTGTTTTTAATAATTTTCTTCCCTAAATTTATATTCTTTTTCGATTTTCTTTATTTTATGGAAAATATAAAAAGGTAGATAGGATGGGAAGGCATGACGATTAGAGGCATGGCATTTAATTCAGAGTGTCCTTGAATTGTTTATATTTATAAGGGTATAGTCTTGTTTATTTATTCTTAGATTAAGGTTTATTTCGTAATTAATATATTTTCCCACATTTCTCCTCTTAATTAAAACTATAATAAAATTATCTATCTATTTTATATAATAATATTATAAGCATTCACTTGCATAAAAAAAAAAGATAATTGTTTGTTAATCTTAGAACTCACTCAATGCCATCAGGTGGATGGTTGCATGGACGCTTTCTAGATCTTGAATTGATGGCTGATATTTTAGCTAATTGTTCCCATCGACAAAACTTGGGATTTTTAAATCATTAATAAATAGATAAATATGATGATAGCATATGTTAGTGTAGTTTATAAATAAATAAATAAAATATATGTTATTTTAATTATTTGAAATGTAAGCTTTTTTATTGTGTCTAATAATATTATATGAATATTTATAATATTACAAATATAACACCTACAACTTAATATGTTTGTGAATTTATTTTATTTTTATAAATATTTAGTTTTACCATGGAAGTATTGTTCTTGTATTAAATAAATAAACATCTTAAAAATAATATTTTATACCTCTAAACCATGGTTGTCAATATCGTTCCAGTCGCCGTTCCGATTTTTCTATTGGTATGGAACGTTTTGGTTTCGGAGCATTTCGGCGTGCCATTTCGGGGTTGTACTATTCTTATATAATTAATTATATATATATATGTGGAAAAAAATATCAATTTAACAAGCATAATTAAAATTCAAGATAAATTAACTTTAAATTATACAATACAAACACAAAGTCAAACAAACATAATCTCAAAATTAGAAACACAACCACAAGTTAATCAAAATAAGGAGGATTTTAAGGCCGGAACGGTACACTCGGAACAGTACCGAGATGTTCAGGCCGGAATTTCTGAAACAGACCAGAATTAAAACCGAGATAAAAAAACATTATTCCATCTCAATTTTTTTAATAGCACGAAACATTCATGCCAAAACGAAACGGTATTGACAAACTGCTCTAAACTACTTTTTTTTCATTCTGTGGAAAATTATCAAATCAACTCCCCCGCACGTGTTTAATAAGCATGCATAGAGAATATCGTGTGTGTACTCTGTGAAGTATCTAAACAAGTACCAACGGCCATTTACGGTCTGGCTATTTTAATGTACACATTACTTTACTATGATTAAATTTTGCCGCAACCTAGAATTTAAAAATATATATGGAAAGTATATTATTTTATACATATATTAATAGAAAGTGGTTTTTTTTCCTAGCATAATTATAAATTTTACAATTTTTCTTTTTATTTCTTATATTTTGAAAATTTATCACTGACATATTTACACCTCTTTTTTATCTTTATTCTTTTGTAATTTGTTTTTTATTTTTACTTTTTTCTTAAAAAATATTATATATTTTCCTGTAGCAATTGCCACATTATTCCATTATTCTGCTACTTTAAGCTCTCGTTTGGGAGTACGTTGCAACAGGCGATTCCAAAAAATTTGAATTTATTTTTTTATTTTAAAAACTGGTGGTTTGGTGTTTTTAGATTATTTTGATGTGCTGATGTCAAAAATGATTTTTAAAAAATAAAAAATATTATTTTGATGTATTTCGGCATGAAAAGCACTTTAAAAAACTATTGCAGTCACATTCCCAAACAGACACTAAAAATATTATATATTTTATCGGAATAAAATCGATGCCCATATTTTACTTCTCCACCTTACAAAATAATGACTTGCTACCTATCGAAAGAGCCTCGGAAATTTACCAAAGAAATGAGTGATGACTATATATAGATCTGATCATTGGCTATGATCGGCAGAGCCACTACTGGTATATAGCAGGCGGCATGGGCCAGGGCAAAAAATATATAATTGATTATCAAATTGATCATAAAACAAATAGATCACCAATGATCACTGGACTATAAAAACAATAGTTAATATAGCATAATTGTAATCAATGGATAAGGTGTGATGTTAAAGAATTTATAATTTGAAGAACAGGTCTTGAATTCGAGTAAGGATATATATTTTTTTTATAAAAATTTGAAACAACAAGAGTTTTATTTACCCACCTGGACCTACCAATTAAATTTATAATAATATTCGATTAAATGAGATAATAATCATTCTGCCATAAACACTTTTGATATATAATAATCATGATATTAATTATGATATGATATTAGTACTGGTTGCATCATGGTGAGTGGCATGAACCCTATGCTGAGCAAACACAAAGCTGTATAAAAAATGAAGAAAGATTATTACTTTCTCTTTACTTATTTTAAATATCATGAGATTCCCCTGCCAGATATTGCTTAATAATGCAATATCCATGACTTTTTTCCTCGGACTTTCGAATTCCGTGGTATAAATTATATTCTAGAACTTCATTTAAGAACTTGAGTTTTTAGATGAGATGGTTTCTTAACATGATATCAGGGTTTTATTGACTCAATGATCACGAGTTTGAATCTCACTATCCCCCGTTATATTTGATAAAAAAAATCAAACATAAAATAGTGTGAATCTGTCCGAGTTTTAAGCTCAATAAGTTTTCACTTAAAAAGGTATTAGAGAATAATATAAATCATATTACTAAAAACTTAAAATTTTAGATAAAATAATTCCTTAACACTTAGCTCATCTGATACATATTAATCTTGAACAAAATAGTTTACCTGCAAAAAAAGGTAATCAAAACACAATCCTTGCCAAAATGTTTTGAATGTTAAAGATGGATGGATAGGTTGGTCGCACAAAAATGAGAATTTACTTATATGATAGTAATTATTTCTTGGCTTATAAGAATAATCATATAAAATGGATAGGTTGAGTTGTTGGGAATTTCCATACATGTAGGATGACAGTGCCGAGTTTTCATGAAATCAACACGTAAAAGGTTTCTTTGAATGCATGTTATTCATATTAAAAGTGTATCCTACAATAATATAAGAGGTCGTGTTTCTTTTTGTGGTTAAAATTATATTTAGGCGTGTTTTAAATAATATATTTAGCATGAAAAAGTATCAAATTAGTGTTTTTCATTGATTTTGATCTACTTATATTAAAAATAAAAAAAAATATTTTAATATATTTTCAAATGAAAATCACTTTTAAAAAATATTGAATGCGACCATTACAATCACGAAGCTCAAGCTATGCATACTCTTACAAAATATATTACCAAAAATATTCAAAAAATAAAGCTCACGCAAAAAAAAAATGTTGAGCATACTAACTTGAAGTGTAGAAAAGAATTCCTTTTTAAAAAAATGCACAAGATCATTCAACGCACATCATGGACTTTAAAAGGTCAAAATAATGAGAGGATGAGTTTCAACGACCCGATGAATAAATAAATAATAATAAATATAAACATATGAGTCCAATTATAATGTGAATAATTTAATATTCATTTAATAGGTTAGTTCATGGTAATTATATATAGATGAATATATAAGCATATCACTAACATATTTATCATAATTCAAACATCAAAATCAGAGTACCACAAGTCAAAAAGATTAGACATAAGAAATGGAGGAAGAAGAAAATGTGTTCAATGAAAGAACATGTTAGGTATGTGTTCAATGAAAGAACATGTTAGGTATAACATCAAAACCAATTGATGTAATGCCTTATCACACAATCTAGTGTCGCCATTGACTAACTAGAGATTTATATTTTTAGTATGTGCACATGGACTAGATTGCATTACAAGTATGGATATTCTAACTTGTGTGGCTCAAAAAATCATATGAGATTAACATGCAATAATCATATAATTTGGACAAAACAAATGATCACATGAGCAATGTGTGAGACTTTTGAAGTACCAAAAAATATTTTATTGTAAAATACTATTAATTCCCAATTAAAAAAACCATAAAAACTTGAAAACACATCATAAGTAAAACTCAATTTTATATCAAAATCTAACATAAAAACTGTTATTTATACCATGGACTAAATTGAAAAATTTAAAATCTAGAGTCAAAATCACATTTTTCAAATTTCATTGACCAAACTGAAATTTCTCCATCTTCAACCTCTATACAGTTTTCCCATTCAAACATTGAGATTCCTAAGGTTTTACCTTAAATAAAACAATATATATATATATATATTAATTATTCAAAATCAGCTGCTAATTATTCATAATGTATCTTGATAGATGTTCATATGCATATATAATTACTCACACATAAATTAAATCAACAAACCTCTAATGTTTCAACTATCTCACGTGAACTCTAATATTCCCAATAACCTTATTATATAAAGAAATAAATTGAAATAATAAAATAGAAATACATGAATAAAATTTACTCAAAGAGAGTATATAATCATTTGACAACGTTGGGGTTTGCAGAACAAAATTTGCAGAAGAGGAAGATACATGACAGAAAAAGCTTGAAAGGGAGAAAGAGAGAGAGTAGCTCTCAGCTAAAAAAGAAAAGGAAGAAAAATAAACCATGGACAACTTCTTTTTTTGTCTAGAAAAGAAATACGGGCCTGGGCTTAACAACAAGGTTTTATTTTATTTAACATTGGATTTAAGGTAAATTAGTTTTTATATTTTTTATTATATAATAAAAAAATAGTTTTTTTTATGTATATTTAGTTTTTTTAATCCAATCCTTAAGATGATATTTTTATTAATTTAATTTCTTATTATTGAATTGATAATGAATTTTCTTTATTTGTTTATCAAATAATAAGATAAAAAAATTAATTCAAATTACTAGTCCATGACTCAAGTTATAAATTTAGCGGTTGACTAGGATGAACCTGAATTGTTTTATTTGAGTCTGCCTAGCCAAAAATGTCATGTTAGTCTAATTTTTGTACAATTTAATTAAAAATTAAAATAAATAAAATATCAAATAAAAAGTTTTCAAGTTTGAATTCCAGCACAATAAGACGTCGAAGTGTTCCTAGCAGGCGGTTGGTCGGTCAGTCCCGTCTTTTTCTAACATGTTGATTTGAGAAAGTGGAGACATATAATTTAATTAAAGTCAACTTTGTAGTTAAGTTAAATAATATATTTATATAATGAAATCAGGTTAAACCAGTTGATTTTTTTTTTTTTATATATATATATATATATATAAATATAAAATAACCTAACTATGATCCTACGTCGCATTATGGCATCTCATCGGGCAATGGCCACTGTGTGATACCCCATTTTATGCATTATCTAAGTTAATATACATCTCTGATAATAATGCATATATTTTATTATGTGCTGTCCACATATCCTAATCTATATAGAAATAATTATTTTATTTTTATCTTGTATATCATTATTAAACACAATTCTATATAATATTTTTTTTTGAGTGTCTTTATCTCTTCTATATATATATATATATATTTTATTTTATTTTATTTTATTTTATTATATATATATTTTATTTTATTTTATTATAGAGTTACTTATATTAGAATAAAAGAATCCAGCTTGGTAACGAAGAAATAGACCGTTTTGGTCTAAGATACGATAATTGAAGTCCTTTCCCCGTCTCTGTTCATTCATGCCCACTTTCCTCTCTTTTTCACCTTAAAACACACACACAAGAGACTCCCCGCTCTTCCCAAAACGATCCACGAAGGGGCATAATGCTCTCTACCTCTCACCACAGCACACAAGTGTCAACACATAATTAGGCCAAAACCAAAATCTCCATTCTCTGTTCTTTCTTTTTGGCTGGTTGTGGGCCTCTCTCTTCCTTCCTTGTGTTCTATATTCATTTCTTTGCTATTTGCAGTTGATCTCTGTGAAGAAAAGAGGGAGGTTCAGTTTAGCGGATCTGTGGATCATTACAAAAAGTTTGCCAATTTAGAGGAAGGAATAAAACTGGAGGAAAGAAGAGAACTGAAGAGAGGAGGAGGCTCTAATAAGCTGCTGGGTGTGTCATCCATCATATCAGGCTCTTGTTTTTCGTTTTATTTTTTTATTTTTTTGTTTTCTGTTCTTCACATTTTTATTTTCATTGTACACATTTTCTTTCAAGTTTATTAGGGTTTGTTTCTTATCTCGAATAGAATTCTGGGTTGTTCCTTTTTAGTGGTTACACGCATTACTATTACTATTACTATTACTATTATTATTACTTTTTTAAGAAATTATATTTATAACAATAATGCCTGTTTAATGGAGCTGTGGACCTTGATTTAAGACCTTTTTTTTAGAATTCATGTGCTAATTAAAGTGTAATTATTTGGAACTAAATCTTTTTTTTTTTTTTTAAATTTGGTGGCTTCATCTTATGACTGAATGATATTTTTTGCTTCTTGCAGAAAGTCTACATTTTGTGTGATTTTTGAACTTCTAGGAATTGTAGACTTGGAAATTTTGTAACTTGACAGTTTCTATATGTGATTTTGCACTTTCTGCCTCTCTTTTTTTCACCAGTTTGCTATGATTGCCATGAAAGTTTTCTGGTGCAATAGTGTTCTGGTCTCTAAGTGGGTGATTGATATGTGGAAATTTATATTCAATTTTAAGGGCTTGTAATTGATGTGAATGGTACATGTTTATCAATGAGATAATGGAATGTAATAGCTCAACTTGTTTTTATTAATGAGTGTTGTGTGGAAGCTCATATAGGGAAAAACTCTGTAGATCTTGAGTTAGCTGTATTTGAAACGGAGAACATAGAAGCACGAATAACCTAATGTAAATGATTGTTTTTTTTTTCTTCGCTTGACCTGCAGCTGAAGCCTCCTGTAAGACAAATGGACTACCTGTGGCATCATAAAGTGGATTTTCCTGAACATTTTCAACATTACTGATTTTTTACTACCACTTGGAATGATTAGAAAACAGTGAAATCTGCAGGATTTGTGCCCTTTGCTGTGTAATAGAGATGAAAGGAACAAACTTTCGTAGATTGAAGGGGAAACACCTTTCTGTTACTCTGCTTGTCCTTACTCTTACAACCATATTTCTCTGGTCGTGGGAAAAGAATCCCTTTGTTACTACTTTGCGGTCTGCGCAAGAGCAGATCAATTTCCACACTTCAGGTTTTGCTTCTCATTTCACTGTTCATATGGATATAAACACATTTTATTTGCGTGTGTGCATGAAAGTGGGCATTAATTATTGATGATATAGCTTAGTGACATGATTGCTTGATTACCTTGTTTTTCACTTTCTGAAAGATAGGAACTCTATAATGAATATGAAGTATCAGAGGTCTTCTAGGTGGATGTAGACATGTCCTTACCTTTTTGTTACAAATCTTGATGGTACATAGTTGTTAGCTAGAAAGTTTACCTTGATCTTATTTGTCTAATTGTGTTTGGCCCCTGTCTAGAATTTCACATTTTCTTGAAGTGCCCATACAATTGAAGATGCCCCATAAAAATGAAGGTAAAGATCTTGATAGAAGTTTTTGCTTCAGCATCTGAGAGAAGTTCCTTGCTGAAAGTGATTTTTTATGGTTCATTTCTGCATTTTCTACTTCTAGGAAAACTGCCAAAATCCTTGATAAAATTTATTTCTAGAAAATGCCAAGTGCCTTTTCTTTGACATTGAGATCCACCAGTAGAATGATTATGTTTTCCTGGGGGGCCTAGCCAATTCCTTTTTTAATGTTTTCTGATTCATCTTTCATTAACCCCAGATTCCCTAATTTTTCCCTTTGGTCATTACATCTAAAAAGCTATGGTAACCTCTTAAGGTAAAATATTTCATTTGGATTTTGGTAGCTTGATTGAAACATGACTTAACATGAGTTGGGAGGTGTCATAAGACCCCATCACCTAGCATTAGCATCATGTACCACAATAGCGGGAGACAGTTATTTCTACAGTTTTCAATAGCAATAGTTTGATATATGCTGTAGATGGTCTTACATATGCTGGAGGAATTATCGTTGATTTATTTAGGTAAGGGCAGGATGGTGTGGAGGTGTGTTGTGATATTGAAGGATTATTCTACGGAGGCAATCGATATGTTGCAATGTTTTTCCATTTCTTGCTGTGTTTAGTTGGACGTCTTTGTGCCCCCATTTTCATCATTCATTCTCTTTTCATTACATTTATTTATGGATAGCTCCAAGTAGAATAAATGACTGGAATAGTGGAGGACTATCCTATTGATATTTGTGTATGGTGTTGAGATTGAACTAGATCATGGACCAGACAATAAGATTTGTTTTGGGCATAAGAAGAATGACTTGTAAACCAGGTTTGGTTTTTTTATGTTGTATATCTTGCTGGTTGAGTTAATTTTCATTTTTGCTAGTGATGAGTGTTATTGAAATCTTCTGTGCACCATATAAAATCATTATGTTGCTTAACTTTGTTTCTTGGTTATTGGCTGGCTTACTCTTTTTACCCCTGTTCTGTCTCAGAGTTTGTTGTTCATACTCCCAAAGGCTCTTCTTTTGATTCTTTGACCCCAAATGAGCATGTTCAGGATTCTAATCCTACAAGATCAGAAGAATCTCAAATACCAGAAAATGAATTTGATGCCTCAAATTTTACCAGCTCAGTTGTTTCTCAAACAGAGGATGGTGATGCAGATAGGAAACCGTCTTCTAAGATAAAAGGTAGAATCCTTTTCATTTATATCCATAAAAGATCATTTCTAATAAATCTAGTAACTCTGGTCTTTCCATTCTAAAATCACACTGTACTTTTATACTTGGGCACTACCATATAAAATCACGATGTTTCTTAACTTTTTTTCATGGTTATTGGCTGATTTACTCTTTTTCCCCTTGTTCTGTCTCAGAGTTTGTTGTTGATACTCCCAAAGGATCTTCTTTTGATTCTTTCACCCCAAATGAGCATGTTCAGGAAACAGGTTCTGATCCTACAAGATCAAAAGAATCTAAAATACCAGAAAAAGAATTTGATGGCTCAAATTTTACCAACTCATCTGTTCCTCAAATGGAGGATGGTGATGCAGATAGTAAACCGTCTTCTAAGATAAAAGGTAGAATCCTTTTCATTTACACCTGTAAAACATCAGTTTTAATAAATCTAGCAACTGTCTGTTTGGGAGTGTGATAAAGGTTCCTTTTCAAGGTGTTTTTTCGCTTAGAAATGCATCAAAATAATACACAAACACATAATTTTATCTTTAAAAGTTCAAAAAATTAATTTGAAGCTAAAAACAAATATTCACAAATTTTCAAAAGTATGGTTGGACCTTAATACCAAACACCACTTTGGTCTTTCTGTTCTATAATCACACTTTGTATACTTAGGCACTTATTAGATGATTGAAATGGTTGTTTAAATTACTCCCTTGGTGCAGTTAGAATAAGAAATATATATAGTTTTTTCCAGGGACCATGTTACCTGTTGGCTAATATTATATTTCCTTACTGTTTTGGGTGCTTTCTTAATTTTGTTTTTGAGTAAACAATTTTTGTTTTTGTTCCACAGTGAACTCATTATTATTGCAGCACTTTTAGTGGCATGATTTATGTCTGATTTTTGTTATACTATCCTTAGAGATGCTTCTTGTCAAAATCCTTTGTTGTACCATCTTGCCTTTCATTAACACTACTTGTCAAGAGTTTGTGACATTCTTCTCATGTTCAGCGTAAAAAATATTTAGTTCAGTCTATATGACCTATAAGAGTACATGAAAATGCATAAGACGACTTACTTTGTCCTTATTATCCTTGTTGGAGCATTGGGCTTCGAACCAGAGACCAAATGGGTTTATAGCATGCTAAAGATAGAAGGATCTTGGAATCCAAGTGAAATGCTGAGTTTAATGATATTCATGCACTCATTTTACTATTTATTGTTTTGGTATTCTAGTGACAATTATATCTTCTCTTTTTGATATACTGCTGGCCGAGGCCATCCCATTATTTGCCATATAGCCTTCTAAGATATTTTTTGCAGTTTGATGGGATGTTAGGCAATAGAAAAAAAGAATGGAAAGTGGAAAGAATGGAAAAAAAGAATCAACCACACTGATTATCCTTGTGAATGGTTTATAGATTTGTTCTATGGTGGAAACTATGGCTAACTATATGACTACTTAGTAGGGTAATTTAGAATGAGAGTGAAACTAGTAGACTTTTCTTAATTTCATTAAAATGCAAGGAAGGAAGGTCTTATAATACAGCAATAATTTTAGAAATCAAAAGCATTGCAAGTAAAAACAAACATGAAATTGAGAAGCTACAGTAGGGCTGAGATGATATTTGTGGGGTCTGGATGGCTTGAGTCATTTAGTGGGATTGTTCTCCTATGATAACAGAACAATGAATGACAACGATAACTTGAAAATACAAAAGAGACTGGAATAGTGAAACTACACATTGAAGTTGCAAGTCTCCTGTCTGTTTATGAATCAATAACTGTGTCATGAATCTTTGGTGCACCAGCTATGAGTTATGCATGCTTCAAAGTCTTATGGCTGGTTGAATTTAAGAGTGTTGTCTTCTTTTCAGACTGCAATTATTCCAAGGGTAGATGGGTTGCAGATAGCAGGCGGCCTTTGTATTCTGGTTTTCAATGTAAACAATGGTTATCTGAAATGTGGGCATGTAGACTAATGCAACGGACAGATTTTTCCTTTGAGGGATATCGATGGCAGCCAGAAAACTGCAAAATGCTGGAGTTTGAGAAATCTGCGTTCTTGAGAAGGTGCGTTCTGTGTTTTCATGTTTCATTTCTGAAAGAACATGTGTTGTCATGTTCTCTGATCCATCAAACAAAAAGGTCCTATGTTCATTTCCCTGATTATTATTGCATTCCAGGATGCAGGACAGAACAATTGCTTTTATAGGAGATTCGCTGGGCAGGCAACAATTCCAATCTTTGATGTGCATGGCATCTGGTGGGGAATTGAGGGAAGATATTGAAAATGTGGGAAAAAAATATGGTCTTGTTAAAGCTCGAGGAGCCATTCGTCCTGATGGCTGGGCTTATCGGTTTTCAAACACCAATACCACCATTTTGTATTACTGGTCAGCAAGCCTTGCTGACTTAGAGCCTTTGAACATCACTGACAAAGCGACTGATGTTGCTATGCATCTGGACCGTGCACCAGCCTTCATGAGACGATTCCTCCATCAGTTTGATGTGCTAGTTCTTAATACAGGACATCATTGGAACAGAGGGAAGATAACAGCGAACCGTTGGGTGATGTATGTCAATGGGAAGCCCCTTAAAGATAGAAAACTCTTGGAAATTGGGAATGCCAAGAATTTTACAGTGCATAGTGTTGCCAGGTGGCTTGATTCGCAACTTCCTTCTCATTCCCGACTTAAGGTTTTCTTCAGGACCATCTCACCAAGGCATTTTCGTAATGGGGACTGGAACACTGGAGGTAATTGTGACAATACCACTCCTTTGACCGGAGGAAGCGAAATCTCACAGGATGAATCGAGTGATCCAGTTATTGCGGCTGCTGTCAAAGGAACAAATATCACACTTTTGGATATTACTGCTCTCTCTGACCTAAGAGATGAGGGCCACATCTCAAGGTACAGTGTTAAGGCAACAACAGGTGTAAATGACTGCTTGCATTGGTGCCTTCCTGGCATTCCAGACACATGGAATGAACTTCTTAGTGCACAGGTATAGAGTCAAGCACACCAATTAAGATAAAGATGGACAGTTGCTGAGAGCTAGATACCAATATGGGAAACTTTTATCATCAACTTTTTTTTTTGATACACGTCGTTTTTTGTTACAACTATCTTATTGATTAGAGTAGAACAGGTGAAGCATCTAGCCAGTTCTGCCCCTTTTCTCATATCCATAACAAGAATTGAATTCTCGAATTGTAGTCTGAATCCACGTTGTAGTTGCCAGCTAAAGCTGGCAAAGCTCGAAGAAATAGTTTCCATTCAGGAGTTGGACATTTTCTGAGGGATATTGTATGCAATTCACTATTGTCTCAATACAATAAAAGATTTACCCAGATTCCTAATTTGTGTCGAACCATTTAGCTGTTGTAGTCATGCAAGTCATCGAGCGGACCTGCTAAGCTGCTAGACATTTTGTAAATTGTATGACTTCTTTCCTTCATCATTTTTTAGCAGCTAATTTTGCAGGTGTTATTAGACCAAACATGTGTGAACTAACTTATCCGTTTAAGAAATTTTTCAATCTGAATTTTGATGTTCTCGCAGTCGCGCATGCTTCCTGTTATTGTATTCTTCGACAATCATGTGCACCAGCCCCCCCTGGCGAGTCTATGCCATGGTTTTTAACATAGATATAAACAGGCCTACTTCGTAACCTATCAGCCTGTAATCTAATTAACATAACCAAGGTGGAATGATACTTAACAGGTCCAAGTCCGATGATTATTTATTTATTGTCTGAATTGATGTTTTTTTTTTTTTTATAAGAAAAACATAAACAATATTTTGTTAAAAGTTACAGAACTAGAAAGTGACGTGGTTGATAATTCTTCAACACCACATGAGATAGTTATTGAAGAATTACAGGAAATGGAATTTAAATCTAGTAATCAAAGAATGGGGCTTCGTCAATGGCTACTGAGTATTAAAAAAGAAGGCAGCAACCGGAAGTTGCTTCCACCACTTGGAGGAAAAATCAAGCACCGAATTTCGGCCTGTTTCGTGAAGAAGATGAAAGTTATGAGCCAAAAAACCATATTACTTCTTCTCTTCTGCTCTGGTGAGACCTCCTAGATGAAGGTTACGGGGGGATTCTGTTGATTGTTTCTTTTTCTTGCTGAGTGTACTACGTTAATGGAAGTACTATCCATGTTATATGTATATAGCACAAGAAAGGATCTCTCATAAAACTTTGTAATGATCGACTAAGCTTGCTGCAATCTATAAGCATGATCATGCAAATATCAATCAGCCTTTGTCCCAAGAGGCGGTGTCGTTTGGATTGTGGCAATCCATGCATGTTTTATCCCTCCCATCTCTCTCTGAATCTTCTTGGCCACTGTTATAAAATCGGACCATCTAAGCCGGGTTGAACCCAACATATCATGGTCCTGATTTGATAAAAATTAGAGGGAAGAATGATACGGTTTGATTCAATCATAAACTCGGGTTGATTTGGTGAAATATAGGGTCTGTTTGGGAGGGCGGTTGCGGTTGCTTTTGAAAATACTTTTCATTTAGAAATCATTTAAAATGAAGAAGAAAAAAAGAAGAAGAAGAAACGGCGTTTGAAACGCGTTTCCAAACAGCTTCATAATCAAACATGTTTTTTTTTTAAATAATATTTTTTAATATATATTAAAAAAAAGATTATAATTAAACCGAGTTGACTGCCATGATGTGCACAACATCAAAACAAAAGGTCTGTCTGCTTAGTATAAAAGATAGATGTTATATATAATTATAAAATTATGATTATATAATTTAGAAGTAGTTATTTAATATTATTGAGAATGGAAAATTTAATAGTTTGCTAGAATCTGAATAAAAAAATATTTTAAAATAATCTGAAAATCATAAAAAAATAATATAAAGAATTGTTTCTTAAAACTTTTGCAAAAAATATTTTTTAAAACTAAAAAAACAAAGAGGTTGTCACCCTCGTTAACTTGAAATGAAGTTGGCAAGAACTCGAATTAATTCATGATTTATGTGGGCCATAATAGATCTATAAAATTGAAATGGGCCATACCGAGTAGTAGTATTTCGCCCGAATATTAAAATATAAATCGGTTTAATTTTCAAATGTTTTTTAAAAAGAGAAAAAGAATGGAGTTCAGCATGCACAACTGCAGTGAGCTTCTTTGACACGAGAAGTATAGCAGAAGCTTGCTTGGATACGGAGAAAATAAAAAAAAAAGTCTCTTTCTTTCTGTCTCGAATTACTCTCAGGTAAATTTCTCATCCTTTCCCTCCCAAGTTCAAAATTTACAAATTTGTTTGGTTTCCAAGATTTTTTTTAAAATAACTTAACTTTAAACTCCCTGTTTTCTTTTTTAATCGCAGAATTAAAAGATGGAGGGATTTCAAGAATTCGAACCCATTTTCAATGAACCCAGAATTGAATGGGCAAAAAATTCAAACCCGGGTTCGGGTTTGATGGATCAATTCTTCATGCATATATTTGCTCCTGATGGCAATCACCTTAAAATTCGAGTAACTGATTATCATTCCAATACTTTTGAGGCTATTAAATCAGCTATGCAGCTTGATGACATGGTTAGTTCTTGGATTATAATCATGGTTTTTGAGCTCTTGCAATTTGGGTTTTAAAGTTTGTAACTCTCCTTTTGTTTTAATGGGGTAATGCAGAGGGATTGTATTGGCATTGGAGGGTCTTGGAATGAGTTTGTTGAGTACCTTGTTGCTTCTTTTAAAGCTGAAGATGTAAAGCTTGTCCTTGAGAAACTTTCGAATTCGGACGGTGATTGATGTTATTGAATTTTGTTGCGTTTTTATTATAATTCATAAATAGTTAAAGAAGATATAGGGTCAAATGAAGTGAAGTGATCTTTAGGCTTTTCATTTCTTACATGTTGTAAAGCGTTTTTTTTTCCTTTGTTATGGTTTGCGTACTGCTTTAGGATATCTGGAGGTAGTTCTAGTCAGACTTGGATTAGATGCTAACTAAAGCAATTATGAGTTTGACTCATGTTAACTTCGTTGCTTGTAAGATTCACAAAAAGATAAAAAATGAGATTTTTATTATTTGTGGAATTGAATTATTGGGGATGATGACTCAAAAGTCTTTTATATATCCATATCTTTTGTGGAAACCTTTTATGGACCAAACATATATGTATTTAAATTGCGCTAGTTCATGTTTTATGTGTTTCAGATGTGGCATATGCAAAATTAGTGGCTCAGAAATCGAAAGGAATGCCACTAATTTCCATTTCCCTCACAAAACTTTTGGACAATTCAGCTAGGGATTGCATGGCAAATATGTCTTTTGGGTTATTCAAGGCATTCAAATGCATGAAGAATATGGTTGAACAAGGTCACCTTCTCTTCTTCATATATTGATATGTAGTTTAGATTTGCTTATCTAATATATGAGGTTTTCACCTCTTTTATCTGAAGCTTTGATTGTTTTTTTCAGTATATCGAAGTCACTCCGTGTTTGAAAAATATTTTGCGTGTGGTTAGTTAAACACTTTTTGTGTTAGACATCCAAGAGAAGCAGTTTTGTTGAGATGCATGGCTCACTAGCTAGCAGATGATTTCCAAATGAAAAATTGACTTGGCTTTGTTGTATGCTGCAACTGCTTATAATAGTATTGATTTCAAAATATTTTTTAGATGGAGATGTGCCCTTTTTAAATTTGCGATAACATTTAGAACCAAAGGAATTTTTTTATAAAGAAAGAGCTAATTGTCCGATGATAGTTTGAGTTACTTTTCAAATAATGATCATTCCAAGATTTTCTTATCCAAGGAAAGTTGAGATATTGATGTGCTCTGCTGCTTTAACATCTGATAGAATTGCATAGTATCCAGACTTCTATATGCTAAAAAAGGCGTCTTTCTTTCCAGTGTATTGCATGATTGTTCACTAATCCAAGTGATACATCCTGATAAATTAAAAGATTTATCCTGTCTATATAGTTCTTATGTGAGCTTACATGTCCTTATAATATGGTCATGTCTTCAACACCTTTTCATTTTTCATGCATTATGCCTTGTAAGTGTCTACCAGCTTTACATTTTTCAGTTTTTTATCTTCTTTCTTATCAAATTCTCTTTAACAGTAACACTTTGGGGGCGAAATGTGCAATTCTGCAATTAATTGTCACGTTTCTTTGACTGCACTTGCAGAGAAAGAGCACTCTTTGCAGTTGACAAAAATTATATCAGCCGAAAAGGTATGTTGCTTATTATAGACATAATATATTATGGTTTTACTGTTATGATTTTTAACTTTATTTGTGTGAAGATGTATGCCCATTTTTAATGATGCGCAACCTCCATTTTGTGCAAAGCTTCCTGCACTGACTGACCTGGTCTAATGTCTTAGTGTCTTTCTGATTAAATGGCATCAACTACATGCTACTTGTAGTTGTCATTTTGTGACATTAAGGAATCTTAGAATTAGATGCTTGTGGATACCTTATGTTCTTATAAAAAGATTTAGGTTTTTGGACAATTAATATTGAATCATCAAGATCCTGTAGACTCACCTTGGAATTTTCTGCATTTAAATTGTAAATATGCTGTTGTTACAAATTTTTTTCTTCAAGGTTACTTTTCTATCTGTAACTATTGCTTCATTAGAAAAACCAAATTTGTAAAAAATTATATATCTCTCGTAGGTCTCCATTTTGTTATTCATCCAAGCATGCAACAATTCTCATTCTTGAAACTGTCTTTGCCATCTGGATCTCCTATAACTATCCATCAACCATCCTGATGAAAAAGAAACAGTAATTTACTTCAAACAAAATATGACAAGTTTTGACTGTATTCTTTCTTCTTCTTTTGTAACTCTAAACTCTACTGGATCTCTCCTATCAAAAGTAAATAGTGCATATGTAATTTGTCACTTCAAGTTTTTGTGCGGCTCAACCATGCTTGGGAAGTCCAGTTTTTGTAGTAGTGGATAAACATTATGCTTATTAGTCATGGTCGTGCTTTCTATGCAAGATCTTATTAACAAGATGCTAGTATAAATTTTAAATTGAAGAGTTTTCTCAAGGGGGTGTACGTAAGATGTGAAGCAATTATGACCATGATGGCTTATTGAATTGTTTTGTGAGAATGTTGGTTGCAACAGTTACCTGCCCGTTCTTTTTGTCAGGAGAGGAGTGAAAATATCCAGAGACAATTGGGAAAGAGACAGAAGTTAGAAAAGATGAATTCTTCAGACAAACTAGGTGTTTCTGGTCCTCCAGCCAGTAATGGAGCACAAAATTCTCCAGGTTTGCATCATTTTTATCTCTGCTGTAATTTACTTAGAAAATCTTCTAGGATGTGTGCTTAGCCTTGGAGGTTTTCAGATTATCTGAAAACCGAGTGCTTCTATATATATATATATATCATTCAACGTGATGATACTGTATCTTCTATAAATTTCTCAACCAGATAATAGATGCTGGTGCGCCACAATTTGCTTTTGATTCTGTGTTGCATGAGGCCTGCTTGCAAGTGGTGTATGTACATGAAATCTGATAAAATTTAATAACTGTAAAAAGGATTGATCGGAAAATCCAATACTATATCGTGGTCAATATGCTAGGGTTAGATAACACATTATAATTATTATTGAAACAGTATACAGAGCTTTCAATTATTTTTTATATATATAAAATTGACAATAACTTTTGTTCGCATAGTGTATTATTATTCTGTTGGATTCTTTTGAATGTTTCCCTATTAAACTATTGGGACTGATTAGATTAATTTGTCTCTTTTATTCAATTAAGTCTTTTTTATTTAGATATTTTAATCCGTTCAGTAGATGCTGATAATTGAAATTTAGTTTAGAAACTAAGACTGCCTTCCCCTGCTTTAAAACAGACAAACTAGCAGGCCGAGATCCTGCCTCAACAAAAGTTACGAATCGTGTTGTACCAGCATTTCGCAGGTATATCAGCAGCTCCTGTTTAAGCAGTGTTTATTTTTGATCTGGCACTGTGCTTTTGAAAAAAATAAATTTTTTTATTCAAATTATTTTTTGTGTGTTTTTGAATCATTTTGACGCGTTGATGTTAAAAAAAGTTTTTTTAAAAAAGAAAAAATATATTATTTTGATGTATTTCTAAGCAAAATAAAAAGCTACCACAATACCAAACACCACCTTAGCTCTCCATATGAGCCTGCATTTTCAATATCTAATTTTCATGGTGTTTGAGCAGGGCAAAAGTGAGGGGTGCCTTACTTCAGGATATAGAAGATGATAAAGATGACTAGAAGCCAACCTGACAGTTCGTTCCATTATGTACTGCAATCAAAGTTTTGATATTAGGATCATGATTGACTTATAATATACCAAGAAAAGGAGCCAGTTTATGGGCCTTACTCATTAGGCAACAAATGTATACCAGATTTGCAACTCAGGAGGAAATGTAGTCTCAATCAAATTTGTAATTTACTATTTTATGGACATGTATGGATATTCTTATAACCTCTTTGTTTATACAAAATGCTGATTGAGTTGACGTGACCTAAACATCATCAATACGGCCCTTTCTGTTTCCAGGTAAGTTGCCATTCTTGTTACTTTTGGGTCAGAAACACAACTGTTAGAATCAGGTGAACTATCAAAAAGCATCTAAAGAACAAGGAAGGCAGCAATGGGCAACCTTCCTGAGTATAATCTAGGAGAGGAATTTTATATAAAAGGGTGGCACATATATCTACAAGAATAGAGAGTAATTTGTAAGAGCTAAGTTGATGTCTGCTTGTGTTGTTGCTTGCTATACACGTTTCAGTGAATTCAATCTTCTGGTAGTGAAACCCCCTCGAATCTCTAAAAACTCTGTTATGACGTGTTCTTCGAAAAACTATGTTACTATCTCAGAATAATTTATCTTTGAGTGTCGTTTCTTATTCTAAAGGCTAATACTGGCACCATTAAAAAATCTGTCGCATTGCATCCCCTGTTTAGAAGTTGTGTCCTTTTTGTCTTGTCCTTCTGTTTTTCCAAGTGAGGAGAAGAGGCCAGCAACTCGGCAAGGCCTCCATATTGTCAGACCTGCATAATCTCAGTAAGAAACCCAAAATCCGTTAGCACTCTAATTTAACAGTCTGACGAATCAGAAGTTATCTAGATTGAGCCATCAAATGCCCTGTAGATGGAATTCTCAATTTTTGGAAATAGATTCTGCTAGGGGAAGTAAAGGAGAGGATTCATTTCTGAAGTTTCTCGCCATATCTGTTTCCCACAGGGACGGTGAGTAATCAGCAAAGTCTTCTTCAACCTGTGCTTGAAAATCCACTCCACTGCCACCTCTATCGTTACTGTAATGCTGGGTTTCACCTGCACCCCAGAAATCAAACTCCACGTCTACCTTCCCATCAAAACTGGGGTGCATTTTTGGGACTCAGAAAAAAATGAGGTTGCTGTGATCAAGCTTGGTTTGGAGATGAAACGATGAGAGAAGATCAAACGACGTTCATTTATACTGGAAGGACAAAAGTCTTGCTCCAGACACAGTTAACTGAGATGCTTAAAGTCATTGCCGTCTCATATAAGGTGAGGAGTGAGTGGTTTATATTCCTCGTTTTCTCCCTGGTCTGTTCAAAAGTTTTCTTGAGAAAATTTACAATAAATAAAAATATATCTTGAATTATTAGTGGGCTATCCCTTGTTGAAAGCACCATTTTTCTGATAACTAGTTGCAAGATAGGTGCTTCTAACTGTCTGAGGAAATTCATTCATGCATTGATTAAAAGATCATTTAATTAAGATTAAAATCATGATTAAGCCCCCGTTTGACCTTTTCCCTTGAAATTCAGTATGTGCGTGTGCTTAGGGCTGATCGAAACATCATGACGCCTGGAACCACGGTTTGAAAAAATTTACACGGAAGACAGATCGATTTCCACCAGACAAGTTTTCTTTTTCCGAAGTATTTTGTCCAAAATCATTGCCGAAAGTCTTTTTTTTTTAAAAAGAGATCTTTTTTTTTTCTTTTTTGTTGTTGTCCATGCGGTAATGTTTTTTAAAAATAAGCATAATCGACGTACGTGTTGAATTATACAGTAGGTGAGTTTATTTTTATTTTATCTTTTTAGATATTAATATTTAAAAATTAGAAAATATTATACATATAAATACATTAATCTTGATCTTGACGCGTGAAATGATATTGACTGTACGTGTTTTGAAATAATAAAGGTTGAATGAATGAGTTTCCATGCAAAAGAAGATTTTATATATACATGCATCAACAGTTCGTATAGAGAATTGACTGAAGAAAGAAATAATAAAAAAATGAAGACATAACAGTTCCATTGAATCTTTTAATAGAAATTTATTTATTTATTTATTTTTATAAGGAACTTGTAGGGTTTTTTTTATATATAATTTGAGCTCATTGGCACGTCTTTTCGGGAAGCTGAAAAGAAATCAAGAGAACGTATTTCAATTTTTTTAAAAATGTCTAATTGTAATGCATTTATCATGAAATAATATAATTAATTAAGAGCATGGAGGTAAATTCATCAGAAAAGATGGTCAAACTAAGACCCCTTCTACTTCAAAAATCAAATGACCCTTTTCTTCGACGACTACACTGTCATGCCCAGTAAATTTCTGTCCCAGAACAATATTATTGGAAACAGCATGTCAAGGATTCTAGAATTTTGATGAAACAAAATTGCTTTTGTTGATGCAAACTCAAGAGAACATTCAGTCAAATCTGCCACAGATATCCATGCAATGTTGCTGAAGTACTCCTGAAGGATCAAAATGAGGGAAGCAACATGGTCTGTGGACTGTTAACTCCAATTTCCTGATAAATCTTCCATTGTTTGACAGGAAGAGAGATCAAGGCTATTGCTGTTACAAGAACAACAAAGAACCATGTTCTAAAAATCTTCAAGCAGACTTGTATATATATATATATATATATATATATATATATATATATAGATGGCAAAAACTGGACTTCGTTGTAGGGGTTGGTGTCTACTTGTCTAAATCATTTACTTTTTAATTGATATTTCATGATTATATTTAAACTAAATTATTTTCACTTTTTTTTGTCAGATGAAAGGATGAAGTTGTTTGGTTTATAATGGTGAAATTGCGTAGGAATTTTGAAACCCAGGAGTTGTTTGCTTTATAAGGGTGACCATATATAAAATCTCAACCGATTCATATAATAAAAGAAATTCAGATTAAAGGATGAAGATTCTTTTGTATTAATTAATTAATTAATTTGAGAGTGGACAGAGCAACATGGTAATGAAGATAAATCTGGAATCAAAACAAAATAATGACTTTGCATTAACAGTAATCAATGATAAAAATAATTATTACAAGCTCATAGTTCTCTCCAACGGATTTGTTGGTTTGTGGTAACAAGAAGGTTAAACTTGCTAACGGTAGACATACTAGTGATGAGATTTTATTGCATGATGGTGGGACTGCATGCATGAGGAACATTTGACTGTTTGAGAGTCTGATTGATACTGATTTTGAAAATACTTTTCATTTAGAAATGCATTAAAATAATATTTTTTATTTTTTAAAAATCATTTTTGATATTAGCACATCAAAATGATCTAAAAACACAATTTTTTTTAATTTAAAGTAAAAAAAAGAACAAAAAATTTCAATTTTTTTCAAAAATATTTTTCAACTCATTCCCAAACACCCCCGATCTCTCTTGCTGCTAATGATGATTCCAAGCTTGAAGTATCTTACAAGGAGAATTTGGTGGTATTAAATAATAATATAAATCATACTTTGAGATCTCACCTGGTGAGATGATTCTTTAACATGGTATCAAAATTTTGTTGACCTAGCGGTCACGAGTTCGAATCTCACTACCCACATTTTATTTGATAAAAATCAACACAATGTAATGTGAATCTATGCAAGTTTCAAGTCTAAAAAGTTTTTACTTGACGAAATATATTAGAAAATAACTTAAATTTTTAGATGAAATGATTCTTTAATATGTGGTTGATACTTCTCAGACAAAGATGGAGCACGTTGATGATTTGGTCTCTGAGGGTGATTCAGATTCGGATGATGAACATGATTGTTCGACTATTCATCTTTCGGCTCTTGGTAAACGTCGGCTCAGAAAACCTTGGGAGAAGATCCTGATGGTTGAAGTTCTAGGGCATAAAGTAGGTTATCGCTTTTTGGAGGGCATTGAAATTGAAGGCAGGGTTCGTGATAGTAGACTCAGGAATGAGTTCTATCTTCCCAAATTCTACACCGAAGATGATGATCGTTCTGTTCTTTTCGGCAGTCCATGGATGGTTGCTGACCATATACTATCTGTTCAAGAAATGAGACCAAATTTTCATCCTGATGAAGTCAAACTTGACAAAACGGTGGTCTAGGTAAGAATTCTCAAGTATTTCTTTGTTGGAATACATTCTCACGCGTATAGGCAATCCTGTTAAATTGTCTACCAGAGCAATTTGACTCTCCAGAGCCTCTCATCTCTAAATTTCTCCCGTGAAGAACGATTTGGTGGTTGGAATACGAAGGTCTGCATTTAGTTTGCTTCAAATGTTGAGGTACGTATATTCTTGTTGACCGAGTTAGAAAGCTCTCTCCAGCCTATTCCGATGATTGACCATGCCATTCATCCAGCGGTGGTGGAGCTGTATAGTTCTTTGAAGTTTGATCGTAAATCTCGGAGAAAAAGACAAGAAATCAGAATCTTCAAAGATAACAGAAGCAGAAAAGGAAGTTTCCATAGAGAATTTAACCGTGGGAATGGATTCTAGATTTGAAGATCTTACTGTTACTGTTAATAACACAATGAAATCTGATGTATTAGAATTCTAAGTAGGTATTGCTCCCCTAAAAATAGAGATTAACAATAAAATCTCCCTGATTTGTAACTTCTTGGGTTGATTATTTTGTTTATCATCCAAAAATGATGGACCATCCTGTCTATTAGTGCATAAACTCAACATTCTCCATTGCTGTAACTAACAGATCAGAAACATCATTTCTTATATAAAGTTTCAAGTTTTTTAGAAGAGTGTGTCTTGTTAGAGAATAATATAAATTATATTCTAGGATCCCACTTAATAACTTAAATTTTTAGATAAGTTGGTTTCTGGCATCTTGAGTGTAGCATATAATTTTGTCAATCATTTTTGTAAGTGTGATCATTTCTGGTATGAGAGTCTTGTTGACCCAGCGGTCACGAGTTCGAATCTCACCACCCCCATTCTATTTTGGTAAAAATCAAGCACAAGATAATATGGGTCTGTGTAAGTTTCAAGCTCAAAAAGCTTTCACTTGAGGGGATATATTAGAGAATAATATAAATCATATTCTGGGATCTCACCTAACAGATTAAGCTTTTAGGTGAGATGATTCCTTAACATGTTCTTCATCTAAAATCACTCATATATTATATTTCATTAAAAAAATGCACGTCTTTTCTACGTGGTAAGAGATAAGATCGGAGGCCTTGTTTTTTACAGAAAAAAAGGAACCTGATGACTTTCATAGACAGCATAAATCACCTACCTAAGTAGTGCAACTTCCACAAACACTAATCACCACATAATGTTTGAAGAAAATCATCCACACACATTTGGCGAGACTCCATTGCACTTAAATGGAGCTGAAGCTATGCCAGTAATTGTAATGAATTGTAGATACATGCTGTCCATTATGAACTTGGGCTCATGAACAGGTTGAACAGTGAGAGTCTTCGGGAGACCAGGAAGAAAAGGAGCAACTTATAAATGTTTCTGGCATCTTGAAATGATGTAGCATATAATTTTGTCAATCATTTCTGTACGCATGATCATTTGATTCGTTCACTTTGATCAATCAACATCCATTGAACTAGATGGTGTTAACGAATCAGAAGGGGATGTGGACATTAATCCCATGGGAGAGACAGATTAAGAAGCATGAAAGTTCTCCACGACAAGAATCTGATCGTTCAAGTGAGAGAACAGCTCACCAGTTTAAGTTATAGTAATCTTACATGATTGATTATTTCATCTCGTTGAAAGCCTCTGGCAGCAATCCTCACCGTTTTTGGACTCAATTTTACAAAGCTCACAGCAAGCAACAACTTCTCCATATGGTTTCCATCTTGAGATGTGTAATTGTTTAAGCACCCTTTTTTTTACCGGATTCCAAGGCTCTCATATCGCTGTGCTTAAAGAAAAAGTAAAGGAGATAAGAACAGGACAAAAAAAAACAGAGAAGGCTCATGATTATGGATTTTTATGTATCAGGCTTAGTTCTTTATTATTTTGATTTGAATTTCTTTGGCTGCTATCTGAAGTAAATTCCAAAAACATGTGAACTATCTTGTTAACACTCGTGAGAGAGAGAGGGAGAGGGGGGGGGGGGGGGGAGAAAAAGATAAAAAGAGATTCAGCAGAAACATTTATCGAACAGCTGAACCCTTGAAACTGCTGATGCCAGGACAGCATCTAAACCTAAGAATGACATAAGAAATGAACCTGTAAAGCAAGATGAAACACACCATGATCACCACATTTCTCCACTTATCATCCTCTCTATATCCTTCTTCTCTGAGCAAATCATGTGCACTTACAATGCATTTACCGAACATGTTTTCCAAGCACTTCCCTGAATTTGAGAACTCATTTATCAGAAACCCTTCAAATGGATACTTGAACAGAGATATATAGTGCATGAAAATCCAGTAATTTGGTATTCCGTGCTTCGATGTAAAGTAGCCGGAGAACAAGAAGAATGACCCCATCACCCCTGAAATAACTGAATTTCCAACGATGAAGTTAGGCACTAGAGCACTGAAACACACCACAACTGAATTCGCTGTGTAGAGAATCAACCAAATCAACAGCAAGAAATGCGTAAACGCCATGAAATTTGGGTTGAGCCCCACTAGCCAATATAGTGGAATTGTAAACAATATAGCTAGGATGAGTAGAAATGGCAAGTAAACGAGTCCATTGGCTATGGCGTATGATGAGACTCTATAACTCCCACAAGATGTCTCCTTCATCAGAATCTCCCTTTCTTGCAAGAAGATTGGTAGAGCTTCTGTTGTGCAAGATAACAAGAAAGTCAATATAAAAGCAAATAGGCCTACCCTTTCTTCTGCTCCAATCAAATCATCTTGAAGGTTGTAGAAGATAGAGCCCAAAACAAGCCCAGAAATCAGCATCTGAATTGTCCGGCATGCAAAAAGCTCCTTGGTTCTGAAAATGTTCTTGGAAAACCTATGAGTGAGGATCAAAGTTTCTTGCAACCTTGAATTAGCAAAGCCAAGAGGAAAATCAAACTCAACATTGATAATTTCCTCATCAACTACTTTAGATTGCTGAAAGAGCTGTTGGAGAGTGAACTTGCCACTTCTACCCTCGCCAACTTCTTCTATTTTCTTCTGCTGTGGTTTTGTTTGCACCTGGGGCTGCATTTCTTTCTGCAAAACTTTTCTCTGCTGCTGAATGGTTTCAATGGACTCAATGGCAAATTCAACAGCATTGACATGAATAGGAAGCTGCATTCCCATTGTCCTCAAATTAACAACAAGCTGATCCACCGTGCCATGATGCAAGACTGATCCATTAGCCATCATAAGTATTGAGTTGAACAGCTTCACAATCCGAAACCCGGGTTGATGAATGCTTAGTATTATGGTTCGACCTCTTGTCTCCGCCATGGCCTTGAGCATATCAATAATCTGTAAAGCAGAAGTGCTATCAAGACCAGAAGTTGGTTCATCAAGAATTAGCACTTCAGGATCATGAATGGCATCAACTCCTATCGACACACGGCGCCTTTCTCCGCCTGATATCCCACGAATCCTGTCGTCGCCAACCCGAGTCATGGCTACGTGATCCAGGCCTAACTCTTTCATCAAGGACTTAACACTAGAGCCCAGTTGAGCTTGAGGAAGCCTTAGACGTAGCTTGGCACTAAACATGAGTGTTTCTTCGACTGTAAGGAGAGGAAAGAGGGTGTCTTTCTGTGTGACATAGCCTGAAATCCTCTTGAACCGAGCTTTGTCAATAGGGTTTTGGTTGACAAAAATGGTGCCATTTTGTGGGGTGAGTTTCCCAGCTAGGATTTCAAGCAAGGATGATTTTCCAGCTCCACTTGGACCAACAATGGCAAGGATTTCCCATGGCTTTGCTCTGCAAAAAACATCTTTCAAGACGTGCTTGTCTCCAGGGCTCGCTCCTTCGAGATTTATCACTTGCTTCGGTTCTTGATTTATTTCTTGCTTTTTGGTGAAGATTTTAAAAGGGTTCTCTCTTTTCTTGGTGGAAATTTTGTAGTTGATCCCCATTGCTTCAATCTCACAACCTTGCTTCTTCATTGCTGTTTTCTGCTCAAATTCTTGGTTTGATTTCTCAAGACCCAGCCAGTTCATTGGCATCACTAGGTAATATGGACGGCTGTTCTTGGTTTATTATTTTAGTATATTTTTTCCCAATGGGAACAAAAGGCAAGAAACAGTAGAGCAATCAATGGGTGGCTCAGAGGTGGTGACAATTGCAGCCTACAAATTGTTACAGGAGCTTCACGTGAAATTGTTCTTGCTATTTTTTTTGGTATTTATTTTGTTATGGAAGATTGGATAGTTCACATGCTTTGCTAAGTGTACTCTTATAGTTTCTCGTTGTAACTTTTGGTGTTTTCCACTCGATAATACTTTGTATTTTCACTTGAGAAACCAAAATTCTTACGAAAAATACAATTAACAAATAAAAAGAGGCAAACCATTTTTTGATCCCCCATGTTTTTACCATGTTATTGTCTTATCCTTTGTTTTTACCATGTTAATGTCTTATCCCTTGTATTTTCTTTCAAATTATTTTGTAAATTGCGGCATATTTTGGCCGCAATTCTTCTTCTTCTTCTTCTTCTTCTTTTATGCAGCTGTATAGCACATTGAACCTTCAAGAAAACAGAAGAAAGATGTATCTGTTTTGCTTATGAGGCTCGGAATTATTATGTTTTTCTAAGAAGAATCATCTATCTACGGGATTAGCCAAAGTTAAACTGTATCTGGTAGTATTAAATTAAAGGTAAATGCATTATAAATGACTGCTTTATACAAATATTTATAGTTGGATGTCGGCAATATCTATCTTGCTAAAATAAATAAATGTAATTGCAGAAAATAATATATATCTTGTAAGTCTTCTCGCTCAGAAAAAATAAATTCATAATTAACCATTTTGGAAGCGTGCGCATGCAGGAAGCTACCTCCATACGGGTGAAAAAACAAGCAGGGTCCCAATGGGAGCTCAAATTTGTGGCTGAAATCACATTAAATTATAGTGGCTAGTAACCTATGAAATCTTTTTCTATGAATAGGATAGAGCACTGCCATTCTCTATCAACTTGTTGAAAATGGCTGATGATAATCCATTGATGACAATGAGAGGGTTTTGTTTTTTTCTCAAAAAAATATATATGTTATTTTAATATATTTTAATTGTAAAAATTCTTTTATAATAAAGCTTTCGAAAGAATAAACCAATAAGATTATGCCAAAATAATGGACGAGACAAATGATCATATATCGTTAAAAAATCATCAAATTTAAAAAAAATTAGATGGGTTTCAGAATATGATTTATATTATTTTTTAACATATATTTTCAAGTGAAAATTTTTTGGGTTTGAAACTTGTATACAGACTTATATTACTTCGTATTTTATTTTTATCAAATAAAATAAAAATAATAAAATTAAAACTCGTAACCACTATATTAATAAAGTTATAACATCATATTAGAAAACTATAATTTATATTATTCTTGTCATGTCAGGAGAAAGAATCATTTACGTGGCTGAGAAGTTGGCAAGAGAGCGAAGATCTTCATGTAGCTAGGTTGCTGCGGGGCCGAAGTGATTCGTGGCTTTACGTTCGTCACTTTTTTTCAAACTTGTGATACTGCAAGCTCTCCTCGAAATTAAAAACAAAAGGGAGAAAAAAATTCGTCGTTTGGTGATGGTGATGATGATGGTGTGTAGATATCTGTTCATGTTCACAAATGAACGTAGCAGTAAGAACCCGTGAACTTATCCCCTGCCTGACCTGGGGATTTCTGTGGTCGATCAGGCACTCCGTGGACTCCACCCTCCTGCCCCACAATCGACCACTCATCGCCATCTACTTTGGTTAAAGAAATTATAGCCACCCGTGAACCTTTTCCTTCTCCTCCACCTTTCAATTATTCCACATCGATTTTTACCACTTATTCAACACTTGATCTATATCTATCTATCTATCTATCTAGATATATATGCATGCATGTATTTCTAGCAATTATTCAACATTTGATCTCTCTCTCTATATATATATGCATGCATGCATGTTATTTCTAGCAATTATTCAACATTTGATCTATATATATATATATATATATATATATATGCATGCATGCATGTATTTCTAGCAATTATTCAACATTTGATCTATATATATATATGTATGCATGCATGTATTTCTAGCAATTATTCAACATTTGATCTCTCTCTCTCTCTCTCTCTCTATATATATATATATATATATATATATATATATATATAAGACAAAGAGTTTTCAGGGAAGAAAAAGAAGAAGCAAAATACGAATTATTAAAGAACTAAGCCAATTTTGTATAAGATCTGGTAAGTTAACAATCTTCACCCTATAATCAAAATCAAGTTGCTCAGTTGACTTTGGGCAGCCTAGTTTTGCCTAGCTCCTCAGATTAAAACAAACTATAGATGGAATCTTCATCTCATTTTTGTTGTTACCTCGAAGAAAGAAAGATTAATAATATCTAAAACCATATACATATAGAAAATTAATTGCATGTTTTCTATATTTTGAACAATTGTTTTTGACAGACTGATGGGGTTTTTTTAGTGGAAAATAGTCTATAGAGTTGATCAAACCTTGTCTTTATTTAGGTTTAGCTAGCTTAATTACTTGTATTTCTTCAAATCTAACGATCAAGACAAGATGCAAGAAATATATATAGTTGCAGTCACGTAAGACCAAATTGATAAATTGTAAGATAAATGAAATGAAATAATTAAATTATATAATTAAGAGTATCGTGGTTGGGACTATTTGGAATCTCAGCTTCAAAGGGTATAGCGTCCATGGATCATGATAAAAAAAGAAGAAGGGGGATTCGAGTCGAGTCTATCCAAAAAGAGTTCCATATTGTATAGAATATTTCTCAAGATGATGATATTTGTTGTATTTCTCTATGTACGTGTGGCTTTATATTTGTGTTTAAATATACCTTTTTTTGGATTAGCACCGGGTATCCAGGTCGAAACCCGACTAATTCCGGGGGTGCACAGGTCCTCGGCAAGAAGTTTTCCGCAAGTGCACCACGGTTGATTCAAGGGCTTCGTCCAAGTCCGATGGCCCCCTGAAATTATTTGCACCAGGCAGACTCGAACCTGAGACCTTGACAGGAGCATACTGCCAAGCCCAGCTCTTATCCGCTAGGCCAACCCCATGGGGTTGTGTTTAAATATACATTAAAACCCTAGTTGTTTTTTCATGATATAAAGTTATATAGTATTTGAATAGTGGTTAATTAAATATATATGCATAAACAATCTCTATCGATGAGACTTAAAGATTTTTCAATCATAAAATCAATAATTTTAATTAAAAAAATTAATAAATAAAAGAAAGAGTTTTAAATTTCAAAAATAATAGTGTTTGCTCTTATCATTGGGATATAATTAAGACACTGAAATATATAAATATTTTAAGTAGAATAATTTATGAAACATTTGCTTGAATAGTTCAGGGAGTGTTTATAACCCCTAAACCTTGTCATCTTTAATAAAATAAAATATTAGAAGATCTTTTGCTTTTGATGGCACTCATGGAAAATAAAAATCTCTTACACATGGAACAAAACATTTCATTAAATGAGAGGTAAATATCTCTTACAAGTCATTAATGAAATGAAAATATGGTAGGCCCTTAAAAAACCTTTCATACATATATTAATATACAAAGATGATTATTCATGACAATATCTAAACCCATATGCATTAGGTCTGACAACTCACCAAGTTCACGTTATCTTGGGTTCAATTAATGGCTGAACCTAAGTTTATTATGTTTGCCACTATATTTTGAGCAATACATAGATATGGATCTTCTTTGATTTATACTTTTCTTCCAATTCCTTTCTACTCATATGCTTGTAGGGTTCTAGAGAGATCAGAGTTTTTGGCATGAAATGTATATAGATAAATTCGTTCCTTCTTAACCTGGATGGATGTCTAGAAAAAACCATTTTGTGCTAAAGCATCATGAGAGCACATATGCTTATTGGAATGGTTTGTTGACCTTTGAGGCTAAAACCCCTCCTAGACTCATTTTGCCTATATTCCTTTAAGTAGTGTAACTGTTTACAAACATTATATGTGGTTTAATACCAAAAAGGTGACTTGAAGGGTTGACTTTTTGAGTAGGCACCGAGACTTGTCAAGGTAAATTTTCTTTTGTTTATTACTTTTCCAACATTGTTTGGGTAAAAAGTTGCATATGGTCAATAAGCTGTTAAAGGGTTGGTTGTGCAAAAATGTTTGTGGTGATAGAAAGATATGTTATACATTTTATCACATCAATGTCTTAATTGTTTGTTATTAATGATGAGTATGGATATCAATAAACCAATAGAATTATTCATGTCTTTTTAAAGAATAAACCAATAGAATTATTTTATCACATTATGGTTTATCAATAAACCTGGATGGTTTTCCATAAATGACACCAACTGATGATGTTCTAAAATCCAGTGTATTCAAGAAACATGTCATTTATATAGTAGTTAATCAAATGTTCATATAGTTAATCTCTTTCTCCTTAGCTCAAGAAGTACAAGGCTATTAGTAAAAGTTTTAATGCATGCATAAACAATCCATATCAGCTGGACTTAAAAACGTTTCGATAATAAAATCAGAACTTTAATTAGGAAAGACAATAAATAAATAAAAAGCCTCGAGTCCCAAGAATAAAAATATTTGTTATTGTATCTAGGGTATGGTTAAGACACTCAAATAGAAAGTTTTAGCTTAAGAAATGTTATGATTTCTTTACCTGAGTGGTCCATAAAGTATTTATAACTCTTGAACCTTGTCGTTTTCAGGAAAAAAAAAGATTGAAAGATCCTTTACTTTTGATGACATTCATAGAGGATAAAATTCATGTACATTATTAATGAAAAACAAATATCAACAACATTTTATTAGTGAGAGGTAAATACTCATTGCAAATCATTAATAAGATAAAAATATAATAAATACCTAAAGAGACTTTTCATATATTTATTATTGATACAAAGAAATGATTATTCATTAATCTAAAAATTAGAGCTTCACATATTTGAATTTCTAAGACCAATGGAACTATATTTGGCATGTAGCCAAACTTATATGAAATGAGCATATGGTTATTCATCAAATTCACAACGTCTTAGGTTTAGTTAACATTTAAGCCCAAGTGCATATAAGACTCATATTGTATTAGACTTAGTCAATCACTAAACTCATGTACATTAAATCTAACAACGTGTTAATTCTATGTTATTTTGAGTTCAGCTAACGGTCTAATCCAAATATATTGAGTCTGACAACTTGTTGACAACTAAATATAAATATATTAGGTTTAACATGGACCGTATAATTTTTAAACTCTTTTAATACATAGAAATATTGAGTAAAAAATGCTCACTCATCATTTTTTTTTAAAAAGTTATTTTCTTATGTCAGTGTTTTCTTAAGTGGATGATTTTGAAATTTATTTCCTACAATATCATATATCCACATCAAGCTCAAGATTTGACATGTATACAACTAATTAAAAAAATCACTTAGGAGCTAAATTTCATTTATTCTAAAAATATAAGGACCATAAAAATTAATTGACAACTTATTTGTGAGAAAAATAAAAAATAGGAAACAAAATATATATCAATTGACAGAACGACCTTTCAATACATAAAATTTATATAAAGACAAAAAAAATACAAGGACTTGCCAAAACAAATTTATATTAACCTACTAGGAAATTAAACAATATGTTTACAGAATGCTCCATAGATCATGCCAAGATAACATATAGAATTTCATTCTTTCTGTGCTGATCTTCGCTGTTGTCGACAGCTGATAGCATTTTATATTTTTTCTTCGTCGGATGAAGAAATGGAAAAGAAACCTCCCGGCATGAACGTTGATGGCCTCGAGATCTCACATCTCTAAGCATTAAACAAGAAATAGGATCATATATATATATATATATATATATATATATATTTCCTATCCCTTCTATCTATTGAAATATAAAAGATTTATATATAGCATCAACACATAAGAATTAACTTTTTTTTTTTTATCTTTATATAAGATTCTCAAAGTGAAAATAATATTACGGTTGTAATATATGGAGTTCTTATGTGTCAATATATTTAGTTTTTTAATCAATAAAATACAATTATTGATATAAAAAAACTAAGGGAGTGTTTGACACTGCGTTTTAAAAGCTCTTTTAAAAAAAAGATTTATTTTTATTTTTATTTTGTACTTTAAATTAAAAAAATAGTATTTTTAGATCATTTTCATGTGTTAATGTCAAAAATAATTTTTTTAAAATAAAAAAAATATTATTTTGATGCATTTTTGAAGAAAAATACTTCAAAAAATATTAAATTGATGACTGATTTTACCTCTCATGTGCCTATGAGTTTGTCATGCACCCCATTTTTTATATATATATATATTTGACCAAATATTAAATTGCTCTTAAATTAACTTGTAATAACAAAAAAAAAACATTGTAAAAAGATTTAGAAAAAAAAGGCCGTTGATACCAATTTTTTAAATATTTTCTTAAAAATATTTTGATCATTTTACTATATATATATATATATATATATATATGGTCAAACACCAAATCACCCCTTAACTAACATTATAATAACAAAAAAACCATGGAAAAAATATAAAATTATCATTACATTGATTTAGTAAACAACAAAATAAAATTAATACAGGTAAAAACTATTTTTCATAGAGGATTAGCTTTTATTAATGAAAAATAAGGTTTTGGTGGATGGTTTTTCAAAAAAAAAAAAAAAATTTAGAAAACAGAATATTTTTTTTTAAGAAAATATTTTTTATTTCACTTAATAATTATGTTTTCTATATGTTGTTATTTTCTAGATAATGAAGAATCTCTTTACATGCAAACACAAATGATATTTTTGGAAGAAACAAAATAATTTGAGGCCTCTGATGATATCTAGAAAAAATATGCTCCATCTCTCAGGCCCACAAAAAAAGAGCAATGCTAAAAAAATATAATAGATTATAAAAAAAATTAGAAAGCAGAAAGACATTCAAATTGTTATTGGTTTGAACTCCACAAGCTCGCTCGCCCACTTCAATGGAGCTTCAAACTTTCCGCCTTCCATATTTTGCTGGTAGCCCTTTCCTCCTCTCTCAAATTTTTATACTTAACGATAATTTAGTGGCTATTCAATGAAAGGAAGTATCTTTACATGAAAATTAAAGTGGACTGATGTTGATAGGTAGCGGGTTGTGAATAATTAGCTGCATTTGGAAAATTATAATGTATAAATTCAACATTTTTTATTGTTTTTTTCCTGCTTTTGTCAATCTGGGTTTTTGTAATAATGTCTCTTTCAACTGTTGTATTAAATTATGGGACAGTTGCAAAAATTGTTGTGATTGAATTGTTATAATTGAAATATGTAATTCTTTTGGATAAACAGGTTTGGCTTGCTGGTTTGTTCAATTCTTGAGTTTTTGTTGTTTTAATGTTTGATCAAAATACATGTTTTTGTAGAGAAGAATGATAAAATTGATCACTTAATATCATATTATATAATTCATTATTAAGATCACTACAAGATAAATATCTCGATAAGCTATTATTTGATTGGAGGTACTTTAGTTATTCATGCGAGATTTTTGTGGCATTTGATGCTGTCATAAATGATATTTCTCAACAAGAAAGAAAAAGCTTGCTCTTTTTTTTTGTTTATGGGACATTTTATTTTTGTGGCGGGATCATTTGTTTAAGGGGCTTGGTTTTGGCTCTCAATCTGCAGGGTGTAGATATTTTCAGAGGCGTTCGATTTTGCGAAGGCAGTTCTGCACAAAGCGTAGTGGATTTTCTATTTCGTGCTCATATAGTTTAGATAAGGATCCAAATCTACTGATTGAAAAGTTAACTGGTGCACGAGTAATATATAGTGTTGCTCCTGCCATGGGTCATAACCAGGTATCTTCAGCTGAGCCATGCTTTCATATGATGGATGTTCTTATGTGCTATGGAGTCTTTAGAATGTGAAGTTTTCATCTCTGGGACTTGCTTGCCTTGTTCTTGTTCTGGGCATAAGATACATGAAGTCTGGCTATGGCTTGTGTTATGATCATGTCAATCTTTAGAATTTTCTCTTTATTCACAGTGAGAAAATTGAACCTGGTTTGAAGGGGCTTTGTCCACGCTCTTATTGTGCTTCTTTAGCATAATTGGGTTCTGAAACTTAAAAAACCTAAGAGTACCTAGTCACATTAGGATTGGAAGATCTAGAAATTCAGTACAATTTATGACACTGGAAGAAATGAAAACTCCAAGTTCCATTAAAAAAAAGTTGAAATACTGTACAGGGTCAAACAACTTGCAGTGGAGGGAGTAACTTCTTGGTTCACCGTGGTGTCGCTTCTTTAAAATTCAAGCACAGGTTCTCTTTTGTATTTTTTTCCTTTTTTACTTAGTTCATATATTTTTCTCTATTTTTTTCACAAACAGGAGGCACATCCAGAATCCCATTTTAGAGTTCCTGCGATTGTGAGTGCTCTTGAAAAGGCAGAACTCACATCAAAGGTAGCATTCAAATTTTTCACTATTGCATTTTCCCATATATATATAATTATAATGTGATGCTCCTATTTATGATTTTCAATCTTTGCTCATTTTGCCATCTTATCTTGTTATTTGTATCTTTTTCCCCTAATAGAGCTATAAAACTTTCCAATGTTGAAGATTTTATATTTATCTCTGCATTTAGCAAATGGCCTTGGACCTCTGATAGCTATTCTATGATAAAAAGAGGAGTGTTCGAGCCTTGCTGATGTGGGCATGCTTGTCTCTAAAATCACTGGTTTACTGTGAATAGAATTAAGGTTACTTCTAGAATGACTTGTCTATAAAATTAAGGGAAGGAATTAGCATGTGAATATGCTTGCATTTTATTCAGTGTGCAAAAATCATTCTATCGATATCATATATATAAAGTTTTCCTTGCATGATAAAAAATTGTTACGTATATATATATAAGCTTTTCCTTTGCAGATTGTATTTTCTATTTTCAGGTTTCAAGGATCATATTGTTTTTTTCTTTGCATTAAAACTGCTGTTTTTCATTACTAGTTAACAATATTGACTTTACTTTGAGCAAATCCCTGGTAGAGTGACCATTTTATGGTGCAAAGTAGAAATCTTTGGACTCCCAAGCACAATTTTGTTAGTGCAAGTCTTGAGAATGATGTATAAATGCAATCTGTGTCAATCTCTCTTAAAACTTTGCATAACAAAGAGCAATGCTGGGCAAAATTGGTTTACAAACTGATGAAAAATGGAAATATATTGAAAGGATCATTTGTTTTTTTTCAAAAGAAAAATCTTGGAAATTTTGAGAAGGTCAATCTCTCTCATGCTTTTTCAATGGTATGTATTGAGAATGACACCCATTTCTTACCTGGTCATGTGTTTCGATTATTGTTTTGTTTTTCTGTATTCAGTTTCGTGGTTCTGAGATCATTGAACTTCAAAATTTCAAGCCTGCTTCAGTGGATGACATTGCAAATGTTCATGCCAAAGCTTATGTAGCGGGCCTTGAGAAGGTAGTTTTGCCTTGACCTTCTTCTCTCTCTGCTGTTTTTTTCCCTCCTCTGCTTTTTGTCTTGGCTATTCTTAGGATCATAAGAACATGAAAACCTTTTGCAAAGATGAAAGAACTTGTTACATAGATAACTCCTGTTTTATTGTTTGTTTCTTTTCCATATCACTATAAGTGGTTGCAATCTCCCTCCCCCTCTCGTTTTATGTGTGCGTGAGTATGTCTTGTAGGCTAAATATTATTACCGCAATTACTAAGAGCGTGTTTGGTATTGCGACAACGACTGCTTTTCAAAGTGTTTTTCATATGGAAATGCATTAAAATAATGTTTTTTTTTAAATAATAAAATTATTTTGACATCAGTACATCTAAATTATCCAAAAACACCAAAAATATAAATAAAATCATTTTTTGGCAAACAGCATTCAAAACACAATGTCAAACACATTCTAATTCTATTGGTCATTCTTGCTTAGGCTATGGATCAAGCTTCAGAACAGGGCATTATTTATATTGATGGGTCTGGACCAACATATGCTACTGCCACTGTGAGTACATTTGTTTAGGTGTTTCTGCTTTTCTGGTTTTGGGCTTGTGAATACATGCAGACTTTAGAGTATAGATGGGATTTTGTTTCCTAATGGCTTTCAGTTTCTTATGATAAAAATAGGATTAGTGCTATTATATTATGTTACCTCTCTTTAAAAAATTTGTTTCCTAATGGCTTTCAGTTTCTTATGATAAAAATAGGATTAGTGCTATTATATTATGTTACCTCTCTTTAAAAAAATATATCAATGACTTGAAATGTATTCAATCATTAGATTGTATAACCACATTCCACTGTAACTCTATGAGGGAGAGTTTGGTGCTTCAACACGAGTTCTTTGTTTTAATTAACAATATGTGCTATTTTTCATACTCTCTCTTATCAAGACATTATGATGCAGACGTTTCAGGAGTCACTTGTGGCAGCTGGAGCAGGGATAAACTTAGTCAATTCAGTGGTGATGTCTCAACCTGGAATGTTAGTCTCTTTATGATAATCTCCTCTGTTCAATGTTTCATTTCACTCGATGAAATCCAGCTTTGTTGACCCCAATTGCTTAAACACTATTTATATGTTGGTATTGAAATTTGTTGTTTTTGAAGCAAGATGGTACTTGTAAAGATAGCAAAGTTCCTTCATTGACTATCAGGAAAAATCTTCTGTCATATGTCAGGTTGCAGCATCTAAGTGCAGCCAGAATCCACCTGTAGGATTTGCTTTGATCAGACCTCCTGGGCATCATGCTATTCCAAAAGGGCCTATGGGCTTTTGTGTTTTTGGCAACGTGGCCATTGCAGCTCGTCATGCTCAACTAGTGCATGGATTAAAACGAGTCTTTATCATTGATTTTGATGTTCACCATGGGAATGGGACGAATGATGCATTTTATGATGATCCAGATATATTCTTCCTGTCTACTCACCAAGTAAGCTATAATTTATCTGGAGTTAATACATTTTTTTGTTGCTATTCACATGCTAAAAACTTTTTTTGCTATTCACATGCAATTTTAGCATCTTGCTAATCTCAACGTTTTCTTTCTCTTGCCATCCATGATGTCTCATTCGGAGCATGAATTTTATATTTAAATACTGATTTCGGATGTCTGATGTTGGAAAGAAAAAAGATCTAGTCAAGTGGATAACTCAAGAATATATTTGATTAGATTAAGTTTTTCTTTGTTGAACTGTAGATAACCAAGTGATTATGTAAACTGTGTGCTAGTTTCTTCAACAAAAAATTAAACTAACATACTGATTTAGTATGGTAGCTTTCGTAGGAGTTCTGAACAGTGATGAGTGCATGTGTGGTTACCTCAAATGTTCAACGCGTCCCCTTTTCAAGATAAAAGGTGTCATAAAATCTTACCTCACCAGGTGTGAAACGTCATTCTATGTCAGTGGTTAGAGATTTGCTTAGGTTTGACATTTTTCCCCTGGCCAAAAATTGAGGTTTGACGAAAAATGATGTGATATAAAAAGCATCTTTTTTTCTTTTGTCTTACTGTCTTTTATTTATTTATGTTTTTCCTTTCACTTTAAGTAATTAGCTTTATGTTTGAGGTTAAGACTTAAAATAATGAAAGCCATCTTGTCTTTAGAGTATTATTTTATATATATATATATATATCTGCTCTGTGTACCAGCTAATGTTGTCTACTCCGTGAACTGATCTTGTCTTGTCCATTTATTTTGAGTTCTTTCTGTGTTCTCATGCCACTAAGGACTGTTTGGTTTTCAAATATTTTATTGTTAAAAGTGAAAGAGGATCAGGAGAAACATTTTGATACTGAAAATGGCAAGATACACAAATGATATCAGGATGAGTAATCTGCATATCAAAAGACATGCTAAAGAGCAGAAAATATATGATTAACTGATCAATATACATAGCCAATGCAGCAAGATATGTGTACTTGTAGCATGTTCTTGGAGTTTGCCTGCCCAATGCCATAATTCCAGTTGGATCTATGCTGCTGGATATGAACATAGTCTAACACAAAATGTGCCAACTAACCACTTGAATCCTATTTTTCTCTTAACGGGTACAGGATGGAAGCTATCCAGGTACTGGTAAAATTGACGAGATAGGTCATGGAGATGGTGAAGGTACAACTTTAAATCTGCCTCTACCAGGAGGCTCAGGTGACATTTCCATGAGGACCGTGTTTGATGAAGTCATCGTACCAAGTGCTCAAAGGTTCAAGCCAGATATTATTCTTGTTTCTGCTGGGTGAGTTGCCAACTTTCAAATTTGCAAAAGATTTCCCTGTTTCACTGAAAACTGTGTTTTCCAAAATGATGCGATGCCTCATGCATCTGCATCAGTTCTTAGCGAATGTTTCATAAGCAATCTGATCAAATTCTAAATAGCAATTTAGTTGAGCTAAATATATCTGATAGATTTAATGTCTCGTAATTGAGGCCTGGAACTGTGTTTCTACAATTAAAAATAATAGACTGAAAATGTGTTTGCGAGTTAAAAACTCCAGGTATGATGCTCATGTTCTGGATCCACTGGCAAGTCTTCAATTTACAACTGGAACATACTACACGCTTGCTTCGAACATCAAAGAACTGGCAAAAGATCTATGCGGTGGCCGGTGCGTGTTTTTCTTGGAGGGCGGATACAACCTCGATTCGCTTTCTTATTCAGTAACGGACTCCTTCCGAGCTTTCCTCGGTGAGAAGAGCTTGGCGTCTGAGTTTGATAACCCTTCCATCTTGTACGAGGAACCATCAACAAAGGTGAAGCAAGCGATCCAGAGAGTCAAACACATACATTCCCTTTGAGGATCGATGTCTCATCAGTACAAGTTTGTCTACAAGTAGCCCTGCAACTCACTCACAAGTAAGCTATTTTCATCACATCCTGTAATCACCACAGTCTGGAAAAAACCTGCTAGTGTTCTTGTTTAGTTATTATCATGTATGTATAGGCCGCTTTCTGTGATAATACTGTCTATTACTGTCACTGATAGTAAAACTACATTGTTCTGAAAAAAGATTGTGCTTCATATTTAGATGGACGCATTTTTTTATTTTTTTTTGCCATCGTGTTTCTTTCAAGATATGGGAAGATGGAAAAATGTGATTTGTTCCTTGTCGTTGATTTTACCTTCATCCAATCCAATCAAGAAAGAACATTGACTCTTTCATTTGACCTTTCCCTTCCACCCCAGATACGGTTTGCACTAAGAAAGCAAACACTAATTGATTATCTTTTTCTTACTTTTGATGTGAAGTGATTGGTAAACTAGAACACAGTACAAAGCTAGCTACTGTGGTCTGATCACATGAATGCCATTAAAAGGGGCTGCAATTAAGAGCTATAACGCCCTACTTTCTCAAAGTTATCTCACCGACCCTAGCAAACTTGTACTTTTTTCACACTAGTCAACAGCCCTTAATCAGGGAATTAAAAAAAAGCCTCCTGTTATTTTTTTATTTAAAAAAATGTATTTAAATAATATATTTATCTTTTGAAAAATTTTGATATCATTATATTAAAATGATTTGGAAACACAAAAAAAATAATTTGAATCAAATAAAAACATGAAAATTATATTTTTCAAAAAAAAGGTTTTTGAAACACAAAAACATTTTTATTTTAGTGCTTAGTATTTTTGTGATTATCATGAGTGAAAAGATTACCACTTCCTTTGCTAGTTCATAGAAACGCGATGAGAGCAAAAGGAAACGCAAACATTGCATTATGTACCCTTTATTTTTATTTATTTTTGATAATATATTGATTATTTCATGAAAATTCCTTATTCTCGACGAGTAAGTATTTTTATTAAATGGAAAATTAAATTAATACAGAAAGCGTTTGTTTACTTGCTAGTGTGGTCATGAGTTACCCAGCAATGTTTCATTCAGCACGAGAGCAAGAACAACTACACTAACAGAAGGCTCGGGAGAGTTGGAATAGGTTAGAGAAAACTTGAATATAAAGCAAGTTCACTGTTTAATTAAAGTAGCAGAAGGACCCAACTAAGGAAACATAGACAGATGGGGGATCAAATGAGAAACGATATAGACTCGAGGACGAAAATGAGGTGTGCCCAGATAAAGAAAAAAAGAGAGTATATATCACCTCTGGAGAGTGGAGACCTCTCTTTAAAAGGGTTATAATTAGGGTTATCAATTCCATTTCGGTTGATATTTTGTTCTTTTAATTGGAATGAATGTTTTGGTTTCGAAGTGTTTTTGTGTTCCGTTTAAGGGTTGTATTATTTATGTGTGTGTGTATATATATATATATAATTAAGTATATTAATTCAAAATTTTTAGTTCAAATTCAAAAATAAAATTATTTAGAATTGTGCAATTTAATCTAAAAAAGAAATAATAAAATGATTTTTCTGAACAAAATTATGAACATGTATAGTATTACAAGAATGTCATCATCAATCTCGCAAGGTTATTACATTATTTGATTGCTATGAAATTTTAACATAATATATATAAATAAGCCAAGAGACTCATAAAATTTCATCTCATTCTAATAGTCGGATTAAGGATATAATTGATATTGTAAAATTATTCATTATTAAAAAAAAATACTATTTGGCCGAAATAAAACGGATAAAACAAAACCGAAATGTTCCGGGTGAAATTTGGACAAAATTTCCAGAATGAGTTACAATTTTAAATGAGATAAAAACTACATTATTTTATTTTATTTTTTAACTGATACAAAATATTTCGATTGTTTCAACCCAAACAAATCGAGATCAACAACACTTAAAACAACTCAGCAAAGTGACCATTTCAGTTTCTTGGAAAGGCCCACCTTTGAAATCATTCTCGCAAGAAAAGGGATAGAAAATAGATGAACAGAAGGGGGAAAAAAGGGCATCGATTTCACATGTCAAAGCTTGACAAGATAAAAAGGAGACTTGAACAAATGTCACGTTAAAGAACTTTCAGACATCTAACAAGCAGCTAAAGAACTTTCCCACTTATTTCCTATCTCTTCAAGAATCCATGGCTGAGATATAAGCTTCAAGTTCAATGATCCTTAAGCTATGTAACACATGCCTAACTAGCAACAACTTCTTGTGCTACTTAGAAGTGACATGCCAACTCTACCTTTAGTAAGTTGCAATCATGGGGTTTGTGGTAAAGATTTTAAAGCCATGAAATGATGCTCAATTTGTTGAGTGGATAGTAATGTGATTGGAATATATCTTGTCTTTCTATTACATTTGTCTCTATCTCCATGTTTGGTATAGATCATAATCACTAAACATGTATTTTGTTTTTGAATACAAGAAAATCTCGTTCTTAAAAAATATATTTTGTTAGCTCAGGTCAGCAATTAAAATTTTGGCCTCTTATAATGGTACACGCTAAACATGTATACTTATGAATTCCGAGTTCAAATATCTTAGAATTAGGGTTAGGAGTAGGAGTGTTTAACCTTGTAGTTGGAACTTCTTTTTTAGTGATTTCCAGCTGTATTCTTTATGTTTATTCAATGATTTTAATACATTGATATACTAATATTAAAAATAAAAAAATGTGGTATATCTTATTACTAAAAATACTTAATTATTCGTGTATTGACGAGACGATGGACTTTAATTTGGAGCAATAATTTACGGAAGTAAACAAATTCGATGGTGGACTTGCTAGCTAATTTGGTTGGTGAACTTTGTTTGGTGTTGCAATGTGAGGGGGAAAGAAACTACGATAAAGTCATCTTTATACCTCAGATGGGATGGAATAAGAGAGACCGAAAGAAGGATTCTTCATCATCATCATGCCATCTAAAATCACCTAATTAATATTCTTATGAAAAAAAAGGAAAAAAAAAACGATCCCACATCAGAATTATTAATTAATTTGACATGAGAAATCAGGAACGATAGCTCTTTCTCGGACATGGATTCCCCTGGTCATCTAATCCCGTTGACTAAAATTAACTTCAGCTGTAAAACATCGAAGCAGGCAATCAATCTCTGTCATTGTTGCGTTAGAAATACGTTTTCTTAGGAAAGTTATAAAGAAATGCTAAATTATTATTTATTATTTTCTAAGGCTGATCTGCATCATCTTCTCCGGTTCCTTGAGACAATGAAACCCTAGCTAGCTAAGCCCATCATGAAATGCCCGCCCTAGCTGTCAGCTGTCTTGTTGGAGCTGCTGTCGAGCCTGTTTGTGGAGGCATTTCTAGCATTGCCGTCTAACCCTATTTTATTTTTTAGTTTTAGATTATATTTTGGGTTTTTTATAATTATTTTAGTATTTATTATTTTTATACATGTGAAAGCAACATTCATCCCACACTCAAACATGTATAAAAAGTGTTTTTCACACATCAAAATAGTAGATAGTTTTTTTATATTTTAAAAACTATTTTATACATAAACATATCAAAAAAATAAAAAATTTACAAAAATATAATCACATCACAATAATAAATATCAATGTAGTAATGTACTTTGATATCCATTATGTTTCAAAAATATTTTTTTAAATTTTTTTATATATATATTGATGTTAAAAATAATTTTTAAAAAATAAAAAAAATATTATTTTGATGCAAAAGCAACTACACTAGCATTCATTTGTTTTTTTAAAAAAAATTCACGAAAAATATATTAAATTTATATTTTAAAATGTTTATCGATAATATATAGAAAATAATATTTTCAATTGAAAATCACTTTACATCATATTACTAAATATACACGTAGTTTTGATCAATTTATCTAATATCTCATATATTTTAGCTAACATTTTGTGTAGATTAAAGCTTTTTCCTATCCAATTGTGTAGTTACAAATCTTCATTTATAGATCTTCAAGGAGATTGTGCTTGGTGGTCTCCGAGTAGGACTTGTTAGGAGTGAGTCAAACTCAGTCTCAATAAACCAGCCAAGATAGATTACACTTATCTAAAAAGCCCACAATTCAAGCACTTGTCGCAATTTTAAAAGTGAAGTGTCACAACTCACAATTATAAATAGCCAACTCACTGTTTCACAAGAGCCCCACTCCGTCGGATGTCTGCTCTCTTTTTTTAGTAATTGTTTGGAGTGTATTTCAATCTTTGTTTTTATGGTTTATTTTATTTATTTATTTTAAATAATTACTTTTATCAAAGTGAAAACTCTATTAAGTTTTATATATTCAATAATTATCAGCTAATCAAATGGAGTTTACTTGACTACTGCCGAGGTCTCTACTTTTTGCTTACTAATGATTCTGCGATAGAAAATTGTATAGATTTTACAATTTAAAAATAGGAAAAATGGATTAGTCTATCTTTATTTGTTTGATAGAGCTCATATCATGGAATAGAATCCACTGCCACTAAGGATGAGCTTTTTGATTGTTTGAAAGTGGACAATGAAAGACTTTCCCAAAAACATAAATAAAATAAGTTTCTGTATTGAATTAGAAGCTTGTCTAACAAAAGGAACCAACTTTATGGTAGTTTTTTGTTTTTATTTCAGTGTTCATCAATCATGAGTGTTATAGTTCAGCCCACAGACATGGATTTCTGCAAGCATTCTGGATCAAGTGGCTGTCCGAATTTTGCAGGCTGGCTTCTCCATTAACTACAGCAATGTAGCTTAAACAATCCCCGTGAGGGAGCAGGGAATCATAAACTTGCGAGATTTTTCCTACGAGGTAGTGCTGGAGACTCAGCCCTGGATGGCCCCGATGATAAAATCAGGGTTTTGTAGAAATGTATGGCGTTGCACAGTGCTGCTACAATGGCGTCAGGTCATGTCATTTTCTTCTAATTGGCCATTGGAGCATTAGCCTGTTACCGAATTACAGCTGCTATTCTCTACTTTTTTTTTGGTGGTGAAAGCTACGCAAGCAGAAGCCATCATGGCTATTGCGCAGCACTAGTAATCATCCTCATCTCTAGCTTTTATACGACAGAGATGCTCCACGAATCAAACCAGGCTGCTTACCGCAACCAAACTCATCATCTCCTAGAATAAGTCTTCACTCATGGCTTTGTTTAAAAATCTAACATATATTGCGTGTGTATATATATATATATATATTGTCCCACTTCTGATATAAAAAAATATTTTTTAAATAGTTTTGGAATAATATTTTCCATCAATTTAAGAGTTGAAGATTTTGTATGATCTGTGTTGACTCCTAGTGGTAGAATATACAGCAGCAGATCGATATCTATCAGATAGTGTTGAAATCGTCACTCCACTTCCAAGCTACATGCCTCTCTTCAAAATAATCATAATAATAAGTAAAAAAAAAAAAAAGGAAAAAACTTTCAAGTTATTGTAATGGGATGACATCACATGGTCATCACATCTTGCTAATATTTTTGAACGGTGATAGCATATTTTTCTGGAGTGCAATTAATAACTAAACATCACGTGAAGTGATCATGAACAGCCTAATCCATTAATTTCATCACTTAAATATCTATATTTAATGATGAAAATGACCTGACATACCGAATTACTTTATTAATTTATTTAATGAAAAGGCAATTAATCACTCATAATCCATTTGCAGCCGCCATTTCAGCCCTATCTAGTTCTTGAGTCACGGTGCAGCAATCAGTGTCTTCTCTTCTCACTCAACACCACTATATATTTCAAGGCCACAAGCTAGCACTATCCCAGTAACTTAGCGAGGAAAGCCTTGAGTGTTTTTGTTTTTTTTTGGCCTGCGCTAATCAGATATGGGAGATCATGGCTGCAGTGGCAGTAATCTTCCTCCTGGATTTATTTTCAGCCCAACTGATGAAGAGCTTATCCTCCACTTTCTCCATCGCAAGGCCTCGCTCTTACCCTGCTACCCTGACATCATTCCTGATCTTGGTGTTTATCCTCAGGATCCTTGGCAGCTTGAAGGTAACTTTTGATCCATCTCTATATATTTTCCCTTCTCTAGCTCGAGCGAAGGTTTGTTTTCATTTTCTAAGAGATAAAAGAGGAATCGAAAAACAAGGAATTTGCATGTACTGGTTCGAAAATTAATAGCTGCTAACTTTTTGAGTGAACAGGCAAGGCTTTGTGGAGTGAAAACCAGTGGTACTACTTCAGTCAGGTGATGATGGAGAATCAAGCAACAGAAAATGGGATTTGGAAGCCATTAGAGATCGAAGAACCTATATTTAGTAGCAGTACTGGGAAGAAGGTTGGATCAAAGAAACACCTGGTGTACTGCATTGGCACTGAAGATGCAGAAACAAATTGGATGATGCAGGAATATCATCTTTGCAGCAGTAAATCGAGCGGCACATCCTACAAGAGAAAACAAAAAATAGTGAGTGAAATCTTCTGTTTTTTCCTCTTACATATATATTCACATACGTACACCGATCATCAATCATGAATATTGAATCTAATATTATAGTTTTTAACTCTTTTTTCCCCGTAGGATTGCAATAAATGGATCCTCTGTCGAGTTTATCAGAGGGAAGGAAGCTGTCCCAAAAGCTTAAACCATGGCGATGATGATGGAACCGAACTTTCATGCCTAGATGAGATGTTCTTATCGATGGATGATCTTGATGATATAAGTTTCCCAAATTAGTTTTCGCGTATTGTTTCAGCTTATATGTTAGCGAATCATATTGTGTAAACATACACTTCTTTATATGTTTAATTTATATAAAATTAACAGTGTTCTTAGAGGAGATTTGTTCTGTATCAAAATTCATCATTTTTTGGTTTTAATGTCGGTTTTCACATGCAGAAATTGAGATTGGATTCTTTTTTATAAAATCTTCAACACGCCATCTATGAAATCTAAATCGGGATCTGGGGATGTAGAGAGCAAACCCTTTGCTAGATGAGAAAGAAAAAAGAGAGAAGGAAATTCAGCATTTCTCAACACGTTGTCTGTGGGAGAAACTGCAGCATAAAAGTAGAAAAGAGGGGTGGTGCCCTGCTGCTGCTACCACTATATTTATGGTCTTGCATGGCTTACTTTGCCCCACCACTTTCTGCTTTTAGTTTTTGTTGTCAGAATTACTTTGCCTGAGTTTTGCTTAATTTAGTCAAGCACTTTGTTATTTATACGTGTTTCAAAATTAAGTTTCGGTGGTAGAAATTGTTTTTTATTTAGAAATATATTGAAATAATTTATATATATTTTTAAAATATTTTCATTATATGCACATTAAAAATATAAAAAAAACATTAAAAAAAATTCAATTTGTATAATGGGACGTATATTTACTAAAACAGCAAATATAAAAAATTTACTAAAAAAATTCAATCTAAAATAGCAAATATAAAAAAATAAAATAAAAACATGTCTGATTAAATATACAAAGACAAATAAAAATAAAAATATTTCGGAAATAGTTTGTGAAAATAGTTTTTATTTTAAAATAAAAAGTATAATGGGATGTATATTTACTATTTTTATCTCCTTTTGTTTCAAGTAAATAATCAAATACTGTTTTATTATGTAAATTAGAGTAAAAAAGAAAGAAATTATAAAAAGTTGCAATAAACTTTCGTTTAGCCCAAGAAGAAAACACTTTCACCCCCCTAAAAAATAAATACACAAATTATGTTAGAGCTCGACATTCTTAGAGGAAATGGAATGAGTGGTAAATAAAAAAAGAAGCTTGCTTACACATGTACCACAACACCACTAACTTTAAATATGGGCCCAATTCTAAAAATAATAAAAAAGAAATGGTAAAAGCTAGATGAAAAAAGAGATTTTTCTTAGGTTTTGTTTATTTATGATAAATATCTCTTTAATAGATAAAAATTAAAAAAACACATTTATAAATTGAAAATAATTTTTTTATTGGGAATGTTTGTTTTTTATTTCCTTAATTTCCTAGAGTTGAAAAACATCTAATCGAGTAAAAATATAAGATTTTTATTTGCTTCATCAAATATTCTATGGCCATTTCTTTTAATTTAAATGAAACAAGAACTTTTTCTTTAGTTTTGAAAAAAAAATACTGATTTAATAAATATGTTTCTTAGTTTTTCATCAAAAACCCTAAAAAAAGAGTAAGAAGCAATATTAATTTGCATTATGCGACCAATCCACGGTCTTATGCTGAAATTAATTTAACAATAAATAGAATTAAAGTTTTTATGTTTGAATTTAATATTGTACGTTTACACACACACTTTTTTTTTTTTTTGCATTCAACAAAATCCCATCTTCTGAAAAACACATTTTGTTGGTCCAGGTAAAAGAATAAAATCTCGAATATCCCAAATTTTTATAAAAAATACACGCTCAAGTCTCTTGCCATCATGTCACTCCCCGACTACACACACTACATCAAGGGTACCGACAAAATCTTATCAATAACAAGTAGCCACTGAAAAAAATCAAATTATAATAATTTAATTTAAAATTTAAAGTTCTTTCATGCTCACTTTATAGAGAATCATAATTAGACACAAAATTGGAAGACATGTTCTTGATATATTTTGATATAAAGAACAAGATAGAACTAAATTCCAATTGGCTATCATTATTAATTTGTACCGGCCAGCCAACAAGTCGCCAACAACGTAAACTCTTTACATAAATTAATGATTGAACGAATTACAAAGTGTTTTGTTGCTCTGATTATTGATTGGAAATTCATGAAAATTGGGTCTGCCACAATAAAAAACTTTGTTTTATATGCTTGGATTCAAATAATTATAATTAGCGATGCGTATGCTGCCTGCTCCAAAAGGGCTGAAAACAATTGCCAAGTTGAAATAAAATAGAAAAAAACAAAAATAATATACGAAGAAATTAATGAGCAGCGACAAGATGTTTAATGTCCTCATGATATTGCCGGACCAAAGTCATCATCAAAGGAAGAAACTGGCCGGGAAATACTTCAATCCCTCTACTTTGTGTAACACAATTCGAAGTGTATCTACTCAATTATCGTCGAAACAATAATTATAAAGTTAGATGTTGACCTAAATTACTTGGTCGAGTTTTTAATGATCTGGTTAACCTGACCAAACACAAGTCCAAACTCAGCCGGGTTAACATCAAAGAATTCGTTTTGAATAACCCATGTAATTTTCCAGGTGAGTAGAGAACTGGCAGAAACACAGCTAAATAGGAAATGTACAACAATGGTAAAGGAAGCACAAACAAAACATTTCAAAGTCAGATATGATTAGAAAATAATATAAATTATATTTTGAGTAGTTTAAGTTAGGTTCCTGCACATGTTGTTCTTCTCTGTTCAGATTCGGCTTTTGGATTCCTCTTTGCAGTTCGAATTTTTAGAGTTTCTAATTTAGAAACCAATAATGAATCTACAGTTTGAGATCCTCCTTGATTAAGCCGGTGTATTAGTCAAAATTGATCGGATAAACTGATATTCGATGAGCTTTTTCAGGTTCTCTAAGCTCTAAATATTCTAATGTTTCAGACAGGCTTCTATAGATTTTGCATTGAAAATCATAGCTGTTTTTCCCTTCTCTTTAAACTGATTAAACTGATGTGATATGTTTGATTACAGAGAAAAACAATATCATTGAACGTGTCGGAGCCTTTAAACAGGCATCATTGAACAAGCAGGCTTATATCAATAACTTCAACAAGCATCTTTTTATCACTGTTTTTTCTTCTTCTTTTAATATCTCTGTTCATTATTGTTACAGAATCATAATCAATTAGTTGACTTGAATTCATCTATTGATTATAGGAGACTTACCTTAGATAGACTAGCATAGCATGTATAAGTATATGTGTTTATGTGATGAAGAAATACACAAATACAAATTCTTTCTACGCTGATTACATGGTATCAGAGCCACGTTTGGCTCAAGGGAATTTTCTGGGTTTTGGGTTTTATTCCTAACAATCTGGAACAGTAACCTGTTACAGTTTCTAATCTGGTTTGCGTCACCACTCTTGTTTCCGGCCAGTACACAAAGTTTGGTGGCCAGACGAGCTGCATGTAATCTCACGTGTCGATCAAAGCTTTGGGAGCAACGTGGACGCGCGTAAGGCCACCGTTTCTTCACCGATCTGACTTTCCGACGTCTCCCATCTCTTTTCGTCCATTCTCAGGCGGTACTACAGCGTCTCGATCAACTGGGTTTGTTGAAAGGAATATTTCCCTGGCAGGTTCTATCCCTTTGACTCTTTTTTTTCTGATTTTCTGTGGAAATTCATTTTGGGTATCAGTTGTTTCTGGTTTGCTGCTGGAATTATATTGTGGTGATTGAACATCAATTAATGTGGATTATCTGGAGTTTTGTAGATTAATATTTTAGCAGAAACCTGAACCAGCATGTATGTATACGGTTTTTACAGCTAGGTTTGACAGGATATCTGGGATGAGATCTTCTGGTAGATTATGGCCAGACATGTTTTTCTTTGGGCTGTATAAAAATGGTTTCCAAAGGAGGAGGAATATTAGAAGGTGTTTTGGAATGCATTTGGAAAATGATTTTTTTAAAAATGAAATTTTTTGTTTTAAATTAAAAATTGATGTTTTTAGATCATTTTAATGTGCTGATATCAAAAATAATTTTAAAAAAAATAAAAAAATATCATTTTGATGCATTTTTAAATAAAAAATATTTTCAAAAATAACCTCGACCACACTCTTAAACAGTCACTTAATAGGCTAGTACTTAAAATGTATGTTCATATGATTATTTTTATCAATTAGTATCTAATAATGCATCACCAATTCTAAAACTGTTTTAGTCCACATGTAAAAAATAATTAAAAAAACACTTTTAAAACAAAAAATATATTCTTGGAGGGTGTTCTTGAGGTTTGACTATTTTTGTTTATAAAATAAAAATTAAATTAAGGTTAAAGGATATAGGTGGTTGAGATTTCTTAAGACAAAAAGGAACATAATATTTTTAATAACGAATTTATTAATCACTCACGTAACTACCATGGCTTTAGCTTACACGCAAGACAACCATTCACATCAACTACCAGCCAGCCATCTCATCTCCTTATCCTTTCGGTATGTTTGGTAGCGCGGGTGTTTTTAAAACTGTTTTTTAATTTTAATATATTAAAATCATATATATAAAAAAAAAAACTAAGATTTAATATTGTTTGTTTGGATACATGTTTAGGTGCATTTTAAATATATATTTAGCTTGTAAAAATAAATTTATTTTCGTTAATACTTAAATAATAATAATAATTTTATAAGAAATAAAAACTATTTAAAAAAAAAAACATCAAAAACAGGTTTGGCGACGTAAACAAAGTTTAACAAACAGTCCCTTCAACCTCAATTCTCCTCTCCCCATCTACAACACCACTCCTAAATCTTAACAGAACTTATTGGTTTCATGGCAGTGTGTGTGAGGCAATCAAGAAACAGTATCATCAACCATGTCAAAGCAAAGATGGGTTTGTTGGGTCTCACTTGCTTGAACTCTTCGATGTCCTCTTTGAACAATGATCATAGAACACTATCTGCAGCTTCACTAGCTAAAGATTTGAGGAATCAAAATTCAGTTTTGGAAAACAAACCGACTCTTTACAGGACTCGGCGTTTTGATTCCACTAAACCTCATCAGAGGTCTGGGGTGCAGAGTAATGTGGCCAACAGTCAGGTTTTATGGACCGTAAATGCTATGTGATTGTTGTGTTTATTAGCGATAGAGTTGTGAAAAGAGTAAATTTTTGGGATGTGTGGATTTAATGCTCATTTATGTTTTGGCTTTTTTGTTGTTGAATGACTAATTTTGACTGGGAGTTGGTTCTGAGTAATGTTATGCAAGGAAATGCAATGTGATTGATGATAATGTGCGAAATGGCCTCAAATTTGTGAGAGGACATTGATTTTAAGGATAATAATGGCTGCATGTTTATGAGAAAGGATAGTGTAGTCAATTTCTAACCTAATTCTGATATTATCTTATTGGTTTTGATTTTAATTTTTGATGGCTGCTGGGTTTTGTAGCATAACAATTGCTAAGAAATACTGATATTGACATTTAATGACCAGCAGTAGTTAATGATTTATTCTCTTGGTTGGGATCATTTTCACTGAATCTCCATATGTTTTTGCTATTAAGTTTTCAAAATAATCGGTGTTAGACTACTGCCTCATGGGTGATAATTATTGTTAGATGCCCTGCAGCAGGAGAAAATGAAGTGGCATTTGATTGCGTATGATGCATCAGTTAACGATATATGACTGCAATAACTTTCATACAGAACTCTTAACATATATTTTAGAACAGACTGAGAGCTATAATTATGTAAATTACTTATAATTAGGCTGCTGGTTGGGATGAGTATGAGTGTGTGTGTTTGTACTCATCAAAGCTTCCTTTTGTTGTAGTTTTTGGATTTTCCAGGAGGGAAGGTTGCATTCACCTCTGAAATGAGATTTATATCTGAATCTCCTAAGGAGCGGATTCCTTGCTACCGTGTTCTTGATGATAATGGTCAGCTGATAGAGGGTGGCATCAATGTTGGGTAATTCTTTTTACCTGTTACCCTTCTCTTTCTGGTCCTCCCTCCTGTCAAAAGGAATGGTGTTTTTGTTTTCTACTTTTCATATCATATTGACTGGAAGGAAAGAATCTCACAGGCTATTGTTTAAAATAGGTCAGTAAGGAAATTGCTGTAAAAATGTACAGTGACATGGCTACTCTTCAAACCATGGACACTATTTTCTATGATGCCCAGAGGCAAGGAAGAATTTCATTCTATCTGACTACAATTGGAGAAGAAGCCATTAATATTGCATCAGCAGCAGCTCTTACCATTGATGATTTTGTTGTCCCACAGGTTACACACTCATACATAGATGTTTACTTCCTCTCCATCTTCTCCAGCATCACCCCAAACGTCTTTTATCTTGAACACACATAAATGTACTCACTCTAATGCTCAAAACATGTGCGTGCAAGCGTAATATAGAACATGGAAGGTTTCTTTATACTCGTTAGGTTTTACAAATCTAGAATGGATTTGGCCGAGTTCTTTACCTTCATTTTCTGATGTGAATATGAATCTCCATCCCCTTATAAGTTCTGGAATTGCCTTAACTAGCAAGCCCAGCACAATCTGATAAAAGAAAATGACTTGTTTGCTATACAATGCAGTACAGGGAGCCTGGAGTCCTATTATGGCGTGGTTTCACGCTTCAGCAATTTGCAAATCAGTGTTTCAGTAACAAAGGTGATGATTGCAGAGGCAGGCAGATGCCTATCCATTATGGATCAAAAAAGCTTAATTACTTAACAGTAGCATCAACTATTGCGTAAGATAATAAAACTTTGGTGCTAGTTGAATGGAACTTTTTTGGATAATTACTCATGGAAAATAATTTTTTCTTATTGTCATCAGTTCACAGCTTCCACATGCAGTTGGTGTTGCATATTCTCTTAAAATGGATGGAAAAGATGCATGTGCGGTCACTTATTTTGGTGATGGTGGCTCAAATGAGGTTTGTATTTTTTCATTTTAGGGGTTAGTAGGATAGACTTCCACTACAAATGGTACAGAAGGAATAACAGGATGATTCTGCCTCACTTCTAAGAAATTGTGAATCTATTAGTCCCAAGTGATTATGCTTTTGTTTGTTATTTTTCCTAATCGATCAAGCATTTTTAGGGAGATTTTCATGCTGCTTTAAATTTTGCGGCAGTCACGGAGGCCCCAGTCTTGTTTATCTGTCGGAACAATGGATGGGCTATTAGCACTCCGACTTCAGACCAGTTCCGAAGTACTCTCTCCTTTTGTCAGAATATGACAATTTGAAGCATCAACTGATTCTATCTAAATAGTATCTTATATCACTCCACATATTGGCAGGTGATGGTATTGTTGTCAGAGGGGAGGCTTATGGAGTGCGAAGTATACGTGTAGATGGTAATGATACCCTTGCCTTATATAGTGCAGTTCGTACTGCTCGTGAAATGGCTATATGTGAACAAAGACCAATCTTAATTGAGGTAGGACAACTGCTTTGCCACGTTTGAACCTTTTTTGGGGTTACTTTGAAACTTCTCTTGCAATTCCAGTGTTTCTTTTGATCCTTCTCTCAACAGGCTCTGACATATCGAGTGGGACACCACTCCACATCAGATGATTCCACCAAATATCGCTCAGTTGATGAAATTGAATTGTGGAGATCAGCAAGAGACCCTATTACTAGATTCCGAAAATGGATAGAAAGCAATGGTTGGTGGAGTAGTGAAGCTGAGTCAGAGCTTCGAAGCAATGTGAGGAAGCAGGTAAAACTTGTTTGTTTGAACTGCAATAAAGCTGTTGAAACTCTATGCTGAACTACCATGTCAAAGTTTACTTATGTTTTCCAAGTTAATGAACTATCTACAACTTAGCTGTTCACTTAGTGGCACAACAAAGCACCATTTATTCAACCCAAGAAAAAGGATCAGGTGACAGTATTTCCTGGAATCATGGCAGTCCCAGAAGCATTCTTAAAAAGAATATTGAAACTAGAGCACTGTGCAATTTAAATCCACCAATTTCAATTATCTGGGGAAACTAAGCTGAATCCTTGCTCCTACGATTTTCCATAAAATATAGAGCACCTAATGGTATGTGATGTATTCTCATTTTTGAAGATTTGCAATAATATTCATGTAAATTAGCTATATGCCACATCATTGAGAAAAAATTTGGAGAACCTTTTTTCTTGATGTCTGAACTCGTATAATTTTGTTGTTTGTTATGAAATTGTAAACATTTCTCGATGATGTTTTGCTACTCTTAAAATCTTGTAACAGCTATTAGATGCAATTCAAGTAGCAGAGAGAACAGAGAAGCCTCCACTTGTGGACATGTTCACAGACGTTTATGATGCTGTCCCGTCCAACCTTAGTGAGCAAGAGAAATGGCTTCGAGAGACCATCAAGATACACCCACACGATTACCCATCAGACTTTTCACTGTAAACTTGTTCAATTATAAAAGTTTCCGGTCAACTGTGAATAAAACTGATCTTTCATTAGAGGGTTTGATTCTTCCCTTCAATTGATTGAATATTACAGCTGTAACATGTTCGTTAGCTCGTCAATGCTTGCATGAAACTGTTCAATCCGTTGAATGATTAGTAGTTTCATGTTTTGTTCAGAAAGGAACTCAAATCTTATTTTGATTCCATTTCCATTACCCAGGAAACATGGGTTTATTGCAAGAATATTTGGTTTTGCAATAAAATTTTGTTTCACCGTCTGATAACAATTGTAATTAGAATAGCACAATTATCACTAACCCAACATTACATGTTGGTTTAAAGAGACTATTACGAGCAGGGTATCAGCTATCTAAAATGTTTCATATCAGTGTTGTTTTTATCTTAGTTTAAATTCCAGTTTGTTCCGGATTTTTTAATCAAATACCAGCCAAAACATTCAAATTTCATTCCGGCTGTTCTATTTCAGAGAAATAATGTTTTTTTTAAATAATAAATAATTTTACAATATCAATCACATCTCTTAATTCAATCGTTAGATTGAGATGAAATTTTACAAGAAATCTCTTTATATATTTATATATATTATGTTAAAATTTAATAACAATCAAAAAATATAATGACCTTTCGAGATTAATAATGATATTCTCATAATATCATACATATTCATAATTTTATTTAGAAAAATCATTTTATTATTTTTTTTAGATTAAATTGCACAACTATAAATAATTTTATTTCCATTAGCCAAAACAATATTGAGAATCTTGATCTAAACATTGAGCAACCTCCTACTTGCAGATGAAAAACATACATGGACGGAATTTCATGGTTCTGAGAAGCGTGGAGATAGATATGTGTTGACCATTTGCACATTGTTTGAAGGAAACTATTGATGAATTCTTGTTTGCCTCGTCTCAGCAGAGAGCTATATCTTGGTGGATGGGATCGCTATGAACCAGTTTAAATTCAGGGAAAAGCCTTTCATGCTTTCATAAAGAAACATTGCAGGCATACACAGCAATTCTAAAGAATGGCCATTTTGTCAAGGCCAAAAATTAGTTGACAAATATACCGAAAGCAAAACGTCAGTAAGCTCTTGAAATCCTAAATTTTTGCAGCTTAGAAGCATCGCATTCATATAATTGCCAAGCATCAGATAGAAAATATATTTGGCTTATTAAATGGCGAGAGTTTCGTGCCCAGCAGACATTAAGCGAACATCGGAAGATTCAAGATGTAAAGATGATTCAACTTACAAAAGGAAAATTTCAATCATACATCAGGAAAGAATCACAACGATGAAACTTTCTCCTCTATGGATTCTCTAACAGCCTGTAAAAGTGATGGCATCAACTTCGGATTAGTAACAATAATGCCCGTGTCAAGATCCAGGTATCTTCCTTTTGAAAAATCCAAGGGGTTCCCTGCAGCATCAGTGACCACTCCCCCAGCTTCTGCAGATGACATTTGGCAACAACACTTAATGTAAACAACATGTTGATTCAAATTTTATCGAAAAAATCAAGCACTAGAGACCTATGACAACATAAAATACCTACATCAATTAGGACACATATATTAGAGGAAAACAGTTATTCTGAATCTCTACAAATTATGGCTACTTCTGTCCTTAACCTGACTTTGGTGCATGTGACCCTAAAATATAATGGCAAGCAAATATTTTCTGTACCTGCAACAACTATGTATCCAGCAGCATGATCCCATATTTTTTCACGGTAACCTTTATGTGGAAATCGCAGATAAATGACCCCATCTCCTCTGGACAGAGCACCATACTTTGCTTGGCTATCAATTCTAACCGGCGGTGCTTTGACACCAAGTTTCTGTCCAGAAATTAAACATTCAAAATTTTGCAACTAAAACCACTGTTTTTTTGTTGGAAGAGAGTGATGGAGAGAGGGTTGTGGTAGCATGGAGAGTTGTCATACCTTGGCAATAGAGCTGGATAGATCATGCATTGAGTGTGCTGCTTCATATGATTCAAAGAGCGACGCTTCTTCAGGATTGTCAATAGAGCTGACTTGCACCTGCACGATATACCAAGAAAACATTTGATACAAATCACAGAAAACAATGGGAATACATGTCATCTGGAAATAATACATCTAGTGCACTGACCTTCACTGCTGAAGAGCTATCCAGCGAATGCATGTAAGTCCCACCACCAACTACAGAGAAGAAAAGGCAACCAACTTCACCAGGCAAAGAATGCTGAGAGCCACCAGCAATGCAAGTTAATGGAAGATTGGGGCAAGCCAAGACACCCAACACTACTTTCCCTTCATCTAGCAATGCTAGAGCTATTGCATATTGATCTCCTCTTAAGAACCTATATAAAATTCCAGTAGTATGATTTAATTTTCCATAGCGAGTTCATTGAGCAAATAGAAGAGGAAAATGACAGTATAGCAAAAATAAGTTGCACATTCAATCAAAAGCATGTATGTTGTAATTAAGAAGCACAACTTCATCCCATTATGGTGCCGTAGATGCCTACTTCTCACATTGAAAAAATCATGGTAGCATATGCCCTTACAGCACAATTATTCATTTCAAAACTCACCCTTTAGTACCATCTATAGGATCCAGAACCCAGTGTCTGCCTTGAGAACCACCTTCAGATTTGCCACAGTCAATGGCCTTGACAACATCATCTGTGGATAAAGTAGAATCACTATATGATCCATCACTAGCTAGAATATCATTAACAAGTTTTGTAATGCGCTCTAGAGTTTCCTGGGCACTGTCCTTGCAGAGATCTTCCGAATCCTAGAAATATTCCCCAAAGTTATGTTGGTGAATTTGATATATCAACAATGAAAGAAAAAAGCTTCTGCATGTCCTAGAAAAATTCTAAATTCCAACCATTTACCTCCTCAGCTACCATTGAAAATAGTTCAGAAGGAAGCTCCCTCTGCAGGACATAACTAACTAGCGCTTGAGAGCCTAGAATCAAAGCAAAGTGTCAAAAAGGGTTATTAACTGCAGTTTCTTTTGTACCAGCCTTAAAAGCTGAAAGAATATATTAGGAAAATAAATTATCCACAGCATAAAGATCTAATGAAAGGCTTTGTTCTAAACATTGAAAAAAAGGAGAAAAATCAACAAAAACGCAATGCATCAAGACTGTAGAAGCAAGACATTCACATATCCACAAGAAGAGATTCATTACAATTAAATGTGGTTCTCATTCACAATACCAATTCTAAACAGATAGGAAGTAGCACATGTAAAGGTGAAAAACCACTCATAGATAGTATACCACAACCATCCATATTAATCAAGTGGATTCTAACAAATGGATACATCCCAGCTCTTAAAATTGGCACATGAAAATAGAAAATAAACTTATTTATAGCTTGTCAACAGTCTTTTTGAAATTATAGATATAGCTTTAGCAAATATAGCATCCTATTGTAAAAAGGAAGAAAGAAAAAAGCCAACACTATAAATCATCATGCTATAGAATAAAAAGCATTTTAAAGCATCTGAAAAAAAATTAACATTCTATCAGTGGAAGGAAAAACAAAGGATAATGCACATAAGCAACATAATTTCATAGGATTGTTTAGCAACAAACCGTAATCAGCAACTGTGACAGGACTTTTATCTGATTTTGATTGGACATCCGATTGCAAGATAGCTCTTTGCACCTTCTGAAGGAAAGCAAAAATATATGAAATCAGCTACAGATAACAAGAAAAGATATCCCTAAACAAGCTATCTAAAAAACTTGTGGCCAGGATGCAAAATGACAGATCATCTGATCTGAAAAAAGGATACAATCATATTAATGAGATATAGTTTAAAATATGAAATACTTAATCACAAGGTGACTAACAAATGCCACAAAAATCAGTTTCATTGGTCCGATGGGAAAGAATATTACACAGAACACGCACACTTGACATATCAAATATCTAGCACACCAAAGCTGAGTAGCATGAGAAATGATTAGTGGGAAACCTCACTTTGCAGACTGATATATCTTGTCCTAATAAAACATTTTTCCACGTCTCTCCTCATTATTTCCATTGAGAGTGCTACGCATAAAAGGGTCTATCTTCAGTATAATTCAATCACACCAACGACTGACACCATTTACCAACATATCTTCGAGTTATCTTTTACCACACTGCATTTGTTAAGATTGCCACTGAAAACCATGTAAAATTTTCTTGAAATCACCAGCAGCCATAGTTTATATATTGGTGAATATTTTTTGTCCCACAAAAACACCTCGCCTCAATGGAAGATGAGAATCTGTTGCCCCCGCAAAATGTAAACTAAAAAGCATCCGAAAGCTAACTCCCTCTAACTGTAGCATGCTTTCCATTCAACGATCTCCATCTCTTCCCTTTTTCCCTCTTTCAGTCACCCATCCAAAATTTATCTAAACAAAATAAAAATGATCACAAGAAACAAAGTTTTAACCCGAAAATAAAAACCAAATTCACAACAAGAGTAAAAACAAAATGAAGATTCTGGGTCATGCTCCAAGTAAAGAACTCTATACCCCCAAAACCCGCCACACAACAACAATAGATGTAACCCAAAAGAAGAAGAAAATAAATCGGTTTCAAAATGAGGGCATCACTCAAACAGCAAATTCAGCATCTGGGTCATGCTCAAATAAAGATCTCGCACTCCAAAACCATCCAACACAATCTTTCAACAAAGAAAAACACAATACAAAAAATCCAAACAGACCCAATTTCAGAACAACGTACCCTCTAGGCGTACACAAACAAAGAAAAACAGGAAGAGACAAAGAAAGGGACCGTGCCTGGCAGAGGCGGGCAGCAAGAGAGGCAGCTTTCTTAGCAGCAGCAAGTTCTTTATCGTAAGACATTGAACAAAATGTTGTTAGAATAGAGGGTTTCGTTTTGGTAGTGTTAGAGAAGGAGAGGAGAAAAGGGTTTTTTGTGATACTGATTTTGGGTTTTGTAATAAAGCCTACAAAATTTATGGACATCCTGGCTGATCCCCCGCTCTCTCCTCTTTCTTTATCTTGTTCCTGCCCAATATTTAATAAAACAGTACTGTGGTGTGGTTGGTGTAATAACTAGGAGTGATCATTTTCGGTCTGATTTGATTTTTATAAAAAAAAGTAACCAAATCAAAAATTGTGATTTAAAAAAAAAATCAAAACTGAACCGAACCTATTAAAAACTGACCATTACTGTTATGACTATTAAAAACCTAAACCGAGAAAGTAATCGAGGGAGAGGCGAGAGGCAAGCGGCCACTAGGGTTTCAACTTTTCACTTTTTAGATTCAGTCTTTCAGAGTAATAGACGGGGAAAGAGAGGAAATAAGTCGCGTACGGCTTAACCGGGAAAGTTGTATTTATAGTACTTATTTAAACTGAACCGAACCAGTTCGGTTTGGGTTAATCGGTTTTTGCCTTGCAAAACCGATACTAAACCAAACTGGAGTTTTAAAAAAAATTACGATTCGATTTTCTTGGTTATTTTTTTCTAGTTTAATCAGTTTGACGATTTTTTGCTCATCCCTAGTCATAACTCATGTTCCAAGTTGGTGTTTGTCACATCTTTAAAAAGTGTTTTTGACCAAAATAAAATAAAATTAATTTAAATTAATTTTTTTATATGTTTCATATCATTTTAATATAAATTTTTTTTAAAAAAAATATTATTCTAAAATATTTTCAAACCAAAAAGACTTTAAAACACACAATTAATATCATAATATCACTCAGAACAATAATGTGGTTGGTGTGAATAAATGGTAAGGTTGTGTTTGACAATATGATTGGGTTGCATTTTTAATTTTAAATATTTTATTTTAGATTGTTTTGGATTTGATGGTATTAAAATAACAACGTAGGTGGAACTTTTAACATCTACTAAAAGAAAGGTGGTGGTGGTAGCTGGCTTGAGTAGAAGAGCGTTCGGGAATGATTGGAACATGCAAAATTGGAGTAGCTAATGACTACAGCCACCAAAACGAAGTGCCCTGGTGTATGTTTGATTGTATTTGAAGTTATTTTTTTAAAAAATATTTTTATTATAGCACATGATTTTTTTTAATTTAAAATAAAAAATAAATAAAAATCATTTTTTTTTTAAAATACATTTAAAACGTATGCACCAAGCATGATATCTAGCAATGGGATATGGCAGGGTGATGATCCCATAGATCACACTATCTCCCTCTTTTTATTGGTCACCACTTGCATGCTTTTTTACACCCTAAAACCACATCGTCAACCGCATGTAACCTCCGACATCCTGGTGAGTTTTATTTTCCATGATTCATATCAAAGTGTAACCTGTTTGCTTTTATGGTGATAAATAAAACCTGCAACACAATGAACATAACTGAGAATATGATTTCAACGCATGTTTTAATAGTCACCTGGCAAGCATTTGTTATCATAAAATGATAAGATTGCTTTCTCATCGTAAATCATGTTCCATACACCATGCAAATTCTTCGGTTTTGAAGAGGATGTTAGAGAAAGAACATTTTAGCACAGGTGGAATTTAGCTCCCCCTGATTTTAATAACAGTAGAAGTACAGTTAAACAAACTTCGTTCAGAATTTTTCTGTACCTGGCTTTGTCTTACGCAACAAGAACTTGTAGAATGTATCGCATTATAGAAAAGGATGCCAATTACCAAGCCACAGTTTAGGATTTGTAGTCAAAAGCTGGAAGACTTCCGGGTAATCATAATTGGATCATCAGTAATTTGGCGCAGCAAAGCATTTGTCAACAAAATATTCCCTCTACAGAGTGTGATGCTGCTGGAAACAATGATTAATGTCGGTGTCCTCTACTTAATCTTCCTGATTGAAGTAGAGATGGACATTTCAGTAATCAAAGAACTGTGAAAAAATCCATGGCCACAGGCCATTGCGGGCATGATCTTTCCCTTCATCCTAGCATTCTCTTTCCCTCTGCACAGTGTCACAAAGAGCTTGAGCCAAGGAAATTTCACTCTTCCTTGGAGTTGCCCCATCTGTCACTGCATTCCCTCTACTTACAAGAATCATGACAGAGATGAAAAAATCCATGGCCACAGGCCATTGCGGGCATGATCTTTCCCTTCCTCCTAGCATTCTCTTTCCCTCTGCACAGTGTCACAAAGAGCTTGAGCCAAGGAAATTTCACTCTTCCTTGGAGTTGCCCCATCTGTCACTGCATTCCCTCTACTTACAAGAATCATGACAGAGATGAAAAAATCCATGGCCACAGGCCATTGCGGGCATGATCTTTCCCTTCCTCCTAGCATTCTCTTCCCTCTGCACAGTGTCACAAAGAGCTTGAGCCAAGGAAATTTCACTCTTCCTTGGAGTTGCCCCATCTGTCACTGCATTCCCTCTACTTACAAGAATCATGACAGAGATGAAAAAATCCATGGCCACAGGCCATTGCGGGCATGATCTTTCCCTTCCTCCTAGCATTCTCTTTCCCTCTGCACAGTGTCACAAAGAGCTTGAGCCAAGGAAATTTCACTCTTCCTTGGAGTTGCCCCATCTGTCACTGCATTCCCTCTACTTACAAGAATCATGACAGAGATGAAAAAATCCATGGCCACAGGCCATTGCGGGCATGATCTTTCCCTTCCTCCTAGCATTCTCTTCCCTCTGCACAGTGTCACAAAGAGCTTGAGCCAAGGAAATTTCACTCTTCCTTGGAGTTGCCCCATCTGTCACTGCATTCCCTCTACTTACAAGAATCATGACAGAGATGAAACTCAACAGCACAGAGATTGGTAGAATTGCGATGTCTACAGCTCTTATCAATGACATCTGTGCTTGGATTCTGTTAGCTTTTGCTATCACCTTGACTGAAAATGAAGCTGCTTTCTTGGCTTCCCTTTGGGGGTACTTTCTAGTTTGGCATTTGCTGTTATCTGCATCTATGTTGTTAGACCAGCCATATCTCATAGATGATCAATTCAACTCCGGAGGGAGAAACCATTGATGAGTTCTACATCTGTCTCATTCTCACTGGCATAATCTCAGGATTCGTTACAGCTGCATTGGAACACATTCTATCTTAGGAGCTTTTGTATACGGCCTGGTTATTCCAAATGTACCTCTCAGAGTTACTCTGATAGAGAAGCTAGAAGACTTTGTTTTCTCTTCTTTACTATGAGTGGCTCAAGACTGATATATACAGCGGCTATTGATGAAGTCACAACTTGGGGAATTCTAACACTTGTCATTATTCTTGGATGTGCTGGTAAAATCATGGTACTTTGCTCATTTCAGTGTTCTACCAAATGCATGTACTTGAAGGGATTACTCTTGTTTTCCCATGAACTCCAAAGGCCTTGTGGAAATGATTGTCCTAAATGTTGGCAGGGACCGAAGGTACCGACTTTTAAGAATTTTTCCTTCCATTCTTGTAATGTTTCCTCCTCTAATGTTCATGTAGATTCTACATGTGATAAGATTCACATGAATGTGAGTGAGGGAAGGACCACACCAAGTCTCTCTTCTGTGCGCACACAGGCACATGCAAATGCTCATGAATAAGGCACATCAGATGTGATATTGATAAAACACAGATGTCTTGCAGATCTTAGATGATGGGTCCTTTAAAATGATGGTGATTGTACCTGTAATGATGACAGCAATTATCACGCCAACTGTGACAATCATATACTGGCCCGGGAGGAGGTTCCTGCCTTACAAATGGAGAAAAATTCAGAGGTCAAAACCAGATGCAGAGTTTAGGGTATTAGTATATGTACACTAGTCGCAACGTCGCAACAATCATTAGCCTCTTGGAAGCCTCCCACCCAACTAAAAGGTCCCCATGTGTGTCCATGTCCACCTAGTTGAACTCACTGGCCAGGCCTCAGCAATGCTTATGACCCATAACACAAGAAAACCTGGCCGCCCAACCCTCAACTGCACCCAAGCTCAATCTGATAACATCATCAACACATTCAAGAATTGTGAATAGCAAGAAGATTGTGTTTCTGTGCAACCCTTGACTGCCATTTCCTCCTATTCCACCTTGCCTGAAGACATGTAACGTGGTTGAGGAAAGACAGGTTGCTTTAATTACCATCCCTTTCCACAAACAGTGAACAGTTGATGGTGGAATGGAAGCCACCCCTGACCAAAAAAGGAAAATATTTTATTTGTCCGTTCAAGAAAGGAATGGAGTAAAATATCAACAAACAACATTCAAAAGCTGGGCAGATGAAGGAATATGGAAATGCTAGAATTGACAAGATTCCGCAGCCTATAAATATAAGTTATTTTCAGATGATTTAAAACAGATGGCTTCGATTCCAACTATTTTACAGTTTATAACTCAATCAGCCTTTGACAGCATACCACATTGAGATGTATGACTGAAAGTAGTATATTAGCTCCATGCCAGGGTTCCTTGAAAGCCTGTTGTTAAAGACATCATCGAGAATGTGCACTGTTGTGCAAAATCCACGCAAACAGAGTAATAGCACAAAATAAAAGGGACATGAAATATAATGTGGTTTGGCAAAGCCTACTCCACAAAACTTTACTATCAACGATATAGGATTTACAAGCACATATTAACCACACACACACACAAACCACACACAAACATCTCACTACCGAAAGCTTGCCTACTGCACTAATTCTACACCCAAGAAAAAATACCACACTAATACTTTTTGGCTAGAAACTTGGACTACTGCACTAATTCTTTTGGTTGCCAACACACACCATCAATATCAGAGGCACACAAGAACTAGCCACCATACATGCTATTTATACTACCAAAAAAAAGTTTTTATTTAGAAAAAAGAATCTTTCTTTCATTAGAAAAAAATACTTCCAAGTCCAACTTCAACAAGAAAGTCCATTTCTCAAACAGAATTTGTCAACACATTCCATTCTTGTTTAAGACACTACACCATGCAATTATCAATCTAACTTAAACCAACTCACCAATTTAAGCCACAACTCAACATGCATTGGACAGGACAAGAAGATGAAAATTTGCAAGTTCTACCTAGGTTTCAAGTTTTCTCCACTTTTTGCAGCTTAGGGTGTCCACTCTACTGATATAGAATGAAATCTTGTAACTTTGACGGAAAAAACAATCCCAAACCTTCAAGACCATCCAAACAGGTATGATTAGAATTTCATTCTGATGAATGGAGAATATGAACTGCTAAATGCAGAAAACATTGTTAGAATTCCACCCTTAGTACTAGCATGAGATTGTATAACAGCTGCTATGCATGTGAACATTTGTCAGCATAGAAAAGCTAATTTTACTACTGACACATATAGATCTTGCTCTCAGGTACTCTTTTGAGTGCTATGTATGTGCCAACACTCACACAAATATCACAAACTTACTGCTATGTTGATGCTTATCCCTATACCATGACCTCCTATGTACAAAGAGGAGGAATCTGTTTTGGCTTCCAGAACTTGCTGCATGTATGGTCAAAACATGATTACATGTGGCTCTTCAAAAGTCACGCCTAAGGAGGTTCTTGATGTTGAGCCTTAAAGCCTTGACGTCAGCTTCCCTGGTTTCTTAAAAATGATAGTTAATGGCCAGGCATCTATCATTTTTATACCTTATTTTATTCATTGCAGTGAACAGCCTCATTTCCATGAACTAAAATCAATGGATTGAAGTGATATTTGACCCACATATAAATCCCTAAGATGCTGTTTACACAATCCAATTCGCCTTTTATTCAAGCTGGGATGAATACAAGTTGAAAATCCTGTCTTCCATCCAGGAAACTTCTGTCTTTCCATCACATGAATAGTATAAACACTCGGTGCTGCGGCTGGACACCCCATAACAAAACAGCTGCAAGGCCGCGACTGACTAACCATTCTTGTTAATGACAGTAAACATAAGCCGCTATAAGAAATTCCATACATCAGTGCCTCATCATTATCAAAAGCTAGAGAGTGAGACTTCTCATGTTCCATCTCTTGCTCTTCCTCTTGAGTGGAAGGGATCTTGCTCAGTTCTGAATCAAAACGTTTCTCTATTGCACTTTCATGAACTCGGTACTTTGCTGCTAAAGTCTGAATGCAAGATTTCCTAACTTGATTCCTAATTATGAGCTCTAACTCAGCAAAGTTCTGGCAATCACTAAACCACCTAAGCCAACGACAAACAATACCTGAAAACCAATCAATGATCTGGATGTCATCTTGTAAAATTAGTTGAGTAATGACACGGGAGTAACCTCGGGAAGTGCTCAATCCATATCTTAACAATCGCTTCTTAATGGCGTTAACAGGAGCAATGATCTCTGTAATGGTTTCAGAGGAGGAGCTAGAGTCTGGCAAAAGAGCAAGAGTCATTGCAGTCTCAGATTTAACATATTCCTCTGCACGCTTCTGAAATTCATAAAAGGATTCTCTTAGTTCTTGTGGAACAGCTGGTTCAGCAACATACTTGGACAAAACAAATTCCTCGCTCTCTGCTACTTTGGTTTTAATGTCTTTCATCCATACTTTAAGTAAGAACTTGTACCAATGATCAGTTTCCATTCCAGCTTTGCGGAAACAGGAAATTTGGTTCAAAAGAGAGCTGCTATCAGCTAAATGTTTGATCTCTGACTCTTTAACCTTTCTCAAACCATGAGCCAACCATTTCTTCCCAATCCTAACTGTCCCAACATCCCAAGCATCTTGTTTCTGCGAAGCAAACAACTTGACTTTCTCTTTTAATTTGTGGGCAGCCCTTATAGCTGGACTTTCTTTCACAGTTCTTCTAATCAAAGCGCCCAAAAAGCAAATTGCTCGAGGTCCAGCACTAGGTAATATTTCTGCTTCACTGTCAACATTCAAGTGCAAACAATTGTGCAGGTAATTTACAACATCAGACTTGAAATCAATTGCAACATCTTTGGATCCAGAAACTGCAAAAAATAACTCATCCATGAAGCGACAACAATGAATTCTTGAACCCTCCTTACTGCTGTTTTTAGTATCATTTCCTTTCAGCTGCCTCCTAAACCAGCTACGCAACTTGGAGTGGGGCTGCTCTCTGCCAAAGTGGACATCTGGATTCAAAGCTTCATATTTCATTGCAAGTCTGTGCAATTCATGGTCAAAAACATCTAGGTATATGTTCATTAATATAGGAGACAACACTCCCTCTTGCGGAAGACCATGGCCTTTTTGGTAACCCCCAAAATCCATATTGAGTACCTGGGCATCAAACATGCCTTGGATCATATCAAATAAGCAGGGGTCTTGTATTTTTTCCCCCATTATGGAGAAAAGTTTATCAAGGATGCAGGCGTCCAGCTTTCTGTTTATGATCAATGTAAACCACCAGTCAGGGTTAGAGATATCTTTGCTGATGTATTTTAATGCTGAATGATGACCCCGTCCACTTCGACAACCATGGGATATTTTGGAAAAGTAGGGCCTATAAACAACTTCCAAAACTATTCTAATAGCCTCTTGAACAACTTTCAACTTTAACTTTGGAAGGACAAGGATTTCATTTCTCGCACCCTTTGTTGCAATAGAGAAAGTATTTCCACCAACATCAAAACATCCATCAGAGAGCTCTTTTTCCATGCATTCAAAAGATATGTTATCATTATCTAATGTTATATCAACGTTCGCATTGATTTGAATACAATTATAAGCATCCCGAAGGGTTTCTCGATTTGCAACCACTTTTTTCATTAGATCTTTAAATTTTCCATTAAAATATTGCTCCTTCACCCTCTTTTTTATACGAAGTTCAAGAAACCTCTTAAGCTCCATTCGACTTTTCGCTCTTCTCTCATCAGCTTTGGAAGATTCCTCAACAACAAAAGCCAAGTCCTTCGCTAATGTCATTTTTCCAGCACCCTTCTCAATGTTATCATTCAATTCAGCTAGAGTAGAATAGTCTGCACAAGCTTTGAATGTTTCTAAGGGTCTTCCTGTTTCAATAAATACAACAAATTAACAAACTAAAACTTTATGAACAACTATGAAGCACATGTTAAGACAATAGAAAGCCCTCCAATTTATCTTTCATGTTATGTACAACATTCAACAACAATCCCCGTTAATTTTGGCCAACGGAAAATATGTGAAGTGCAACTAATAATGATACTTTTCGTAGCCAACTACATTATTCTCGCTGGAGTATATCTGGACATTATGAATATGTATATATATAAGAAAAGAGAAAACCCCTTTACATATTATTTTTTTTACTACATTTAAATCCAAAATTATCACAACCAATAAAAACAAAACTGAGTCTTCAATCAAACAAAATCAACAAGAGCCAGTAGAAGTACTACAAATCATTCTACAAACAATAGGCCTCGCACATCAATTAAAAGAGTAGACTTTAAGCACTTACCCATATAAGAAATGCCAAATAACTTGACCCTAAAAAGATTCATGTTTTGCAATATTCTGCTTCTGGGCAAGCTTCCTTTGCAAATTCTTGGCAACGCAACAAGCCACATTTTGGTAACTATCACTCACAATCACAAAAACTTATCAACTCCCCATGTACTGCAACAATAAATTTCAACATTCAAGTGAAAATATAAGAACTCGCTAGTTCAAACTAACTATAAAAGCATACAAAAAGATGAACTGATGAGCAGCAAGTGTCAATTACTTACAGAAACATTTTATCAAGCATGTTGTCTACAACGTTAAAAACCCGGGAACAAAAATTACCTTGCGAGATTTAAATTAGTACTTAAGCGGCCCAAATGAGAAAATAGAAATAGGTCTTTTCTGTAGGGGACTGGAAATATATAGGCTTATGATGGGCTGTATTGATGGGCTTGAGCCTTTTTTGAGAGATCCATGTTTCTTATTTTAAAATTATTCTAAAAATATATTCATTTTATACTTTAATTTACATATTTTCAACCAAATTCAATGAAATGAATATTAAAATTCACTACCATGATTGATTCCTTGATTCTTTTCTTTTTCAATTCAAAATGGGAAACATGAAGATGAGGTCAGTCATATGACATCCTGGGTTCTTCGTGGGGTGTGACTTGTTAATCTGTAAAATACATAGATGAAATTATATAACATAAAAACTATTTCTAATATCTTAACCAATATTCTAAACCTTTTTATTTTGATGCAGTGCTAAAATAAAGTTTATTTTTTAATTTTACTTCATAAGAAAAATATTTTTGAGATTTTTTATATATATGCTTAATTTAATCTCGAGAAAACTATAATCATATTATAATTTAAAATTTTGTTCTGGTCGATGGGTCAACCTAGAATTCAGCCTATTTAAAATTGGAACAAAATCGAATTTAATAAAATAGGCAAAAGAGGAGACCCGGGTTGCCCTCGGGTCAAAAACTCGGTTAAAATGAATGTCGTATATATACCAGATTGATTTGGTGATCCGGTCAAAACTAATAACTCGGGTTTTATTCCGAGTTCCTAAGTGGGGTTAAAACAATGTTTAACATGAATTCTTTAATCTAATTTCATATCTTCTTTTAATTTTTGACCAGCCTCTTACTACACTAAACAATGACTTATTTTAGACAGCTAGTGGAAGTTGAAATGGCAGACAAACTAGTGTTCAAACAATGACTTATTTGATGCTTGATCCTGCCTATGAATCCTATATTGATGGAGATAGAAATAAAATATAAAATATTATTACAAGTTAAAATATTTATATATTTAAAACATGCTAAATATAAATACTCTTAAAATATTGACTTTTTATTTATTCATATTTTCATTTGCTAGAGATTATAACATTCTATATAAAAAAACTATGAAATTCTAATAATACTAAATAGAAAAAATAAATCAGGAGGCATGTTCTCTTTAAAAAAGATCATAAAGAATAAAATAAATAAAAAATAGCTAAAAAATATGTATTTTTCTAAAATAAAACTTCAGCATCATCAATTATCATAATGAATATTTAAAATTATTATTTCTTCAAATACTATGTAGAATCACTAATTTTATATGTAATTAAAATCACCTCCTCTCCTCCATGAATTCCCTGAGTTTCTTAGAAATTTCTCTAAGTATTTTAAGCATAAAACCTTCAACCTTTTAAATTTTTAAGCATCAAAGAATCCTTTAACCTCCCATAGAGAGGCTTTTATATATATGGGAAATTCAACATCAAGCTACACTAATTTTAGTCATCTAGGCTAAGGAGGGTTTAGCATATTGAAAGAACAAATGATTAACCAATTTACCACCATAAAAAGTCATATTCTAAGCACATTTAAAGTTTTTGAGACATCTTCACGAAAGAAATCTGGATCCCACAACCTGCTGTAAATTGACAAAACAAAGTGGTAGCATATCAAACGTTGGAAAGTCAAAAAGTCATTGCCAAGACAACAGCAAATAAATGGATTGATTCTATTTTGCTCGTAAGAATTTGCTCCACCCTTTCTTTGTGTATCTTTTTCTTTGTGATCTTCACCAACACTTATCTTTGTGCCCACCAATTTCCAAGCTAGTAAATCAGATTCCCCAGGACGAATCATCAGTTGAATTTGGTTAAAAAAGGCATGTTTGAATGTGAGTTGGCTAGCTTAATTAGAAATTCGACTCGCGTGTCTAGAAACCTGATGAAGTATTTGGAAAAACGCTGCATCTTTTAGATTTTGATCAAAAGGTGCGTTGAAATTATATTTTAAAAAAATTTATGGAATCCTTTTGTAATATATTGTGTCCATGCTTTTTAGTCTTTCACTTTTTTGGATACAACGAAACCATATTTCGTATTTTATGAGTTCAGATGAGCGAGTAAAATCCCGACTATTCCGGGTTCCAGGCTACCTCCACCAGCCCTGCTGATACTTCCAACTACGATGAAATGATTTAGCTGAGATAAACAAACAGTGCAGTGATCAAACAAGCCAGTTCATATTGCAGGAAAGCTGATATTATTATTATTCCATCAGCTAGTGCTTGCCCATATTATTGCAGCTCCCGTGAGTCTTGTGACCAGCAGTACCTCTCGCGATCCCTCTCTCTTTTCATTTTCAGCGATTGTGGGGTGGATTCAAACTTCAAAGACATTAACAATTATTAAGTTTTCTCCTTACGTGGGTCAGTTTTGACTGCATTGATAGATATAGAGAAAGTAGAGAAAAAGGCTCGGGGACCACTGCCTCTATTTAATCTACATTATTGGTTGCCATCTCTTGCACTTTCACTAAGATAGACCCATGTTTTTGGTCTTCGTTAGTGTTTGTTTCTTGTGTTCTAATCTGACTCATTCAACCAAGATTGTACGTACTTTTGCTGCTCAATTTAAACAAAACTTCCCTTCACCGCTTGTAAATTTCTGATATCTCTGCTGTTTTTTCTCTCATCTTTCCTTCCTTGCTTGGATTTCTCTTCCTTTGAATTTTCATTATGCAAATGGTAACTTAGCTTCACTTCACAATCAACTGCCATTCATGAACTTCGGGCCCAAGTATCTGTTCTGAAAAAGAAAAGAGCCCAGTTCCACTATGTTTGCTGCAGTTTTTTAATTTGTGAGTGCTGTTTAAGGTTTGTCTTTTTAACTCCTAGTTCTTGCATTGTAGATTACTATGTAATTAGCTTCTTCACTCAACAATTCCTGTTCCTCATTAACTTTAGCTACCATCCATTTGTTCGATAGTGATCAATTTTGTAGCCGAAAGTACCTTCTCTTCACTTTTTTGCTCTTGAAAATCATTGGGTTGTTCTTCCTGCATGAAAGAAGCAGAAATGACTATACCCCACTCGTTCATGTGTCCGATTAGTCTAGAATTGATCAAAGATCCAGTAACTCTATGTACAGGCCAAACTTATGACAGATCAAGCATAGAAAAATGGCTTGCTGCGGGTAATCTTACATGCCCCGTCACAATGCAGAAACTTCAGGATCCATCCATGGTTCCTAATCACACTCTTCGCCATTTGATTGATCAGTGGCTGCGAATGGGCACTCAGTTTGATCCTGTTTTGTGTAAGGTTGATTGCCTGGCTTCGTTGAAGGAAAATCTTGAATCAGATGAAGCTACCATGGAGTACAAGTGTCAAACACTCCAAAAAATCCAAGCTCTGACAGAAGAATCACAATCTGGGAATTCTTGCTTGCTTCAATTAGGCTTCCTGCCTTTATTATTGGAACTACTCTTTGGAAAAGCAGAATCCAAACTATCTCAAGAATGTGTTAAGTTCGCAGAACAAGCACTTTCTTGGGTCCTAAGATTGCTGTCACTCGGCGAGTATGAGTATTTAGATATCTTAAAAGAAGAGTCTAAATTGGAATCCTTTCAGGTTCTGTTTGATCAAGGAACTGGCAAGATCAAGAGGAGCTTGTGCCAAATAATAGAGGCAATATCATCATCCATGGAGACAAGAGAACTCTGTGCAAAGCTTGGCGAAAACCGCAAACTCCTGAAAGGGCTGATTCTTCTTGTTCACCAAACATATAACGCATCTGACGCTGGAATCAAAGCTATATCTGCACTATGCTGCCTGGAATCAAACAGACAGAATTTGGTTCAAGAAGGTGTGATAAATGGACTCTTGACCTCCATTTATGATGCCGAAAGACATGAAAGAAATTCGGCACCCGCAGCATTGTCGACAATTGAGCTTCTTCTAGAACTAGAGGACGCAAAAGCGGCTTTGATCAACAATCCTAATGGTATTAAAGCTCTCATCAAGATGGTGTTTAGGTTTTCAGAGCACGAAGGAAGCGAAAGCGCTGTTCGATCATTAATTATTATATGCACGGATTCTCTACAGGCACGAGAAGAGGCAATCGGTGCAGGAGTTTTAACTCAATTACTTCTGCTTTTGCAGAGCCAGTGTAGTGGAAGGACCAAAACAAAAGCAAGAATGTTGCTCAGGCTGCTTAGGTCCAAGTGGGATGAGGAACCTAAACATTTGTAAACCACAAAAGTTTGGGCGATTTCATCCCTACGTGGGGCCTTGCTCCTTGCAAAGATTAAAGAAGTGTTCATGTTTATATGTTATTAGTCATTAAACATTCATTAATCACTCAAAAAATCCCTTTACCCTGAGTGGATTCATGTTAATTATGCCAAATTGCATCGTATGGATGAGTGTCCTGTGCCAAATCCCTAACCCTTTTTCACTTGATAATTTATGTACATTTCAGCATAAGTTTTCAACTTGCCCGGGGGTTGATTCAAGAAAAAAAGATGAGTTATTATGTCAATTTACGAGTAATTGGGTTAATCTAATCAGTTAGTTTTATTAAAATTGTGATCTTTTTTCATAAAAAAACAAAATTACTGGTGTTTAATAATCAAGATTATAGTCCCCAATAAGAACTTCCAATCTACACGACAGGTCTCAAGTTCAAGTTAGTATGTGTACCATTGTAAAAATCTGGGACAGTCAGTGTTCTATTCAATCATCCGAGACTATAAAATATATTTTTTGAAGGGTGGGATTTCCTCGCATAAAAAATAATCAAGATTTAGATATATTAATAAAATCACTAAAAACCTAGGTAGCCAAATCAATCCAGTTTGGTTGATCAATATTTTTTTTTTATTCAACATGAAACTCTTTACAAGTAGTTATAAATTTTCTAGCCAGATCAATTTGCCAAACCAAACCGGGTTTGATACCTATATATTTTAGATTTGTCAAGTTGTTGAAATATCATTTTCTTTCAAGTATCAATTCAAAATGAAAAATGCCATTCAATAAAGACCAAGAACTGAAATTACAGGCTAACTGTCAAGAAATAAAGTTCATGCCCGTGATTCACATGGTTCTACCCCAAAACAATCAAAGCAGCTAGCATTGATGCCAGAGAAAGTTCCCAAAAACATGATATTATGGTAACAGACAGCATCCTTGTATCGTTGATGTTGCGGTCTAGGAACTCAAGTTGATGGGACTGAAAGTTCTTGTCTACAGATATTCCTTTCAGTACCTTTTTATGATATTTGTGTGAATTCGGGATAGGATGATTTACCATTTACTCGATCTCTTCCCTCGATCAATATCAGAAACCAAAACAACTGAAATTAATTAACCTCCTCCTCGTCAATACCCGAATCTCTCTCCGAGAATCTCCTGAATCTTCCTCTTCAGCCACGTTTCCTCACAATCACACACACACACTTCTATTTTCCCCAAAATTTCTCTTTTTTATCCCTTCCTTCGCTGGGTTTTTATCATTTGGAAGTTTGAAAATTTGGTTGGCAGCAAGCACCTCAATTATGTGAAGGATTTTCGCAAGATAAATACTGTGAGATGAGGTTCTTTGTTTTTACGGGAACTTTTGTGGTGGCTGGCGATGCAGATTCGTGGGTAAGATGAGGTTCTTGGTTTTTACGGGGTCTTTTGTGGTGGTTGGCAAAGCCGCTCATGGCGGTACTAAGCTGCTATGTTTGGCTGCTGGTGTTGTTCCTTGATCGGTGGAGATGGGGATTAGATTTGGGCCCAGTGTCATCTCATAGATCCAAGGAATTCTGGAGTTGAGAGAGCATTATGTTGAGGAATTAGAAGAATTTGAGTTTTGGATGGTGGAGCTGGAAATAGCATTTATTGATCTTCAGGTAGATTACTAGCTGCTATTCTAATTGATTTATCTGGCTTTTGTACACTCTACTCTTAAAAGGGGTAGGAAACAGAGATGACAAGAACTTGTTGTACCGAATTTTAATTTATTGTTTGGTGATTTATTTGTACATTCAAGTTTAATTTAGTTGTAAATATTAATGTTTATTTAAGTATGTTCTACTTATAAAATATCCTTACATAATTAATTAAAATATTAATAAATTAAGAAGATTAATATTGATAAAAAAAACAATTATGATGCTAACAATGAAAATTGACAATGGATTTTTTGTTATTGATTATAACTCAGCACTGGAATTTTTGTTGTTGACTATAACTCGGCAACGATAAATTTGCATCGAATAATTTCTCATGCAAATTCAGTTGCTAATGTTTTTTTAGCAATGAATTTTTAAGTTTTTTTAAACAAATTAGGTGGTGCTCATGATCCTATTTTTTTAGTTGTGCTAATTGAGTTGATGGGAAAAAAGTTTAAAAGCTTGATTGATTGTTTGATGTGTCTAATGACAACTTGAGTTGATGGAAAAAAATTCAATAGCTTGATTAGTTGTTTGATGTATCTAATGACAACTAGACCTTATATGCTTTATGCTAGAAGTCTTCTATATCATTTCATGTATTGTCCAAGTGAAATACATTTTAAAGCAACCAAGGAGTTCTAAGATACATTAAAAGAACTATCAGCTTTGGTTTCAGTTTTAGAAAATCAAAACTTAAGGCAGCATTTTTTTTTTGTGGTAGTGATCGGGGGGATTTATTGATGACATGAAAATCATTTCTGGATTCTGTTCAGTCTATGATCAAGAATATTCTCATAATCATTAAAAAAAACTGGACATCGCTGCAGAATCTACTATAGAAGCTGAATTTATCGTAGCCATAGCAATAGTAAATCAATTTTGAGGCTCAAAAAGATTCTATGTGATTTTTACATGGAGTAGAAAGAGATTATAGAGATCTAAGTGGATAATCAAACAATTATTATAAATTATCACAATCCAGTGTTTCATAAAGAAAAAACAAATATTTAATAGTGAGATTATGTTAATTCACTATAAAATTAAAAATTATTTAGCAAATGTATTCACCAAGGCACTTCCAGCAAAAAAAAAAAGAATTTCTAAGATAGAAAACTGGAATTTATAATTCCTGAAGCAAAGGGGAGTGTTGAAGACTACTTCAAGAATCCAGGAGTCTTGTTTTTTTCTATCATGTTTTGTTTTAGAATTATATATATATTATCATCATCAAATAAATGCTGAGATAGTTTCTAGAGATTTACTGCAGACTATTATATCATAAAATTTTCTGTTCTTCGTTTTCAAATCGTCAAAGAGTGAGCTTCTTTCTTGCCTTTGCAGAAGGACTGACCCACCATAGACAGAGACTATTGCAGTCAAGAATCAAATCTTAGTTATATTTTTCCCTTTTGTTTCTTAATTCTGCAGTAAACACTTTTGAAAAGCTCCACAGAAATATATATACCATTCGGTCTAAATTTTCGGCGAGGAAGTAGGCAAGAAAATGATGGAGCATTTTCTCTTTAACAGGATTTCTTTTTTAGATTCGAGGAAAACATACTTTGTGGACCAGGTGAGTGATTAAATCTCAGCTATCTTAGATTTTTATAAGAGATGCACGTCCAGACTCGAACTCAAAACCTGTTGTGCAGATCTCAAACTCTTTACTCTTTATCATCACGCCACTCAAGATCTCTTTAACAAGATTCTAAATGGTGAAAAGGAGGTGGAAATTGCACCTCCACACTATACTCATTGCTTTGCTACATCACCAGACAAACGTCCAAAATTGTGGTAAGATGTCAAAAAGATGTCGCCTCCGATTTCATGAGGTCCGCAACAGCAGCATCCTGTAAGCAAACAGCAAATTAATTCATACTAGAACTAGCTAATTAACCAAGTAATAACGCAGAACCCATAAAAGTGGATTGTTTCCTTGGTTCATTAATGGCAGCAGTCTGGGCTTATAACCTACAGAATTATTGCAACATGAAGCTACAAAGACAAGAACAGGCATGGAAGATCCCACTTTCTGCACCTTGAATGGCTAAGCTAACCAGGAAATATATTTTGCAGCATCTATAAAAGGTTTTCCTCCAAAATATATATCATGACGAGTGGAAGAAATCTAGTTCGATAGCAGCAGGTTGGTTTAAGTGTGCATCGAAGCAGATTCCTACAACCTGTGAATTTCGTAGAGCCGTAGATTAATGCACAAAGAAACTAATAAGACAAAAGCAAGAAAGATCCTCGCATTAAGTATGAGCACGGTGCCCTACAAGTATTGTTTTCTACACCTCAGGACCACAGCTCACGAACCTTCATGAAGCTAAGAAAAAACTTTTGAGTGTAGATTCAACCAACTCTTAGAATTCCCCCCATTGGAAGCAACCCAGAAATTACCTTCGTCTGGTTAATCTGTGTGGTGCAGTACTGTTTGAGTTGCGTAACACGTACGGCTCTTCCCATGGAACCTGTTCTTTAGAAGACATGACCCGTAAAATGGGTTCTCAACGAGTTTACAGACCGCCAGCCCTCGTTGAAAGGGTCTGGTTCTATTCGGTGCCTTGGCTCGAAGACATTGACTTGACTTTAAATTTAAGAACATCTGAGTTCAATTTGAACGTATTAATGAAGAAGAAGAAAAAGGTTGGGAGGAGAATTTTTGTGCCCAAGCTTAATAGTATGATTACTATATTGCTTCTTGACATTAAAGCTTTAACTAGGTATTGGGATAAGATAAGATAGTATTTTCACCATATGTAATTGTTTTTTGTTGGTAATTTCAATTTTTAATTTTAAGTTCAATGACAGAATATATAGTTTGGTAGTTTAAATTTTTAATATATATTAAAATTTCTCATTTAACCTTGAAATAAAATCATTTAATGTTTATTTCTCAAAGATATTTTTGTCATCTATGTTGGCAGTCAATGATATAAACAAATTTTGATTCTCTTATAGAAAAGCACAATCACTCTAACTCCATAATTCATATTCATATTGTTACCAGAACAACTTCGGACAATTCACACTACAGAGAGAATCATCGGAATGAAACCAGGGTCCTCCAATGGCAGGAGCACCCGCACAAGAGCGGGCTAATAGCTTGTTTGTGTATATAAAACAGGTTACTATGAAAGTGTGATGAACTGTTGCAAAGAACTGACCAAACTTGGAGGCCAATGCTTAGTTTCTTTAACATATGACAGGTCCGTATAGTGAGGATCGAGCAGAGTGGCAATGGAGAATTGATTTTCAGCTAGTAATAGGGCATGCTTGTCCGCATATAAGGCTGCTGCAAGAGCTGCATGAATTTCTGTCAAAAAAACCCAGCAATTGTTCATTATGAGAGAATGTTACGTAAAAAAACTAGGAGTTAAAGGAAAGAGAACTCTTACATAGCCAGGGGAAAGCAAAATGTTGGGGAAATACCTGGGTATCCCTTCAAAGATATCGAAACGTCCTCCATTTCTGTGATTGCTTCTTCTCTGTCCCCAATCTCATAAAGAGACAGAGCTCTCCCAACTCTTCCATAGTCTGAGAATGCGAAATCTTTGTAGTTTTCAACCATCTGTAGGAAAGTATGTAAATGGTCATTGCAAGTAACATCACAAATGGATTACTCATGAATAAAAACAGTGCATTACACCATGAAGGCAACTAGAGTCTTGCAATGGAGCCATTGATATCTTGTAAGTAACAGTATTCTGGGTTTTCCTGTCAAATCGAGTGACGAAAAATAAGTAGTACATTATGTGTCCTCGGTGGAAGAAAATAACAAGCTTTCGATTTTGACATTGAAGTCTGAAGCTTCAACTAGAAATGGCTTGTTCATTTCATTACATCTCGACACAAGCTTCAGCTCTAATAGGGCTTTCTAAGTTTGAGTCTGAATACTTTCCTCTCATTTAATCTCCTGTGCTAACCAGTAACCACTTCAGAATGAGAGACACCATTTGCTTTTGGGTAGACACCAATTCATCACTTGTTATATATACTGGATATTCCCTTGTTTGCCTGCTGTACTTTACTTCCTTGCAGCCTTAGGCATAGGGCTCTATACATCTTCACATTCCAACATAGTTCAGGAAACCAATTGTTACTTTATATGTCGATTTTAGAGCAATTGGTTTCGTTCTGCCCAAAATCCTCGCGCAGACTTCTACTTAGGTGGCTTCATCTAATACTCAACCTTTTACTTAGTCTAAATTATATGGATACAGTTCATTGGGATTTATGTTGGAAGCTCAGACTATCCACTTGAACTTTCACACAAATTCTCCATTTATCATCCATCTATAACCTACTGTAAAAGAATTTGCCCCGTGCTTTAACAAACCAAAATCAGAGCGTCAAGCATGTTAACTCAATCATACAGGTAGACTTCGATCCCTTCACCCATGTTTCGAAGAAAATTGTTTCAGAAGACCATTGACATGATCATCTATCTAGTCAGAAACAAAAACTCAAAATTTCCCCTTGACAGTTTTTCACCAACAACTTATCCAGCTGAGCAAAATCCCCCCGGGCATAGTTTTTCGCCAAAAATTATCTTAATGAATTCAAATGGCATGTTATTTTTTAATTACTACAGCATTCTCCCAACATTTACGCTAAGCAGCAAGTTCTTCATCAGTCATAAGAACCTCTCCTAGCTCCCTTCATCAAAAGCCAGGCACACTACATCACATGCCATTTCTTTTTAGACCATCATACCTAATCAAGTTTAATTTGCTCATTCAAAACCCACATCTCCGACTTAGCGCTATGCTTAAGCTTGTTTCAAGCTTGGAGCTCATTCCTTAATCCAATAATTAGCCAAGCAAATGAGCATTAAGCCTTGTAGTTGTACTTTCACCCGCGAAGTAAATGGAAGGGGATAGGTCTCAAGTTCAATTATCACTATTTACCTTCATAAGGACCCACAAAATAAACACAAGAAAACAAATTTCTTGACTCCCATATCTTTTGAGAATCACATTTCAATAGACCAATATATGTAAAATCAATATACAAGGACCGATAAAAAGTAAAGGCTAAAAACAAGGGAAAAGGTAGCAAACCAGAGTGAAGTAGAGCAGAGCTTCGCTGAAGTCACCTTGAGCCTGAAATTCCCTCCCTTTCTCTAACAAATCTACAGCTTCTGACACTCTCCTGGACATGGAGGCACTGGCTTCTTTCTCAGCCTGGCTTACTGGGTCATAGCTCTCTGCTAGAGCCCAACAAGAGTTCAGCTGTATGTTTGAGTTTGCGCTTGCTATTTGAGCACCAGTGATACTAAGAGGAAGAAGATTAGTAGTAGTGGCTGTGGTCAATAATGGAAGCGAGAACAGGAGAAGGCGCCTTGTGGTGGCTTTTTGGTTAGGAGTTGGTGGTGAGGGTGGTGGCGAAGGGAGGAGTAGATTGGAAATGGGTGCTTTACATGCACCCATTTGTTGGTTAGTTTTTTTTGGTGGCAAAATTTCTGAGTTTCTAAAATTATTGCTAGTTTCATCTTCTTTTGTTAATTTTGGTCCTTCAAGCTTCAACATGGTTGATCTTTCACCCTTTAATAATTTAATAAATTGATTTTTTTTTAAGGAGGGAGGTCTACTTTCCATTTTACACGTAAATGTTTACTATTTAATTATTTTATTTGAATTGATTTTATATATATCCAACATACTTAAAACTTCACTAATTTAAGATTCTTCAAAGATCGCTTGATTAACAATGTTTTATTGTCATTCCTTTTATTACTTCAACACAAGTTAAACAAGACCCTTGTTTTCTTTTTTGAAAATTTTGTGTTTAATAAACACGTTATATATATGTGTGTGTGTGTGTGTGTGTGTGTGTGTATATATAAGAACAAATAAAATAGATCTTAAAAATATAGCAACAAATTTGATTACCTTAAGAAATTACCACATGGATGCAAGTGGGAGAGTAGAAGCTAATAAATTAAATTTAGACAATCACCAAAAGAGGACAGCAGCATTTTGTTTCCAAACTACAATTTGTCATCATTCATCATCAGTGGTTCAATATACCAAAAAGAGTGTAGAAATAACAGCAGCACAAGACTACTATATTACATGTAACTTTCGGTTCCTGTAGAAAAAAACAATAGAATTGAAACATTTTCTTCAGAATTAGGTGAGAGATCACCATCACCACTTTAGGTTAGAGGTCTGGAAATGATGAAAGATAAATGAGAATAAATCAGCAACAACTGCTAGTGGATGCATCAGATTGTGGCCGCTTCTCAGTAAAGATGTTCTTTTTCACACCTTTGGAACCCTCAGCCAATAGGCTGGGTGTATCTAAAATCTGCATATGATCACCATGCCAACATCATTCAAGCTATCAGCCATTGCATTGTAGAAATACTTTAACAACAAGGGGCAGAAAAAAAAGCAGCGTGGGCAGTTTTGTTCCCAATATCAAACAAATGCAGGGACATTCGCAGGCACCTATGAGTTTAAAGTAATAATATATAAAGAAAGTAAATAGGTACTTATCATCTTCTGTTCTGTACCTTTAGAACAAGCTCTTCAAAACATTGTTGTACATTAACACGGGTTTTTGCACTGCATTCAATAAAGAGGCATCCATATTCCCTAGCAAAGTTTATGCCCTCCTTTTTTGTCACCGCCCGATCACTTTCCTGAAATAGAGGGACATCTAAGTATATGCATGGAACTTCCATAAAACATGTATCATCTCAAATTTCCATACCCAACAAATAAACATAGATGCACTACCAGTCTACCACCACAAAATGTCTAATATCATCTAAGCAAATTCCATGCATGGATATGTGAGAAGAGGGGCCCATCAAGCTCAAATACAAAGAAGACATGTGAAACCAAGTATATTCAAGTTAAACACACGATTATACCAGGTTCTCTAGAAGAGTTCAAGGTACACGGATAAGTTATACGAAGAAGATGCCCATTAAACAAATCCTTGCCACGCAACAAATGACAAAAATGTCCAGATCAACTAACTTGTAAATTTTATAGCAATTCAGTTCTATGTCATATGAATGTAACACTAGTAGCCTCTGAACATTGGCAGTGCTTGTTTTGCAGAACAAAATGAGGGCAATAATTTCTTTTTCCCTAGGGAAAAGGTTATTTTTGCCTTCAAAGTTATATTAGGACAAATTCCAATTCAGCATACAAGCAAACCACAATTTCCAGTAACCCAGGCTCAACATCTAACATCTAGTCTTAAAATTTTCATGAAAGTATTGTCTTCTGAACTCTTCAGAGAAGTTTTGAAGCATGAAACAATAAAAAATACACATTTTGAGAAAATACACTGAATCAGCTTTCTCTACTCCTCAAAGTAAGGTTACTTGTATCAAACAGTTAAAAATAAAACCATTAATAACATTGAGAGAGAAAGCGAGGGGGAGGAGAAGTAAACAAAGTATAGAACTATCACTTTTCAACAACAAAATTAAAGACAAATTTTAACTGCATCTCACGAGAAAAGTTATAAGCCTCCATCAAATTACCTTGTCAACCTTGTTTCCAACAAGCATTTTGATGCAATCTTGATTTGTTGAATATAAATCAATTTCCTTGGCCCATATCTCAGAAAGATTGGTAAATGTTTCTCGTCGAGTTACATCGTAGACTGTTGCAATTAAAATCAAGAATATTGAACAAGTTAAAACTTGACAACAGCAGAACGACAACCAACAATCTCACAGTTTCATTGTTTAGGGATTGAAGTACTGGAAAATTTCAAAGCCAGATGAAATAGTTAAATTTTAATTCATCATGAAGCGAAAGACTTTAATCTGGTAAGATAAAGTTTAAACTCTCTTATGCTGTCTTTTCCCCATTTTGTAAACCTTGAATTATAATTACAAGAAAGACTCGAATAAATTGCAGTTCCCAGAGCTAAAAAATGGTTGCACTGCATGCATGTGTGATGAAACCAAAGCCATGAAGCCATATTTCTCTTCCAGTGTTTCTTGCTGGAGGTTTAGTTCCTATATATCCAAGGAATCCAAATTCATTGCTGAATGGATTAAGTTTAAAAAAAGGACTCTGTTCATAAATCTATGTCTGAGAAAGAATTGAATTGCGCAATTTGCATTTAAGCCATCATATGCAGTTCAGGCAAAGACAATGGCTGATGCAATTGAACTTTCAAATTCAAAGAGCACTAACTTTATACCCTTCTAGCGAGGTTTTGAATTATAACAAAAATTATCTAAGCAGTTGTAAATGTCATAAAAGAAAGGTGATTTACCCATAATGATCCCTTGGGCCCCTCTGTAGTATGAGCTTGTCAATGTTCTAAATCTCTCCTGACCAGCTGCATGAACAGACATTGGGAATCAGCAGGAGATACTTGGCCAACTAAGTGATTTCTCTAAGGAAAGAGAGGTAAGCCAAATCTGTCAAGACTTGTTAAAACATCATGATCAGGTAGCAAAACGGTCAAATTACTAATAACTCTATTGCCTGCAACTGCATAAGCAATCCACAAAATTCCATCCTGATATTTGTTAGCAATGAGACTGAAAATGTTATATAGCCAAATCTGACAAGACTTGTTAAAACATCATGATCAGGTAGCAAAACGGTCAAATTACTAATAACCCTATTGCCTGTGATTGCATAAGCAATCCACAGAATTCCATCCTGCTATTTGTTAGCACTGAGACTGAAAATGTTATATAATGATAATATGCTACAAGATTTATGAGAACATTTAATGCTGACATCTGAATTATAACCAATAAAGCACAGAATAATATGATAGCACACTAAATGTTTATAGCATAAGCAATACTTGAAAATTTGAAGTGGATTGCATTAGATGCAACATGAAGGTAAAGAATAAACTTAAAGGAGGCAATGATAAAAAATTGAAACCAGACTTAGTGACAAGTAAAAGACTTGGGCGTATAGTTGAAGTTACCAGTATCCCATATTGCAAGTTTCAGCTTTTTCCCTCCAATGTTCACAAATTTTACTTTAAAATCAACACCTGTGCAGGGAAGCAAACAGAGAAAAAAATAAGATCTCAAAAACAGGGACTAGCAAAATCATGGCTTCAAACAACTTTGGAGGTCAAGACACCAAGATCCTATAATCTTGCTCCCCAGAGCAGCCTGCGTTCATTTTCTAGGATTTGATGAACAAAATGACACATGAGATTCTTTGAATATTTGATCCATTAAGAAACACATGATTGATTGATTAGAGAAAAAAAACAATACAAGATGAGAAATATATAAATTTTAACTCAAAAACCTTCCAAATTGACATTTTAACAGGAAAAAATCAATTTAATCACCAATAGAAAGAAAGCACAAATTTGAATTCTTGCATGTAGTTATAGCACAAGCTAACAATTTGAGGTGCTGAATATTGATTTTCATTCTACCAAGCAAAGCCTAAAAGAAACTTTGATTTGTAAGAGAACGCTAATCAACATATAACCATAACTTGGCAGTAACATCAACGTATGAGAACCTACGTAAGCCAGCTATATTTTTCAATTCCATTATATTAAAGCAGATTACAGCAACCTTAAAATCAATAAGCATACAGGCCTGGACGCATGTGTTTCGAATAGTGCCTGTACCACTTACCAATGGTGGGGGAGAGATCTTCAAAGGTGTCAGAAGTGAAACTCAAAAGGAGACTACTTTTCCCAACACCAGAATCTCCAATCATCAACAACTTGAACAAGTAATCAAACTCCGGAGCATCGGAACTTGAATCCATTCAGATATTTTCTCACCAAAAATAAACAGCAACCAACAGAATCCCAGTTCCTCTGGCACCACAATGTGCCCTCCTTCACCATATCAAAACGCAAAAAACCAATCACAAATTTAAAGAACACCCCAAAAGGAGTTATATAAATTAAGAAAAGGAAATAGACCAGCACCCCAAAAGGAGTTATATAAATTAAAAAAAGGAAACAGACCACATACTTAAACATTAAAGCAAGAAAATCCCACATTCTAGAATTGCAAATTACGATAAAAGTTTGCATCTTTTTCACAATATAACACATAAAATCAAACACCAAAAAAATGGGCAGATACAGAAATTCATAATAGTAAACAATTGATATTAAAAATACAAATCCCAATTAAAAAAATAAGAATTTCCAAATCATCCGATCAAACAAAAGTGAAAAGTCACAGAGGCATCACTACCCAGAAGCACAAATCAAAATCGAATATGCGAGCATGTGCTTATATGATTCAATAGAAAATGAGATATGAATTCACCTGAAAGGTAATGGCTTCTGAAAATATTGGTAAAATTCAGGCGGTGAGTTTGCAGAGAAAGAGTTAGAGAGCTCTGAGAACTATGAATAGCAATGTGGAAAAGAAAGGGAATCAACTGTTAAGAGTTTTGGAGGACAAAAATGGAATTTCGATTTTTATAAAGAAATTCCCGAGCCAAACACGACCTTGAAGTTTAGTTTTTCGTTTAACGTATCATTGCAAATGATGATTATATTTTAATCTCCATGATAATGTTAATAAATTCTCTAATTAATAGATATATGTTGTGATCACATGTAACCGTGTCCTTGATTATTATGTGAATATTCATATAAATTGTAGCAAGTGAACAACTGAATTATTAAAATAATTTATACGATCCTTACACAATTTAATTATTCAATATTAATCCATCATTGTCTAGGATTGTTTTTTAACACAACAATAACAAGCTCTACGGCTGGCTTGAGCAAGCTTGTAGATTTTTTTAAAATAAATTATTGATTTTTCACCATTATAATTAAAATCATTTTGATAGGAAAGTCTTTTTAGTGTAATAATTATCCAATTTGTACACCCATATTTTGTTGGTATGCATAGAATAAATGCTTTATAATTATCTTAAAGTTAAGGGAAATCGTTTTGATTTACTATAACTTAGCGGATGAAGAAATTATGTTCTTACAATTCTAATATGTAAGAAGGTATTTGTTTTGTGTCAATTTATATAATCTACAAAACTAATTAATGGACATGAGAGAAAAAAAACATAAAAAACAAATTATAAAAATCTAAGCCATTTGATCAAGCAATTGATGTGGAATGTTGGTGACGAGCTCCACCAATCAAGTTGTTTATAGCTTTCTTGTTAATGTATTCCTTCTGTCCTTTCTTGCCTATGAATTGATTCAAAGAGGGGAAAAAAAAAGATTTGAATCCCGTTATGATCATGTGATATATTAATCCCATTCATAAAAAGAAAATTAGCTTAAAGGGTAAAATTAAATAAAACATGATATAAAAAATAAATTAAATAAAAGAATGAGGGATCAAATTGATTTTTTTTGGAAAAAAAATGAAAATTAAATTTGATATAAATACCAAATAGGGAAAAAAATGTTTAAGGGATAAAGTAAAAAAAAATATTCAAAAAAAGGTTTCTAAACAAAAAAGGACTATAATTAAAATAAAATAAATAAATGGACTATCCTGTTTTTTTTAGAGGAAAAGGGAGAAAAGAAAAGGGAATAACAAATAAATTCAAATGTCGTCTAACCACCGTGACACCCATGTGTTGCCCCCTTGGATGTTCTTTGTCGACAGAGATGGTGGTCGGTCCTTTTTTTGCCACGAAAAGGCACCGCCGGAGACGTATAAGAGGTAAAATTCAAATTCTCTCTTATTTATATTATCAAAAAATCAAAGAGTTAGTATTGAAGAACGATGACCACAAAAACCCTTGAATCAAGCTACAAATTTTCTCTTGAAGATTAGATTAAATCTCCTAAGCGCTGGAATGAGAAAATCAGTTTGTTTGGTACCAAAAAGAACACAATAGATGATGACGGCGACGGCGACGGCGAAGATAAAATAAGAGGAAAAGCAAAAATATTTCCCACCAAATATATAGTCGTTTCGCTTGTGTGCCGTTTCAGCCACCATTTGTTTGCTGGCTCTTGAGGACAAAAACGTTGCTGTTCTAATTTATTTATTTTTGTTTCTTTGAAGATTTCTACGTCACGAAACAACGATGTTGCGAATCAGAATATATTTGATTAACATATTCTGTTTCATTAAAAGAGAAAAATTAATTCTTCACGGCTCTATTATTATTATTATTATTATTATTATTATTATTATTATTATTATTATTATTACTACATGTTGAATTCCATGCCCGAAATATTGCGTAAACAAAAAGAAGAAGCATGAAGCTTGCCTCTCTCCCTCCGGTCTCCACCGCAAGGAGTTAATCTAGCGATCGTCCACCACACAGAAAGGAAACCACCCTTTTGACCTAATGCATGGGAACCATCTTCTGATCATGCATCCTCACAGCCCCACCCTGTGATCTTCATCAATCAACTGGTCCCGCATTCATCACTCTCCACGTGTCCCCCATGCATGTAGCCTCTCATGCACCTCACACACATGACAACCGGAGACAAAAAAAGAAAAACCCGTGAGTAGCGGCTTCTTGTCAAAACCTGCACCGCGTTCCAGAAAAAAGAGTCAAACTAAGGGGAAGCCAAAAGGCCGTCCTCGAATTATTCCACACAAATAATCTATCATGCGACTTGTCGATGGAACATTACGTGGCAGAATTTAATTGGATTGTAATTATGGTAATCATGTCTTAATTACCGAACAAACCGGATCTTATTTGCTTCGTGGATCCTTGAGACTCGGCTCACTTCTCAATTTCGTAGTGGCTGATGCAGCCTGCTTGTGAAAGCTGTTGTGATAGTTTTTCAAGGTATTTTTTATGTTGAAATATATTAAAATGATGTTTTTTTTAAAAAAAATTATTTTTGATATCAGCATATCAAAATGATCTTAAAACACCAAACCATATTAATTTAAAATAAAAATAAATAAATAAATTGAAAAATTGCGACACGACGGGTGAAACGCCGCGCCAAACAGCTTCGCAATCTTCCCTGTGGTTGCTTGTGCAAGGAAGATAGTTCATGGGATAAGGCCGATATATTATTTATTTATTTATTTATTTTGGAAAAATATAATAATAGGATCAAAATACATGTCTACTATTTATATAATCCAAATACAATAAACTGGATCCAAGGAAGATAGTAAACAATTGATTTATGCTATTATGAAACTCGGTTTAATAGATCAACTTTAAAAACTCTCAACCACAATCTTTTCTTATCTTAGGTTTCAAATTAAAATCCTTAGAGAATTTAAGAATTCAAGATGAGTTTTTTTAATATTGAAATGGTGACATTTTAAATTGACATGAAACTAGCTATTTAACTCATTAAATCCATGATTTGAGTAATAGATTTCACCGAAATTCAATTTCATTTTCGAGTTGTTTTTTTTATTTTATTATACAATAACAAAGATAGAAGCTTATGAAATCGAGCATAAACTAAATATCAGGATGTTTGTTTATATTATAAAAAACTTGTAAAAAGTAAATTAAAATAACTTATGAAAAAAAATTATTTAATGATAAAGTTTTAAAAATAATATAAAAAAGAGATGGAAAATAGAAAAGATGAAAATGAAAACGAAGAAAAAGAAGAGAAATGAGTTGACGACCTAAATTATATCCATGGTGTTTGAGAATATGTTAACAGTTTTTTTTTTAAATAATTATTTAAAAATATATTAAAATAATATTATTTTATTAAAAAAATTATTTTTGATATCAACATATTAAAATAATATAAAAATAAAAATAGTTTGAAATAAAAAAATAAAAAACAAACCAATCCTAAATAATAACAGCTGATAACCTCATGTTTTGCTCAACTTGTTTTTCTATATATGCATATATAATTATTGATTTGTGTTTTGTTCAAACCAGAAAATTTAAAATATTCAGTTAGATATCACTAAAAATCTGTCCTTTTTAAAAATTAATTAAAAAAACATATAGCAAAATTACCTTTTTAAATAAATAGTAACATAAAATCTACGACAGTGACAAATACACACTACAAGACGCCACCTTGGATATTAAATTAGCATAGATTTCCTCTTTCTTCGTCTCCTCAGTTTCCAGTTTCACATTCTTGTCCGCGTCTTCTTTCGTTCTTACCGCTGCCGCTTCTCTAGCACACGGTGTTCGAACTCCTTAACTTAAAACTACTCTATTTTCCAAGAAAAAAAATCTCTTACATGATTTTAGTTTTCTTTATATATATTTGTTTTCAAGAAGCCGACAGGAATTGCCATTAATTATATATATATTTTTGCTAGCTTCTTTGCACTCACCCCCACAAAGCCTTTGATTCTCGTGTTCTTGTTTTTTTGGTGATTGAATAATTTGCATGCATGTTAGAGAAAATGGATTTTGATGAGAAACCGAGTTTTGTTCTTGGTGGTAATGCAATGATGGTCAAGTTATCAAGATTTTCCTGGTCACCACTCATCCTGATCATCCTTTTAGCTCTCTTATCCTTTCAAATCACATCCAAGGCCGTCTACCCGGTAAAGATTGCATTTACCTTTTCGACGTCGAAAGACGATATGATGGCCGACTCAAGAACCTGTGTGGGGTTCTTCGGAGAGTTGCCAGAGAGAAAAGCTGTGATATCGATAAGAGATTTTGGTGGGGTTGGTGATGGGAAAACGTCTAATACCGAAGCGTTTCGGAAGGCGATGAGGTACGTACAACGTTTCGGGGAGAGAGGCGGGGCCCAGTTAAATGTGCCCGAAGGAAGATGGGTTACAGGGAGTTTTAATTTGACAAGTAATTTCACTTTGTTTCTCGAAGAAGGTGCTGTTATTTTGGGCTCTCAGGTATTTTGATTTTGATTTTTTTCTTGCATTTTTGTTTGTTTAAAAAGGATGTTTTGTCTTTTTTCGTGTGTTTGTATTTTTCTGGGTGTTTTTTTTGTGGAAATGCTTTCTCTGACGAGCTCTTCCTTTCATCTATCGAGCGCCAGCATCCAAACTCCTGAATTAATAAATTTTTTTATGATTTCTAATATGAAGCTTATGTTAATTTATATCCAGTAATTCGATGGTAGCCCTGGTAAGATGTGAAGAGAAAGAATGCTTTTTTAGTTGATCTTTTTGGGTTTCAAATGGGAACAAACCTTGTCATGTTTGAATATTTGTGTAGTTAGGTCACGGTTGTAATGCTTGCAGCAACCTTTTTCTAGTCCTTTTTCTTACAAAAGAGAAAACATGGTTAGGTAGATGCTGATGATGCTAAGGACCCCATATGAGCACCCATCAAACTGCATGACACTTTGTCTAGATTCTCTGATGTGTACTTTTGATTTCTCTTACAAGTGCCTTGTTGTTTTTCTTAACTGCAGTTCTGCAAATAAATAGTCAATGCATGTGTGCTTTAAAAAGTTAGTAACTTTTCTTTTTCCTGCTTCATTTTGATCATTATTACGGTAATGTCTTTTGCCGACATCAATTCGATGGAATAATCTTCTCTACTTGATCCATTTAACTTTATGTGCTTTCATTTTTATTTTATTTTTTTATTTCTGTTGCTTCAATTGTGTTATGTTTTTGAATGATAGGACCCAGAGGAATGGCCTATCATAGAGCCATTGCCTTCGTATGGAAGAGGGAGGGAGAGATTAGGGGGGAGACATATCAGCCTTATTCATGGAGATGGCCTCACAAATGTCGTCATCACAGGTATTCAGCTCGTTTCTTCTACCAGAGTTTGCTTTTATTGAAACATAGAAAAACAATGCTCGTCTCGATTGCATGATTTTTCTGTACTCAATTCATTTCAAATTGTCTGAAAATTTCATTTTTTTTTATCAGCAAAGAGTTTAGCTGTCTTCTATATGCTCAACAGATTCATTTGGTGGTGCAATGTCTGTTTTTTTGAAAACTTTTAATGTGCATCAAGCAAGATAATATTGAACTGTTACATTTTCACATATATTGGGCAGAAAGTTGTAACTCATCCAGCAAGAACAAAGTATTTTGAGTTATGATTCTCTTGCTGATCTTGCTGTCTACTTAATGAAGCTAGCATAAAAATAAGCTTCTGCATCAACGCACCGTGTACATGAGAAACAATGGAAGAGAAAAGTGATTAATAATTCTCTAACAGTAATTGGTTTCTGATTCTGCAGTCTTCATTGCTGCCATCTCCTAAACTTGCAAAATTCCTTTGGTACAATGAGAATTAGTAGCCAACCGATCTTTTTTTTTTCTTACGGAAAATATTAAATGACAAGGTGGAAAATCCACAATCCAAAAGCCAGTTTCAGATCATGCTCTGCTGAAGATTCCTGTCCCGCTTATCAAACAGCTCGATAAAAAAATGACCAGTTTGATTGGTTTTGCAGGAAACAATGGGACAATCGATGGCCAAGGGAAGATGTGGTGGGAATTATGGTGGAACAGAACATTGGAGCACACGAGAGGCCACCTTGTAGAGCTAATGAATTCTCAAGACATTCTCATCTCCAACCTTACCTTTCTCAACTCCCCATTTTGGACCATTCATCCAATTTACTGCAGGTTTCTCACTCCCACAGCTTTTATCTATTGCTTAGTTTCTGTTTACCTTATGCTGTAAACGTAAACGCTTCAGTATGGTAGAGAGTTCTCTGCCTATAAAATATGTAACGGTATTAGACTGCATAAATAATATTGCTATGCTGTACTTTCTATGGAGGCATAGGATAGAAATATAATAACAAGCATAAGTCCAATGTTCGCTACTGTATATCTTGTCATAATTATATTTTCCAACCGGAAATTGTAGTTGGGAGCTAATTTTAGTAGCGCTGTATTTGTTTCAGCAATGTTGTTGTTAAAGACATGACGATCTTGGCTCCTCTCAATGCCCCAAATACTGATGGGATAGACCCTGGTATGGTTCTCATCTTTCCTTTTATTTCTTACCTCCCTAGTTTTCTGCACTGAAGCTGAGACCTGAAAAAAAAAATGGTAGAATTATATGTTTTTTCTTATGTTTTTCGTTTCTTTGTGCAGATTCAAGCACAAATGTGTGTATTGAGGACTGCTACATTGAGAGTGGGGATGATCTTGTGGCAGTGAAGAGTGGCTGGGACCAGTACGGTATAAAAATGGCTCGTCCAAGCTCAAACATTATAATTAGGAGAGTATCGGGTACCACCCCTACTTGCTCTGGGGTTGGAATAGGAAGTGAGATGTCTGGAGGGGTTCATAACGTAACTATTGAAGATTTGCATGTCTGGGATTCTGCTGCCGGTGTGAGAATAAAAACTGACAAAGGCAGAGGAGGATATATAGCAAATATCACTATACGTAACATAACAATGGAGAGAGTTAAGATACCGATAAGGTTCAGTAGAGGCTCCAATGACCACCCTGATGAAAGATGGGATCCTAAAGCAGTTCCAGTTGTGAAGGGCGTTTCTATCAGTAATGTGGTTAGTTTCAATTCAACAAAAGCCCCAGTACTGGAGGGAATTGAGGATGCACCATTTGATGGGATATGCATGAAGAATATTAGGTTGTTTGGAGTGGTATCATCTCCATCATGGCGTTGTGAATTTGTCTCAGGTTTTGCAGATGACGTGTTTCCAGCACCGTGTCCTCAGCTGCAGATTGATATCTCTTCATCTCGGTGTTCATACTCTTAAGCTTCTTTGGTCAAACTTTATCGAATTTTAAGAGCTGGTGGTTTGCTTTGATTGTTTTCAAGACGGGTTTGCATTGAGAAAATTACAATTAGAAAACAATATCACGGAAGTGGTTGGATTGATCACTACAGGAATGGAGCATTTTGTAAGTTGTCTGGAGTGATGAAGCTCAGAAGATGCTAGGTGGACTTCTTGCTAGGTACTGAACTTTGATTTTCGCATATTTGTGATTGCCTTGTGCAGATTTTCCTAGCCTGAGTGATTTTCCAACTTTGGATCTCATTGATTCTGTCACTGGTCGCTGATGGAAGCATATGAACATACCAAAATGTATATATGAGGATTCAACTGAGCCCCTACCACAGAGAGAATGAAGGAGCAGTCACTTATACCAGAAGAATACAGGAAAATTTAATGGAAATGACATTTTCCCGTATTCTATTATTGATTACTTGTACCAAACAAAAAATACTAGGAAATTTTTGTAGGAATTTAGAAGATGTTGTGTTCTAGCTTAAGCTCAATTCACTTTACACCATGTTTTGTCCTCCAAACTGTTTCAGAAGAAATTTTCATTTTTGTTCAGATACTATTCCTGGCAAGATTTGGAGTCACCACTCCACCTCTCAGCTCTTTCATGGTTTCTGTTCTTGTATTGAAAGAGATACACGAGTTTGCTCATTGACTTCTCTATCCATTCAGCCGCCCCTGTAAACCAAGTTCTCTTTCAACAGGTTAATGTACTGAAAGTTCCTATAATACAGAAATTCTGATTTCTGCATTTATTTTTTTAATTAGGATGATATGACTAGAGTTCAGCGGTATTCTAAAAGGAGGCATTGGTTAGCAAAAATAATGCAACCACTACTTGATTTGTCTTGCTTAGTCAATGAAAAGCTTTGACACTGATGAACTTGCAGGCTTTATTCCTATTTAAGTCAATGTTTAGTACATGTTTGTTCACCTTAATCTAATTAAGAGCTAGAAGTAGCAAGAATATGGTGTCTGAATTGATGTGCTGGATTGAGCCATTTTGCGCAACCTTCGATGCGTTGAACATGGCTGCCTGAACATGGCAACAATCTTTTCCTTTCGTCGTGTGATACTTGTTATTGGGTTAAACATTTCATTAACAGAGGTTTCAAGGTTTAGCAATTACCCACACCCACCAGTCAAGGTGCAGAATAGAGCCATGTGATGGGCAGTCCAGTGATGATTAAACATGAAAATCTTGGTGCAAACTCCATTTGCAAGAATCGAAAATATGGGAGAGAATCACTGAGACGCATGGACTGTAAAGTTTGTTACATGGAAAACTAGATGATACATCTTGGCAAGCGGAGATTTAAACAGAGCTCTCCCTCTTCACCATTTCCAGAAAACATTGGAACCACACTTGTATTTGTCCTTTCCTTCACACTCCAAAGCCAAATCATCAGAGATAAATGGAACTTTCTGCAACAACCAAAGGGAGCCAATTAAATGACAATCATACGGCCTAATCAAAACTTGAGATAACTTACAAAACTGCACGTATGAGTTTCACCTTTTGCTTGGCAAGATCCTGGCAGCCTGTGAAGTTCTCGGGGAACTTGCAAGTGCCAAATTGAACTGTGTAAGCTCTTGCAAAATTTGCTCCACTTGTGGCCAATCTCTTCTTGTCATTCAATTCCTAAAACAATATCCTTGACAATCAACATCACAACAGAAACATATGATCTGAACCTTAGAAGAATCAATAAGGTTGTGAGAACGGAAAATTTGCAAACAAACCTTGTTAGCTTTGCTCTTTTCAAGGTAATCATCAATTACTCCAGCATTGGCAGAAGAGGAAGCAGCAGCAGCTGAGGTGAAAAGGGTTGCTGCAAGATAAACCAGTGCACCTCTTCTTCCTTCGTTGGCTTTCATTTCGTTAGAATCAGCTCTAGCCTGTTGGGCTCTGATTACAGGTAATTTTGGACCAGACACTACTGGGGATGCAACTGCAGGCATGGAAACAATCTTTGCATTAAGCTCAGATGATCCAGTGCCTGAGATGGCATAGTTGCATGCCAAAACACTAGAGTTCATGGCTGCCATTGCTTGCAAAACGTGTAATTACAAAACTGAGTATCTACTTTCTTCCTCCTCCTCTTCTTTTTTAAAAAAACTTTGATGACACTAATGGTGATGAGAGGGTTATTGCTTTTTTTGATAAAGGAGAGATGTGGAAGGAGGGGATGGTGAATGAGATTAGGTTGTGGCTGGAGTGTGGATAAGGTGAGATCGCCTAACTCCTATTGGCAAATTTCTCTTCTCATGCTAGTTTTGTGCTTGTGGAAGTGTATGGTCAGCTTTGATTTTGGGCCCACTTTGAAATCAAAATGTGTGTTTGAACTTGTCAAATTAGCAAGTTAAGGCTTGAGACACAGAACTTGTCAGCAATCCACCATGAAGAAATTAACCAATTTGGAATCCGGGAATTATTCCCCATTGCAGTATCTTGATGCTTTAGAGTTTACAGAGTTGTACCTGCAATCTGCTTCATCAGTGTCTCTAATTACCAGGACAAATTATAGATTTGTAATGGCAGTGTGAAAAAAGGGTCTGGCAACCCTGTTTTCTGAAATGGAAACATAAATTCTACCCATTAGTCCAATCAAAATGATCGTTATAGCAAGTCCCTTCATCCGCACTTCGGTTCAAGCCCCACAAAGCATATTTGCTTTATCTATTCATTGAACTTGCAGGATATCCAGTGGATCTAAAAATTAGTTGTAATGCGTATAAGCTGATTTGAATATCCCAATTATAAAAAAAATGATGATTATAACATAATCCAATGGAAAGTTATTTGGAATCACACACCATGGATCTAAACATGACGTTCTGCTATACTCCTGCAGGTGTTTAAAATTGGCATTTCAAGAGATGATGTTTTGAATTCAAATATGCTTGTAGAACACAAAAACTTTAGTGTTTGGATTATAGGTTAATTAAGTGGCCATTCAAATAACTTTCTTTTGTGAAGAAAATTACCTTGATGAATGCTTCTTTATACTTGCAAAAAAAAATTCTATTTTGAAATTTTTTAAAATTATTTGATAAAAATCAAGCACAACATAATATGACTATATATAACGTAAAAAACTTTTCATGTCATAAAAAATTAAACTGTAAAATTCATGATTTGGATGAAGAATTTCAGTAGATTTAAAAGCTTTGTTTTTTTTAATTATACGATAATAAAAATAAATATTTATGGAATTGAGCACAAATCACATAATAAAATATTTGTTTAGTACTGTTATAACTTCATAAAAAAATAAATTAAAATAATTCATGAGGATGATTTAAATTTAATTAAATATCAAATGATAAATTAAAAAACAAAAACAAATCTTATTTACGTGAAAAAAAAGGTGAATTGAGAACCTAATTTTTTAGATGTATTAAATAATATCAATATGAAGTGTTAATGACATCATCATTACATCATATACAGATGATGGCAAGACATGAATGTTAAGCAAGTGGCAATCTAAAGCCCATTCAACCTTTTCTTTTGTTCTCATTTTTTCCCCGATGGATCGCTTTTTTTTTTCTTCCCTTTGCTGATATCTTTATATATATATATATATGTGTGTGTGTGTGTGTGTGTGTGTGTGGGTGGGTGTATATATTAATTGCAAAACTAATAACATCTCGTGGGTTCTAATTAATTTGAAGGTGATGAAGTTGAAAAATCTATTATAATTAGGAATGAGATTGTTTGGTATTGAAACAATGAGTGGATGATTGGTGGTAAAAGACCTAATATCTACAAAACATTTTTTTTTTATATAGAGTTTAAGGACTCTTAGATTATAAAGTCGATATTTTTTTTCAAAAATAAAAATAAATGAGAGAATGGACATTAAATTCTCAAAACAAGATTATTTATTATTGTTTTAGTATGATAAATGTTTTAAGATTTAAAAGTATTAGTCTTTAGAGAATAAAATTTATGAACCTTTACATTATATTGGTGGTTCAAATGGTATTTATAGCCTCTAAATTTTTCTGATAACATTAATGAGATATAAATATATTTTACATAATATTAATGACATAATATGGTAAGCTCTTAAAAGACTTTTATATACATAGAAGTATAGGAAAACAAATATCTATGACATTAAATTTTTATGTTAAAAGTCATAAAAATAAATAAACAAAACCTTATAACTCAACATGAGACCTATAATAATCTTTAGACCTTTAGCTCTTTGAGCTTGGTACACTGTCAATCCCATAATTAATGGATATTGTGGTGAGCCAAATCTATGTCCAAATGAGTTTGGCTAATGACCAAACCTAAGGATTATGGATCTAGCAATTCACTAGATTTATGCTTAATTAGCCTCAACGATTATCCATGTATAAGAACATTGGGTCTAGCAGTTTGCTAAATTCATACCCATTGAGCTCAGTATAGGGCTAAACCCACATAAAATGAGTCTAGAAACTTAATAAACTCATGTCTATATTGACTTAACAAGTAGTTAAGTTCAATGATGTGTGGTGTGACAACTAACTATATTCATATTCACATAAGTTCAACATGTAGTTGTACTCAAAGATGTTGAGTCTAATAGCTTGTTAGACTCATATCTACTTAGACTCAACACATAGCTGAATTCAATGACATTGAGTTTGATAACTCGTTAGACCAATGTCCATCTAAGATTGACATGTAGCTAGAGCTAAGGACATCGAGTTTGATACCTTGCGTTGAGTTCTTTGATTTTTTTTCTTTTTCAATCAATTATTCATGCAATTTGACAATTATATGGAACTTGCACAACATGCACAAGAAGCATGTATGCAAACCGTGCTTGTTCCATAATTTTAAGTTGCATGAGTAATTACTTCACTTTTTGTCAGGAAAGAGAGAGAGAGAGAGATGAACTATTCATGTTCTTTGATGAGCAAATCTTCACGTAAGAATTCAATACTATATAATTTCAAAATCCCTGTAGAAATACACAGGAACTTCCATGAGAATAGCTCCCATTGATCACAACTCTATACAAGGGAGACATTGTCAAGTAATTAACTTAGCCATTCATTTATTATAGCACAAACAAGAGAATTAAAACACAATTAATTTATCTTCACTCCCTCTAATTTATGGTGGGGTTCAAACTCAGAAGAATACAAGGAGCATGCAGGTACTCAAGAAAGAACAAATTGGACATCCATAAAGCAAGATTCAGGTTTCCATAAATTACTTTCTCTTCTTCTACGACTACTACTACTAAATATAATCTATGGATGACAGTAGGAAAACAAAGCCCTTACATAGGAAACATCTTTTGCAGATTCTACCTAATTGAGAATTACAGATGACACATTGAAAGTCCTAAATGAGGGATGAAAACAAAATGTAGCTGCCAATTACCATTGAAATTCCTAAATGAGGGATGAAAACAAAATGTAGCTGCCACCTCCTGTTGCTTATTCTGAACTCACCAAGCACTCTGACCAGAAAATGAGAAGACGGTACGCATGATTATGCTCACCATGGTAATCAAAACTCAAGTTTAAATTATATCTTCCATAATTAAGAGATCCCCACACCAAGAAAGTCTATAAAGGCAACATCCTGGTTCTTAATTTGACCTCCATGATCTCCTTGCTCTTGCTGAGAAGCCATTGGCAATTTCCACAACGCAGCTGAGTCATGATGATCCCTATCGAGTCTCACTAACCGGCTTTCGATAATCTTTTCTTTATTGCCTCCATAACCATCACCACAACTTGTGAATGCAAAAGGATTATCGGGGACAACTTTCTTAGGATTAGGGTTCTGTCGTGCGACAACATTTAGGTACTTTTTCCCACCATCAATGGTCGAACTAGGATGGTAAGTGCAGTGAAGAGATTCATTCAGAGGAAGTGCCCCCCCTTTAGGATATATTGAAGAAGAGCTTGAATGAATATAATCCTTTCTTTTTGCATCAAGGACATCAAAACTTAATGAGTCATTTGTGATGGTTGAAGCACTAATGTTAGTCCAAGAAGGGGATGAATTTGATGAGGACATGTGTATGTTATTACCCGTTCTTTCAATAATATTATTCTGAAACCCTAATTCAGAACCAAAGTCAGGTGACCCTTGTGGCCTAAAGAACCCAAAAACACTATCAGGAGTAGCACTGTTATTTCTATGGTGATGATCGCTAGGATATTGGACTTGGAAATTACTTCTCTTACCATGGATAGTTAAGCAGCGTTCACGCTTCCTTCTTGCCATGACAACATGGTAATGATTCTTCACAGCGTTGTCGGTTCTGCCAGGGAAGAGCCTAGCGATTGAAGCCCATCTATTCCCTTGAATGTGATGAGATCTTAGGAGCCTTTCTTCCTCTTCTTCTGTAAAAGGCCTTTTGTTGATATTTGGATCGAGTTGGTTGTACCATCTCAATCTACAGCTTTTCCCTACAAATCAAGCAAAAGAAAAAGAAGCGCATATGAAAATCCCATTTCGTAGAACTTGAGCAATGATAAAGAAAAGGAGAGGTGGTTTCTTTAGCTCCATCTTACCTGATCTTCCTTGAAGATGTTCAGCAATGAAATTCCAATTCTGAGGACCATATTGATCAACAAGTTGTTGAAGTTTCTCATCTTCAGCTGGCCTCCAGTGCCCTCTATGACAGCTAGTCCTCCCACTATCACTGCTTGAGCTACCCCTAAAATCTTCCATCACTTGGAAGCTTCAATTCTCATAAATATTCTAACAAATTATGGAAGAAATCTCCCCACACGAGGAAGATCTTCAATAAATACAAGAAGATGAATAAGCAGAAAGAGATAGAACAGGAGGGATTTGGTTTTAGGGCTACAGATGAGAGGTCACTTTTCTTATATACACAAGATAAGACATGTATAGATACATAAATATATAAATATATATATATTAGCACTGATTTTTTGACCTTAACATCAAGGTTTATTAGTATTACCATTGGCCAAACAAAGTATTTACCCTTGTAATTGACTTCCTTAACAGCGCACTCCCCCACAGGCACGATACACTCATCATATATACATGTATTTTTTAGCATGAAAATGAAATTATTCTATTCGATGGGCATAAGCATTGATTATATACATAGCAAAGTTAGAAATATCTTGCTGCATGCAGTTTGATACATATTTAAGAGGAAAATATTAATTTGTTTGTCAGAGGGAAGTTGGTGAAGAACTTGCTGTCAACTTATAATGAGATGAGGCTCCCACTTTTATTTAAATGGTAAGTTGCTAAGGTCATCTTTGTTTTGTAACCATATATGTGTGTGTGTATACATATATACACACATATATATGTATATGTATATGTATATATGAATGGAGATCGTGTTGGATAGGTTTAACAACTTGCTTATGCATTGAATGCTTACATTACAGCAATAGCAAATACACAGGCAGTCACATTCATAACAAGAAACCCTCATCAAAGCTCGATGGAAGTTATAGGGAAGTAGCTTGCAAATGAGCCAAAACACACAAGCCAGCTTTCAACCAAGACATTATTAGTTAATTGCACGCCAAGAGATAAAATGGACACACACTCACTCTTGATTTTTTTTATTTTTAGAAAAAAATGAATTAATATATTCCATGTTTGGTAATTTGTTGTAACTGTAAAAATAAAATAAAAAGTTTTGTTAAAAAAAGTCATTAATAATGTATTGCTTCCCGAGGGTAAACATAACTGGTTAATTTGTAATGTCAAATATTAGTTTCACATCTAAATTTTTTTTTTTTTTTCCTTGCATTTCATTAAGTTCACTTTCTTTTATATTCGATAAAAAATAAATTATTTATATGGAGATTATTAAATCTATTAAATGTTTACTTATTATGTTAGCATGTAGTGATTTTTCAATGTCGATGGAACACTATCTTTGAAAACTTGCTCGCCGAGAATTTCTATTCCATCAACATTGTAAAATACTAATGGATTAACCAATAAAATATCTCGTTGGCACTCAAAAAAATATGTCATTTTTTTTTTTTGTGATCATCAATCTAGCACTTGCTCATAATATATAAACCCATAATCAACAAAAAAAAAAACATCTATAAAAATTGAAAAATCAGAAAATATTTAAGATCTAGGGGGATCTTTTCATCTAAATAATGCTAAATAGATTAAGTGAACCTTTGAGTTTTCACAATTAAAAATTTTATATAGGAAATTCATATGAATAGTGCACAAAAATGAGATAGCTGGAATTCCATACACAAATATATATATATATATATATATATATATATATATTTTAAAAGTAGAAATGAGAAAATAACTCGATAAAAACAAATAACATCAGGACAGAATTAATGCATAGAGATTATATTTTGCTATCCATTTGTCTGAAATGAGCTCCATGTAAAAAAGAATGCTCGATCTATTGCCCTTGGTGGTTGAACTATCCAAGTATCTATAAAAGAAATAATGAGCATAATTTAAAAATTGAAATATACTATCAAACACAAATTCAATTATTCATTAAAAATAAATCATAATTAATCTAGTAACTCATAATACAACATCACCTAACCACTTCAACCATCACTAATAACATCAGTATCATTATCACTACAATAATCACCCTTAAACCACTGTTAATCAAACCATAACTATTTTCTTTTTAATAATACAATTATCATCTCATCATTATTTGTTCATGCCTTTACCATTAAAATAATAATTACAATCTCATCGTTGCCACCATTAGTTGTCACATTATAGTCATTACTAATATCATCATTATCATAACAATCATCATCTTTACCACGAATACTATTATTACCATAACCGTAACTATGAATATTATCTTCTTAACTATTACCATCACTACTATTATTTCTATCATAAATTTTTGTATCATACTATCATAAATTAATATCCTAATTGTTATCCATTTCACATTAATTTGTTTTTTACTAGATTTTCAACAAAACTCATAATTGACTAAAATTATGAGAGACCCCACTAATTTTTCATTATATATTCAACCTAAATTAATATCTATTAATTATTATCAATTCCATGAAAAATCAAATTTTCAACTTAACCATAAAATTGATAAAAGAAACAATCATTACCCATTAAATTACCATTCTTGTTTTCAATCCTAACACATCTAAGTTATAAAATCAAACTCGATTTCATCAAGTGACAAATTAAACTAATTTCCTTCAAATTCCAAACAAACCCTAAAACATAAACTATACATTAATAAAATAAAATTACCATAATAAAACAAGTAAAACATGTACAAGGAAACTATAAATAGTACAAAAAAATCTCAATAAATTAACTTAAAACATAAATGAGTTGCAACAAAAATAATTGGGTTTGTTTGATTATTTAGTGGAGTGATGTTTAATAAGAAATGGAATCGGGGGAGGGAACTACCTCCTAGACTAGTGATAGCTAAAATTTCTTAATAGTGAAGGTTAAGGGTTGTGATAGCTAAAATGAAAGTTTATATACTCCTTTAAACCATCGTGCGAACCCCCTCGTGCATGTTTAAGGATTCTATACAATATTGTAACATTTTCAAGAAATAAGGCAAACGATAATTATTAATTATATGAGTGTTTTCAAACTACATGGACGTGTGTATATGCATAAGAATCTATCTACTTATCTAGAAGAGTTTTGGCTGATGGCCTAAATCTATTAAGGTCGGATATTGGATTCACACGGATCTTATTTAGTGTTTGTTTGGAAGTGTGATTGAAGTTGTTTTTTAAAGTGTTTTTCATCCAGAAATACATCAAAATGATTTTTTTTATTTTTTTAAATCAGCATATGAAGATGGTCGAAAAATACCATTTTTAAATTTTAAAATAAAAAATTTCAATTTGTTTTTAAAACCGTTTTTGAAACGCAATGTCAAATAAAGTCATAGCCTAAAATTAAGAGCTAATAATTATTCCACCAAAATATTGATGGCATAAAAGAAAAAATTAAAAGAGATTTTGACCGAAGATCTTATGGTTGCACAATTCATTCGCACACAGTGTGTGTATATATATATTCCTCCAAAATATTGATTGCACAAAAGAAAAAGAAAAAAGAGATAAATTTCTATATTAATGCACATGCGGGAAATATCAATTTAACATTTTTCATGTGGCTGCTAAAACAGGGAGAGAAAAAGAAAGGGACTTCAACAACAAGCCAGAGGTAGAAGACGAAGCTGGATACGCCAACCATTGTTGACAAAACCATAGTTACCAGAAATGACTAAGACAAAAGCTAGGGTTATTAGCCTGTTGAATCAATTTACCAATCACATGGTTGATCCAAGATAATTATTTTAATTAAAATAATTAATTCACCTAATCCAATTTGGACAAAGTTTGATCAAGCCAATACGATTACTAAAAATCTAAACACGTTAACCAAATTTTATTGATCATTATTTTTTTCAATTCAACTCGAAATTTGACCAACAGTTTAATAACAATGTACTCCAGATTATATGTCCGGAAGCTTCGCAAGAAAGTGCTGTGGGAGAAGAACAATAATTAAGAAGGTTCAATTTGCTACACATAGGGTTATCTGATTGGTATATTCCTCAGTTTCTTTTGTCAAGAACACATAAATAATATCCGATTTTTAATTTTAATTATCAATGATTTAATTTCTCGTATTGACTATTATATCCGATCCTTGACATGTAGGTATTCTCTGTGTAAATTTATCAAGGAACTATCTCGCCTAAAAATTTATGCTATTAGGTGAGGTTCCAAAGATATAATTTAGATTATTTTCTAACACACCTCCTCAAGTAAAAATCTTTTGAACTTGAAACTTGTACACATGCTCATATTATTTTGTGCTTGATTTTTATCAAATAGAATAAGGGTGGTGAGATTCGAACTCGTGACCGTTGGGTTAATAAGGTTCTAATACCATGTTAAAAAACCATCTCGCCTAAAAACTCAAGCTTTTTAGATTAGGCCACAAAGATATAATTTACATTATTCTCTAACACTCTTCTCCTCTTAACTAAATTATCCTCTCTCTCTCTCTCTCTCTCTCTCGATTTGATTATCATTACAGTCACCCTGTTGCCATTAATAATTTGTCCACATCATATAACCTAGATAAGAATTTATTAACGTTAGTAATCAAGAGCTGCCGAGCCAGGTTGCAGTTTTCTTTTACTTTTCTACTCCAAATATATCAGTGGTCAATCTTGTCCGGTATGGTGGAATTTGGGTGATTCATGAAAACCCTTTCGAACCTAATTATCCATCAATTATAAATTACCATTTTTGTTTTCCTAATATTTGCTGCGATGCATGTATCTTCGCATTCCATACACAATTACTGAAAGCTGCTTCATGGTTCTTGATTTCAGTTTGATTTCCCCCCGTAAATTGATCGTAGAAAATACAATATATTAGCCCTAATTATAAACCAATCCAGATCATAATCAACTGCTTCTTCATGGTTCTTGATTTCAGTTTAGTTTCTCACATAGTTTCAGCCTTACTGGATCACCTCGAGAATCTGCTACCCTCAGCATCTTCTCCTTTTCTTCTTGCTGTAGTAATCAGCAGCCTTTTCAAGGCCCCATGTGTTGAACAATGCATTAACCCTTAGGAGTTGTTATTTGAAGGAGCATTTTTCAATGCCCATAATTATGATTAAACAATTTGAGTCAGATTGAACTGTGCAGAAATGTTCTCTGGATTTCAAGTAAGAGATTCATGGGTGATTTATAAATTAATGCCTTTAAAAATGGATTTGTAGTTTAAATTTCGACAAGAGATGAGTGGACGGTCCATTAATTTAACATATAATCCATAATATCTTTTATTTGTTTTTTATTTTTGGCAACCTAGAGAACACAGGAAAACAAGTTGTAACAAGTTTAAGCAAGCATGACATTGATTGATAACCTGTATAAAATTATAGTTTCAGAAAATTGACACGAAATTGAGTATTGTATTGTAGTCTAGCAAGTAATCATATAATCACTTAAATTAGTTGAAATCTCAAATGGGTGTGTGCATGCATTTAAACACAAATAGCAAATGCTATGAGTAGATAAAGTAAATTGATCATTTATGTTTATGAAAGCCATCCCATCTTGGTGTATTGTATATATCTCTTGATATTACTTGAAAATGACTAGATAGAGAAAAAAGAACTTATATAAAAGGAAAAAGGAGCGAGCTAAAATTTTAAAGAATGAGGATTTAAATTAAAAACAAAACTAAATGATAAATTATAATTGGAGGACTAGATTGAAGAAAAAAATGTCTATAGGAATAAGAATAAAATAAGAAATTAAACTATAAAAGGAATACGAAGGAGATAAAAAAAAATAAAGATTGAAATTAAAAATAAAGCACATGAGAAAGTGTGATTGAAGGATGAAATTGTAAGACAAGAAATCTTGTATAAAAGTAACGAGAACTCAATAAGAAATTAAAAGAATGAGGGCTGGAATTGAAAAATAAAAAACAAACAGGATAATGATTTATTTTATCTGTCAAAGGAAAGAAAAGAAAGGGGGGAAATAAATGATTATCGGTGATAACTTGACCACCATAAACCACTCTCACCCGGTGTGGAAGAGAACACGGTTGCCCATCTATAGCTAAGAAATATAATATTTAACCACCAAATGGAGCCACACACGTCGTCTAAATGTCACGAAAGCCATCCACTCGCTAGCGCGTGTTGAACATGCTCCAATCATTTTTTGATTTAAGTATTCATAAGTAAATGTAAAAATACTAAAATATCCTCCCTTGACCCTATTAATTACACAAAACACTTATGCAATAGTATAAAAATACCTTTAAATGCAATCTTTTCCCCCATCCAAGGTGTTAAATTTGTACTAATATTGTGCATTGACAATGAAAAAACTAAAAACCACATCGTTCCCAACATTTTTTTTTTAATTTTGGTGGAAAAGAAGTAGATTTTGACCGTTAAGAATCTTGTCAAAAGTAAATAAAGTTCTTGGCCAATCTTGTTGACCCAGGGTTAAAATAGGACCAGAAGATCAGTGAAAAAGACCACAAAACCCCCAGCCATAAGACTTAAATCTTTTCTCACTCGAGCAAATAAATAATTTTAATAAAGTCGTCCACTTAAGTTTTTGTATAATAGATGAGTAAATGAAACTGAGTCTCTTGCTGCTCCCTACACAAGCAATCATAGCACATGACACCATACACCAAATCATCATTTATCAAACTCAAGTTGTTGGTATGCACGAAAGTATGGCTGCCCCCTTCCTAATATACAGTCTTTGTTCATAGTGATTTTGGATTTGCTTATTTAAGGTTAAAACAAAGGAGCATAAATTTGAATCATTCACAAATAAAATGGGCATTTGATTTTAAATATTTTTAAAAATATTTAAGTAATCTTGTGGCCCCTTTCGCAAGCTTCCATGAAAGCTAATCTCTTTCCTGAAATTGCAAAATTCTCCTCTTCCATCATCGTATTTGATATATACAATCTGTTACATGGAATGCTGGCCTCCATATAATTATGGCTTTGTTCAAACATGTATAATTTCCTCCAAGTATTCAACCTAAGATCATACGTACCTACTTATGGTCCCATCAAATTAGGGTTCACTTAGAATTTAGAGGAGGTTTTTCTTTCTTCTTCGTTTTTGGTCCCATTTTCATGCTTAGGTTTAGACATTGAATTAAGGGTGATTCTCGTATACATCTTTTTCAACCGCTCCTTCCCATTTCAGATTTGTGATCGGATTTTTTTTCTCCATTTTAAGTAAGGTTGTCAATACCGTTCCGGTCGTCATTCTGGTTTTTCTATTGGAGCAAAACGTTCCGGTTTCGGAGCGTTTTGGCGTGTCGTTTCGGGGTTGTACTGTTCATATATAATTAATTATATATATATAATTAATTAAAATATTAATTTAACAAGCATAATTAAAATTCAAGATAAATTAACTTTAAATTATACAATATAAACACAAAGTCAAACAAACATAATCTCAAAATTAGAAAAAAAAATCACAAGTTAATCAAAATAAAGAGGATTTTAAGGCCAGAACGACACACCCGGAACGGTACCGAGACATTCCAGCCGGAATTTTCGGAACGGGCCGGAATTAAAACCGAGACAAAAACAACGTCGTTTCGTCTCGGTTTTTTTAACGGCCCGAAACGGAACGAAATTGACAAGCATGATTTTAAGAGCTAAGATATTTCAAATATCTTTTTTTCCTAACAGATGTATATCGATGTCGATGGATTGGGGTGCTGGATTTGTGATAAATGGGAGGGAGACTGTTGGGTTTTTTTTAGGAGAAATTAAGAAGAAAGAGAAGACCAAGGGGAGGAATTGTTGGTTTTAATTTATTTATATTTATCAATGCAAATTATAACTTGTAAAATTATTGGCAAGATTTCTGTTGATTTTTTAATTTAATTTAATTTAATTTTAATTTTTACTCTTCTGGATACTCACTGATGAAAAATAATCTATTATTATTTATATGAGAAACTACAGACAAAAACTATTCATCGTCAATTCCATTGAGAAATAGCGATGAACTAATATCTGTATTTTCATGGCTGCTTTCCCATTTTTCTAGTAACGTTGTCAATCAACTAATCAAATCCCTTTTAAAGTGAGTGTCAAATCACTTTCTCTAAAAATTATTTTATTATTAAAGAGAGCTGCATATTTGTTTATTTGACTGTTTCGATTTTACCTACTTGAATTAGTAATTTTTTATATATATCCATTTGAGAGAGTCTTCTCTCAACTCGGTTCTGACGTGTCATCTTGTGACATGCAACAAAACTTGGGCTCCAATGAAAAAACTGTGAAAAAATAGATACTGGAAATAAAAAAGAGAGAGAGAAAAGGAAAGAAAAACCCTAGAGATTGAAATTCAATTTCAAGGCATCAAACACTTGCATCTTGAAAATCAAATTAAACTTAAACCACTATCAAATCCATGTCTAATGTCAAAATCCACTATTGCAACCACCACAAGAACATTGCTATTTCAAATGAATGGTCTCAGTCGGTCCCCATTGTGGACTTTACGTTCATATATATGGCTGTTCCAGGCCGAAAGGCAATAATTTGAATAGAACCCAGAAGATAATCTTGCTAGATTTTCAAAGTATATTCTAAAGTCGGTCTTATAGATTTTCAACGCATTATTTTACTGTGAATATAAAATTCTTATATATGGACCAGGATATATGTATACAGTAATCATAAGATCATGAAAAAAAAAAACTACGACAAGGAAAATTGGTTTGATGTCAATTTCTCCAAGTCTCTACATGCCAACAAGCTAAAACTAACCCTATTTAATCCCTGCTAAAATACCAAGTAAGATAATGACATCAAAGTTATACAGTTGTTAGGTCTTTTAGGGTTGTCTCTTTCAACTTGTTTATTCACATTTGGTAACAAACTTGCACCATTGTTTCATTGTACCTCAAGTAATCAAGACGCGTGCTTTGGCTTAAAATAGAAAATGACGCGTGCTTAAAATAGAAAATGACAGTAGAGCCACTGCACCATGTTGTTAGACTTTTGTTTTCATGTCCATGAAGTTTAAGATTCTTCACCATTCATTTTGGGTGAACTGCATTTTCAATCCAATGTAGAAAACTGGTGAAGTTGAAGGACCAAAACGAAGTTATTCCTTCAATTTTCATAGCACAAAATACACTCTTTTAAGTTTTAGATATGAAACTTGACCGGACAGTACAAGACTAGATCACAAGCTTTCTATCCCCTGGATGAGCAGGAATCGAGACCAAGGGCAGCAATACAAGCTAGCTCAGGGAGAGCCCTACTAGCAATGGAAGAGCTAAGCCTTGAGAGGTAATGACAGCAAATGAAAAAAAAGGAAAAAGAGCAATGAGGAAGAAGTCATTGAAGATAACTCAATTTAATTCAAGTTGGTGTTTTGTACCCTTCTCTTTTCATGCAAGCTGCTAAGTTTAGAGTTTAATAAAATTGAAGAGCACGTGTGAAAGTCATTCACCGTGCTGAAGGGAGACTTCACCATATATGGGTATTCCCCAATTCATCTGTCCCTATAGCATATGCCAACTTGGTAACATGAATCCCATTGAGTAATGAATACTGAATAATCCTAAATCAATTATCATCGAAGTCATCTTGAAATTTTAACTGTCCAAAGACCTCCAAGATATTCTTATTTTGAGATTTCACAAAAAAAATTACAATACGAGATGAAGGGCTCATAAGGAGGAGCTTAACACTAGTTTTGGTTTTCAATGTATAGACTGTAAACAGGAGCCCAAGTGAGATGGAAACGCTAAGTTGAGAGGGAGCGAGGCAAGAAGCCCGGAAAAGCAGAAAGACTATAAACAAGAGTTCAGGAGAGAAGAAAGGCTAAAGCCTAGAAGGCATCTACAAAGACAGCATGTGAGCTCAGGATTTTCAAGAGCTTATAGCTAACTTGACATTGGTGTTTGTTTTCAATGTGGCGTTCTAACAAAACCAAACAACCACCGCAAACCGGAAAAGTAATGATAATTGAAGTTACTGCCAATGCAGTTTAAAAAGTTTGGGACTATCAAATTGTAGACATAAATAGTCCAAATATTGTTTATGAAAAAAAATCAACATGCATAATAAGAACAGTCGAAACAAGACACGTACCTTTTCTTTATTTATTTATTTTTAAATATAAGCTAGCGGCTTCACCATAAATTTTCCTTCATTTTCTTGGGGGAATAAATACTTCAACATAAACTGTATAGTTATGTAGCAATTTAAGTTGTTCCAATAGCATGATACAGAGGAATGTGTTCAAAACCAGACAACAATGCTTGTAAAGGAAAATAAAGAAACTTAATTACAGATAAATGGTGACATAACAATTTCAAAGAGCAGATGACTACATCCAACCAGTCAAACCTAATCTGTCAGCAACATTATACATCACTAGTTTATCCCATACAGGGCCGAAGAGTTGCTCTCCTCCAATGGCAAATGTCAAGGCCCATGAACAAAGAACAGTTGTGAATACTGTGAACCCAACGGCTGATCTAATAACATCTACAAAGTGCGAAAGAAATTTTTTAATAAAACAACTAATGTGCAAGAAAGATTACAGAACCCAAAAAAAAAAAAAACAGTTTCCAGAAGCGCATGATATATAACCAAGCACCGAACCAGTTAAGCTAGAACCACTTAATGTACTCAAACCTACACATAATTGTTCAATATTTATCCATTTATGAATTTTCTTCTGAAACAAACAACAATACACCATAAAATGCTCATTCATATCCACATCAAATAAATGGAAACAGCTGCAGTGAACAACATAATCAACAACCAAAACAAAACTCCACAGAAACAACTTTTGTTCATGCTTCACTGGCAAGTTCACAAAAGCATACACCACATTGATGCCAATATATCATTCTTACCGCCATATATCTCAGCCAACACAACAGGCTCCTAACCTCAACCAGCTCAAAATAACCCAGTTCTTTTTTCCAATAAAAACTCGATACCTTGGTCGTCTAAAACAAACTACCAGTTATTGGTAAAGCAGAAAATCTTTACACTTAGCCATCTTTACCTAATAACACATCAACTATTCCTTAAATTTAACAGTAAATCAAAGCCTATGAAGAACCAGGGTGATACACATCCTTGTTTTAGTGTGTCCGACAACAATTACACACCTAGCCTATCACTCATAAGAAAATCTCTACACTTCATCAGCTTTACCTAAAAACACAGCAGCTATCCCTTAAATTTAACAACATAATCGAAACCTACAAAGAACCAGGGTGATTAAACAAACTCAACCTACACATCCTTGTTTTTGTGTGTCCGACAACAATTACACGCCTAGCCTATCACTCTTAAGAATAAAACGGCTCCAGCCTCAAATCACCTGTTGTACACTACTACTTAAAAATCAAAGCACATTCTACTAAACAACTCTAAATTTGAGTGAGTTACATTTCGCAATCTATTTCAACGAGTTTCACGCCATCTGCATCGATATCAGCACATCCAAAAAAAAGGTAGCAGTCTCTCAAATTTCTTAAACTAATTAGACAAGAAAAAATTTCTCCAGTCAATCCGTCCGAACCGGACAGGTAAGATCACATCATACGCGCGTGGCCGAAACTATTAAAGACATTTCTAGTCCAATTAAAAAGGATCTAACAATGAATGCTGTGAAAATTAGGAGGTTTTTTTTTACTTACAAGGGCGAATGCTAGGGAAGGAGCGAGAATTGAGGAGAACAGGCCAGAAGTAGAAGCAATTGATAGCCCAGAGCCAAGGCAAGAGTGCGAATCCAAATTTGTAAAATCTGCGAGCGTAGGTTAACGACTCGTCTTCTGTTAGACCTAGTGGACCATCGATTGTTGCCCACACTGGAGTGGATGATAGTATTGAGTTGGTGTTGATAGGGATAGGGTTTGGATCCGCGGTGTCCGTGGTGGTGGTGGTCGATTGTGGGGCTTCCATTGAAAATCAAAATCAGAAACGACGGTCGTGAAGGTTTAAACGGCAGTACGGTTTTTCGCTCTCTGCCAGTTGATATGTAACGAGAATAGAAAGGACTAGATATTAGATAGCCGAGATAAAATGCGACGTCGTAATAGAAAGGACTGCAAAAGGTTTTAATTTATGAGTACAGTTTTTTCAAGAGTAATATGAGGAATAATAAATTAGAAAATTAAGTTTTATAATTTATAATCCTGTAACAAGCTTGTAAGACAGGAAGAGGATAGTTAATGCAATGTCCCGTATTTGAGAGATTAAGGTTTTTTCGACACTATAATTTAATACTATATATATATATATATTATGTATTTATTATAATAAAAATATAACTACAATATAATTAAGATTTAGAGTTTATTTAATAGAAGTGAAAAAATTAAATTATATACACAAATCTCTAATTTTTATAAAGAACAAATAATATAAAAAAATCATGAATCTTCCATCCCTATATATATATATATATATAAAACCTTAAAATTTAGCATTAATTAGAAGATTTCTTGTTATTCGTGGCACAAAATTCATGAACAATTATTTCAGCTACTTTAGCCCCGCATTAAAAAAAAATATATATCCTATTAATTTCTCACTGTAACATATTAAATTTACTTTTTACATCATGTTGTTATTTGTTATTAATGTAATGTAATTGGGTAAATTTTTCAATAATATTAGTGTTGTCATAATCAAAGTTTTTATGTGTATTAGAATCTTTTTATTTTTTTAACTTCTCTCTCTCTCTCTCTCCTCTCTTCACAAATTACAATGAGTAGGGGAGAGAGGGAACAAACAAAGAAAAACAAACCTTGAAGACACATTAGAGTTTGATCAAGTCTGTAAATTCTATTTTGATTTTTCGATTGATGTTTTATTTTTTCAATTAGAACGGAATGTTTAAGTTTCGGAGCGTTTCGGTGCGTCGTTTTGGGGTTGTACTATTTATGTGTGTGTGTGTATATATAATTAAATATATTAATTCAAAAAAAATTAGTTCAAATCCAAAAATAAAATTATTTAGAATTGTACAATTTAATCTAAAAAAAGATAATAAAATGATTTTTCATAACAAAATTATGAATATGTATAATATTACAAGAATATTATCATCAATCTCGCAAAATCATTGCATTCTCTGATTGCTCTAAATTTTAACATAATATATATATATATAAACATGTCAAGAGATTCCTCATAAAATTTCATCTCAATCTAACAATCGGATTAAGAGATATGATTGATATTGTAAAATTATTCATTATTTAAAAAAAACACTATTTGCCCGAAACGGAACGGGCGGAACGAAACCGGAACGTTTCAGTTGGTATTTGGATGGAAAGGCTGAAATGGACAGGAATTTAAACTGAGATAAAAATAATATTGTTTTGTCTTGTTTTGTTAACTGATATGAAACATTTTGGCCATTTCGGCCAAAACAGAATAAAACTGACAACCCTGGTTTTGATAATGACACCACTGATATTGTTGAATTTTTTTAACTAGATGAATCTAATTATATTAAAAAAAAATCATAATCGATGAAAGAAACGAGTGACACAAGCCCAACCAAAAGAGTTAGAGGACACTTTCGTTTGGATCATTGGTGACCTTCCTTGGTGTATTTAAATTCAACTTGTTGAGATCTTCCCAAAAATATTTGTAATGTCATCATCAATTTTTCATGACTTTAGGTTCCCCTTATCTCTCTCTCTCCTTTTCTTTTATTAAATATTTTAATTATTGTATGCTACAATAAGTAATATCATCTCAATTCAACGGTCGAATTAAGAGATGTGGTTAATATTGTGAAATTATTCATTATTTAAAAAAAATACTATTTGGCCGAATCGGAATGGACAGAACGAAACTAGAATGTTTTGGCCAGTATTTGACGGGAAAATCCAGAATAGGCCGAAATTTAAACCGACTTAAAAACGATGTTTTTTTTTTTTTTTTAACTGGTACGAAACATTTTGGCCGAAACAAAATAAAACTAACAACCCTAGTTTTGATGATGATACCGTTGATTTTTTTTAACTAGATGAATCCAAAGATATTAATATAAAAAGAAATGAGTCACACGAGCCCAACCAAAAGAGTCAGAGGACACTTTCCTTTGGATCATAGGTGACCTTCCTCGGTGGACTTAAATTCAACTTATTGAGATCTTCCCAGAAATATCACTGATGTCAACATCAGTTTTTCATGACTCTAGGGTTCCCCCTTATTTCTCTCTCTCTTCTTTTATTAATTATTTTATTTATTAAATTTACAACTTTAAAGAGTAACATATGACAAATAGGATCCACGAATGGTATATATATCACATACAATTCTCTAAACGGTTTAATTTTTTAAATTATTTTATTTTATTATGCTGGAAAAAAAGAAGCCTGAGAAAGCTGGTTGTCAAAGTTAGTGCCTGTTTAGGAGTGCGATTGCGGTAGCTTTTCAAAATATTTTTCATGCCGAAATACATCAAAATGATGTTTTTTATTCTTAAAAATTATTTTTGACATCAGCACATCAAAATGATCTAAAAACACCAAACCGCCGGTTTTTAAAATGAAAAAAAAAATCAAATTTTTTGGAATCGCCAGTTGCAATGCACTCCCAAACGAGGGCTATAGTGATCTTTATCAGCTGATTAGACGACTCATAATATTTTCGGGCTTGCATGATCGGTCCCCATGGAAATGAAACAACAAAAGCTAGCTGGGTAAAAACTGCAAAAGGTAGCTGGTCTTCATGATTTTTTAACATGATATCAGAATCTTGTTGATCTAGTAATCTCGAGTTCGAATCTCATTAGCTCCATTCTATTTGATAAAAACAATCAAGCACAAGGTAATTTGGGTCTATGCAAGTTTCAAGCTCAAAAGACTTTCATTTGAGGGGGTGTTAGAGAATAATATAAATTATATTCTAAGAACTATATCTAATAAATTAAACTTTTAGATAAGATGGTTACTTCACAATTTTGTTCTGTTAGTTCATCTCAGCTCTGGAAAACACATCACATGCAAACAGTAACTATCTGCTTACTTTTGTGCTGTAAATTTGTAATTAGATCTTCTTCTCCATCGCATCATCTTGTCATTGTCGTTCACGGCCATCACAGGCTCCCTACATTGATTTCATTAGTTGTTTTTATGGTCAGTTTATACATGTGAAGAAACATTACCTGAAAACAACATTGCGTGGGCTGGTAACTGAGGAGCTGGCATTGTTTGCACACTGTAGATGATTGTGTGTGTTTATATAATTTATTTTAGTTCTTAAAGTCTTATTTAATGTTTGTTTTTGATTTGTTAGTCAAGGGTTAAATTGAAAATAAAAAACCGAAATGAAAAAAATACCAAATATAAATCACATGCTAGAAGTTTAGGGAAATGTACACTTTGATCCTTAATTTTAAAATAACACAAATTATACAATTTTGGTAGGTCAATATTTTTAGTCCCGGTGTAAGAGAGGAGATCAAAGTAGATGAATCCCAAAAGAAAAAACTTTAAATTAAAAGGTTTATTTTTTCTGTGGTTTCGGGTTCAAATTTTGTGGTTGTTAATATAATGACTACTGAAGATTTACATGATTATTAAATTCAGGGCTTGTGAAATTAATTGAAATACACAAAAGTTATCTTGAATATTCACATTAATTGTCGTAGTTAAAAATAACATATTTATAATAACTCACTCCATAGTTGACTCAATCAGAATTATGGCTAGATTGATCCGAATCAACTTATATTTTTACAGAAAAGATGGTTTTTTAAAACTAATTTAATCTGGATTTGGTTAAAATTATCAGGTTGATTCTTGGTTTTGGCCAGTGATATAACCTGGAAGAAGAGTACTTGCAGAAGGATGAGCTGTTTTTTCTTGGATTCTTTCGTAGCCTTGCCTTCTTGTTCATTGATTATCTGGCCTGTCTAGCTGTTTTGTGCAATATTTTAAAAAGAGATTCACAATGGCGAGGACCCGTTCACATTGACATTTGCCTGAACATGGCCCCAAATGGTGCACCGAATTCCCACAACCATTGGATCTGTGGGTTCCAGAATCGAACGGTGGTGGAGTCTGGCACCCACAGGTAGAAATTTTAGCACAAGTCGTACTATCCACCGTTAATCTTAGCAAAAGAAAGTAAAAAAGAATGGTCGCAAGTTGGACTGCATACCACCAGAATTTCAGGGATTTGAAGGCTGTAGAGAGATATCGAGGGAGGAAGGTTTCGAGGGGGGGAGTTTTAATTGAGACATGTACTGACAAGCTGAGCCACTCTGTCAAGCAATGTTCTGTCGATGGGGTGAAAATATTGCCAAAAGTCCAGAAAGAAAATTGGAAGTATATCCTTAATGATCCAAATTTCTGATTAAATCTCAGATTACCTTTATCGATTCCCTCTTGCCTTCACCCATCTCACCGTGACAAATTATCACTTTGGTGGGCCTCTGAAGTGCTTGCAAAGCACTAGGAGGGAGGGAAGGGGTGGCAAAGCAAATAGTATCTGCCACTCGAAAATGTCATCTACCATCTGTTAATTAGACGAGAAATGGGAGTGGGATGGAGTGCTCATGTTGAGTTGTTTTTTTAGATTAATTTGGGTTTCTCGACTTGTACGTGTCTCGGCTAATTTTATAAATTTTGAAAATAATAATTATGAAAATCTGTAATAAACATTATATTAACAATCTTAAAACTCAACTACTAGATAATGATTTGTCGAGTTGTTTTTACATGAAAAGGTGGGGGGGCTAAAGCAATGTAATGCTCCCAAATCTATCAAAAGAAGTAAAAAGCCAACACCTTTGTAAAAGACTAAAAGTCATTGCTTGAATGCACTCCGACTTGGGTTACATGAAGCAGACCAGAGCCCCCCCTAGTGATGCATTCACATGCCCACCTTGGTGGTGGCTCCCTCCCTTCCCTCATGATTTTAACACTATAGACCAGAGTTATAAATTCCGTTCCGTTCCGTCCGGAACGGCCGGAACGGCCCGTTCCAGTGCAAAATCCGGGACAAAACGGGGACGTTTTTGTCCCGGTAAAAATCCCGCCCCGATCCGGAAAATCCGGCCGGATTCCGGCCGGAACGCCCCGGTTCCGTACCGGGCGTTCCGTTCCGGGTTCCTTCAACACATGGATCGCTGAAAAACCCAACAAAAACTCCTCCGAAACAACCACCCTGCTCACCATCCTCTTATAGTTGGCCTTGACATCGAGTGGAGACCCAACAGGAGCCGACGATTCGAAAACCCAGTCGCCACTCCAGCTTACAGCTGGCAATGACTGCTTGATCTTTCAACTCCTATACTGTCCCACTGGTATCCCATAATCCCTCTTTGCTTTTTTGAGCGACACGATTATACTTTTGTTGGGGTGGGTATTGAGAATTTGAGAGTGATGCGAAGAAGCTGATGGATGATTATGGGCTGAGTGTGGGAAATGATGTGGATTTAAGGGGTTTAGCTGCTGAGAAACTGGGGGATTTGAGAAGTGGAAGAAATCTGGGATAAAAGGGCTGGAGAGGGAAGTTTTGGGGAAGGGGGTCGAGAAATCGAAAAGGATTACTCTGAGTAGGTGGGACAATGCGTGGCTTTCTGCTGCTCAAGTTCAATATGCTTGTCTCGATGCCTTTTTGTCTTGGAAGATTGGTGAGAGTTTGCTGGCTGCTTGAGCTAGCTAGGGTTCATCATGATGGGATTCTACTTTATATGATATTAAACTATAAAGTATTAAACTATAAAGTATGGTAATGCTGTTTGTACTGTTTCTATATCGTCACAATTTCATTATTTTGCAGCACAGAATGATTTCTACTTTATATGATATTTGATTTTCTGTGTCTACTAGCATCTTCACAGACACAGAAAAAATTATTGTGTTCTTATCGAGTGTTTTTTATTCATGTTTTTTTTTATTTTTTTTTATTTTAGAACATTTTACTTTTATAATATTTTGAAATTTCAGAGATGTTTCTAGTTTTAAGATTATGTTTGTTTGACTTTGTGTTTGTATTGTATAATTTAAAGTTAATTTATCTTGAATTTTTAATTATACTTGTTAAATTAATATTTTATTTTTTTCATACATATATATATATATATAATTAAATAAATATGAACAGTACAAAACCGGAACGGAACACCGGAATGCACCGAAACCGGAACGTTCCGTTCCAAATAAAAAACCGGAACGGTACCCGGAACGGATTTTACAACTATGCTATAGACTTGTGAGCGAGGAGGGAGAGGAATCTCTCTGTACGTGAAGATGGGAAATAAAGGTGTTAGGCAGTGAACAGCAGTAATCAGTGTTAGGGTCATTCCCACCCACTTTTCGAGAGGACTGATCAATTATGTCTGCTGATGCTTTTGACCGCCGGCAGATTTCAGCCGGGAAAGGCTGACTGCCGACCACTCTTCTGCTTAATCATAGTTACCTCTTTTGCATAATCTTTATTGAATCATGTACACAGACACACTTGACAAGGAGGAAGGCACAAGCATATACCATAATACTGAGATACTAATAGGACAAATATCACGGGATATTGATGTGTGTACTAAATACTACGAGCATGTAAGAAATAGTTCTGTAACTAATTAAAGACTAGCAAAATTCCTACTCAGCAAACATTGGGGCCGAAACCTACGAACTCGTTAGCTCCATCGACGGAAATTTGAATCCCTTCTTGTTGAATGTTTCCGAGGATGGAAAGCTCGGAAGGGGAAGGAGCAAATGCAAAACAAAAGGTGCCGGCATCATCTACCGGGATTAAAAAGTTGTTTGCTGGAAGGGTTAGAATTGGCCCGCCTGAGAAGTAAAACGAGACGGTTGGCACCCTGACCGACAAAAACCCGAATAAGTTATAGCAAGTATCGAATATGGATACTCCAGAAGCCCGGGGGAGGTTTCCGGTTTGGTCAATAAAAGCATCACGAAATGCCTCGTAAGCCACCGTAGGAAACCGAGTCACAGCCGTCCCAGTGTCCATAACAACACCTCCATTTCCCAACTCGGTTAATTGGAAAATGTCTTCAGATATAGGCACCCTCATCCCTCCAACTCCAAGACCCGAAAGACCGACATAGTAATAGCTCGGTGAATGTGGGTTTCGGATCAAAGGAATCCATGCAGCTCCCACGGGCATTGCTTCAGACCCGAATTCCAAAAATCCATTTGAATTAGTCGCCCTACTCACTAAACAATAACTAAACGCATTCCCCCTTTCCCTGCTCAATTGACCCACAAAAGACATGGATCCTCCTCCAAGACCCAGTAACCCGGCAGCACCAACAAACATTCCCTGGTTCATATGCCCGCATCCGATAGCCACATTTTCAACCACGGTTCTTCCCAATGTAAGTGTTTCCAGGGCAAGAGTCCCTTTTGTGGTCGACCCATCACCATATGACACCTCGTAGCGACACCGACCCGAATTACAACCCGCATTCTCAACCTGGTCACAAACCGCAGAGCTACAAGACACCCCCATAAAAGAAGCTGAGTCCGCCGGGTCAAATAGCGGGTCGGTTTGATTATAACATTGGGTGCAAGGTTTACATTGAACCCATACAATATCACTACCTGAATCAATGACCATGTATTGACTTCTTGGTGGACTTCCAACTCCTATTCTAACAAAAAATTCTCCGCTACCTTGGTTCGTGCCTGACACCACCTCCGACCCAAAATCCTCCACCTCATGGCTGGCGGCACTTTCGCTTGAAACGCGGCGGATAAGGCTAACCACCCTCTTCACGTCTCTTTGCATGCGTGCATGGAAAACGTGGCTATGATTGTGTAACTCATTGTTGAAGGATACCTTGTCTCTGTGGAAAAGTTTCAGTTTCTGCCTTCCCTCACTTCCACTATCATTTGGATTATTCATGGAAAGTTCTTGATATTGGGATGGTTTTAGAGGCTTAATTTTTGTTTCTGCTATTGCTTGTTTCACGCTCAGCAATTGAAAATCAGGGTACGAACTGGCTTTGGTTTTGGATTTGGTGATGGTGTAATGAAGAGTGGTGGCAGTCGATATGGTGGTGGTGGTGGTGCATGTTACAAGATGCAGCAGCATCGCCACCACGGAGAGAAGTAGCGCTCGAGAGGCTGACATGCTTGGTGTATTGTGGACCTTGGGGTCAGGCTAATAGCTAGCAAGCACTTCTTGCTTTGGGGAACGAGAGGGAGGCGAAGGATTTATTTGGTTTGGGTTTGGACGAGTAGAGAAAAAGTATGTGTTTGTGGGGTTCGCAATAATTGGAGTGATGGGTTACTGTATGTTTTTGGATTGATTTTGTAAGGGTTGTTTTCTTTTGATTGTTAGTTTTTGTTTTTTAAATTATTTTTTATTTCAATATATATTAAAATAATATATATATTTTTATTTTTTAAAATTTATTTTTAATATCAGGTTTAAAAAAACCATAACTTAAAATTAACTGTATTGAGGTTTCACGGTAATCATACTTTGTGCATCACCCGCTATAATAGTTGATTGACGTATATATCCTTGGAAACAAAACTGAATGTATTTGATTCAGAGGTTTTTTGGTGTTACACGCAAGGACATTATCATTATTGATTTGTGGGAGTTTATTCTAGTTTATACAATATTTTCATGAGCATGTAAGTAATAAAAATATTTTCAAAAGTAAAAAAAAAGTTAATTGTTTTGAGAAGAGATATATAGGTATTTTTGGTTTTTCATATACAATAAATTTTCAAATATACCCTTGAATCTAAGAAATTAAATGTATTGGGGTTAGAGGTATTTTAGTCTTTGTGCTCCATATTTTTTTGGTGATTATTGGTTTGCATGAGGGAAGGTAGTAATTTATTATTAAAATAATATTTTTAATTAGAAAAACTGTTTATGTGCATTTAACACCCGCTAGTGAAAAGGTGATATATGCATCATTTAAGTGGTGTGTGTGATGTCATTTGATGACCAAAACTACCCTTCTAAATACATTATTGTATTCTCTTTTATTTAGAGTGATGTGTGATAGCTTACCATAATCAAATTGTCACTTATGGTTGTTTGATTTCCTTAAATCAATTTCTTTATTTTTTTTTCCAGTTTAACTCTTATTATTTTGATTGTTTTTCCTTTTATTAAAGCTATGTTTCAATTCAATTTAACCCTCCAATGAAATATTTTTATCCATGCAATTAATGTTTTTTTTCATCCTCATTGTTTTTTTTTTAGTTTCATCTTTCAATATTTATTAATTTCTTGAAGATTCGGCTTTATATAATCTTATCGTTATTATTATTTTTTAAAATAATTTTGTGATAATCTTCAAGTTTTTTTATGAGTTTATCCTGGTCTCATGACTTAGGTTATAAGCTTTCAATGTCTTTTTTGAATACAAGTATTTTAGTTGTTCTGTTTCTATTTGATTTTTCAAGATATTATTCTAATTCATCTATATTTCTATTTCATTTCATACAAACAAAGTTTATTTTAAAAATAAAACATATTATTTTTTAAATAAATTAATGAAGTGTTCGGGCTTGGATAATATTTTTATGGTGTAAGTTACGAGTTTTTTAAGGTGTAAATTTATCTTTTATTGACTTAAGTATATAAGTTTAGTAAACACAATGAGTTGAATGTCTCATATATATTGATTGAATATCTTGATTTACATTCATTAATCTTTTAGTTTTTTTCTTGATTATTGTTAGCATTTTTTTATATACATAAATGTTTATTAGATGATTGCATCAGTTTTTTAATTTACATTTTATAATTTCTTTTAGTAAAAAAACAGATTAAAGCAACCTGCATAACTGATATTTAAAAAAAATAAAATTATAACCAGTGGTGAAGCATTATCTTTCAGAACTTTTTCCCTTCATCCCATAATCATCCTTCTTAAAATTTCACCACCATACTCATGGCAAAGGTAACTCACGTGTGTACATGATCGCAAAGTTTCATTTATATGCGATGAAAGTGATTCCTCGGCTCGTAAGTTGTAATAAAGCTCATTTAATCAGTAATATTTGCGTAATTTCTTACTGTTATAATAGACCTAGCTGAGGACAGCTCTGTGGCCATCTTTATGTGATCTTCGCTCTCAATGGTAATGGAACTAGTGGTGGCGGTAGTGGAGCTTGCATAATTTCATCCTGAGAGATTGCAAACCTATAAGAACTAACATTAGTGGTAACCTACAGTAATTCTCCTAACTCATCAGACCTGGAGACTTTTTCTGAAAAAAGCAGCACTGGTGCGATTTAGCGCAACAAATTGCATTTATACAACATAGAATGGATTAACTACTAAAATTCAAAGACTTTAATCTAAATCATGATGCTTAATCAATGAAGGTTTTGTTAATATTCAATCATGTTTCCAAGGAAAAGCAGGCTGTCCAGCAATACGCACCAGATATATCAGTAGGATCGATCTTTTCTGCAGACGAAATCTGTAAAAAAACAAACTTCTATTTGTCCATTTTTATGCATTTAAATCTTCAGCACATGAAAATCTAAGAGATTTTCATTTAGTTGAGGAAAGTTTAAAGATTTTGTTGATCCCCTTCTTTTCTGTGAATGAGCTGTCCCATTAACCCAGCTTTGAAAACGTTACTCTCTTTTGTGCTTTTCCTTTGTGATCACATATGGGAATTATCCATGCCTCCATGGTCATTGTATCAGTTGTATCAGGTTCAGTACATACACGATAATCTTATTAAGAAACCATCTCATCTAAAAATTTAATCTACTAGATAAGATTTCAGAATATGATTTATATTATTCTCTAACACACCTCCTCAAGTGAAACCTCTTTGGACTTGAAACTTGCACAGACTCGTACTATTTTGTGCTTAATTTTTATCAAATAGAATAAGAGGGGCGAGATTTGAACTTGTAACCGTTAGGTCAACAAGGCTCGAATATAATGTCAATGAATCATCTTACCTCAAAGTTTAACCTTTTAAATAAGATCTTAGAATATAATTTATATTATTCTCTAACAAATCTTAGTACATGCATGAACACCGACTTTGTGAGTCTCCATCCTGGCTAGGTAATTAGGGCAAAGCCAGCCGCAAGCATTCTTCTGTCTCGTTGTTATTTGCTCCATGAGCCAGAGGTGGAGGCTTAGAAATGGGGGGAGAAGTGTATTACTATAATCACCATCCATGTAGAGTGACCAAATTTTATAATATGAGCCTTTCTCAAATGGAAAGAGATATAAAGCAAAAAAAAAAAGAGGTGATTAAACTAACAAAAGGGTGATTAAACACTATAATTAAGAGTTAGCAAAAGGTAATCTCCTTTTCCTTTATTTCTTTTCATGTAAATCCAATTCAACCGGCCATCTTTTAATAGTAAATTTCATAGCCATAGCCTTTTTCACAAAGTGAATACCACCTATATTCAATTTCAGGATGCTACTACAGTAAACATGTGTGCATACATGCATTTGGTTTGAAACTGATGATGGTTTTTTTGTTTATTATTATTATTGGAGATTGCATCTTCCCATGGCTTTAAGTTCATAATCCAATATTCGGTGAAAAGGTAGTGGTAATCGAAGATTGAATGTTACTGTATTATTTTGTGTTTGATTTTCTTTTTAAATAAAACAAAAATAATAAGATTTGAACTACCGACCATTTAATCAACAAGACTTTATATTAAATTAAAAAAATTATTTCAATCCAAAAATTTAAACTATTAAATGATGTTACGAAATATAATGTATATATTATTCTCTTACAAAAACTCAAATCAATTTATTAATTCTTATGTGTGAATGCTTAAGATAATATATTAGTCTACTTAATTTATTTTTTGTATGATAAAAAATATTATGACTAAGTTCATATGTAAACCAAAACCAATCTCTTTAAGATATTTAATAGACATTGCTATGAAATCTCAGACCAGACATTATCATTATGTCCCATTGGTTTCATTTCATGCTCAGCAGATGTTGGAGACGAAGAGTGGGGATATCTGGTGTAAATCAAACTTTATGCAGGATGATACCAGACCAAACATGAACCCACCTGGTTTTAATGATCTGATCTTGACCTAAAACTATATCAGCAACTTCCCCAGTTTGGGCCACGCGTACTGGTGCTGGCAGGACCTGCATGATTTGATGAAAGTCGCGATGCCCCAGATACACCCACCCACCCACCCACGCACGCTTCTATAACATATGAATAATAATTATTGCTCAAAAATGGAGTCCCTGCTGCCACAATCATCTGCACTCGAGTGGATAATCGTGCATTCTCGAGTCAAGATCTGGGCGTGAAGTGAAGGTTATCCGACTGACTAGGCAGCTCAAACAAACAACCTGTGTAAGAACTATATAGAAAGAAACTAAGCAGAGAGAGATAACCTTTAATTAACCACACTGTGATTTCCAGGCTGTTACCTTGAAAATTATTGAATTTCAAATCACCAAATGAATGCTAAATGAGAAAATTAGAGGAACCCTCTTGATTGCAAAAAGAATTCCATTCAATCTAACATTAAAAAATGTTTTTCAAAATTACCCTCATCTTTCTTTCCTTCCTTCTAAAAAACCTGCAAAATCAACATCAAGAAAGCTGCAACAACTATTACAAGATAGACAAATGGGTAATTTTTGTAGATGGAAGAAATGTGCAAGTTAATTTATTTTTTTACAGATGCAATTTTGTGGTGTTTAATAAAAAAAATGCTTTCTTTTCTATTTTCATTATTTGATGTCATGGGATATTTAGCTTCTGATACTTGTCCTAAAAAAATGGCTCTAACCCTAAAAAAGAGAAGGTGCCTTTTGTTACTTTGAAGAGTAAAAAACTCAATCTTTCCATCATAGTTGCCACTAGATATGTTGTACGTGCTTTGTCGTGGGCCGATAATTTTTTTTTTTTATGTAAAACAATTCCTTGGCTGAAAAAAAAATCCAAGTCTTGAGTTATTGATTCAAGTGACAATTTAAGTAATAAATGTATATATAACAATAAAAAAACGTTAATGAAATAAATAAATAAAAAGAATCATTCTTGTGCTTATCTGAATTATCAAATAACTCAATGCATACTTAACAGAAGAAAAGAAAAGTTATACAAGTTTCATGTGCTTCGACTGTTTATTGCGTATAATGATGGGTTGTCTATTTTTCTTCTACAGTGGCGTGCTTGCACTGTTCAAATCACTAAACAGTGCACTCAAACCTGCAAATCTTGCAGAAAAACACAAATGCATTTTGGTTTATTGATTTATAATTGTTTTAATTTTGTCTCCTAATTGACTTTAAACTTTTAAATATACGCAATTTTATCTACGTTAAAATTTCAATAGCAACCTTAACTTTTTGCGTTCTTTTTACTTCGGCTATTGGTTTTGGATTTATGCAATTTGACCCTCAATTATCCATTAAACCCTCTTGATTGCAAAAAGAATTCCATTCAATCTAACATTAAAAAATGTTTTTCAAAAATACGCTCATCTTTCTTTCCTTCTAAAAAACCTGCAAAATCAACATCAAGAAAGCTGCAACAACTATTACAAGATAGACAAATGGGTAATTTTTGTAGATGGAAGAAATGTGCAAGTTAATTTATTTTTTTTACAGATGCAATTTTGTGTTGTTTATGTTAAGGAACCATCTCACCTAAAAGCTCAAGCTTATAGGTGAAACCCCAAAATATAATTTATATTATTCTTTAACACACCCCTCAAGTGAAAACCCTTTGGGCTTGAAACTTGCATACAGGCCTATACTACCTTGTGTTTAATTTTTATCAAATAGAATGGGGGTGGTGAGATTCGAACTCATGACCGCTGGGTCAATAAGGCTCTGATACCATTTTAAAGAACTATCTCCTCTAAAAGCTCAAGCTGATAGGTGAGGCCCCAGAATATGATTTATATTATTCTCTAACAGTTTAATAAAAAAATGCATTCTTTTCTATTTTCGTTATTTGATGTTATGAGATATCTAGCTAGTATCTTCTGATACTTACCCTAAAAAAATGGTTCTAACCCTAAAATAGAGAAGGTGCCTTTCGTTACTTTGAAGAGTAAAAAACTCAATCTTTCCATCATAGATGCCACTAGATATGTTGTACGTGCTTTGTCGTGGTCTGAATTTTTTTTTTATGTAAAACAATTCATTGGCTAAAAAAAAATCTAAGTATTGAGATATCGATTCAAGTGACAATTTAAGTAATATGTGTATATATAAAAATAATAAAAACGTTAATGAAATAAATAAAACGAACCCTATCTGTGCTTATCTGAATTATCAAATAACTCAATGCATGCTTAATAGAAGAAAAAAAAGTTATACAGGTTTCATGTGTCTGCAATTTATAGAAAAAGGCAGGGGAACTTTCAACTGCTTATTGCGTGCAGCGATGGATTGTTTCTTTTTTTCTATATTGGCATGCTTGCACTGTTCAAATCACTGAGCAGTACAGCCATGCCTGTAAATCTTGCAAAAAAACACATACATTTTGATTTATTGATTTATTATAATTGTTCTAATTATGTCTCTAAATTGACTTTAAATTTTTAAATTTATGCCATTTTATCTCCGCAAAAATTTCAATAATAGCCTTAATTTTACGCGTTCTTTTTACTTCGATCTTTTTGGATTTATACAATTTGACCCTTAATTGTTCATTAAACTTTCAATTGTCTTTGATTTTGCCCCTGATTTCAAACAATTGGCTTGGAAAAAATTCAATTTGATCTCTGAAAATTCTAATTTTCTCAATTGAACCCAAATTAGGCTCCTTAACTTGATTTTTCATCAATTAAGCCTTTAATAAAATTAATTTGATCAATTTAAAGTATAATTAAGTCCTTGCACTTAATTAAATGTTCAATTGGATCCTAAATTAATTCCTAAACATAATTATACTTTAAATTTACCCACGATTAAATCAAATTGGCCTATAAAAAATATAATTATATATTTCAACTTAAGTTTTACATAGATTTATCCATCTAAAAGTATAACACAATAAATTATTTTAGTTTTGAATCTGTATTTTCCTTCATCTTTGGACACAATAAAAGTACGATCGGACTCCCAAATTCATCTAAGATTTCATAAGTAATGACCAACTAAAACAATTATTTTGCTTGTACTCTCAGGTTCAAGGGCTACGGTTATTAATATAATGATTACTGGAAGTTTACATAATTATTAGGTTCAGGATCCGTAGAATTAATCGAAATACACATAAAAATGAACCGCATATCCACATTAATAATAAACAAAATAAGATTCCCATCACATCCATGGTTACATCACTGCACGAAAGGGTGATTAAATGGTATAGAAGAATAAAATAATGGAGGGCATGCAAGAGAGATAAATTAAGACACGGTTCGTCTTCAAATTGTACCAAAAATGATAGCATTGAAAATTAAGAAAAAAAGAATTTAGAGTACTTGCGCATGAAGTCTAACACATCGAATCTCATAGAAACTCCAAAGTTAAAAATCATAAAAAATCAAAGTTAAATATACGTGGATTGGGATAATACTAAAATAAATAAAATCGTAAGAATTATTGTAAAAAAAACCCTAGAGTTGGTGCGTCACAGATATAATAAAAAAAATTGGAGATGGGGCATCTTCACAATAATTTAGCCATTATTACTCCCTAAAGTTGCCATTATTTTTAATTCTATCACCAACGTTTTATTAATTATTTCTGTCTCTTTCTTGGCGCACCATAATAATCACACCAGAAAAGGGTTTTGGTTGGTGTTAGCACATGCAACTGCGTGGGCATTAAGAAGCTAGATAGACCTTGGCACACGCATGGATTAACACATTTATCTATTATTCTGCCATCTCCGTGAGCATATGCTTAATTATATTGTATCACTTTATTGTAAGTTGTATCCTTGCATAATTACTTATCTTATCAACGACAATCATCCTGTCAATCATGGAGTTGATGTAAATATTTGACTCATGAGAAGTGAATTTGCCCTAAATTTGTTAACCAAAATGAAGGTTTATTTCATATTCTTCTAAGCCATGGATGGATTCTAAATTCAATGTCAAGAACAAAAGGCAGATTTCTTATAGATTCTTTGTTGCTATTGATGTGTGTGTTTTTTTTTATCTTTTTCTAAACCCACTGGTATAAATTACGCAGCCTTCAGCTTGAACACATGAATAAAACTTGCAAGCCCCTTGTCGACAACGCTCTTTATATGTTTTGATGAAGGCTTTTAAGAATTTCATGTTTCGATTCAGGCAGTCACCACATCGCTTGTTAAATTTTAGTCAGTAGTCGAGCCATTGCTAGCAGGGTCAAATGTATACCGGTGACGTTCTTCATAAATATATTTTCCAAATTTTATATGAAACTAGTATTTAAAAAGGGAAAAATAACCCTGGAAAATATATCATCCCATTTCATATCCAATAAAAGAATCTGCAAGAAAAACAAAGCAAATACAGGGGCAAAACGTGGCCATATAAATTATACATGATGGTTTCTGCAACACAACAAAACCAGATGCTCATTGCATCAGAATCCTGTCATCCTGGTCACTACGGAAGCTCAGCATGAAACACCACACCTGAAAGAAAAGGATGCACTGCCATGTTCCCCTTGTCGAGGGAACTGCTCGACCGATTCCCTGGTCTACGATGCATGCAAGCGGTCGTAGCAATTCACTCGACTGCAAATCTCAATCATGTGTTCGTCGTACAACAAAGACAACAAGTCGGGATAGTCAGTACTAAGATCTCTCCCGTATTTTCGCTCTAGCAAAAATTACTCCTGCCAGAAGACCTGCAAAAGTAATTATTTTTGTTAGCTCCTCGTTGTTCATGAGTGCCTGCACATGCACACCTTCTACAGGCGTGTTGTGTGTGCATGCTTGAGTGCTTGCGCATTCTGTACTCTTAAGCAAGCTAAAAGAAGAAATGTTACCGAAGAAAATGCTCGCTGAGTTCTGCAAACTGGTGGGCACGTGAAACAAAAGGATGCCCGCGACAGACAGAGGAATCTTGTTCAGTGATCCCACAAGACTGCAGATTGAGAATCATGGATTAGAAGTGCCTATAATACATCTTTCTGTAATTGACTATTGTTTACTTTTTAATCCTTACCTATATGTGGTAGCCCCTGTTTGATGAAGAAACCACATAGAAGTGAAGCTAATTGCCAGACCCAAAAATCCACTCAACGTCACAACCAACCAAAAGGTAGGTAACCTCAAAAGTGGTCTGCGAAAGGATTATGACATTTAATCAGAAACTTTCTATAATCCATTAAAAGAATGTACCAATTCAACTGATTTTTTTTCCAATTAAACCTTGTTTGAGACCAAAACTTTTCTGTCTTTATTCATCATCGAAGACAATTAAAGAAAATTGATATGCGAAATCTTCAAATTGACAAGTTAAATGCAAGTTCTCAGAAAGAAATCTAATCTAGAAAATTTGACAAGAAGACCAGGAGAGGGCAATAAAAAAAATTAAAATCAATAAATTTAGCAACAGGTATGGGTTCTGGGTACAGGGAAGAAGATGGTCAGATGATGATTCAAAGCTGAAATGTCTACTTAGGCCCTATGAACATCCCGATCATTAGGGACCAAAACACTCATGTTCATTGTCAGAATATGAAGCACACATGATATCATTCACAAACGTGAAACCAGCAGTAAAGTAGGTGAAATGGAAATGGCTAGGAGAAACTCACGTTCTGGAGAGATAATCCACTTCATTGAAAACAAAAATAAGAATAAGCCCCAGTGGCAAAGAAAGGGTATTATTCAGCATAACCATTGAAAACTCGTTCAAGTTTCCAGATTTTGTGACTTGCTTAGCAGTATCCATAACCCTGCGTAGAGTCAGCTGTGGCAACAAAATCAAATAAACAGAAAATCTGTCAGCTGAAGTTCAGAATTAAAATGAAACATGGCATTTTAACTGAGACAGCTGGTAAAGGATAAACATATTAAATGCATAAAACAACTTTGTTCCCAGAATCAACATTTCTGAAATGAAACATACAAAAAATAGGTGTTTTTATAATAATCTTTTCGAGCTTGCTGCCAACCGAATCGATGTCTATCAGCCTGAGGCTTGATGGATCAAAAAGGAAAAATTCATTACTGAGTAGAACCTAAAATATTGTTCGTGAATATCTTAGGTTGGAAGCTTTAACTACTAGAATACAATCTTATATATTATGTCAAGACAATCTGTATGCTTTGGTAATATAGCAAGTTATGAAGATCAATAATGTAACTTTTTCACTTAAATTTATATTCCTGTGAAGAGAGGAGAGAATTTAAGTTGGTTACTCTGTAATTTGGTAATTATGGCTCAAATATTCTGATTCACTTGCATCTCTAGAAATACTAACATTTCCAAAACAAGTCACTCCTATTTAGGTTAAAATAAAGCCTAGAGCATCCATATTCATCATTTATATTTGTTATATCGCACTCCACAGAACACTTATGTGCCTTTTGCCTTTAGGACTCATTTAACATGGGTGTAAACTGAGCGCTACAAATATAAAGGATATGAAATGAAATTCAGATCCAAGAAACAAAAAAAGAAGATCAGCAGATATAACTTCAGACTTCCATCAACAAAATGGTTTGAATCATGAGAAAAAAGGGTGAAAAAGAAAACCAGCCCTTGGATAGGACGTGAGTGCAGGGAAGGGGCAAGAAAATAATAGGCAAAAAATTTATTCTCTCCAAATCTACCTTAACATTCCATGTAAAGCAGGCTTTAAATATAGTCCATCCCTCCACTAGTTGAAATTTTTACATTGAGTCCCTCTACCAACATACTATTGTATTTGTATCCATGCACAATAAAATTTATTTAACAACCTCTATCTGTTGCCACCGTTAAAAATTAACAGTTAACCAATGGAATCACGACATGTGGATTGAAACCAACATTTTTACCAGAAATTCTTCAAAACACTTTGACAAATAAAAGAAAAAAAATGTATATATTCTTGCTGGAAAAAAACACCCTGAAATAAATATATATATATATATATATATATATATATATATTGAAAACTAAAGAGAATATTATTAACTTGGATAACAAACATATGACATAAATAATTAAATATGCCTTTACATGTGATGAATAATTTCCAAACAACAATATCCTATGGATATGCCTTAATCTAATATCATAAATTCTCATAAAAAATTATAAGGAAAAGATTTATAATAATTTGACAGAAATCTTCCATTTATAAACGGATAAATACATTTTTCTAATTCATGAAATAAAAGTTGGAGGAAAAAAATAATAAGTATTCCAAAACCATAAAAACTAACATATATATTCTAAACAGAACCTGCTATATACAAGCACACATCCTTTTATTTTATTTTATTTCTTCAAGTTATTTGATATTTTGAAAATAAAATAAAATATATATCTAATAAGAAAATTGGTTCAAGTCCACGTATCACAATGTCATTCATTGGTCATTAAGTTATAACGATGTTAACAAACAAAAAGTTGTTATTTCTAAAAAACTTCATTGCACAGAAACACAATACAACATTATGTTGATAGGGAAACCCAATAAAACATTTTCTAGTAGCACAGCGGCGAACTATATTGAAGTCTCATTAAAAGCTAGGTAGACACTTAAATATTTCACCTTGAAGATTCATAAATGCAGAATCCAAACTACTCATTTAAAAGGCAAATCTGAAACTAGCCTCCAAAGAAGCCTTTTTGAAGGTTGGCTGTTCATATCAGCACTTGGGATTTGCTTCTCCAAAGAAGCCTCTAATCATATCAGCCTTTTTTGAAGTGCCCAACAAAGATAATTTGACAATCTAGAATGATTGTACCAAATATTGTGAATGTTGAAGTTTCATGATTGTGCAAACAGGCAAATCTACATAAGATTTTATGTGAGAGAATGCACTCATGAGTGTGCAAAATGAATTATGAGTATTTAAATCCTGATAATATATAACAAAATGATATAACCATTTTAACAAATTAAGCTAAAATGAAAGGAAACCAAAGTACAGAAAGTAAAACCTCTTAAGTTATGTACTTTACCGAATAAGATGCTGTTAGGAAACAGTTAACGAGCTGCCATGAATAGCCAACAGCATGGAAAGAAAGATCAGTAATTCCTCCAGAAATGGCTGATATAATCTGCACAAGGCAAAAATGAGACCAAGTTGTGTGAAAAAGGCCAAGTATGAGAAAAATATGAATGATTACATGCAAAAATATATCCCATTCATTTTATGTCAATGCATAAAAACTTTGGTAACTCGATATAATTGACCCAGACAATTCAATTCAATGAGTCACATATCCTCAATGCCAGAGTTAAAATATCCCATTCATTTCTCCCCCCCCCCCCCCCCCCCCTATACATATGTATTCCAGATATTCTTATGTTAGACTCGGTATTTTAATATTCTTTTGTTAGACTCAATATTTTAAATCTTTCTAAGTTAGCATTCCACCACCAGTTCAAATCTGATAGCTTGTACCCATATGGCAGGTATACAAAAATATATAGAATAGATAGGAGAATAATACAGGGAGATGCTATTGATGAAATCAAAGTCAACATCAAAGCTAAAATACCAAGCTAACTGTATTATTCTAGGTGCAATGTAATTATTCTTAAACCAACTAAATCCAAAAACCATCTTCGTAATAAAAAAAACATACCATTAAAAACAGAGCAACCCAGACTCTACTGTCATGGTCCTTTTGGAATAGATACATTTCACCAAGAGCTGTTATGACATTAGTAACATTCTTCAGGACTGTGACCATGGCAACATTGATGTATTTTAAACTGCAGAAATCACAAAATAGCAGGAATCAATGTAACAGTAATGTAAACAGCCCCTAATTTATAATTTAAAATTCAACACCCTAACACAAGCAAACCAAAAATTGATATCCCATAATTGGGAATGTAAATAACTATGCAAACCTAAAACTTATAGGTTTCTAGAAAGTTGCATCACATGTATGTGACCGTGAGTTTAAATTGACGTTATCATTTGTTTACCACTGATTCTAGATGCCTGATTCATTAAATATTGTTCCTGGTGTCACATCATTCCCTCCAGACAGTAGAAAAGTATTTTCTACTATATAGATTATAGGGGCTGAAGTGCCACTCTCAAGATAAATTATTTTCTAACATTTTGAGGTGCATGTGCAGTAAAATATAGATTTTTTCCAGATAAAATATTGATTGAAGGAGCTGAAGTTGAAACACACGAAGTACAAGTGCCATTCAAGAAGTCAACACTTTACTGAAGATGAAATTTGATGCAGGAGTTTCTTTCCTAACACACAGTCTTATATTAACACATAACTTTTGATTTTCTATAGAGTTAAAATTTCATAAATAAGAGGTTGGAAAGATTTTCAAATAAAGTCCAAAAGTTAGTGTTCAGGATTTGCTATATTTCCTGTTGATTTAGAATTCTTTTTCCTATTTGGTTTAGAGTTCTTTTATTATCTTTCCAGCTTTGTTTAAGACTTTATTGCATTTCCATTATTTTAAGGTTTCCTAATTTGTTTAGATTAGATTTTCGGTTTATTTAAAGAGCTGTAAACTTCTTAGAGAGGTAGATTACATATAAAACATTCAACAATAAAATTTTGAACTAGATTTTCATGTGATCCTTTTTTCAACATAATTTTGTGTTCTTGTGCTTGTTATATTTTTTATGTTGTTTCCATCTACGTCAAAATGCAAAGAGAAAAAGAATACAAATTTACTGATAAGTAGGCATCCTCTCGTCAAGATGAAAAAAAGTTTAAATACTACTTAGAAATCCAAATGTCCAAAAATTCTTTTTATTAAAACCAATGCACAAAATGGCTACATAGAAATACCATAAAGCAGAAAAGATGCCATACCTAAACATGCTTGTGATGAGCATCCCGACAAATATAATGTTTACAGGCAACCAGACCTTAATCAATCTCCAAGTAAGTGGTTCTGTTGATATAAAACCTAGAAATCTCAACATTGACACAATAATCACCGAGATGAAATTCTGCATACAGAGAAAACAAAGTTTCATGAGCTTTCAGAACTTATAGATATCAGAGTCTGTTTTTAATTCCTTGAGTTGAGTGTCAGCAGGTAAAAACCCAATTATTAGTTTCAAACACAAAAAATGAGAATAATACACAAGTATGAAAAAATACCTGGTAAAGCATCAATGAAATCCCAGCATTAAAATCATAACTGGAAAGCACATATTTGTTAACCAGTATCATGCTGCAGGAGGAAATGCAATAAGCAATGCCAGATAATAAGGCCTGATTCTGTACTCTAATCACACCTTTACTACGTGTTGGCTTATCTTTATCTTTTGCCAGCTTACCACCTTCCAAGTCAATTTCATCATTCTCATGAGATTTCATTGAGAGAGAATAAGATAGCCTGTATGAAAATAAAAGAAGATAAGGTATTGAACAGCTACTGCAACTCTGATATAGTATTGTTGGGCTGCATATCAACTAAGCAAAGAAGAGGGAGTAGATGGAAAGGAAAAGAAAGAAATAAAAGCCAGTTCAAGTATGAAAGATAACGGATCCTAAAACTCACTTCACAGAAAGTCAAAAGGACTGCGAAAAAAACAGACATGGTCAAATTTATGGCATGTGAGCATTCACAATATCATCAATGAACTATGTGTCAGTACAACTGTCATATTCTTTTCCCATTTCAAATATTAAGAGGACCTCAGTTCAAGATACGCAATGTCATAAAGGCTCCACAATCACATAATGGCTGACAAGAATGCACCCCAAACCTCTTCTGCTATTTATAAGCCCCAGTCCAAATGATACAGCAAGAATCATTACACATTTCCATTGTAGTGCGTTGAGCAAAATAGAACCTTCACTACAACTTCTAAACTTTCTAAACATTCTTCAATTGTTATAGCCAACAATCTAAGTTCTTCATCCACTTGATTTGCTCATCTAATTATGAGGGCATCGTATTTTTAAAGCTCCAGGAACACATCCAACACCCAGAGTTCCCTACAACTTCTAAGCTTTCTTCAAATGTTATAGCCAACAATCTAAGTTCTTCATCCACTTGATTTGCTCATCTAATTATGAGGGCATCGTATTTTTAAAGCTCCTGGAACACATCCAACACCCAGAGTTCCCTTGCCAGCACCACCCCACTGAAAGGTTGGAATAAAAACAAATGCTGATAATCATGTGCCATGCATTCGAAGCACATTTTGAATAGTTATTCGAAAAAACTTCAAGCTTCAGAGTGCACTCTCAGCAAAGGTACCCTCCAATACTGAACTATGTGTTCATTCTGCATCTAAACACTTAACAATTCAAGATCATCTTTTCCTGATTTCCTAACAGATTTAGTTAAACCCAGTCCACTCAATGATGCCTGTGCTAACAAAAAACAAATACACAGAGGGAGAAAGAGAGGAATGATACAGGCAGAAACATAGCATGAATCTCATTGTCCAAAGTACACGATCTTGACTGATCATTGACATGCAATATCAAGCAATAATTTGAGCAGATAAACTAAATTAATGATCGAAGCATACCTGTTAATTACTTCTCTTTTTAATGGACTTGAGGGCTGTTCCACCACCCCGTTCGACTCGTGAAGTTTCAGGATTCTTTCCTCACTTCGGTTAACCTTATCTGAATCATCTATTAGATTCCTTTCATAAAGAGAATTGGGAGAATCCAAAGAAATAGACCTTCAAAACAGAACACTGCATTACTTCAATTTCCCTGAAGTTGGAAACCGTAGATTACAAAATGAATAGTACATGATAGGCATAGTAAAAACAGAACGAAACATATCATCTCAACAACAATCATTTAGTAACTATATTTGCATTGACTATTGAGAATCTCAAAATTCTAGCGTGGAAAGTTCAGTTCTTTATACTATCAAGCTCAACTACTCAAGAGCATTTTGAAGGAATAAAAAGTTATAACAAAGAACAACTAGCCCTCCCATTGGACCTTTAGCTAAAATGTAATTTCTAGTCCTAAAAAAAAAAGGAGAGCTAAAGGATATGAATTGTCTCAATTGTACAAAATGCACAAGTTTATACAAGGTTAACAAATAAAATCAAGCAACCAACTTAAAAACTGCATTTTATCCCTACTTTGCATGGAAGACCTCGCAACAAAAAGATTTGAAGCATTTGAGTTTCTGCTGCATGCACTTATCACTATCAACATTAACAACATAACCCTTAGAAGAACGGCTGATCAGCTAGTGTACAACAGGATCAAGGATACATGGAAAAGAAGAAGAAGAAAAGAAGCAGCAGCCAAGTTGACACTTCTGCTTTCAATTCGAATATAGGTGTGCCCATCAATAGAGTCTAACATCTTTCATTTCCCATAGGTTTATGGATAACCAAACTATAACTTAAAAGCAAAAACTATAACTTCAAGAACCATTGTCAAATATATAAAATGTATAAAGGAACTAACTCTTCGTACAAATTAAAACAACCATCAAGAAAAATAATTTCCATTTCATATCCAATAGAGAGCAATCAGAACAAGCAGCAAAAGTAAACCAAAGAAGAAGGGAAAATAGAGGGACCACCTTGTACCCATTAAAGCTAGAACTTTGGCAGCTCCATAAAACCCAGAAAAGGCCAAGCTTTTAAATTAGAAGATACCAATTAAAGCTCTTTTTGAGAAATACCAATTAAAACTAGAACTTTGGCAGCTCCACAAAACCCAGAGAAGGCCAAGCTTTTAAAATAGAAGATATCAATTAAAGCCCTTTTTGAGAAATACCAATTAAGCAAGAGGTCTTGTCCAAAAGAAAGAAAATCTGTGAATTTGAGAGGCAAATTTATAGACCGTTAAGAGATTAGATAAGAAAAAGCAAGAGAACCTATGTGGGGTTCTTGAAACTTGAGAAAGAATTTGGAAAGCTGAAGATCCATACACGAGTTTTTCAAAGATAGATGAGAGTGGACTCAAAAAAGAAAGCTCCTTTTAATAAATTAGATTTCAAGATGGATACCTTTTTTTAGTGGTTTCTGGGTCAAATGGCATGAAAGTGGGAATTTTGGAAATTAAAAAGGGAAATAGATCAGGGGAATTAGGAGAGAAAATCACCTTGTAATCAAGGGTTCTAAAACAATAATTTATAACAGAAGATAATTTTGTTAGGGGAAAAAATAACGGAAGAATTATAGTATGATGATCTATAAAACTTACCTAATGAATAACTTGTTTTATATATTTTTCTAGTGAGGTAGAAACTTCTGATGAAATGGTTCCATCTGGTAAGTCAAAATGCAAATTAAACATTTCTAGGTTTTAATTTCAGACATTGATGTATGATCAATGGCCACAAGGGAATCCTTAATGCAATTATTCTTCTAGTCTATTTGGATCAATGACATGTTGTTTCCAACTATTCAATTACAAGTTGGTTTCTATTGATTTTTAAAAAAGAAGGCTTTTGAGGCTTTGACCAGTCTTTCAAACCGAGTATTGAAATTTCAAAGAACGAAACTTTACAAGTCAACTTTGGAGGATGCACGCTATTGTAATTCATGCAATTGGTAGACCTGTTGTTGATGATTTTCGGAAAAGAAAGTTCCTACCGAAGCACTGCATGTGAAGAGTTGCCAACCAAGTTACGCAGCTTGTAACTCGACAAAAAATAGAAAGGAAGATCCACTATAGCTATGGTGGAAGGAAAGGAGAATTATTCAATAATGTCCTGCTTGTGGTAGCTCCCAACTAATTTAGTGGGTTTTCAACTAAAATTCAGAAAGAATTTATCAAATAATGACCCCAGTTAGATACAAATCCATCTTCAACTGTGCAGTGGATGGGGACGATGTCCCAACTTTCCCGATTGTGATGTATGATTGGGCGATGGGTTACATGTGTGAAAATTAGAAGGCACGAATCAAACACTACTGTAGGACTCTTCACTCTTGGCAGCCATTACTGCTATGTGATCGGGTTCAGTGCTTCTGTTTCGCCGACACTCCCAAGTCCCACCAGGCTCAATTGGGAATCATTGAAAACATCCGGGGTTAATGATTCAAGAAAGTATCAAAATGCGTTTGGCTTTTAGCTTACTCAGATAATTTGGACTCCGCAGAAGAAGAAGAAAAACATGTCGAGGAATAATCTTCCTCGCTGATGGAGGAATGGCATGTTAATTTTTGTATTTCAAAACTATTTTGTTATTTTAAATTATTTTTTTGTATTTTCAGATTATTTTAATATAATATGTCAAAAAAAAGTATATTATTTTAAAATATTTACACAAAAAAAGACAACAGACAGTTTCTCAGTGGACATCTCTCTGTTTAAGTATAACTTAATGCTCAATCCTTTTTTTTTCAAGAGTAAATTAATCTTCAACACAGGAAAACCCCAATAAATGTTTTATTTTATCATTTTTTTAAGGAATGGTGCCACTGTATCTCTCACATTTTGCAGGCAGGACTGTACATCAGTTCAATGCATTCTGACAAACTATAGCCGAAGGGCAACCATCTCCTATGGCAGTCCAGCATATCCATTCGTGTCATCCAACATAGGCATGCGAGCTTCATGGTTGGAATTTATTTCAGGATTGCTTGTTACCATGCTTGGTTCCATAGAAAACAGGACAAGAGAACTGGGGGAATTGATACATTTGTAGATAACTAGGATTTGAGATCATAAACAAGAGAATTGTTAGGAACCAAAGAAAGGAATTTAAAAGAGTATCCTCAAGAATTAATTCTGTTGATGTAAGAGGATTGCCTGGCTTCGATAAACTTCATTATGCTTGATCCATCACCCTGCTTGACAACCTTCCCATTCTCCATGTATAAAGCACCGTCTGCATATTCAAGTTCTTCCAATCGATGGGTCACCCATAGTGCCGTAACATCATCAGATGCATTCAAGGTGTTCTTAACGGCTTTGATCACACCAACCTATCAATCAATACTTCAATAAGCATTGTTTCTTGTTTAAAATGTAAAATAATTTTCACGACAAAAAAAAAAATCAGAGCTTGATGGCAAACATATATGTAGTTCAGGCATTAAGATGATTTAGCTGCTTTCTTTGACAATTATCTCTCTAGACAAGACATGTACTTGAAGAAACAAAAGCAAAATATTTGATGTCAAGCTAATAGCGTGTCCATTACATCAAGCTTTCAACAACTAAGGTTAAACATCGCACACCTATATATATCGGCTTGTAGAAGCAGGTTTTTTCAAAGTAGAGTTGGTGAAGTATCTAGTGATGCTGCATTAGGAAATTGGTGCAGTTGAGTGACGTGTGGGAAGAGAAGCAGGAAGTCTTAACAGATGAGAATGTTGTAGCAGGTGAGAACTTGGTAGAAGTAGGTGATGCGACCAAATATACCCAATGATTAGGAATGATGTTGGCTACTAACCTACCGGGGTGTTTCCTAGGAAAATTTGTGGAGCACAACAGCCTAGAGGAATAATTAGCCAAAAAGGTAATGTAGAGAGGCAAATTGTGAGATTGGAGAGAGCTCCCAAGTAAAGGAACAGTCAGAACTAGAAGGATTATTTATAGTGGCAGGGATGATACCTGACAGTAGAGGTCAAGCCAGGTGTTTCAGCTAATATACCTGATCAGATTCATCTAAGAATGTTGTTAGCTCATCCAATAAGAGCACTTTACATGCTTCAGCTAGAGCACCGGCAATCGCAACCCTTTGTTTCTGACCGCCGCTGAGAGTTTGAACTGGCCTCTGATGAGGGCAGAAGAAGGTGATTATGCAAGAAACAAGTAGTTAAGATATGTCTTGAAAGTTATATGGTTCATGACCCTACTTGCATGTAGGCAGACATTCCCACAGCATCCAAAGCTTTTGATACCATGCACTTAACTTCATCCTCAGTCAGTTTCAACTTCCCTAGGCCAAATGATACATCAGCTTCGACTGTAGGCATCACAACCTGCAATCAAAAAGGATGTTGCCTTGATCAAATTTTGGAAGTACCAGATCTCATTTTTCATAATTTAGCAGTTTCGCTTTAACTGTAATAGCAGAATTGCAAGGGCACAATAAGAAATATGCTAAAGAACAAAATCAGAGATGCAAATACCAGCACAAAGTTTTGTTGTTGCCTGCTTTCGTAGAGATAATATAAAATCCAGCAATAAAGTGACTGTATTTTCATTGAAGGATAATCAAGAGATGGCAATGTAAAGCTATTCCTTAAGATATTTGACACTATTAAATCATGTAGCTCATGAAATTGCATAACTTTTCATATTAAACTGCATTGTCTTCAAGTGGAAAGTGGAAAGTGGAAACTGATCGAAATGAATTCTTGCAGTACTTTACAGTGAACCAACACTAACAGAAGCTGATAGGAAAAGTGCCCTTGACAAAATTACAAAAAAAGAAGATATAATCAGTAAATGAATTTGAGAGGAAATTTCATTCTACTGCCAGGTTGAATTTTCTTAGTCATTTCTCAATAAATTTTTTGCATCCTGCAGAAGAAAAACTCCTTTGATTTATGAGAATAGGGAGAACATCGCTTTCATTTCTTCTGTTTGATATACAAAAGAAAGAGCCTGGAAAATGTCAGGAAGGGTGCTTATAAACATTCTCAAAAGATGCCAAAATTTAAGATAGATTATTATGGATGCATGAAGAATTTGACAACCAATTATTACGGATGGGTAAATTTTTTGACTATGAGACAAAGACTTCATTTCTAAAATTTATGTCCTCTAATGATCTTTCATGGTGACAAACAGAAGAAGAATATTTCAAATTTTCTTCTACCATTTATTTTTCTTCTATCTTCCTTGCTAGCCAGAAAAGGAGGGAAAGATAGTGACAAATAAAGTTTATTTTCACTAAAAATATAGAGCATAACATGAGAAACAAAAGGACAGTTCTATAAGTAGGATTGGCGCAAATTATAAACAATGTGGTCCTTGTGTTGTGGCTTTCAGACATATTGCAACCGGACAAATCAACAAAAAAATGACTGGCAGATAGTAGCTTTAGTTTAACATTTATATTTCTCTAAGCAAGAATTAATGTTAACTTCCATACAGGATCTTTTGGGGAATTATTTTGAGAAGAAAAACTCTTAAAATGTTTTGCTTTGGTGCATTAATATCAGAAAAGGCAATGTCAAAAATAAATGGCAGGATACACAATTAGAGGCTCTATGAAGTAATAGAAAATGGGATTGGCAACAACAGTAATAAAGCATCATTAGATAATCATTTTCTAAAGAACACAATGTTGCAGAGCTAATCCTGCTTTCTCACCAAATAAAATGGTCTAAATACCTCAGAAATCAAGAAATGAAAGGAGAAAGAAATATTTGAAGTAAACATCAATGACAGGTATTATACAAGCTCTTCCATGTCAAAGAACAGAACGTCTCTTCTAAAGCGCTCAGAGAAAGGAACTAAATCAGCATGTACACTAGCTAAAAGGAGGAAAAAACTAACCTGATGGTCTGGATTCTGAAAAACAAAGCTCTTAGGCCTTTTCACATACAAGCTTCCACTAGTTGGGTTCAAAAGACCAGCCAGAATCTGTCTAATTCACAATATAAAAAAAAAAAAAAAACCCATCATCTCTTTCCTTCTTTAGCATCTTAAAACCAAAATCTAACCTTTGTGAATGAACGAAGTAAGAGTTTGAGTTACCTTCAAAAGGGTAGATTTTCCACACCCATTAGGTCCCAGAAGCATCCAAAGCTTCCCAGATGGAATACTAAGAGAACAGTCCTTAAGAATGGGAACCGAATCCCCTTTCCTTGTTTTGATCGAGAAGTTTAGATTCCTACATTCAATGGCAATGTTGTTGTCTTTCTCAGTAATGTAATTGCTCCTGCATTAAAAATACAGGAATCAACAACGTAATATAAAAGAAGTAAAGAAAACAAGGAAACCAGCAAGCCCGCAATCTGTTTGAAGAGCTGCTTAAGAGAGATAGACAGTGTGTGGTTTGTACCTTGGGGGTGGAGCGGAGTGAAGAGGAGGAATGTGGGGAGGAGCAGCGGCACGAAACAGAGTGGAGAGATCCATGGGTAAAACCACTTGGTTTGAGATTATAAAGCATTCTATTGGGCTAACAAAACTAATTTGAATGGGCTGAGTGTTTAAAATGTAATGGGCTGAGATTATTTAATGAAGTAATGGGCTGAGTGTTTTTGGTTTGATTTTTTTAATTAAAATTGTTAGATTTATTTGGTTAAGAATACATGAGATTTTTCAAGAGTTTGTTTTTATGAAATTGGAGTGTTTCAAGAAAATATTTAAGAGGTGACGTATTATGTATAGTTTAATATTTTTGTTTTATATACAAGTAATTTTTATTAATGTAAATTATTTTTATATTTTTATATTTAGTTAGAATCTCAAATTTATTTATTTTTTAATATAAATATTATATAAAATGTTTAATTTTTAAATTAACAAGTATAAAATTTTCATGAAATTTAATAAATATTTTAAAAATATATTATCATAAGTACAAAATATCAAATATCATCTCGGGAAATTCCACATCAAATATCTTGGACCCTTGACGTACTTTATTGGTCTTGAAGTAGCTCGCTCAACAAAAAAACAATGTTATTAGCCAACACAAATATGTCTTAGACATCCTTCAAGAAATAGGAATGGTTGGGATTCTTTAAATGCATACACTTACAAAAATGGTAAATTTAATTTTGTCTATAATCTTAATGGTCTGGATAGATAGATAGATAAATCTAAAGTTGTTTAAGATTTATAAAGAGATTATTTAAATTTCAGATGTTATTTTTTTTATTTAAATAATTGTTTCAATGCTAGGTTATCACAAACTACATGTCGTCTAAATATTTAGCCTGTAAATTGGTAATACACATAAACCATAAATGAAAATCTTGTAAATCGTATTAAGAGATATGGGTGTTATACCTTAAAGTGTTGACTTTTTTCTTTTATGTTTAGGTGTTTTGTACTATATTGTCTTGTAGTGTCATGTATTATGCAAAAAATAAGAGACATGTCATTTTATTTATAGGGAAATCAACACCCTATAAATAACAAAAATAAAAATTTCCTTCATAAATATTATCACATATATTATTTTAAGATAATTTTAGAAATTTATTTAATCAAGTCCATACTTGTTGTTTTTAGGTCTAGAATTGTATTATTGTATATTAATTATATTTTAGTCCTTATTTTATAACACATATTTACAATCAAATCATATTTAATTAGTCATCTCATTTTAATTTTTGACCAATGATTTTTATATGTATGATCCATTAAGTTCCCTAAGAACTTAACCCAAATATAAAATCATAATATTAAATAAAATATGATTAAGTATATTAAATAATTAATTTATTATTAATTCAACAATTAATTGATTGATTTTTAATGATTAAGTACAATGTCTAGTAATTTATCATGATCCTTTAAATATTAATTAAGTCATAAATTGTTTAACTTAACCTTTTATTAACTAGTTTAGTAATGTAATAATTATCTCTTCATCAAGAATATTTTGATTTAGACATTAAAGTATGGAGTATTTTTGCTTTCTTAAATAATTTTAGTTCTCAATATTATTGTCATTGATTCTTTGAATAATATTAGAAACTTTTTTCAAATATCATTCCATATTAGATAAAGATTTCAAAATCAGATTTTTTTTAATAAATAATTTTTTTTATTAATTTACATAAGATGATGAATCCTCTTTTGATTACTTAATTGCCTAATATAGTTTATATTATATCTAATATTTTCTCATTTCCCATTTTTAATTAGTACAATAAGTGGTCAGAATCAAAATATAACACTTCATATATAAGATGTCTTAGTGATCTTTAATCTAAGGATTACTTACATAATTATCACGTGAACCTTTCCATATAATTAGATGATCTCTCCATAAATCATTTTCATGCATGAGTTTAATGTATATGTTATTTGATAAGGATGTGCATATTAGTTCCAAGTAACCTTTATACTTTAGTTCATAAAAACATTTGTTTTCATTCATAAAAGAATGAACATAATATGTATTGGTCTCAAAAATTCTAATCAATGTCCAATATTAACATAACATTGACCAAAAGCCTTTAGATATAAAGATTTGATGAATTAAGAATCTTATAATTATAAAAAATTTATAATTTTATATGTAAAGCATTTTTGTTCCATAAATCTTATCTTTACTTTAGATTTATTAATAAAATATAACCACATATCGAAGATAAATAAAGCTTTTATTAATAATAAATATATCTTACATGAATAAAATCACTGCTACAGGTAACCATCTTATTGGCTACAGGACATATTTATTATCATCAGCCTTTTCAATGTGTGAACCACTTCCAACTAAGTCATCAAAACTACTTGAGGATAAAGGCTTTAACTCTTTCATAACGTAATCAACAATTTCTTGAAGTAGTGTAGATTCTTTCCTGGGGAACATACATAGTAAATAAACATAGTAAGTGGAAACAATCACACAAAGGTCAAAGGTATTTTAAAAGGTTTTGTACACATAAAACTTTGCATATTAAAAATACACTAAAGTGATGATAATATTACAAATCTTTAACGGGAATCATTAAAAGATTCAATCCTTTGTTATTCTTTAAATGATGTTTTTGTGAGTATGTCCTAGGATACATTTTTTTTTTCCTTTTTTTGTGTTTTCATAATTTATACTCTTATTGGCTAGGAGTAGTACAATAAAACACAATTTGTTCCTGATTTGAATTGATTTTTTTTTGTTGATTGAACTTAGGATGAATCTTAAGCTACCTACATACCTCTATAAATAAAGGATCAAGCTATAATATAGTTCAAAGTGGATTTTTTATGTCATTCACAGTTTATACTCTTGCGAGCTAGAAGTAGTATAATAAAACATGTTTGGTTCTTAATTTGATTTTATTTTTTCCGGGCATGTCATTCATAATTTATATTTTTATAAGTGGGCAATAGAATAATGAAATACAACCTTTTTTTTTAATGACTAAACTTAGGAATAATCCTAAACTATCTACATACCTCTATAAATGAAAGATCAAGTTATGACATAATTCAAAATAGATTTTTTAATGTCATTTATTGTTTATATTTTTGTAAGCTATGAATATTACAACTTTTTTTGTGTATCAAAAGGGTTGTAAGTCCAACTACATCAAGACCCCATGTATCAAAAGGGCAAGAGGAAATTGCACCATGCAAAGGTTCTAGTAGTTGGTGAATGAAATTTGCATGAAATCAACAAGTTTTGAACATTTTGCAAAGTTTATACATTTTGCAAAGTTTATACATTTTGCCTCCAAGATATATGAAATTTGCATGAACTCTATGGTATTTTAGGTGGTTTTAGCAGATAGATTGGGCTATTCTAATTGATCCATTAAAATGGCGATATGAACATCATTTCCTTTAATGGATCTTTTAAATTCTTTCATTTTAAGATACATTTAATGCATATAATACTTGGAAAATGATGTTTTAGTGACCATGAACTTTCATTCCATCCAATAGTTTAAGTTATGACGTAAGATTCCAATACAGAGTTCATATTATTTTCTAACTGTAAGAACTATGAAATATATTTGAAGTGAATTTTTTAAAATCCAATTAGAAACACACTCAATAAATTTAATCCTGGCACAAACCTCGGTAAATTTAATTTGCATGGTTATTTAGTAGGAGAGTTCCGAAATACATCAAATATTTTGATGGGTGAAAATAGAGAAAAAGTAAAGGCAATAACTTACTTGGAGTCGTCAAAATGCCAGCCTTCTAGATCAGCTACTTCGATCAAAACACGTTTCCAGGTCTCCACCTTGTCTGGACTGATTTTTTTCAGATGCTCAGCAAGCGCATCTCCATAGCTGTTACTCAGCTCTCGGACGTGGGTTGGCTCAACATGGTAAAACACTGGTATAACCATTTGCTGTAAAGTTTGCCTGCATTCGAGGATCTTCTCCAGTTCTTCCAAACACCATGGAGAATCTGCATAGTTTCTGGAGAAAATGACGATTGAAACATTTGACTGTTCGATTTTTTCCAGGAGGTCCCGTGAGATCTCTTCTCCGGCACCGAGTTTGGAGTCGATAAATGTTTCGATATCATTTTGATCTAGGGCATCATAAAGATGACCCAGGAAATTATGGCGGACGTCAGCACCTCTAAAACTGAGGAACACGTCGTACTTCCATGGAGGAGTAACGGAGGAAGGATTCGACTTCATAATACAAAAGTTGGGACGATCGAGTGAGCGTACGGGGAGAATATTTTTGAAGATGAAGATCGATCCTGAAACAACATGCACGCCATTTTAGATACTAAAACCAGAATTAAAAAGGACATGAATATTCGTGCGTAAATATTTATACTGAATTCCAACTACAGAAAGCAGTAGATGTAGAATTACAAGAGGTTAGTACATTTTCAACAAATAACAACATGCTTTTGAAATTTGATATGAATGTTTTACATAAAATTCCTCCCCTGTTCACTACCAGCCCACTTCACCAAGAAAAAAAAATCTTCATGGAAAGAATATGAAGACTCCAAAGCAACATAAATGATCGCAAAAATTTTGATGATAAAAGAGGGAGTGGGACTTAGGAAATAATTAACTCTACCAGCTAACCAAAAGGGCCTAATGATCTCTCACCCTCTATGTGCCAGAAGTCCATTGCATAGAGAGAATCATTCTTTCGCTTTCAAAGATAAATAGAAGAGAAACAATTTTAAAAAATATATATTATTTTTTTATTCAAATCAATTTTTATTGTGTTTTAAGGTTGTTTCGAGACGCCATTTAAATAGAGAGTTAGGAGATAAAAAGAGATTATAAAAGTATATATTATTAAAGAACCATTTCATCTAAAAACTTAAATTGTTATATAAGATTTAAAATATAATTTATATTATTCTCTAACATACCCCTTCAAGTGAAAGTTCTTTGGGCATAAAACTTGCACAGTTCCATATTATTTTATGCTTGATTTTTATCAAATAGAATAGGGATGGTGAGATTTATATTCGTGACCGTTGGGTTAACAATGTTATGATACCATGTTAAGGAATCATCTCATCTAAAAATTTAAGTTGTTAGGTGAAGCTCCAGAATATGATTTATATTATTTTATAACATATGTATTATCTATGTCATAAAATCATCTAACTTAAAAGTTTAAGTTGTTAGGTGAGACTTCAAAAATATGATTTATATCATTCTCTAACATACTTCCTAAGATGAAAGTTTTTTGGATTTGAAAACTTGCAAAAACTTACGCTATCTTGTACTTAATTTTTATTAAATAGAATGAGGGTGGTGAGATTCAAACTCATGACTGTTTGATCAACACGGCTCTGATATCATATTATAAAACCATCAAATTTAAGAAGTTAACTCAAATATATAATTTATATTATTATTTAAGGATTTAGTTTATAGCAGCCAATGAGGAATGAAGCGGAGGGCCGACCAGTTTCTTAACTACTGATTAGATACATGTCGCTATTCAGAGTTAATTCCTTATCTGCTGTGTTTGTCCCACATTGCTGCTACGATAGAAAAGAAATTTCAAGAGGACCCAGAAGATTCATGTTGTAAGGAGCAAGTGGACGAGCAAGTTGATGACATAATAGTGGACGAGCAAGTTGATGACATAATAGTTCACGTAGTTGTCGAGGAAGCAGTTGACTGGTTCCTTGTATGCAATAATTAAATTAGGGTTGACGAGATCATAGCCTTAGTTTTGCAATAATCTATCGTCATACTTGTTAAACTTCATTTCAGATCCATTCAAGCCATAGATAGTTTTTTTATGGTACTCTTCCGTACACTTTTCATCTAAATCAGTTGAATATTTTTTAAAACAATCTGCATTGCTCACAAATCAGATCTTAGCTTCAAAAGCGAACTAAACTTGTGTTTATATTATACTTCACCACATTCAAAATGAGCATCAACCAGAATGTTTCTATCCTAGAGGACCCAGAGACTCCGATCGAGTTGATATCAAACCAGAATTGCAGAAAACTTTTATCTAACAAGAACGTAGAGCGCAAGATGATCAGTTGTTGGAAGGACAACTTGTATTGATTTTGTGATTTACTTAAATGTTGACAACGAACTCCTCCAAGTAAGGATGCATGCATAACTCCTCTGGGTCCTCTAGGATAGGCCAGTGTTTTTCGGAAGAGCTGTACGTTAGCTGACAAAAATGACTGGGATCAAGCTTTTCAAGACATTTCAACTGTCCAATTCAGCTGGGAAGACTTGGTATCGGACAGCAATAACTAAGGTGAAGTCCTTTCAGACATCTCAACCCCCCCATTTTGTTTGGAAGAATCGCTAATTAATTGGCTGCAATGGCTCATGAAATCTAGCTTTTTGAGACAATCCAGCTGGTCAATGTAGTATGGAACACCTGCTAGCTTAGAACAATTACTAAGGTCAAGTTCTCTGAGACTTTTCAACGGGCCAGTATCGTTTTGAAGACCAGCTAGCTCACAGCAATGACCGAAATCAGTTATTTGGAGAAATTTCAACCCGCCAATGCTGTTTGGAAGACTTGTTATTTGACTACAGTGGTTGAGATCGAGCTTTTCAAGACAATCCAGCTGACTAATGTAGCATGGAAGACTTTCTAGCTCATAACAATGAATAAGATCAAGCTTTTCAAGGTGGTTTAATACATCAATGAATTATCATAAATATCTAAAATCATTGGCTATATTAGATTTTGGCGTCAAAATACACTAAAAATAAAATATTTCATTTCAATTAAAAAAATAAAATATCAACCAAAAAAGTATTGATAAGGATAGCAAAAGCACAACAACTTGCAAGCTAGAGAGCAATTCCTGGCCATAAAAAAGCTAGCCAAAGCATCCAATGGCAGCCAAAGGCCTTGAATGTCAGGTCATACAATCTCTAGGCCGATAACGCACTCCCTTACCTTCATTATATTTATTTTTTTCTTTATATAGTTTAAATACTTTATATTTCATTATCTCAATAAGAATTAAATAGTATAGTTTTTATGATGAACATGTTTTGTATAATATTTTTTAGATTTGTTTTCTTACTTTGTCCTAAAAAATAATTACAAAACACTTTCTTTTCCTATACATATTCTAAAAAAACAAAATATTAAAATATTTTTTTATTATTACCATTATGATAAATCAATAGTAAAAACAGGTATAAAAAGATAGGTGAAAGGTAAAAGATAATAAGATGAAAGATATGAAGCCCAAATCATGTCTGTTACTTAAAAAGCAAAGGAAGATAATGCTCAGAGCTTCTACCATGTGAGATCAACAGCTTGTCTGGGAAAAGACAAAATGAAAATTGGCTAAGTACATGATGATTACTACTCATATCTATTTACATTCCTCAGAGATGCCGTCCACATTTACTTGGATATTACCCAAGAGATCAAGATCAAGTGAAAATCACCAGCAGGGGTGTGGCCCAGTGGTTGAAGAGGAGCTCCCTCCTTCACAGGACCCAGGTTCGTGTTCCCAGTGGGAGTGGGAGTTGGAGGGGTCCTCCTCTCTTGTTCCTGGTTTATCTCTGTGTGGTATGACTGTCACTTCTGCGGTGTTTTATATGCTCATTGAGCTTGCGGGATGTTCAGTGGGCCCAGGGAATAGTCGAGGTGCGTGTAAGCTAGTCCGAACACCCCGGTCATAAAAAAATCAAGTGAAAATCATTAGGGGAAAAACACATGGTAAGAGTACATACAGGGATGTTTATGGAAATATCTGCGAAAAAGTATATTTGGAGTAGAGAGTACAATTTATCAGTGAAGTTGTATACAAATTGATGAGGACTGCCCACATTTACTCGGAATGAATTTGGGTCTCTTTTTTATATGATTCCGCAATTGATTAAACATGTAAAATTAGCAAGCCTGTCGTGCAAGTAACTATCAAAACAGCCGGCCAATAAGTCCTGCATCCAAGTGAGCAGTAGAGACTAGAGAGGAGTTGGCTTGGAATCATCAATGACAGAAGCAACAAGATAGAATTACACTAGCTGGCATTGTACGTTTGGCAGCATTAGAGAGAGCCCCCCTTCAGTGGACATCACCGCCTTGTCACATCAAATGTGCCATTGGAGAGTTATCAGAACACGCCCACAAGAAGTTTCAATTTTGACGCGTTTTCACGACACTGTTGTGAAAATGCCCTGGAAAGTATCGATACAGTGGCGCTCCCTCTTGTTTCACTTGTCCACCGTCACAGCCGCCTCTGTCTAGACCGTCCAGAGCTCACCAGCTGCAGGCCCTGATGATTCTGTCGCAACCACAATACATCGTACGAAAACCACAGGCCACAGGGCAGTAGATGGTGCGTCAACTTCATTCAAAATAAAACGTCGTGCTCATCCTGTTCTTTTTCTTAAAAAATCTTTTTGGGGGGAAGGAACATGAAAGTCAAAAGCAGCAGTGAAAATGACAATGGAGAAGGCCGAATCGGGGGGGAGCTTGAACAACATGCTTTTCATTATCTAGCTAAAAAAGGTGGTATAAGCAGTGATCTTATACAACAGACTAGATTACAACAAGAATGTTACAAACAAACTGACTTCTGCCATATACAATAATCAAAGAAGAGAGTTGTCCTGGTATCAACAAATTCAGCACCTCCCCCTCCGCATCAAAATTAAGTTTCTTCTCCCCTGATCACCCCCCCTACTACCCTCTTCGGAGTTTATAAAAGAGGAGTTCACTAACTTCACCCGGTGAAAAAGGAAAATTTATGGCCGGATTCTTCAAAAGCGCAAGGAACCCATCAGATGTTACACCTGTGTGATTCCGCTCGACTATTTTTGTTGATATTTACACTCCTTCAAATGGGTCTCGTCCTTGGTGATGTACCAGGTGTTTGAACTTTTAATAAAGTGTTATCAAAGAAAAGATCGTGAGTATATGTGGTTTGTCTTATTGGATGCAATGAGGGGTCGCTTGCATGGAAGCTGCTTTGTCCTAACATAGCATAGGGCGAGTGAGGAGAAAAATAACTATTCCTGTATGTTTGTCGCAGAGGGCTAGAACAAGGAGATACGGGCATAGATGTGATCATTCTGCCATCATCCCTGCACACAACAAAATTGAAGTTAATTTAAACATAGGAATGATTATAAAGCATGAGCGGAAATATATATGAATGGCAGTGTGCCATTTACCTTGGATTTTTCAATGCTCTGGTATTATTATTAACCGCTGGCTTTAATGCAAAATCTCCGTCCCAAGAATTGGCACTTGTTCGGTTGGAGTGCAGTTCTAAGACGGGCTGCTCAGAAGATAAAATAATTAAAAGCAATTAGCTAGTGTGCTACTTTAGGTTGAAAAGAAAAGGACCAAGAGCGCTAATGCTGAAGTTCTAAAGGATATAGCAGCAGTGAAAGCTTTGCAACAAACAAGTCACAACTCTTATGAAATCTTTAGCAACAATATTATAGGGTCTACAATTGCCAAATGATATGTAGTAAATGTGATAGATTCAATCTCATATTGCATTTGAAGCAACAAAAACTTTCTTGACAAATCTTTTACAGCACAAAAGCTTTGGGTGAAGGAGACTGAATTGTGTGGTGAAATACCACATAGCTGTTTAGCACCTACACTTTTCACTAAATAAACATTGATTTACTGTGAATTCCACGAGCATGTCACAAATTCGTTCTCATAATCATGTTACGTAAATGCTCTATCCCCTTGTTATATATTAAACTAAAGTTCAGCTCATTTGGGAGAAGCAAACACCTATCTTAAATATTAGTTTACTACACATCCAAGAGACATACCGGTGTGCAGCTTCCATCAAAAGTTCTGGGAAAGGCATCCCTAGTAATGTTGATGTTTGCAACTCTTGTTGTTGCTTGGTCCCGAATGAACGGGTGGTTCAACAGCTGAAAGGCTGTTGGCCGTGCTGATGGATCTCGTTGCAGGCAGAGCTGTATAAGACTTTTTGCATCATTTGAAAGATAATCAGGTATATCTGGCATATCTTTGCTGTTTCCAATTTTAAATATTGCAGCAACCTGTTAAATTAAAAAAAAAAAAAAAGCCTTGATAAGGATCACTTTAAAACTGGAACAATAGCCACAACACAATTTCTTCTATTTAAGTTCTAAACTTTCAGAAGCGCACCCCTTCATACTGACTCCATGGTGGTTTTGATGTTGCCATCTCAAGAATTGTGCATCCCAAGCTCCATATATCTACTGCAAGACTGTAGCCATTTGTATTCATCACCACCTGAAATAAGAGTATCCAAAAAAAAGTAACATTAATTAAAGAGGAAAAACAAAAAGAAGAAGAATGAAAGGCTAAAATTGAATTAAACATTGAATTTGAGTAAGGCAAAGGACAAGGAAAGGTATTTTTTCTTGAGAGAGAGAGAGAGAGAGGCTACCTCAGGCGCCATCCAGTAAGGACTTCCCTTGAATGAAAGCATTGAAGAGCATGTCGTGATCTAATTCAAAATAGCACAAATTAAAACACTTTCCATTATAAGCCAAAAAAGGGATGGAAAAGGGGAAAAATATCTGATACTATGGTGAAAAACACGGCAAAATTTATAGAATTAAAATTTATAGAAAATTAACTTGGGCATCCTATAATATAGTATTTTTAACACTTTCTTGCACTATTCTCCAACATAAAAACGCAAGTTTAATGGCAATTTGTAATAAACATAATGTTTATTTTAAATGGAGTCTAGTGTAAAAGCGTTGTGATAAACCATTACAAACTTCAGGGTGCTAAGTGTAATTAACTTAAAAACATAGACAACACGTTCTAATAAAAGAAAAATAGGATACGAGAGAATTAAAATAGCCCAAGGTAATTTTCACTAATATTTATTATTCTCAAATTTCATCAGCCAAAAGCTTTTTCTCAGTGTTTGCCAACTTGTTAAATGTGCAATCATACATATTGGGCTCATAGAATCAGATTGTCTCCAGAAGATTGATTGAGAGGAAAAGAATACTTGAATCCTAACTATTTGCTATTTGAAGGTGCGCACATGAAAAAATTCTCATGAAAGAGAGCATCATCTGCACAAACATACACTCTTATTTAGCTACTTCCACAACAAAGGAACTTGAATAAATTAGAATAAAATGACTCCAATATTTCTTTGAAAATATTTATTATTTTAAAATCTGTTGTAGATGACATACATGCTTAGCCATGCCGAAGTCAACCAACTTGATTACACCATTAGGATCCACTAATATGTTTGCACCTTTGATATCCCTGCCAGGAACAACACATTTCATAAAACAATGGAGAGACTGAAGAAACTGTGATTTCAGATGCAAACTATTAACCATAATTACAGTTAACACATACCTATGAACTGTATTTCTTCCATGCAAATAGGCAAGCCCGGAAAGAATCTGCCTGGTATAATTTTGAATGACCGGTTCCTTAAAGGCACCATATTCTTGAAGTAACTTGTGGACTGAACCACCAGAGACATACTCCAGATAAACTGAAAGCCTTTCTTCACTCTGGGAAAATGAAAAGGCAAAGATATTACAGAATCAGGGTCCAGTACACGCTCGGATTGAATAAAATAAAAGTCAATATGTCAGGAAATGGATTTCAATCATCCCTCTCAATCATGTGCAAAAACATGTCTATCATGTACAAAAGTAACTCATACCAGTTCACTTCCATAGTAACGAACAATGTTTGAATGTGATAGCTGACTAAGCAAGTTTATCTCCTGTTGGCAAGGAGCAGCAATTAGAAATGCATCATCAATCACCAGAAACTCTAAAGGACAGCCAGAAAATGCATTTGTAGAAACTACACAATTTACCAAAATACTGTTTGCTGAATTTGATGCCATAAACAAGTTTACCTGGTTCAACTGCTTGAGACATTCTTTTGATGTTGAATCATCTGAAATAACCGTGACTTCCTTTATTGCGCAAAACTGCCCACTCCCACTGTTTAAGTTGCAAAACAATATTTAGAAGAGAAACCCATGAATTGCAAGAGGAACAGCATAAAAAAAGTCTTGTATGACCTGTTGCACTCCTACTTTCCTTTTTCTCTTTTCACCCCCTTTGAGCATATGGAGATAGTAAATGGCACTTTACATAACTTAAAGACATTACATTCCATAAAATGGTTGCACTTAAACAGAAAAAATCAATACAAAAAACTATTATTGTCTAAGCACCGACTGCTGATCATGCCAATAATCATCATCGAGTAGTATTTTATTAAGACTTAAAACTTGTTACGATTAGGCTAACTAGTCCACCAGAATCATTGACATTACCTGTTAAATCCAAGATAAACATGTCCAAAAGTTCCCCTTCCTAGGAGTTTTCCTTTATTCCATCTTGACAAAGTAGACATCTCTGTCACTCCAGCAGTTTTTGGGCCAGGTAAGGAAGAAGGGCTAGTGGGAGAACCTGGTGGAAGAGGCAGCGGGTGACATTCATTCTTCCCATCTTCCAGCCTCCCAGTTGGGGAGTCTATGCTCATACCACCGAACAGCGTATGGAGAGGTGAAGTAGGCCTGCTTGCTGCTCTCGAGCTTGGAACAGGGCTTCTCGACCTTGGACCAGGACTTCTCGACCCTGGACCAGGACTTCTCGACCCTGGACCAGGACTCCTTGAACCCCCACCGTGTCCTCTATGATCTACAGATAACCTGGGTTACAGTTGGCAGATGCACTTGAGAACCATAACGAATTACAGATTTGCAATGCTTGGCCAACTAATCAGCTAGCAGATTGTGACAATCAAGAAACCCCATCTCTAGATATTGCAAATGGAGCAGAAAATACATTACTTAAAACTAACAAATAAAGCAAACGAGCAAAGCTGGTAATTTTACAATAGAGTAGACATCTTTAATTCACACATCATTTTCAAATCAAAATCTTAATAAAAACATTCACCCCTAATTTAAACCCAAATGAAAACCAAAATGTTAAGAACTAAATCCAATTAATCATAACTGTCCAATAAGGTAAGAAAAATCCAAATCAGCAATACTTGATTAGAACGAGAAAATAGCTCCCATCCAAAGCAATCAAACTCTGACAGGAGAACTCAGTAGGGAGAGAGAGCAGGGGATTTAAGGACAAGGTATTTCGAAACAGCAAGTTCAGAAATCAAAAAGGCTGAGAAAACAGGAGACAGCAACCTCAGACAACAAGCGCAACTCTGGCACAAAAACTTGGAGAAAAGATTTAAAAATACCCCCTTTTTTCATAACTCAAACAAAAACCCCTAAAAATAGCTCGTCTATTCTTCACATCCAAAATTCACCAATCAAACAACTCCATTTCACAAATCAGAATTCCAAATCCCACAAAAATATAATAACCGAACCCATAATTCTATAAAAACACTAACCTGTAACCATCAAACAGACTATTACTACCCTGGTTGTTATCATGATCTTCTCCACCAGATGACCCAGAAGAGCTAAAACTTGAAACAGAACCCGACCCAGTTCCAAATCCGAATCCTCCTCCTCCACCAACACCACCAAGATCACTCGTGAATGGTTTAGGCAAAGGAAGCCCTCTTTTTTCACCTGATTCAGAGTCAAAACCCAAAAACCCGGATGACCCGCCACTGCCAGAACATTCCCTGTTAGCACATGGTGAATTTTTCCTGATAGCCGCCTCATCAAGACTGCTTCTCCTCTTGTTTTCTTTGATGCTACTGATTTTTTTATCATTTTTTCCATGCGGGTTCTCTTGATTACTTCCTTCTTTGCTCTTGCTGCTCTTTCTACCCCACCAAGCAGGCATTTTTTTGGCTTTGTAAGATTGCAAATATGCAAACTTTATCAACTTCCGAGCCAAGATAGTAAACAAGATATGATTTATTTTTTTCTCTGTGTGCGTGGAGAGGAGACTTCGAAGAAAGAAAGTTTAGATTTCGGTGTTTGAATGAGGATTTATATGGGGGAAGGAAAGGCGGAGGAAATGGTACGAGTAAAAACGAGGAGACTTTTAGTTGTCTTTTTAGAGAGAGATAATTATAATTATATTTTTACTTAAACTTTTTAGAGAGAGAAAACTTCTTAATTTCGTTTACCTTATAATATATTAATATGTTTGGGTCAGATTGTATTAACCGATGCATCCGTTTCTTTAATTGTTTGAAAAATATTTAAAGAAAAAATTTAAAAATATTATTTTTAAATTAAAATTAAAAAATTAATATTTTTAAATTATTTTAATATGTTGATGTTATAAATATTTAAAAAATATATTATTTTTATATTTTTTTTGAATAAAAATTATTTTAAAAAGCAGCATCAATCACATTTTAAATATAAACACTTAATCATATTAATTTGAGGTTAATATGATAAAATTCTCCTGCATTTTCTTTTATTCTTGTAAATATTTTTCAAAAATATAAATAATTTCATTACAATTTTAAAATACTCTAAAATCCTTTTTAAAAACAAAATCAATCAAATGAAAATAAATTGACAATTTCTGATCTACCATTTCTAATATTTTATAAAATAAAAAATAAAAAAAAAATCAACTCTATTGAAACTTTCTAAACATGTGGCATAAAAATCAATCTCTCGGTGATAATAAATCATCTTCGCCAATTCCATTAAATTAGAGGGGAAAATGACAATATACTTAAATAAACTGATGATAAATAAAAACAAATTAAAATTAAATTATTAAAGAAGGATGGCTTGATTATTTGACTTGGACGACACAATTTCTTTATATTTTATAATCAGATAATATTCAACCTTTACATGCAAATCAATAGAGATGGACCCATTAGATCCTGGCGGAGCGGTTAAACGTGCTCTTGTTATTTACGAGGTCTGGAGTTCGATCCCTCTCTTCATCTGCAACCGGCTCTTTAGAGAGTACTTATCACTCGATGTAAAAGAGATTAATCTGGGCCAGCGTTCAGGATACATTTTATACCCAAAAAAAAATCAATAGAGATCAGATGTCAAACTGCAGGGGGGAAAGGAAATGATACGGATGTTATTGTTTATATTTATATAAATAAATATAAAAGTGGGGTTTTAGAGAGAGAAAGCGAGGAAGGTGAGTGTGGGTCTAGAGTTCACAGTGAGGAACAGCTAGGAGAAGGAAGAGACGGCAGGCGGTGGTTGGGTAAGGAGAAGAGTGACGACGTGGAAACTTTCTCTAATGATTTTTTTATGCTTTCTACGTGCAGGTTGCATTTTTTATTAATAAAAGGTGCATGATGTTGCTTTATATATATATAATATTGTATGAATATTTTGTGAGATCAATTAATTTAGAAAAAAAATATAGGGTGGTGATTCAATTCCTTAATTAACAAGCCTATTTGTTAATTATTTTTATTAATACAATATCATTTTATTTATAAAAAAAACAAAAGCCTATTTTGTGAGAACATGCCATTGTTTAAAAACATTGACAAGAAAATGCACGACAAAGTAAAGAACAATTTATTTAATAAAATATATTTTTTAAAGAACTTAAATCACAACCTGCCATGCAAATATATATTCTAATTATAAAAAACAAAATAAAATAAATCTCGAAAACTACCCCACTACATTTAGTAAATAGCTATTGAAAATGCTCGATGTACAATTGAAGCACATTCATCTTCTCTTTTCTTTAGTTAGGTAATGGGGCACTTTAAGGTTCAAAGCCATCAGAAATGATGTGAGCAATTCTGGTTGCTAATGATTTTCTTTTCTTTTTTCATGAAGATTAATACATTTTGTCTCCCGGGTGAAAATTATTGACTGTGTTGATCTATATGAGCTGATTATGGGCACAAAACGTAGGAGTTAGTGAAGGGAGCAATAATTGGATTCATTGGATTTAAATTATTTAATTCAAGCACGGGGACGCTTCTATGAGTTCAAGTCCTCGTCTTAATCCCTTTTTTAAAAAAAAAGTTTTTAAAAAAAGAAATCTTCATCTTAATCCTTGTAAATTATAATTCTATATATAGTATATTAAATATAAATATAAATAATAAAGCCTCGTTTGGTGAAGCTGAAGTGTGATTAAAAAGTATTTTATAAAAATACATTGAAGAGAAAGAAAGAAAAAAGTGTTCTAGTATAATGATATTGAGTGTCAAAGGACATGACGTGATGATAGAGAGTTTACAATCTGCACAGTAGGTCTCGAGTTTGAGTAAGAACATGCACCCCTTATAACTAAAGTATGAAACAGCCGGAATTTTATTCGCTTATTTACAGGGTTATTGATACCGTTTCGTTTCGGCCAAAACAGCCGAAACATTTCGTATCGGGCAAAAAACATGACAAAAGATATTATTTTTGTCTCGTTTTAAATACCAGTTCGTATCGGAAATACTAGCTGAAACACCTCGGAATTACTCTGGATGTGCCATTTTGGCTAAGAAAAAAAATTAATTCCCGCGCGCGCCTCTCCCGCCCATGGCCAAAAGTTGATGCGCCCTTGATTTGTGACTGAGATGATGCGCCCCCTCAATATTGATAACCTTGCTTATTTAGGCACATAAATAACACTTTTCGGGGAATGGTTGCATAAAAAAATATTGAGATCGATAAAAAAATACGAAAAAACCCATTAATTTAATATTTTTAATTAAAGAATATTTTTACAAGAACAGATGAATTGCAAATTAATTTAGTCAAGTGTTTTGACAAATGAAAAGGGAAATATTGTTTAATTATAAAATATTTAAATTATATACCTAACTCAAAATAAAATCTTTACCTAACTGTCTCAGAAATAGTTTTTAATGCATTTAAAAAAATATATATATTTTGAAAATCAATCCTTACCGTACATGAAATCTGTGGGCCAATTCCAAAACTCCATTTTTCATTTTCAGAGGCAAAGGAAGAATCATGGTTCTGTGATGGAGACAGCAGGCTTGGAAGGATATCTGGCACTCGCGTGGCATCCTGGCAACTGGCAACTGGCACCTATATTCCACGCTTTCCCCAGTTAAATTTCTCCAAATAAATTGAAACCACAATTAAATTTATTTGTTTTATTAATATACAAATTAATTACGTAAATATTACAATTTGACGAAGGTAAGATTATTAAACATGTCAGCATAAACATACTCATATGTTTGGTGCTGACACAGTGATGCAATTTATAGCGTGAATTAAAATTAAAATTTTCAAGTTTTGAAGTCACAATCCAAAACTGTAAGGAAATAGAAAGAAAAGTTTTTTATTTTATGAAAAGATTGTAATTTAATTAGTTTTTTCTAGAAATAGCCTGTAAAACTATTTAAATACAAGAAAAACAATATATATATATATATATATATATTCTCATAGCATGTACAAAAATCATAATCGATGATGCGCCACCTCAAAAATTAAAAGAAAATGCAAACACCATAGTTCTCCAGTATATTACAACAACTCCATTTCATCAATAGTGTGCAAGCATTTAATGCAAAGATCATGATCAACTCTTATGATGGGCTGCATTCTCTACAACTTCAATTTATCTTCCAAATAATTTGATCAAATACAAATTTTATGAACAAGTTAAATAAATACCTTCATGGAGTTACGAGTAAACAACGACGTGATGAGGAATATTCAACATTTTTAATTACTACTCTTAAGTCAATCCATGATTGTTGTCTCTTTTGTTACAAAAAAAAGAGAGTATTACTTTAAAAAAAATAAAGGTTTGGGAGCAAAAATTGAACCTTAAAAGGTCAAATTGATAAAATTAGACACTTAATACATAAAATCCAGATTCAAGAAAGCAATTAAGGACTTAATCGAACAAATCCAAGACCACAAACCAGTCTATAAAAGTCATGTGGTTTCAGGGACTGAAATCAATAGTTTTAAGGACCAAATTGAAAAAAACAAGGTTTTATTGACCATTTAATGAGTTAACATTTAAAAATCAAGGACTAAAATGAAATGACGTTAAAATCTAGGGCTAAAATTGGATTTCAATGAGGCGTGAAATTGCAAATAATTAAGAGTTAAAAAGTGATCAAGGATGCAATCAAACAAATTGGCAATTGCAAACAATTAAGAGTTAAAAAGTGATCAATGATGCAATCAAACAAATTGGAAGTAAAGGCGCAATTGAAAATTTCAAAATTGGAAAACCATAATTTTTAGGGATTAGTTAAAACGATATCATTTCACAAATATTGTACATCTTTTCATTCGATTTTGGCTGACAAAGAAGACACCTTTAAATGATTGAATGTGATATTTTTAACCATTTTCGAGGTTGAGACCAACACCATTCAACTCATAATCACCTCCTCTACAATCATGTGACCTTGAATTCAAACAATTATATCTCATTTTTGTTATAAATCATCTTAACATCTTGTTCTTAATAAGTTTTCACTACTAGTGAAAGAAAAAACTAATTAGGTTGATATCCTTAAACAATTAAATATAGAGCCAAGTATGCACTCTCTCTATTAAGATCAAGTAGTCTCAGGTAACGATGATATCAGAACTGCTCTAACAAAACCACAAAAATGACCAACCTAGTTAGTCTCGATTAAAACACTCACTTGTACAAAAACACCTAACCACCTCTTATATTCACACTTTAATCTATCCAAATATCTCTTATTAAAAAGTTAAAAATCATTTCCTTAATATCAAAAAGCTAAAAATATTTGTTTTTACCCCAAGTTTGCTCCATATCCTTTTTGTACCTCATGTTTCAAAAATACATAAATTCATTTCATAATTATAAGGGATACATTATTTTTACATCTCTACTTCTGTCTTTTCACTGAAATACTTTTAAATCTCATTTGTTTCAAGGAAAGTGTCCAAATGTTTTCATGTTTGTTTACTATTAGAAAAATTGGTCAGCAATAAACACCTTTAAGTCAAATAAAAATATTTGTCTTGGTTTCAAAGAAAATATTTTTGTTTTATTCTAGATGGATTACAATTTCTAGAAGTTACAAAAAAGTTTAAAAAAAATCATGTTATTTATTGAGCATATCAGATTTGATTCTCAATTTTTTGATTGCTATATATTTTTTATGTTTTGTTTTTAAAATTTTAATTTCATTTTTTTGAAATTTGATATAATTTGATTTTTATATCAACTTTATTCTTTATTTCTCTCTCTCTTGTCCTATAAACTTTATTTTACTCTAGATTCATAGATCAAATAGTAGATTCATTAATCTAATAATATTATATAAATGTTAAAGAAAAATTAAACTTTTAATAATAATAATAAATATATATATTTATATGAACATAAAAATAAAACTGTGAATTATTTTACTTTTATATGTTGACATGCATATCCATGTTTTTGTAGGAACCTTTAGATTAGGGCGTCCATACAAATTATGAGCAATGTTGGGCTCAATGTCTCCATGCAATGAACACATCCATATCAAAGATTTTTTGTTCATCCAATATCCATCGACTTGATAGCTAGTATTAGTAGTATTGATATTTAATTTAATGGTGCATAAATCAATTAACATATATATATATATATATATATATATTAACATAGATATCTAGTCTAGCTTATATGCATCTCGATTAATTTTACGGACTATAAAATTAACGATCATGCAATATTTCAGTAGTTATCATATCGGTAAACTCAAATTTTCGAATCTAAAATCACAAAAAAATAAAAAAGAAACCTCTTCATTTTAAACTATTATCACTGTACACCTATCATCGTTAATAATATATGTTTGATTTCGGTGAGTACAGCCATCGCGTCATGAAATACTCAATTTGGAGACTGAAGTCTGGGGGAAGAATACTTGGAATTTGATGTATTCAGTAGCATGATGTTAGGACTCTGGCGGACATCCTTGACCTAGTCTTGTGTACACGATAGAACGTAGCAACCATGGAGGAAAAAGTCAAAATAGTGTAAGAAAAGGAAGACTTAATATACATGAGTGACACGTGCTGTATTGTGGGTCAAATCAATTTATTCAGGAAAAAACAATATACTAACCTGTGAGTCTTAGAAAAAACAATATACTAATCTATTTAACCAGAGATTGTTTTTTTGAAAATTAGTATAATTCTTTAATTAATTTATTTTTTTAAATAGAAAAACTGCAATTCTAACCTGTGAGTCTTAGAAAAAAACACAGGTGGAAACTATGGTTTCGCCATCCTCTTTTAAATACCACAGTCGGGAATGGTGGTTTGTTTATATACCACGATCCTCGACTGTGGTTTTTTTATTTCTCAATTTTATTTTTTCAAAACACTTTTTAATATACGTGTGTTTTTTGTTCATAGAGTAACCTCGTGTACTTTTTTAGTCTTACAATACATATATTTTATGTTTTTAGATTATTTTAATGTGTTGATGTTAAAAATATTATTTTAATATATTTTTAAACGAAAAACAATTTAAAAAATGATATTAATCACACACTTTTAAACAGTCACCAAATTAGCCACTCATCCCTTGCGAAAAAGTAGGCTATATAAATTAGAAAATTCATAGCTTTTTCAATTATAAGAAGTAAAAATGATGGTTTATTTTTTCGTGTATAGCTTGGGGGGACCTTCGCCACTAGCTTTCGTATACTACTATTAAATCCACTCTTCAAAAATAGTAAAACAATTATTTATACTAAAATTAAAAGATTTATGAAAATTTCATTTTTTTAATAATTTCTTATGCGTTTAAATGGTAATAGTTTATAAAGAAGTATATCAAATATCCCTTAATCGATCATCAAACTAATTCCTCAAGGTAAGTTGGTGGTGATCCAAGACTTGTCTTCTTTTTTTTTCTCGTTGAACAGAAAATTGAACACTTATCTTCTTTTTTTTGCCACGCAGCTACCACCTCCTTTCGTTTTGGTGCTTGAATTTGAAGGGGCCACGTTAGGGTTCTTAGTAGAGGTGAATTTATTTGAATTTCCGCAACAGCTCGAGGTCAAATTATTTGCATATCTCCTCCATGGGTTGGTTCGGCTGCTTTTACTTCTTTGATAAGATCATCTAGTTAATTATATTCAATAAAAATTCGGTAACTTCAAGAAAATTCTTGCTGCTATGAAAAAAATTTCAAGAAAATTGTCATGTGATTCCAATATTAATAAACAAGTCATGTTAGTTTTTTTTTTTGATATGAGTAAACCTTGCTCTTCAAAAAATACATTTTGTGGGTCCAGATAAGCGAGTAAAATACCGGTTATCCTAGGTTTTTATAAGGAATATACACTCTGACTTAAATTTAAGACTTGCTATATAGATCACAGACCCACATTACCTTGTCAGTCTACTGTTAGGGGATAATTGTTAAGAAGCCAACTCACCTAAAAATTTAAGCAGTTAGGTTAAACTTTTAGGTGAGGTACTAGAATATGATTTATATTATTATATAACACACCTCCTTAAGTAAAAGTCTTTTAGCCTTGGAACTTGCATATACCCACATTATCTTGTGCTTGATTTTTACCAAATAGAATATGAGTGGTGAGATTAAAACTCGTGACCGCTGGATCAACAAGGCTCTGATACCATGTTAAAGAACCATCTCATCTAAAAATTTAAACTATTAAATAAAGTCTCAGAATATAATTTATATTATTCTCTAACAATAACATGGCTTGTGATGGATAAGATTTTTCATGGACTCCACAATCTGTCAATAAGGACATGATTGAAGCTCAGAATATTCCATAAAACTTGATAAAGTTTTAAATATGAGTTGCTGTAGGGTATGGTATTTTAATTGTAAGCTTACTTTATAATTAAAAATATTTATGAAACAACTTTGCCCCAAGTTACATAATTGTAGATTACCTATCATTTTGTGTATCCTAAACCTTTTCTTAGATCCAAAGTTTGTTTGATAATGTAATAACAATCGTTTTCAAATTATTATTTTTATTTAAAAAATATTAAAATAATATTTTTAAAAATTTATTTTTAATATCAATATATCAAAATAATTTAAAAACACCGAAAACAATAATTTAAAATATATATTTTTTAAATACATAACCATGTCTTCTAACAAAATGATGAATCCAAATTAACCATCCCAAACTTGTAGTTAAAATATTGACAATTATGTTTCTTAAAAAACGCACTAAATGATGAATCCAAACCCTTAAATTATAATAATCTCTCGCATGATTATCAGAAAGCTTCTGTCACCTAAGCTTATCATCAATTTTCTTTTCTCTTCTTTAAAAATCAGATGAACTTCTCTTATCAACCTTGCAGGACCCACTGTAATCAAAGATCAATAAAGAGATGGGCATGCTCACAACAAGTAGTTGTTTTGGAATCACATTACCTTCTTATGCCAGCAACTGTGATTGATCATAAGATCTGTGACAATAATACCTCTCGCAGAAAGTAACTTGAGGCTTAGTTCTGTCATTATCACCTTCTAAATTATTATTATTATATATATAAAGATATAAAGATATTATTTTCTTCTTGCGTCTACCAATCATTTCAGTTTATCGAATATATTTTTTATTAATTTTCTTACATTTTTTATTTATAAAAAATCTATGTTTCACATTCTAACTGCAGTTTAGTTCTTGATGGCTAAGTAAAACTTATCCCTCAACTGTAGACCTGTCTTTAGAAGTGATTTACAGAAGGGATTAGTTCAGTCACAAGTCAATTATTTTTATTAAAAATGTTGCTATTTTTTAATAAATAAATCATTATGTTGAAAAGATTTTATTTACTTGTATGAACTGAAAATCCAGTAAAATCAATTAAGTTTTATTAGCAAAATGCTTGCGATCTACATAATAAATTTCAAGTTTAAATTGAAACGTGTATTCCTTATAAAAACCTGACACCATTAGAATTTTATTCATTCATTTAGATAAAAAAAAAACACTTTCCAGTTAATACAGTATGAGGCGTTGGTATCATCTTAGCATGATGACAGCAGGAAATTATTAAGAAAGAACCAAGCATAAGATTTCATGTTACAAAACAATAGTTTGTTTCGTACGGAGGTGCCATTAAGGTTGTGGTTACCTAGCCATAGACATGGGTTACTTTGGTCTTTTTCCCATCTCTTATTTATCAATAGTCACTTTCCCGTGTTTCGTCGTTGTCAAAACTATATTTTTTTCAACTCAAAAAATATTTATTTTATAATTTTTTTTATTATAATATAAATTTAAATAAAATAATAAATTTAAGCAGAAATTCTGTAGAGTACACGTTTTATATAAAATATATGAATTTTAAATTAATATAAATTTATCTGTTCAATAAATTTTAATAAAATCACCAACATACAATTATTATAATTATTAAAAAATAAAAATATTCAAATCTGAATTATTAAATTTATTATATAGACGTGGGTTACTTGCGTCTATTTCGCATCTCTTACTTATCATTTTCGTTTTGTTATCTTTCCTCCTCTTTCCCATCATTTATATTTCTTGGATATTTAAATATATGCTTTATTTATTTTTAGTATAACAGTTAGCCCCCAATCAAGAGCTTAAATTTGTGATATTTTTTTCATCAAATTATCCAATTTTATTTTGAATTATATATTTTAATCAAATAATTGACCTTAAGTCAGATTAGCCAGCTAATTAGACCATGGCTGCAACATTATCAACTCGTTCAAAAAGAGGCTAGCTGATCATCAGCTCCAGAAACTTAACAGCAGGCACTACTAAACAATGGAGCCAGCAGCAACCAAGAAATTCGTTGCAGTCAAAAAGGAAATCTCTTGCATAATTTTTTTAATCAATATAATTTTTCCCGATTTATTAATTTTTTAATTAATTATGTAATGATATTTTAAAAGTAGCAGAACATATTGAAATATCATTAATATTTAGAACTAAATACTTAACTGCAACTAGATCTGATCTTATGTGTACTGCTAGTTTACTATCAAGATTTATGAACAATCCAGCAAAAGGCATGTGGAGGTTGCAAGAAGAGTTCTACGATATATTCAAGGGACTCTTCGCTATAGTTTTGAATATATGAGAAATCAATCTGTAACTCCTATTGGATTCTGTGATGCAGATTGAGCAAGCAGTGAAGATGATAACAGAAACATATCTGGCCACGCATTCAATTTTGGGAGCATTCTCTTGAGCCTCTGTAGAACAGATCACAGTGGCATTATCGACAGCAGAAGTTGAGTGTGACTCAGCATATGAGACAGCAACACATGCTACATGGTTGAGATTTGTTCTTGATGATTTTGGTGAAATACAAACTAAAGCAATACCCTTTATCTGCGACAGCATGTCAGCAATTTCAATGGTTAAGAATCCAGTTCTCCACCAAAGAACTAGGCAGATGGACAAGATTTATAATTTCATATGGGAAGCTCTGCAAGAAGGTGTGATCAACATGAAATTCTACAGAAGTGAAGAGCAGCTAGCAAATATCTTCACCACAACTCTACCTAAAGATTAAAACTTGGAGTCAAGATCGTAAGCAGTTTAGGAGAGACTGATGATAATTAAGCTAGTCACTGAGCAATGCATTTTGCAAAATACAATCCTGCATATTAATTATGATAAGAAAGAGGAAAAGATAAACCTTCTGTTTTGGGAAATAGTCGTTGAGTGTTACTCTCCTGTTGATAGCCTAGTGTCCATCCACCCATTGTGCGAGCACCAAACTGATAGGACAAGTGCACTGAAATGTTCCATTGAAGATAAGGAAAAAGGAGTTTCTGACCTCAAGAACCATCACGATGATCTTATCAACAATGCAAGCAGTCTTGCTGCAGAGAGGGAAGCATTGAGAAAGAGACTTGATGAAATTGCAGAAGAAGAAATTCACATCCGAGAAGATGCAGAAGATCTCCGTACACAGCTGATCAGTTGGAAAGCTGAACTAGAAACGTACATGAAAGCTCTTCCAGAAGATTCGAGACAACAAAATGAAGCTGAGAATAGAGCCAACAATTCCATTGATCATTGGGGTGAGATTCGAAGCTTATTTGCCTGAGCTGTTAAGTTGTCGCCGGTATTTACTTTCGAAATGATGATTGATTTTCCAATTATCTGTTCCCATAAACCATGTGTACTGAATCACTGTCCTTGTCTTGTTATCAAATTTACTATGTTACGATCGCCCTTTTTTTATCCTTAACAGAGGCTTTAATAATCAAATCATATTTTGCTCCAGAATTTCTGCAAGTAACATGAAGGTCAACTCCTTTGACCAAGTTTCGTTTATAGTTGAAGCTGGATGTATTTCTTTTCGAAAGTCTCTGCTATGCATCCATTTTCTGACAAAAGTTGAACGATTAATTTACAGAGACAGTCTTCTTTTTTCTCAGTGACAAAAAGAGATTTCATAACAAGAACAAAGTCTACCTCTACATCAACTCCATGACCTCATTTGTCGTTGAAAAAAAGAGGAAACAATAATCTTTCAAGGAACTAAATGGAGTTCTTGATTTCCCTGTACATCAGTACTTAGTCCAAGATGCCCTGGAAAGGATGAACAATTAACTCAGCAACATATTCATGCATTCCTTAAGCTGATCCAGCAACGCATAGCCATTGACCCACAAAGAGAGAATCACAGTTGAGATTTGGGTTTTTGGAGTCAAAGAATCCAGTGGTCAAATTGAATGTCTGTGTAATTTCAAAGCAAGTGTCTCCACCTCCCACTCCAAACACTTCATCACATTCTGGAGTCTTGGCCTTGAGGGATCCTGTCACTGCTTGTCAATTTATAACATCGACAAAATAAAAAAAAGGGTTCAACATTTCACAAGAATTTATCAAATGCCTTCACACAAGCACACAACATCATTGTTATGTTAGTTTCATACAAGGGGCCGGCTCTGATTTACAAAAATGATAAACATATTGCCTGTTATTCTCATTCCTTGGATTTTATGCACCAAGTGACCATCACAGAAACGCCATGGAAGTTTAAAAATAGCCTCATGTTCTCGAGCGATTCCTCTCCACCATATCACTATGCACAGAACCAGAACATGATTTTAGTTTTTGAACATTCAAGTCCCAATACTTACTTGACAAAGTTAATTTATGTAATAGTGCTTAAAGATCCTTAGCCAGAGTTTAAATCCATATGAATATCAGAGAATTAATTTAAAATTATTTTTTGAGATTTTAATTCTTAAATGTAGACCAACCCAACAACACCCCGTCTTGGACTACTTGGATTAATCATGAACATAATTGGATTCAATGATTTTTTTAACACATAAAATAGCAAAAAGAAAAAATAAGCTCAATTTTTTAATTTTTTTTTAAAGGGAAGGATGGCATTTTTTTTCTTATGAAAAATAATTATTAATGATATTTTCTCTCTCCATTCTAACAATTAAAATAATCGATCACCAATAAACTGAAAAGAATGGGGACCAAAACATACTTTTTGCATAAAATTCAAAGTGACCACTTGTTTAACTCACTATTTTTACTTCGATTCAATCTAATTATTCTTTCTGAAAAATATATGTAATTGAGGGCTAAGCTGAGCTAAAACAAAGTTTGAGGATTAAATTGAAAACCTAAAAAAAATATTATTCTAAATCGAAAATCATCAACAACAAAAACGCTGCGCTTACTTGGTTTTTTGCCTTTCATTTTATGCATGGAGTCCTGACCAGCAGCAGTTTAAAAGGCATTCCGAAGAACAGCGAAATCCGCCACCGCCCCCCGCACCAACCTGGAGAAATTCAAATGAATTAAAAGCAAGGTTTTGCAGAGCAAACAAAGAGTAAAAACAGGGAAAGAACTGCACGAGGAGTGTTCAAGTATTTGCCATCATTTTGGACTGCTTTCCAGCTCAATATATATAATAATCTAATCCTCACCTGAAGTTAATTTAATCACAGATCCCAAAAGCTTTGCCTGTACTTTGTGAAGCTACGTCGCTGTAAAGGTGGCCGGCCACCTCACGAGAAGCCATTTTCAGTCTTCAACAACCACCTTGCAAGAGATTGGCAGGTGTTCTTTCAGCTTGGTGTGGAGATAAATCCAAGTTGAGACCTTGCAATATATGTTCATTGATATAGGGTAATCCTCAAATGTTATATGTTATCAAATTATTGGTGTTAGAGAATAATATAAATCATATTTTATCACTTCAATTGACATTTTAAGTTTTTAGATGAGATGTTTCCTTGATATGGTATCGGAGTCCTATTAACCTAGCAATCATGAGTTCAAATCCTACCACTCTTATTCTATTTGTTAAAAATTAAACACAATATAATATGAATTTAAGAGGCTGTGTTATAAAATAAATATCCTAGACCTCATTTAACCATTTAAATTTTTATATAAAATGATTCCTTGATATGCAACAACTTCTCAAGATAACCCATAACTCAGAGGGATTTATTAGTTCTCATGGACCATTCAAGAATCAAGATGAAATAGGCAAGCAACCCATCTAAATGAAAGGGGCATTGGTCAAGGGCACGCCCGTTCCATGATAGGTGCGGGGTTGCTTAACTTACAATACAATACACGTACATGCACAGACAGTCCCTTTCAAACATAATCCTCTCCAATTCCGGTAGATAATGCAGATATACATCCATTTATATTTACCAAAACTGTATGGATAATGAATGGAGGGAAGTAAAATACTGGTTGTTCCAGGTTTTTTACAAGGAGTAGACATTCTGACTTAAATTTGATAACTAATGTACAGATCACAAACTCTCTGTTATCAAGTTGCGCTGTATGGAAACGAGTAACAGAGAGATACGTAGCTGTAGGTGCAAGGATTCTATCCTACAAAGAAGCTCCACCTTCTTGGTTTGACAAGATCTAGCTGAAACTTTAAACTTAATATTTACAGGTAACTGTCATGATTATTGTATAATCATGCCCTTTAAGGCTTTTTGTTGCAACGTTCCACTGTCACTTGAAAATTGGGTTTACGTGGTGGAACTCATTGCTTGGATATAAAGAAAGAAAAGGGGGAGGGGAGGGGGAGGGCAGGATGTAAAGTCAGGATTTCCAGCCAAGCCACCGTCATTGCTTATATGTGCATGTAATTACAAAATGTTTAATCGAATAATTTATAAATATTAGTGTAGCAAAAGGCTGATAAAATCTTTTTTTTTCCTGAGAATATATATGAATTAAACTAATTGAAAACTCTTAAAGAATTATGCAACGCGTGAAAGATATTCAACCACTTGATTGAATTGGATATTGTGATGCTTTTTGAGAATATCTTTTCGGCAACCTCTTGATCATGGCTTTGACCATATTTTCAACATTGTTTTTGGTGAGAAATGTTTTTGAAAGCACTCCTAAACCTTTATCATTTGCTCCTCCTTCATTAAGACAGCTTTGACCATATTTTAAACATTGTTTTTGGTGAGAAATGTTTCTGAAAGCACTCCTAAACCTTTATCGTTTGCTCCTCCTTCATTAATTAAGACAATTTCATGAGGTACTGAAACCTATATCATGGTTTTACAATGAGTGAGAGAGGATCTAGCCAATTGGGTTAACAATCAATTTTCTTTCTGTTAATGATGAGTATGTTTTAGTGACAATCACAAAAAAAAAAAAAAACAATTTGGCGAGTGAGATGGGACATTCGATCATGTTTGGTATTGTGATGTAATATGTTTTTACGTTTTTTAAATGTATTTTTTATTTAAAAATATATTAAAATATTTTTACTAATATCACCAGCATAACAAAATTAAAACAATTGTATATTTATAATTTCTGTATTAGAAAAAACAATAATACATTTTGCATACCATCCGAGTTTAAACGTTTAAAGAGCTTTCTTTGACCTTAAGTTTTAATTGTTTTTACAATTAATTAGTCTAAGCTTTCTTTATAGAAGTAAATAATAAATAAATCACACATATTAAATCTTTTTAACTAAGGAGAGCATATAAAAAGTTTAACAAATTTAAAAAATAATATATTAAAAAAAAATTAAAAATAAAATTTATTATAATATCAAACACTTATTTCTCAAATATTGTGGTTGCTGGAAATCAGGTTAACCTACTTTTAAGAGTTTTAATGTATAATTTAACATAATATATGCATTATAATGTAACTAAATAATTTTTAATCTCATGTATCAAGTTTCATTTTTGGAGTCCAAAGCGAACTTTGTTTGATAAAAAAACATTACAGGAATTGAGTATTTGGGAAAAATAAAAAGAAGAAGAACAACAAAAACAATAATAAAGAAATAATAATAGATTTGGTGGGGAAAAAATGGAAAATGAAAACACAAGTGGACCAGCTGCCTATTAGTGAAGTTTGGAAAATTCAAATGGACGTTAGCTCTTTTTCTATATTGACTTCTACTCCTTCCTCACATTTGCTCTCAGCCTGCCTTTCATCAAGCCACCCTCACCATCTTTCTATTTCTAAAAAGGCTAAAACATACCGTCATCACAACCTAAGGTTTGCTTCACCGACCCCCTCATTGATATAGAACTTCATGAAAATGATTTTTTGATTGTCGTTTTTTTATAAAAAAAACTCCTTTCTGGCTTGTTATTTGCCCGGTTGCTTAACGTTGTCTTCATGATTCTTGCAGGTTTTCTCGTTCTTTAACTATCACCTGGTGCATGGTTCGGTTGCTTACATATAGGAATATAGGAATAAGTTGAGCAATGGGTGGCGCACAGGGTTCGGTTGAGCCCAGGCATAGGCTATCTTCATCAATGTAATTTGCTACTTCTTGGTTTCTTTGGATGAGTTCAAGCTAGTTAAATTTCCATTCTTACTACTTTTTGTATGTTAGTTTTTAGAGACCAAGGTACATACTTTCATCGATTGGCATGCATCACTTGTCTCTGGAATTTTTCAAATATCTGCTTTTTGATCGTGTTTGCATAATTAGCTCTTGATTGTCTCCACAAGAACTGCAATGTATTAACCATTCGTATTCTGAAAAAGTATGGTTGGTGGATTCTGTGGACTCTGCTGTTATAATTCATCAATGCAATGGACTCTGTAATGTGATTGGTTTAGTTTTCGCATGAACTAGGTCTGCATCAACTAGTTTCGGAGCCCAGTTTTACAGATTCTCAACTTCAGGCATCTCAAGCTCAGATCCAAAATCTTATCGATGCTGAGAATACTTTATTTCACTGATGTGACAAACTGAACGTTGGTCTAAAGTGCTTGTCTGATGAATCAAAGAAGTGGTTGAAGATATTGCTTCTAACCGAATCCAACAATGTATGAAACGTGTAATTTTCTTTCAATGCAAGTCTGTCGAAAGAGAAAATTCCCAGAAGGAAAATGTTTTATATAAATATAGTAACAGTTGTTTTGATTTAGTAATGGTGAGGCTAGGCCATGGATTGGTGTCTCCATATTTATGACTGTGAAATGAAAGCAAGAAGGCTAGGCCATGGATTGATCTCTATATTTATGATGGGATTCGATTGATTGATTTAAGGGAAAGTTTGCTAGAGTACAATGAGATTTTCCTGTAGCTTATCAAGAAAATACAGATGACCTACTGATAAGGAAACGTTAACTATACGTTCTCGAGATCAATATTTTTTTTTCAACTGCATTTAGTGCATTTCCATGGACAATCAGATCATTTTTTTCTGTCTTTTTTTCTTTCTCGATCGTAATATTTGTTTGCAAATTTATTTCTACTCGAACAGTGAAGATTTATACAAAAGAAGGTTAACAAGATGCAAGGTTAAAGGTGCTGGAAAGCCCTTCAACATCCCCACCCAAGATAGAAGTTCTTGTTTCAAGTTTCCATTAATCAAACTAGTCCTTGTGGTCATTATCGGTGGAACGATGGTATCATTCTTGTACTCTCCAGATGTTGATCAGCTATCTCACTCAGGTTCAAGGTACATTTCATCTTGCCTTTTCGCCTGTTCTTTTGACTCTCAGGTTTTCCATAAAGCGTACTGCTTTTTTCATATTTGAACTCTGTGGTTCGAACACTTACCTCACGCTGTGCGGTTGGTGCTGGGTCTTTTCAACATTTCTGCTACCAAGTTACTAAAAGATAGCAATTTATCTGATAAATATTTAAATTGATTTCAAAAAAACAATTCAGATTCTGTTGTCTGAACCAGACATCCCTTCAAGAAGTGTGTCCTAGTCCGATCCCATGCGACCAATGTGTTACTGCGAATAGTAAATATTTTTATAATCGGAAGGATTGGGGAAATATCTGTTTCTTAAATTTCTAACATATTTGATCCTGGAAAATGTTTTGGATATTGACTATTCCAACACAGTTGGCCAATTATGCATATGCCTCAGTTGCAACAAGAAATGTCAATTGGAGAAATGTTTATTCATGAAAGCAGCCTGAATCAGATACAGAAGAAACTAAAATTTTGTTATTTATCGCAGACAAAATTTTGTGAACAGATGGATTTGGGGGGGATTGGATCCTAGATATGTATCAGATCTAGATGTGAACTGGGATGATGTGATGAAAGTCATTGAGAAGCTTGGTGAAAAGAATGACTATCAGGGAGTTGGCCTTCTAAACTTCAATAACAGTGAAATAAGTTATTGGAAGCACCTTATGCCTGACGCTACACATGTTGCTCTTCAACTAGACTATGCTGACAGGAACATGACCTGGGATTCATTATATCCAGAATGGATTGACGAGGAACAAGAAAAAGAGGTTCCTGTCTGCCCATCTCTACCGAAACCTGAGACTCTCAGAAAGCGACTTGACCTCATCGCTGTGAAGCTTCCTTGCAGAAATGAGGTGAATTGGTCGAGAGATGTTGCTCGGTTGCACCTGCAGCTAGCAGCAGCTAGTCTTGCCGCCTCTGCCAAAGGGTTATATCCTATCCATTTGCTTTTTATCACCGAGCGATTTCCCATACCGAACCTCTTCACTTGCAAGGAACTTGTTGTACGAGATGGGAATGTTTGGTTATACAAGCCTGATGTGAATGTTTTGAGAGACAAACTCCAGCTCCCAGTTGGATCTTGTGAACTTTCGCTTCCTCTCCAAGACAGAGGTCAGTTTTATCCAACTTCAACAACATTTTTCCTTTTGAATGTAATGAACTTGCAGTAGACAGAATTCTGATACTCCTTTAAACCAGATCGGGTTTATTCTGGGAATCCACAGCGAGAAGCATATGCAACGATTCTCCATTCTGCTCATGTTTATGTCTGTGGAGCCATTGCTGCAGCACAAAGCATTCGCTTGTCAGGCTCAACTCGAGACCTTGTCATACTTGTTGATGAAACTATCAGTGTTTATCACAGGAGTGGACTTGAGAAAGCTGGATGGAAAATCAGGACAATTCAAAGAATTCGGAACCCGAAAGCTGAGAAGGATGCATACAATGAATGGAATTATAGCAAGTTCCGGTTATGGCAGCTGACAGACTATGACAAGATCATTTTCATCGATGCTGATTTGCTTATACTCAGGAACATCGATTTTTTATTTGGCATGCCAGAAATTTCCGCAACAGGGAACAATGCTACTCTTTTTAACTCAGGTGTGATGGTCATCGAGCCTTCAAATTGCACATTCAATCTTTTGATGGAACATATTAACGAGATCGAGTCCTATAATGGTGGAGATCAGGGCTATCTGAATGAGATCTTTACATGGTGGCATCGTATTCCAAAACACATGAACTTCTTGAAACATTTCTGGATTGGTGATGAGGAAGAGGTTAAACAAAAGAAAACTAGCCTTTTCGGAGCCGAGCCTCCAATTCTCTATGTCCTTCACTATCTTGGTGTGAAGCCATGGCTGTGCTTCCGAGACTACGATTGCAACTGGAATGTGGACATATTTCAAGAGTTTGCAAGTGATATTGCTCATGAAAAGTGGTGGAGGGTGCATGATGCAATGCCTGAGCAGCTGCACCAGTTCTGTTCTTTGAAATCGAAGCAAAAGGCACAGCTAGAATATGATCGAAGAGAAGCTGAGAAGGCAAACTACACAGACGGTCATTGGAAAATCAGAGTTCAAGACCGTCGCTTAAAGAAATGTATTGACAATGTCTGCAACTGGAAGAGTATGTTAAAACACTGGGGCGAGACGAATTGGACTGATGATGAATTTCTTAATCCATCACCTCCAGCTATTAGCACGGCATCTCTTTCTGGCCTGTGAGTTGTCATTTCCCATTAGTCTCACCATATTCATATGCCTCTTTAGTGTAAACGAATCACCCCTCTCCTTTTTCAAACCATAAATTTTCTACACCACTCTGTGTTCGAGATAGAATATCCATTTGATGTTTCCGTGGCCTGTGTTCTATACAGTTTCAAGAGAGTTATTTGATTTTTGTTCTTTATACCAGTGCATTTTTTCCCATAATCCATGACCCATCCTGTTTTTATTCACCGAAATCAGACTTGCGATTACTCTCCATGCTTTTAAGTGATTATATAGGCCATTGCAGAGCCTCTTCAAAAGTCTCTCCTCTCCAAATCTTCTAGACTATCGGAGTCGCATCTCTGCACCCTGTGATGTAAAAACAATTGAGACACAGGAAGCCGCATGCCATAAGTGATCTATGAATATTTGTGTAGAACACTGTTCCTTGATGGAATTTCGTAGTTCTTTTGTCAGTACATTTAGGACAAAAACAGCAAAAGACAGAAGTTGTCTAGACTCGTGCTCACGTGAAAGCAGCATCATGTAGGAAAAACCAAAGTTATTAAAGCTAGTCATCCTCGTTACTGTTCAAGATTAGAATTTCGAGACAAGTTGGTTAGCTTGAGATTTTTTTAAGTTAAAACAACACTTATTTGAAAGAAAATTAAAAATAGAATCGGATTGTAAATGGATCGCAAGTTGTTTATCTATCGAGTAGACTAGGTTAACTCCAGGTTGATCAATACCAGTCCTAGGTTTTATAGCTATGAAAAAAACTGCCCTGGTTAGTTTACCTCTTCATCTCTCCAGTTCTGCATTCGAGGAAGCAGATTTAGGCCCCGTTTGGCATTGCGATTGTAACTGTTTTTGGCCGAAATTTGAATTTTTTTTTTTTACATTTTAAAGACCAGCGGTTTGATGTTTTTAGATCATTTTGATGTGCTGATTTCAAAAATGATTTTTAAAAAATAAAAAAAATATTATTTTGATGTATTTCGGCACGATAAGTACTTTGAAAAGCTACCGCAATCGCACTCTTAGTCAATGGGTTTACATTTATTTCAAGTAGATGGACCCAATATTTCAGAAATAAAAGTGCTTAAACTATTCATTGAGATCACCCTTTTTGTATTTTTGTCAGCTTTGCAAAGTAACCGATCATGGATAGCATCCTTTACCGGCAAGTAAAGAGAGCCGGTATGCTGTATCAGAGTCCCAATACAGCATGGAAAAAAATCATCTCATAAGGTTTCTGATGCACACTTTCATTTTTTTTCCCCTTTTTTATGACTAATCTTTACTGGATCATGTTCATCCAAGGTTGTCAATTTCATTTTGGTTGATGTTTCGTTTTTTTAATTAAAACAGAATGTTTCGGTCAGCAAGCCGTTTCGGGATTGTACTGTTTATGTATACAAATATATAATTAAATATAGTAATTCAAAAAAAAAATTAGTTCAAATCCAAAAAAAAAATTATTTATAATTGTGCAATTTAATTTAAAAAAAACACAATAAAATAATTTTTCTGATAAAATATGAACATGTAAGATATTACGAGAATGTCATCATTAATCTCCCAAGGTCATTACATTCTCTGATTGCTCTGAAATTTTAACATAATATATATAAATGTGTCAAGAGACTCCTCGTAATATTTCATCCTAATCTAACGGTTAGATGAAGAAATATGATTGATATTGTAAATTTATTCATTTAAAAAAAAACACTATTTGGCCAATATGGAACGGGAGGAATGAAACCGGAATATTTTGGCCAGTATTTGGCTAAAAAAATCCAGAATAGAACGGAATTTAAATCGAGGTAAAAACTACACTATTTTATCTTATTTTTTAACTGGTACAAAATGTTTCGGCCGAAATGAAACAAAACAGACAGCTCTGGTTCATCCATAAAACCATGGCATCCACCCAATAAACTAAGCTCCTCTGGGCTCAAAATTCAGAGTAATTGTGAGTCATTTAGCAAAGTAATATATACCCGGTTCCACAACTCGATCAAGAACATTTCAGTATATGAGATTATCCATTTGCCAAGGTTCATATCGATTTTAGTATACCTACGGGTTCTGCTAACAACACTCGTCAGATTGCATTATTATCATCATTGTAGCTAACTAGACAAAAAGATCAAGACGACTTTGGAATCCACTCATCTCCTTGAATGAAATTCTGCACTGAATATGCATCTACATGCTGCGCAGGAATGCGACTACTCCATGGTTCTCTCTGAGACGAATTTGATCCTGGTCCAGAATTCTCAAATTCTCCATAGTAAAGTGTTTTAAGTGCAAAATCTCCACTCCATGGCAACCATCCTTGTGGTGTTACAAGAGCTTCCAAGTTGCAGTGTATAAAAACAGTCCTCGAGTATTCCTTCCATGGCCGTCCCAAGAAATTCTTGTGCACGCTAGGGTTGCTTCTATATAGTGCCGTATATTCCTCGGTTCCATTGATCAGACAGTTTTGAAAGACGAACCCGGTTGATTGGGCAGGGTCTGTCCTACCATGCGCTGTGACAGCGTTTTTTTCACCTTTTTCTGGATTTTCTTGCCTTGGACGGATTAATATCTGGCAATCTTGAAAGAGTGCAGCTGAGTTTCCAAAAATGAAGTCCACATTTCCCTCAATGCGGCATGATTTGTAGAATTGACGAAGCGAATGAGCATATAAAGTGTCCTGATTGCCTAGGAATTCACAGTTCTCTATGATGGACAGATCACCGTCTGATCTGAAGGCAACTGCCTGGTTGGTGGGGGCTCCTGCTGTGTTCTGGATTGTTAGTCCTCTGGCCATGAATCCATCACCAAGAACCCCTGCATCAAACAGTAGAACATATCAAAACGAGGAGAGAAATTTATACCATTTTCCCTTTTAGAAATAAAAATCAAAATTATATTGGCAGGCACATCAGCAAAGTTCTTTGGATCAGGGGGGAACCTTCCACTGATAGCAACCAACTAACCCAAACAGATCGGTTTTTCAGTTATTTTTAGTGGTTTGATGGTAGAGATTTAATTAAAATAACACGTGTTTTTTTTATAAAAAAAAAAACACTTACCAACTGTCGCCGTGTTGTAAGTAGATATCCCAGGCTGGCCCACAGTTAAGGACCCTGTAATTACTGTTCTGCCCATCCCATCCCCTAAAAACACGACATTCTTTTTCTCTAACGGCACTCTAACAATCTCGTCGTAAACCCCCTCTTTTATAAATATCACATACCTACGTCCCCACTCATTATCCGGTGCCGTATTGACCGCCTCCTGCACCGTTTTATAGCACCCGTTTTCACTCCCGTTCTTACATACCGTCACATCCGGCGTTAAATTGGACGGAACCCCACCCCTCAGCCATGAACCGGAATCCCCACCCGACCCGGTCTCTGACCCGAATTCCCAAACCCCGTCCCGTTCTGTTTTTGGTGGGCCCCACGACTTGGTGTCGTTACCAAAAGCATCGTAAGAGACGATCATGCTCAGAGCATTACTGGAGAAACTCATCAGGGTGTCCAGAAACGACATCGTCTGGTTGGTGAGAGATGTGTCATTCGCGTACTTCAATGCGCTGGAGCAATCGTATTGGAACAACAACGCAGCACTCATCCAAGCTCTAGCGTCCTTGATCTTTCCACGTGGCAAAGCATCACCCGATGATCTTGCTATACGGTATTGTGAATTGTTTAGCACTTCCATGCAGTTTTTAGCGGCTGTCGTGCGGTTTATATTCCCCGAGGACGACTCTAGGATAGACTTGACCATTGATTGGGCAGTTTTGAGGTTCGTGTCGGAAACAGAGATCGCTGATTGGATGATTTGAAGTGGGCTTGGGTTTGGAGGAACATTAGCGTTAGACAAGGAAGAGACACAGGTGTCCTGAAATCTAGTGGCTTTACAAGCTTGAGGAATCTCAGGTGGGGTTGTCGTCGCAAATGAAGGTGGTTTTGACATGGGCTTTTGTTCCTGTTCCGCAAGGTGGCGGCGGGGGTTTATCTTTAAAGTGGCGGAGGAGGAGGGGAGGAGGAAAAGAAAGAGAGAAAGGAGGGAGAAGGAGAGAAGTGAAGCCATGAAAATGTGAAGAAAGTTTCTTAGTTTTCTTGGATAACACGTGGTAGATGTTAACTCCGTCGTTAATGTTGTCATGTTAACGAAGGTGTTTATAGTGGGGAGTTTGAATTTAACGTGTGGAGTGGAGTGGTCAAAGATTGAATCAATGGAGGCCTGTTTTTCTATCCAATTTAAGATTTCGGGTTTGGCGGAGATTGTGGAAGGCAGAGACCAGGGAGTTGGTCACCAGGTTGCTATGAGTCTTGTCCTCTGGGAGTGGTTACTGAGTCTTGTCGCAGGGCAGGACGAGGTGGGTGATGGAAGAGGAAAGTGAATCAAATCTAAGTTGAATTTTTTCGGATGCTTTCGGTGGTTAATTGGATTAATTGTGTTTTTAAATTTGTTTTTGTCTTTTTAAAGTATTTAATTAATATATTTTTAATGTTTTTTTTACAGTAAAGGTTTTAAAAAAAACTATTTTGAAACTATAATCTCCTATGAAGTGTTTGTCAGCTAATGCTCTTCAAAAATAATTTAAAAAAAAATATTTTTTTTTCTATATATATTTTTTTATTTTTAAATAATTTTGATATTTTATTATTAAAAATGATTTTTAAAAAATAAAAAAATATTATTTAATACATTTCTAAATAAATTTTATTTTAAAAAATAACTTTAATTATACCCTCAGCCCGAAAGCTTAATGGTGAAATTAGTTTTGAGGAAACGGAAGATGCGGGTACAAGATTGGTGCTTCGGACGCTAAAGTCCTCTTTTTGAACCTACCACCAGAAGTTTACCTAGGACGAGGTGACTTTTATCAAAATTAAAAGGTATCTTAGCATGGAATTGATCAAAAACTTTATCAGTCTAGTAGGGGGGAAAATGTTTATTATTTTTTATTTTTTTAAAATGATATAATTTTATTTATTAAATTTTATTTGGATGCGAGCAGATATTATCTTCTAGAAAATATATTTTATAGACCCAGATAAATAAATAAAATCTTAATTATCCTAATTTTTTTTTAAAAATAAATGTTTTGATTCAAATTTAAAACTGCAAATATTTTACGTCACGCTACGGGGTCACGAGGACTTTGATCTATTATTGACACATGACTTGCTCCGAACATATCTTGACTCATAATAAAGTTGTATGAAATGAATTTGTTTCATTTCACCCAAAATTTATTTTAGTTATGGCAAGGGACCAGTTTTCTCAAAGATTTGTTGACCCAAGTGCCTTCGGCGGGGACCACCTTGCGACTAGCAAGCAAGGCCATATACATCGTCGTTTGATCTCCTCCTGCTCCTTCTCCCTTCCCGTTTTAAGAGTGTGTTTGACATAATTTTTGTTTTTGTGATTGAGATTTTAAAAAAATAGTTTCATAAAAAGTAGTTTAGCTGCGATTCAAAATAAATTTTGAAGTGTTTAGTTAAAACTGCTTTTGAGTTTGAGATTAATGAAAAACAGTTTCATGTGTTTGGTTACTAAACTTTTTCATATTGCTTTTAAGTTGTGAAATTACTTTAAAAGGCATATATACATAATTTTTTAAATATTGTAGATTTAATGATTATAATAATATAATATAATTAATAATTCAAGTAAATTGGACATTTTTTTTATTCTCTCACCAAATTATTTTTATCAATATAATGAAACTTCATGTCAATTTTTTTTTTATGTTTATCAATTATTCAAGATTCAAATTATCATTTTTTTTCACTTCAAATTATTCAACACTACATGTCAATTTTGTTTTTGTTTTTGTTTTTATCAATTATCCAACATTACAAGTCATATTCCTTTAATTTTCAATTTTTAATGCCAATTAATCAAGAAACCAATTTTTTTTTTAAGTCCAAGTATGAAATTTTAGCAATTTTATAATATTGATTTTAGCAACTGTTTAAGATCCCATTTTTTTTAGTTTTTAATGTCAATTAATCAAGAATATTAATTTTTTCTTTTGTTCTTAAGACAACTTGCATGATTAAACAATATGTTCTTAATATTCTTAACAATATTTTTATTCACTAGTACAAACAAACATTCATTAATAACAATGAGAACAATAATTCAAAATAAATAAAAATCTTTAAGTATACTAATAACCCACTTTTCTTTTATCACAAATATATATAAAACCATTGAAGCCATGATCCAATACTAAAACAAAGACTAGAATCCTTCATCAACTGGACAATTAAAAAGATAGGGAGAGAAAAAAGTGCAAATAATCCATGAAACTGGAATAAAGACTCCTCTTTACTTAAAATTCTTTGATGAAACAAGAAAACCCCACAAATCCAAAAGAGTTACCTGCACATAAGAAACAATATTAATAGGATTGAGCTTTCTGACTTTCAACTGTAAATTCCTTTTTTTATTAAACCCATGAGAAGAGGAGAAGTGAGAGATGGGTCTGTGTTTTGTGCAGATGAAATAAAGAAGAGGGATGTGTACAGAGGAGAAGCTCGAGAGGCAGTGATGAAGAGAAAACCCGGGTCTGTGTTTTGTGCAGATGAGAAATGAAGAAGATGTGTACAGAGGAGAAGCGAGAAAAAATTTGGCCATTTTAATTCAGCTTTTCTTGCTTTTTTCAGGCGTGAAAAGCAGAGAAAAACTACTTTTCTCTGCTTTTCACACAACCGGGTTTCCCACTTTTTCAACGTGGGACCACACAACTTTTTTTAACTTTTTACTTAACCAAACACCAAACTATTTTTTTTCAGGCCAGCTTTTACCAAACCAAAGTTGAAAAAGCTCTGCCAAATACCCACTAAAGCCCGGTGTCGGAGGGTAGCCGTTCTTTTTCCTAGATTTGGATAAAAAAAATATTAAAAGCAAATGTTTAAATCGTCAGAAAATTGTAATGCAATATCCAAGGATAAAACTAGATAAATTCTCATATTCAAGGATGAGGTTTAAGAAAACTGACAAAATAAAAAATAAAAAATAAAAAATTAGGGGAAGAACCAAAGGGTTTATGACCCGCGTTTCACTGTGAGTTAAATAAATAAAAAATAATGTTTAAAAATGTGATTATGTTTTAAATAAAGGGAAACACTAGTGTCCAATAAGAAAAATCAATGTAGAATAACAAAAACAAAAAACAATATTAAGCATGTGACGTGAGTCGTTTGACTAAAAGCAATAAATTTGAAAAATTGATGCTAGCAGTTAACAAGGAATTAATTAGCAATTGTGAGATAAAACACACAAAATGTATAAATATTTTTTAACTCAGCACAAAAGACCCTTTCTTCTTCTTCTTCTTTATTTTACAGAAAACAAGCCTTCAAAATGCTTAATTGTAAAATAAATGAGTGGTAAGAGTTTTCTATCAAAGTTTGCTTCTGAGTGCTTTAAGTATGCAATGGATGATTTTGTAGGTGTTGTTAGAGAATAATATAAATCATATTCTGGGGTCTCACTTAAAAACTCCTGCGCATAGTATCAGAGATTTGTTGAACAAGCAGTCACGGGTTCAAATCTCACCACCCTCATTGTATTTGATAAAAATTAAGTATAAGATGATGTGGCTTTGTATACAAGTTTCAAGCCCAAAAGATTTTCAATTGAGGGGATGTATTGAAAATAATATAAATCATATCCTGTAGCCTCACCTAACCGCTTAAGCTTTTAGGTGAGATGATTTCTTAAAAATTGCAACTAGATACCTTGGGAAATTAAGATTTGTAATCTTATAGATTGGGAGCAATTGAGACACACAGACTTTAGCAGAGGCACTTGAACGGTCAAAACAGGGCTAGTATGATTGTGTTGACTTCCCTTCACCCCTACTCTATCTGGCCATGTATGAAAACATTCTTGTATTTCTGTTGCCAGGACAGAATACTTCAAATGAAGAAGCTGATATGAATGCAAATCAGGACAGATTGAGTAGATTTTTAAAAAATGATGGAAATTGATGATCTTCAGGCATCAAGTGATCTTCCTTTGACACCGCTTTCAATCAAGGTTTGATCAGCTTCTCTTCATCAAGAGTCAGAGGTGAGAATTTTAATTGAGATGTGTGATTTGATGTTTACATGGAGCACTGTGGTCGTTAAATTCAGGACCTATGAGATTAGTTGAGATATAAACAAACTAACCGGACACTCACGTTAATAAAAAAAAAATACCAATTGTCTGTGATTGTTACAAGTTTTAAACCAATTCCATCCTACACTTCTTGAATATCATTATTAGATACTATCAATGATTTGCTCTTGTCAATGCAGCTATGCCCTGATTAGTAAATAAGTCAAGGATTTCTGTCCACTGACAATAATGTTAACAGCAAAAGGAGAGGCAATGCCAATGAGACACTGTTCCTTTTCAACAATGGCTACAATTAAATAACAATAAACAAAAGTTATTACGATCTAAAACCAATGCCAATGAGCCAGTCCCGCCAACAAGGACCTAAAAACAAGAACAAGTTATAAAAAAAACCCAGCCCAGAAACCCTTAAAGAAATGCCAGCTAGAAAGGAGTAGGAGGAGGAGGAGGGTAAAATAAGAAAGGCCTTCCAATTCCATTTCCACAGGCTGAGCCATCGACGCTAGAATCGCATTCATGAAAAGCATCCTTCAACTTTTGAAACCCGTTCTTGTAAATTCCAAAACCAAACAAGAACCCTATGAAGATCACCACCACCACCACACACATGCACAGCATGCACACCCTCTTCCCACAACAGCAACAACACATCTCTGCTAGCTTCTTCCTGCAAGGAGTGATTGTGGGTTTTTCAAGAACTCGGTGTGTTTTGAGTCTTGGAGCTGCGTTGAGGGAAGCAAACCGATTCTGAGAATTGTTACAAATATGAGAGCTGTTAGCTTGAAAGTAAAGCGAATAAAGAGGAGAGATTCTGATGGTTTGAATTTATTCTGATGCTGATGGTTTTTAATGGTTGATAGTTTAATTATACTGTTTAGCTGCTCACATTTGAAATGTCATGAAGTTCGTCATGTAATCGGCATCAGTTCGAGTCAGAACATGTATTTTTTATAAAAACCTGAAATAGTTAAGGTTTAACTTATTTATTTGGGCTCATAAAAGTGTGTTTTCTGAAAAGTAGATTTCTCTGATCCAAAAAAATTGACATTTGATATACTATATGTATATTAATAATAAATTTTAAAAAATAAAATTAAAAATAAACACTGAGTTCTTCTGTAATAAAGAGAGACAGCATCCAAACACAAAAGGCAATTATCTCTTTTCGGGACAACCAAAAGGCCATTGCATGTGTTGATGATTTCCATCCATGATCCATTCATCTTCTTAAGATTCTCTCCCTGCATGCTGCTGCTGATCTTGCACAGGACTCATTAGTGACCAATCGAGATAATATTTTATTAAATTTAACTAAAAATCCAATAAAATTAAGTGTTAAATCTCAAGTTTTTTAAATTAATATATCACTAAATTTAACAATTATTATTTAAGCCAGCAAATTGTTTTTTAATGAGAGAATGCCTGCATGGATTAAGTATCTCCGGCATCATTGAAGAAGTAAACCCTACTATAATTGAGGAGGAGGAAAGTTTTCCTCCTCGTGCGTGCTATCATGATCGATTGAATCCTTGGTCGGCTTCTTCTCGATTCTACTGTTTTATTTTTGATGGCCAGATCTCTTAGGGCAATACCCAAATTAAGTCCTTCTAAATCCAGTTGATATCTAATCCCATACAAATATCATTAAGATTTTGATTTTTAAAAAAGACAAGTCATTATAGATTTGATTGAGAGTATTTTTATATATTTAATATTTTCAATAAAAATAAAATAATAAAAACACGGCAGGGGTGATAGGCTTGCACATAAACTGATAAAAGCTCGACCCAGTCACAGAGGAAGGCCGGCCGAGACCTCAAGTTGACTCTATAATTTCATTATAGGCGGGGGGTTTCTGTTGTGGTTTTTGTTTTTTTTTAATACGAAAAAAAAGTATTACCTCGCCATGAGCTAAGAAATCATAAAACAAGTGGGTCTTGGCAAGAAAAAGAAGAAGAACAACTTACAAAAAGACACTCGCTCTCTTGGTACGAAGAAGAGCTCACAAGTCTTGTCTTCTGTTTGCGCTCTCATTGGTTCTCATAAATGGCTTGCTCTCCTTAATTTTCATGTAAGTACTCTCGTTTTCGATCTTTCATAAAGTTTCTCTCTTTTGTATGCTTCTGTTTTTCTTGTTTTTAGGGTTTTGTCTTCTTTCTTTTTAATGGGCTTTGCTCAAGTTTTGATTTTGAGCTCGATAATGTAGTGAAGTTATTGAACACAATGTCCAGGCTTCTTTTAGGGTTTGTTGCTTTAAATTGGGGTTTCTTAGTTTGTTTGGTGATACTTCTTCGGAGATTATTTTTAGTTCATGGGTTTGATTATTTTTGTTTTTTCTTTGGAAAATTTTGATACCTTTTCGATTCTTGTGAACTTTAATTCGTTTTGGATTATCGGTTCTTGATTTGACAGGGTTATAAAGCAATAGTGTACGATGAAAATATATGGTTTTAGCTGTTTAAGGGACTAATCTGGGGCTCAACATTTTAGCATTGTTGTAAATTCTGTACTGTGTTGAGGGAAATTTTGGGTTCCAAGTGTAGACTGGGCTTGATAGGATTTTGAGTTTTAGACTAAAATGGTTTGTATTACTAATATATAATAGTGGGTTTAGGTTCATGGAGTGTTTATGGTTGTTTAGGATTCAGATGTTGAGATGCATCATAAATAAATCTTGAAGACTGCCATAATTTGGTTTTTGAATTATTTTGCTCCTGAGTTCTTAAATTAGGTTAGATAACTGGATACTGAAACAGTTAAATTTCAGGGATTATGAGCAGAGGTTAAATTTTAATAATGTAGTAATACCAGTGATGTTACTTTTTCTCTGCAATGAATTGGCAAGAGTGCTTCAGTCATGAATTTTATTGTCACAATTTTAAAATATGCATCTATTTATTGTCTGATGTGTGCTTCGTGTAACTATTATGACATCCATGCCATATCCTGGATAGTTAGGTTAGGTAATGAAATCACAATGATATATCCATTTGCTCGAGTTGTTAGGTTATATCTTTTTTCTAGGCTAACTGCTTACACACTAGTAGATCGCTACTAGGGTAGTATATCCATGTGTGCTCTAGTTCTATGCCTCTCCATAGAAAACATTTACCCGATTGCTGATATAAGATATAATGTTTATGCAGTGACTCGAGGTCAATGCGTGGAGGGATTTCCCAAATGTTCAAAAGTAACTGATGTAATTATTTTTGTAATGGATTACAATCCTTCCCCAACTGGAACATTGAGCCGTGGAAAAAATTAGTGGATCTTGGTCAATTTGTTGGACCGGAGACTATTGACAAGGGTTTGAGGTAGCATTGTGAAACCTCCATCATAGTTCAAGAGTTGGTCAAAGAATCCATCCACAAAAGTAAATTTATTGATTTTTTGAGGTCTAATGTCCACCGATGTCATTTTGCGTGGAAGCATTGGGGGAATTAAAGCTGTAACCTTGCTTCTTCATGTGCAAGCTACAGTGCTATATTGATTGTTTTGAGTAATCAAACCATTGATCATCAGCAAATTCTACCACATTTTTGTGGAAAATGTTGTGAGTGCCAACATTGATGCCATACTTTTGAATATTTTTGAAAGATGTAAAGAACTTGCAATTCGCAGGACATTAGTTCTTATATATAGAAATAGAACTGTTTGTTTGGTGGTGACTTGCCATATGGCTGACAGAAAGGAAATTTTTTGTATAAGTGATGTGGTGATATTAGATGCTTTGACCATCATCTTTTTGTTGTTTTGGAAAAATGGCACATAGAAATGTGTTCCTATTTTATATTAATCTGACATGATGTTCTGTCCATGCAAAGTTATCTAGTTGCAGCCTTATTGGATTATTTTGAAATAAAAGAATTCGGTTGAACATATTTCTGATGACTTATGTTCAATATTTATGGCATTTGATTCACCATTCCTATGGGATTATTGAATGGATAAGGTGGGGTGAACATGTTGGTAGTAATATTGATTAACTATCTCTTTTTACTTGAGAATATTTTGTGGAATCTTGTTGGAACATCCTTTGTGAAAATTATAGGCCAGTTAAGGGTGTTAGAGAAGCTGGGCTTGAAACTGTATAAGAGTTGTATATAAAGGTTGGGACCCAAATGTGAGTATGATTTCTTTTCAAATTAGTTTATAGAATAGGATAGGAAAGGTCAAACTCTGAATTAAGGAAAGTGTATGTTATAGCATTTCAATAAGAGATGAGAGAATAAAGGATGGTTGCCGCTTGGAGAATCTTAGAGAACTTACCACGTTGAAGGTATTAAGAAATATCAATTCCTCACGAAGTATTAAATCTCTATGTTGAAGGAAGTCATGAAGAAGATGCAAAAGGCATGTAGATTTGCAAGAATCTCAATGGAAGTTTGGAAGTGCGATGTTTGGTCAAGTAAAATTGGTTACAAGATTGATGATGGAAAAGATGCTTGGTTAATGGAGCTGTACTTTGGTTTTAAATCTAAGAGCAAGGATGGTATCGCAGTTGCATGAACTATCAAGGTTCTCAAGTAATGAGTTGCTACATGATGATAGACTGGGAAAAGAGTGATTGAGCAAGATAAAGTCACGGCACCGTGATTTCTGAAATTGATTAGTTTGATGCTAGGGAGCCTATAGAAGGGGGTTAATATAGAAATATAAAAAAAGGCAGTTGAAAGAGTCTATCATACTAGGGGAAAGTTCTAGCACAAACTAAGGGAAGTTTGACTGTCAGTGTGGGAGAAAGATTTGTCATTTGACATATAAATGTGGTATATCATATACGAAGGTGTAGTTTCTATAAGTGAGGGTTGTTAGGTTGACATGGGCGAATTTCCTTCTACAATGTGGCTGTTCCAAGGATGAAGAGTTTAAAAGAGTGTTACATTGGATGGATTGACAGTCACTTAGGCCAGTTGTTTATGATGCCTAGCTAAGGGGTCCATCAGGTGAAGGATAAATTACATGAAATCTCGATTAGGCTAGCTATGCTTTGTGATGGTGTGAGTGTTGGACAATGAACAAGAAACATATCCATAAAACGAGTATAACCAAAATGAAAATGTAAAGAAAAATCCATGAAAGCAATAGAGGATCAATTAAGATGATGAGCGATTTTGTGGGAGGACAGGGGTGAAATTATTGAGGATGGTAGTTAATGTTATTTCCCTTGTCACTTTCTAAATTGGATCATGATAACTAGAAAATCTCACGTTGCTATTTGGAGGATAGTGGTCTCTCTCTCTCTCTCACACACAGAGATTTTCCTATATTACTGATAGAATGATAGTGTTTGCATATAGTTAAGTGAAGTTCACCTGTTTGTAGCCATCTTGGGTTGGCAATAAGCAAGAAATGACACAAATGTGCGTACTGTAGTACAGAATAGGAAATTGACTTATTGTGATGAAAAATGGGTTTTGCTCCCAGCATATCATGCAGATGATTTGGACCCAATCAAAATCATGTGGGAAGTAATTTGAACTATATATTCTCTCCTGGATTGGAGATGGCCTGGTTGCATTTAAGTGGAGTCGGATTCATGTTTAACTATGCTGGCTGAGCACCCATTTCATGCTTGCATGCTAAGGCCCAAACAAACTCAACCCTCCCAAAAAAAGCAGTGCATGTGTTGCTTGATCCTGTAGTATATCTTAGCTACATCTAAAATTCGAAATATGGATCTTGCTTGTAATAGGTTTTTTTCATGCAACTTGAGGAAAATGAGAAACCAAATAAATAAGGAATAGTTCAATGTCATCATGATATATAGATCTATGGTTTTTACCTGTCCCCAGGTGCTCCAGTTGAATGAAAGAAGGTGGTGCTGCTTCTGTCAAAATGAGCGGGAGTGGCCGAAAACGGAGTTCTAAATGGGATTTGAAAGAAGGGTCTCGAATGCCATTTGAAGATGTAGAAGACAATGCTTGGCCTGGGAAAGCAGGAATACCTTTTCATGACAAAGAATCACGACGTGACTGGCTCCCACCTGAAGCTGCTGACAGCACTCGCTCCAAGTGGTCGGCTATGGAACCTTTGCCTGGAAGAAGAGGCTCTCGCAGGGATGATAATATCGGTGAAGGCCATAGTAGAACTTTGAAAGCCACTTATGAAGATGAGAGCTATGGAACTAGAATGTCTCCTGGTCTTGATGAACGGAGACAGCAAAGTTCTCGAAACTCTCCTAAGAATGAGTATAAAAGATTAAGAAGGTTTGGTTGTTTGCTCAGCATGCTTACTGATACAGCTATTAGCATTCTCGTCAATGTCCTGTTTTGTAGTCAACTATTGCTAAATCTATCTGGCACCTATGCTCAATGAAATCTACATACGATGGAATAGCAATGGTAGTGTTCAAATATCTTCTATATCACTAAAGAGTCAAGAATCACATGCATTTAGTTCTGTAGGGATTTTCACTGGACATGCAATGCTATCCTAACGACTAGAAATTTCAGATCTATTCAAGTTACAGCAATTTTTCTTGTTAGTTTATGGTTTTGGGTGTTTGTGTTTCATGCTTTTAATGTTCCAGGTAGTGCTCTTAACACTATGTAATAAGTTAATTGCCTGTTAGAAGCTGCTTTACCTCAATTTGACTCTGCTTGCAACATTTCTAAAGGCCGTCTTGTTTTTTCTTTCAAAGTTGATTCAGTTGGTTGGCATTGGTTGACTTGTCCTGTCTCTGGTTTGTCTGCAAAAGCAGGAGCCAGAGTCGGAGCAGGAGCCCTGCCCATGGCTTCAGGCGAGAATCAGGACCATATGACAGAACTAGAAGTAGATCTGGTGTATCAGCTCAATTATGTAAGGATTTTGTTGCTGGCAGATGTAGGAGAGGCAATCATTGCCAGTTTCTTCACCAAGTTACTGAGACCTGTGAGGATGATTCGGAAGGACCCAGGAAAACTGCAGCTTCTAAATACCTTATCACCCATGATACTAAGCAGTACTCAATGGGGAGCGGAAGATCTGCCAATTGCTGCACTGATTTTCTTAAGGGAAACTGTAGAAGGGGTGAATCTTGCAGGTATGCCCATCATGGTGCTTCCGATCCATCTGGCAGGGGGTCTGCAAATGAGGTGATTAGAGAAAGAGATAATGACCGAAGGCATAGATATGCATCTCCAGAGAGAAATGCTGAGCGCGAAACCCGCAGAGCAGCTGACATTCCCTGCAAATTTTTTGCTGCTGGCAATTGCCAGAATGGAAAATTCTGCAGGTTTTCACATCACAATCAGACACTTGCAAGTCCTGACAAAAGATCACGAGATGTTAGGTGTCCACCTAGCCGAAATTCAGACGAGTTGGAAAAATCATGGAATGGTCCGAAATGGAGTGACAGTCATACCTCAGACTCTGCAAAGTTGAGCGAGGATAAAAATGAAAAATTGGATGCACCTGATCTGAGGCTCTCTGCACGGCACATGGATGATGGATGGGGCTGTAATCCTGTTGAGGACAAGACATGCAGTAATCCTCCAACTAATGAATTGGTTGAGATTGACAAAAAGAAAGCCTTCCAAAGGAAGACTGAAAATTCTGGTGACAGCACTAATGTTTCTGAACAGAGAGCTCCTGAGAATTGGCTTGGTGATATGGAAATGTCTCCGGATTGGAACTACAGACTGCAACCTTCCAACCATATCAACAAAGGATCCAGACCTGAACTTCAGGAGGGTTCAGGTCAGGCACATGATACTGCTGCTGCCATTCCACCAATGTCAAATGAAACATCTTCCATTCAACAGGGCTTTAATGTAAAGGAGGTTGGTGGTAGTGCTTTGTCACATCATGATGATAGTGTGACTGCAAAAACTGCTAGTTCCTGCATAAACATTTCTGCCAATGCCCTTGCATCACAAAACTTCAACAAAAATGGCCAGGGTTCAAATGCTTCACCTATTCCAAATTTGAATACTGTTGGACAAATTCAAGAAGCAATCTTGACCAATGCTTCAAGAGGAGGGACAACAACAAATCCTCAAAGTCAAACACTGTTTCAGGAGAGGACAGTGATCAACATTCCAGATACTGGGAATCCAAATGCTCCACATGCGAATTTGGGGATTCCAGCAGCTCAAAACATGGCCAGTAATGAACAATTGAATCAGCCTACCAACCTTTCCGCCTCTCTAGTTCACTTACTTGCAGATGGACAGCAGCTTCCACAACTTCATGCAGCTCATAATTCACATGATTGTACCTTTGCTAACTCAGAGAGCACTGTCACTGTGAAACCAGATTCTGCAGTGACCATTCAGCCAAATCAAGCTGCTGAACCCCGGAAGCAGTATGATCCTATTTGTGACAGCATTGAGCACGGGAAGCTTAATGTTTATACTAATCCTCCAGATAAGAAACTAGAATTACTATCCAAAAGCTTGTCTCCTTCAGCTCTTGCTGCTGCACCCAATGTTGGTGACTTTAACAAGTTCTGCTCGGAGCAAGAGTCTAATGAAGAGAGTTCCCAGTTAAATCAACCAGCACCAGCTGCAAGTTCTGAAGCTACCAAGGAAAACAATGGGGCGGGATCTGGTGAAGGCAATAAAGTGCAAGAGCAGGATAAGACCGCACAAAAAAAGGGTCCCTTAGAGAACAGTGATGGTGATGGCAAAGCTGACGAGAGCAAGAAAAACAAGGATGCTAAGGGAAATCGTGCATTTAAGTTTTCACTGGTGGAGTTTGTTAAGGATCTTCTGAAACCTGCATGGAAGGAAGGCCAAGTGAGCAAAGACGCTTACAAGAACATAGTTAAGAAAGTGGTTGACAAAGTTACTGGTACCATGCATAGTGCTAGTATTCCGACAACGCAGGAAAAAATCGAACAATATCTGTCAGTTTCAAAGCCAAAGCTGACAAAACTTGTACAGGTGAGCGCTGATGTACTTGTTCGTGTTGGATTTGATTTTGAAAGGATGAATTTGATTACAAACTCAGCTTTTTCCTTACCTGTATTTGCCTAGTGCTTCTCACCCCTTCATGGGCTACAAAAATATAAGTGAGGGCAGCGATGTTTCATTTTACGATTTCTTTTACACATTGTTTTTGCGATTTTGTTATAGTATTTATTTATTTATTTATCAATCTTGTTGCAGGCATATGCGGAGAAATTTCAGAAGGACAAATGAAAGAACCCCGGTGTTTTCTTTTCATCTATTTTTCGGTGTCATATGGCAAGCTAGTTAAATTTTTATGTTACATGTGATTATTATTTTTTTTTTTATGGTAATGCAGCTTCTAGAATGAGCTCTTCTTTTCAACCTGTGTTTTGTTTTAGCTGTTGAAATCAGGGTTTGTCCAAAATTTTGACTCTGGCATGTAGAATATCGTTTTGCTTGGAAGTTTAGAATGCCTCCTAATCATGAAGGTTAACCATGTAGATTAGCTTTCAAATTCTATAATACCACCTAATTGGGGCATTTTATGCCGATATCCACATCAAGTCTGCAACACAACCTCTGCAGGCTTGGCAAAAAGCTGTTAAAAGTGGCCGTCAAAGCCACACCGACATACCTCTGCAGGCAGAAATGCAGCTGCTATATGTTTGAATTAAATTGATAATTTATTATAATTTTTATATTTGAAATAAAATATTAAACTATATTATTGAATTCAATTATACTATTTAAAATACATGTGAAATTAAATTCAATTAACAATCTTAATTATTTCATATGCTCCTGGTATATTTACTAAAACACACTGCTCCTCTTCATTTGCACACCCTGACATTTCATGAGTTAATTAGCATTCACAAGTATTTGGCTCAAGGAATGAATGATTCTCTTGAACTTCTCGTATCTCTGAAAAAACGCGACCATATACCATAGTTACTTGGACTAACAATCATGAAAATTCAAGGACATGCTTAATTCTAGTAATGACTAGCAATGCTAATTGCACTGGAGTAGTCTACTTTTAACGATAAAAAAATATCATATATTGTATGAGAAACATAAGAGTGTAAAATGCTTAAGCTGTAGTGGATTTTTCCAATTATGTAATGAGATTATCGCGCTCCAGGAGTAGTCTATTATATTGCAAAATCTCTAGCCGCATGGTATGGTATTTGCATGCTAAAGAGATGAGGTACGTGAAGGTTTCTCTAGAGATGGACAGTTTATTGGTCGTAAGGAAAGTTAACAAGGATGAACTGCCGGAGTTATTCGGGTTCTATTGCAGCAGGCATTCGTGCTATACCTTCAAACTGATACTATAAATAGCAACTGTTTGCAAAATCAACCGAGAATATTAGAGAAAGGAGAGAATTCACCTAACATGGCGCAGTGAGATAACGAATAAACTGGTATAAACCAATACATTTGAACAAAATTGAGTTACAAGGACTGGGAATATTCATTTCATTTCTCAAGTTATCATTACTGTAAGGGATCAAATCCTTCATTCTACCCTACAAAAGCTTTAACCGCTGAATTGCAACTCCATTTCGAGCAGCTGAATTGTGTCCCCATCTTCCTAGGCGAGGTTCCTGTAGAAAAAATAACTTTTAAGCATTACAAAACTGTATAACAAAACATCATAAACATGTTAAAAATATTTATCTAAAAAAACAAGAGATCGATCTAATCTATTTTCTTCTCCTAAAGCAAACAATTACCTGTCCAACCCCAGCTAGGAGGAACTTTCCAGATTTTGCAAAGGCCAGAGAATTTACAAACCCAGTCTGCATTATACAATAGACTGGTAAGCAACGAATTGCACAGTAGCTGAATTTAACATCAGAATGAACGTGTGTAACGTGAGAGGAAAACAGAGAATAGAAAAAGGGAAAGAGATGCTGGTGCGTGAAGGAAGGTGGGAAGGTGAACAATAGGAATTCCAATATTTCCATTTGATAGTATTTGTATACCATTACTGACAACCAAATATCAGTTATTGAAAAGGTTATTCAACTGGCATACTTACCAATGGAAGATCATACAAAGGCCGGATGCCTTTGCCAGCACCTTCTACAGCCCATAAGCGGACAGAACCATTCCCAGCCCCTGAAGCAGCAAGATCGCTGCCTCTACACGCACAAACTGAACTTACCCAGGAAGATGCTGCATAACAACAATAGTTTCCAGGTCATTAGAGGACTAGAAATCAATCCGGAAATTTTGAGCATGCAGACAAACAAATCAAGACTTAATGACCACAGGTTAGGTGTTTTTCTGCAGAACACAAAGCATCTTTAACAAATCAGGTAGTAACACCAAATAATATTTCAAATCAGCAACTAGATTCTAGTTTCCTCAAAGATGCAGTGAAAGGAGAGCAAGACACTTTGCATTTACCTATATGACCATTGTAATTTCTTCCATTATCCTTCAGTTCACCATTATCGACATCAGTAGACAAAGTATGAGCATTCTTAACAATGTATACAGGCTTCTTCTTTTGGACGCCCCAAAGCTCAATATTTCCGTCATCTGATCCAGATACAAATTCACTGTTGTCAATAAAACAGCAACACTCCAAAGATGAAGTAGAAGAACGAAATATCAGCCTTGACTCATCATGAACCTATTCATAGAATAAGAAAAAAAAAGGATGTTAAGTAATTAAAATAGAAAATCAAGATGAGAATTTGATGTGACGGAGAAAAAGGCATTAAAAATGATGACTTTTCACTTTGATTGTTCTTTATACAGGTTATCATCCATATGCTAATATTCATGAATAGAAGTGTCATAGCTTCAAAAGAAGAGTCCTGGCAATTTCATTTTCAGATATAAAACCAGTAATGCCTTCTTTAATATGGGTCAAGTGAATGTCAAAACATTATTTAATAAACCTTGAACAATTGCATGCTCCGATCACGTCCAACAGCAAGCACTCGTTCTTGCCACAAACAATCAATAGTTAACACTTCACTCTGGTAACCAAACAATGTGTTCATGTAAGCTCTATCTTCTACATTCCATATCTTGATCGATCGATCATATGAACCAGAAAAAAGTTCTGAACTCCCTTTCCTAAAAGTCAAACATGAGACAGGACCTTTATGACCAGGGAAAGCCTGTAGAATAGAAAATAGAAGAGAATAACAAGTGAGAGACAGTAGAAGTAGAAGGCTCGGCAATTTGTAATGCATTCAGAAGATAGCAATGAGAATTAACACACAGGTGGAAAAAGACACTTTTAAGAAATTATAATCCCATGTATGGCACATATCTAATATAACTATATAAGAGCAATAGCCTAGCCAACAGACACCTAATTGGCAAGTGGAACAATAGATTCTCAGAATAAATCAAAATGCTGCATTTTGTTTTTCTATCATTTGCTTATGCCTTGTCTACTTAGTGTCAGCATTTAATGTTTCTTATCACTCCCACTATCAGTCATTGCTTGCTGACAACTACAGAACTCACACATTCAAACAATATCATCCATATACTGTTCAATATCAGAAATTAAAAACAGCACATCAACTATTCCCATTTTATAACTTTCACTTTAAAAAACATTTGCTGGACAGGTTTAAAACTCTGTTGACGAATGGAAAAAGGGACAGAGAGGACAATAAAGTGGCCAAATCTGTACAAGTAGGGAGATATGGCATCTTTATGACCTGTCGCTGGCTCAATTAACTTTCAATGTGAAGCCTTTGTTTTGAAACTTGAATACCATAGGTAGTAACAAGCTTAAGCACAAAAAGTTAATGGGCTTCCAGTACTTTCAGAAAGTCAATTATGCACACGCGAGCGCACAGACATACATGTTTTCTGGACAGTTGAATTGGTTTTAGTGCTTAGCTACTTGGAATTTGAAAATTATATGAATGAAACATTTGCTTAATGTTCCTCAAGTATGTTGATTTTGGGGTGTTTCTGTGCAGAAGTAGTGGCATTTAGCTTCTTTTTTTTTATTCCAAAGTGTCAAATCTCCCATTCTACCAAGTGCATGTAGATTTACTAAATTCTATTTTATATCAATCATTTTTCTAACAAAATCAAAGATGAAATGCTATTATCAATCTCTTAACAGGATTATGCTAAATTCACTCACGTGCTGCCACTTCATTTATGGTCCCCATATTTTTCATGTTGTCTAGCTTACCGCAATACTTGGTAAAAATCATACCGAAGTTAAGAGAAGAAAAAAATAAACTCCAACAACCATGATCATTAAGGCTTTTTAGAGCGTTAAAAATGTGTTAATATGCTGTATTTTTTCTTAGAGCTAGAGAATGCACAAAGAAGTATGGTTAAACAAACAGCGACACAAGCAGTATCTAAAATAAATACTTTATGGCGTTGATTTTACGCTTTTCTTTGCTGATGAATATTCTCATGCTCAGAGATTGATTTAGATGTGTAATTCCATGGAGGTAACAATGATGTGTTTGGTAAATCAAGTGACAGTTTCTTCCTAGGAAATCAGTTAATAGAATTCAAAATGAAAACACAGTGATTGAGCTATTGCCAAGATGTGATCATATAGATAACAGGACAGTACTATTCTGTACAATTGTTTGCAAGTTGCCAATAAGGTCCCTAGACTTCAAAAGCTGCTTTGGAAGACACAATTTCATAGGAAATGACACAATATGCTGCTAATATGAATAGTTAAAATCTTGCTAATATAACACAACAAGAGCGAAAGCATCTACTAAGAATGAAATGCGACAAGAAAACAAAATCTTACTGTAATTTAAGATGAGATCACTCGCACCTTTTGCAGGATAGATAACTTATCTTGAGAGTTCCAAATACGGTGTACGCGGATTTAGACAAGACTCTAGAAACTATTGGTACTGGACTAAGATTAGAACCAATAGTTCAGGTTAATCTGATGATTGTTTTTTGTGGTAATGCTCAAAGAATAATATTTAGCGGGAATTGTATAGTTGTAATAGAAATTAGCTCCATTTTGAAAAGGAGCCATGTTAGCTTGGACATTCATCTATCTCCCACATGCCAGCAACAAGAGCTAATACTGTGACTTGCTATGTAGTTTTTTTCTTGTGCTTTCATTTTGGGAATAAGGGTAGAATTTCTGCTTCTTCCGTTGTTTCATTACCAGATTTGCAAGTTGAATTCTTTAAGACAAAACATAAAAGTTCATAGAGGGAGAATAGTAAATGTAGAACATTAACCAACATCTACCTGAATATGTTCTCGTGTACGAGTGTCCCACAAATGAACATGCCGATCCAAGCCTCCACTTGCCAAATACCGACCATCAGTACTAACAGCCAAAGCCAAAACATTTCTGCTATGCTTAGTTGCTCGACCTTCAGGATTCTTGGCCCCATGGGATCTTAGTATTTCATCTTTAGGCCATTGGTATTTTTCAGCTTTTCCACTGTCTACATCCCAATGCAATACTGTCCCATCTTTGGAAGCAGAAAAGCCCTTCGAGTCATCATCAGAAAGGCATACAGCAGTAACAGATTGCCGATGCTTCACAAGGACTTCAAATCCATCAACACTCTCTGGCTTTTGAACCCTAGGCACTCATGAATGTAAGCATTCTAAACAAAATACATATACATGCCATCGCAATATATATAACATTTAAAGATGCCCTTAAAGTTCCCTACTTTAAGACATTAACAGAAAGGATGTGTTCTTCAACTTTCAAAAACACTAAAGCAAACATTAATTTGATTAGCCCACAGCAAGAAAGTAGCACTCTAGAAATAGCTCGATTCAGCTTTAGAAAGTGAATAAAACAATCAATCAATTAGTAATGGAAACAGGCTTAAAATCGGAGACGATTTGCTTGAGGTTCAAGAATTCGCAAATTAAAAAAAAATCATCACAATGCTGGTGGCATGTCTTTTCAGACACAGGAAAACTGGCCTGAGGATACCATTTGGCCACAATTAAAACCAACAATAAAGAATGTAACATAGTATAGAAATAGTGAATAAAAACCCGATAAGTTACCAATCCTTACAATTATTCATAAATTGTTAAGAAAAAATGGGCTAAAAAACGAAAGAAGACTTTTCTCTTATTTTTACCTAGAAGCAATGACTCTTCTCAAGCGACCACTTTCTTCAAGCTGTTGTTGCATCAATTTCTTAGCCACAAAAGAATCCCTCTCACCATCCTTCTCAAACTCTCTATCCCCCTCTTCATCCTCTTCACCCTCAAGCTCCTTCTCTCTCGCTCTAAGATTCTCTACCACTGCTTTCGCGATCCGCTGCCTCTTCTCTTCCGCCGTCTCCTCCGGTATTAATTCCTCGTCCTCTTCATCCTCCCCTGATCCTCCTCCACCATTTACCATTCCTCCGTCCACCTCCTCCTCCTCGGATTCGATGTCTTCATCCTTGTCCTTCTTCCGCCTTTTGTTGTTGCTGAAAAAGGGATCTCTATCCATAGAAAATTTGCCGTTCCCGCTCTTGTTTCTTCCTGGGGGACCTCCTCTCTTCCTTGGATTGTTGTTTTTCATGGTTATCGTTAATATTATATAACTTTCAGAGAAAAGAACAGAAACCCAGAATAGATGTTATGCTTTTTAGAAGAGAAAGAGGGCAATAAAGGGGGCTGGGTGGAGAGAGCTTTGAAAGGGAAAGGAACTCTGCGAGTAGGGTTTAACGTTAGGGGTTTTCGGTGATCCTGAAGAACAACAACCAGTTGGGTTCTGTCTGGACAAAAAAACAGACAATTCTTGTTGGACCTCTTGCTATGGTCCTGTCTAGTGAATCAATGGGCTTGGGCTTGAAGAATTTTTGTGAGTTGATGTGCATCGTGTCAGAGTTGAGATTAATGATTTACTAACTATTTAAGCCATACTCGTGTGTGTCTTTTACAAAAAATAAAATAAAATTAACATATATATATATATATATATTAATAAATAAAAATAATCATATCTTTGTTATTGATATAATAATTGCCTTTATTTTACCTTGTATTACCTCTTGTTGTTGGAAATGCTAAATTAGTTAAGTATTAATATTTTAAGGTAATATGGTAATAAAAGAGCCCAATTAATTGCTTCCTCTCTTTTTTTCCTTTTAAAGTTGAGTGACTAATTTTTTTTATTAAAAAATATTAATAATTTTTTATAGAGTGGTGATCAAGCATGTTAGAACACTTTTCTCAACTTATTTTAATAAAGTTAAAGACAAAATTTGTGAAACTTTAAATATGTGTACAATAATATGGTTATATACATGAAAAAAGTTTCAATAGTGAAAACACTAGTTTTTCTCCCAAATTTAAAATTTATGTTTATCAAAATAAAATTATATGCCTTTTGATGAAGTAAAAACTTAAATTGTAAATTGGGTTTTCTATGAGTCGCAATCGTATGCCAAGTTATGTGTACTTTAATTAAGCTTTGTGTTTTAGTTTGATTATTCTTAAAAAATAAATCCTTTATGTAATAAGATATCCTCGTCGTTTCTTAAAGCCAGGTAATGTTAAAGAATAATATAAATTATATTATAGGATCTCACCTAACAGTTTAAACTTTTAGATGAGATGGTTCCTTAACATGAAATTAGAGTCTTGTTAACTTAGCAATCACGAGTTCGAATCTCACTACCTTCATTCTATTTAATAAAAATCAAGCACAAGATAGTGTGACATGTTTTTCAAGCCCAAAAAACTTTCATTTTAGGGGATGTGTTAGAGAATAATATAAATAATATTTTGGGACCTAACTTAACAGTTTAAATTTTTAGATGAGATAGTTCATTAATTGATAGCACACTAGTCGCAAAATTTGTAATGCAAATGGCAATAAATTGCATCAAAACCATGGCATCAATATCTATCCATCATCACCATCGAACCAAAAGACGAAGATCAATGTAAAGATGAGAACAAGTCTTTAGAGTTTGATGAACAAGTTCTTAGGTGCCAATCAAACATACCCCAAGGGTTCATTTCGCCTGACCATGGCCTAGCGTTAACGTACCTCAACTCCAAGTTCCAATTATAGGCTTGGGTGATTTCCCCGTTGCTGCAACGGAAGCTTCAAGACTTGTTACCGAAGCATGTAAAAAAAATGGTTTCTTTCTTGTTGTTAATCATGGAGTTGATGAAACACTCATTACTCAGTCTCATAATTACACGGGCAACTTCTCTGAATTGCCACTTTCTGAGAAACAAAAGGCTCAAAGAAAAATAGGAGAGTCATGTGGATATTCTGGTAGCTTTTCGACAAAACTTCCATGGAAAGAAACACCTACTTTTCGACATGAGGCTCACCAAAACATATTGAGGATGGTTTTTCTGACTTCGGGCATGTTACAATTTGTTTTCTATCATTCGATTTGGTTTCGCACTCAGTGTTGTTTATTAAGAATAATGTTCAACGAATCGAAAAATGTTCTTCTTCTGCTGTCATCAGGAGGGTGTACCGGGATTATTGTGAGGCCAAGTTGCTATTGGGAATGAGTCTTGGTGTGAGCAGAGCCCATTTCAGAGAATATTTTACAGATAATGATACGATAATGAAGCTTAACTAGCTACTACCCTCCATGCCATAGGGATCCAACTTCTCTCTAACCATCCTTCATCAAGATCAAGCGGGTGATCTTCAAGTATGGCGTTCAACTAGCTCCAATTTCAACGCTGTTGTGGTTAAAATTGGCGACACCTTCATGGTAAAATACTAATCCGCAGGGAGTTATATTATCAAGCATCGCCATGCATGCAAGTGATCGAGTGGTCCTGTCTGGTTACCATGATGAACAGATACAATTGTCATGAACGTATGCGGGCAATTGTTCAAATTATTTCACAATCCGCGTTAATGATTGCAAGGACTAATCATATCCAGTGGGTTTTTGTGATTTTTAAGGCTCTATCAAATGGTAGATACAAGAGTTGTTTGCACCGAGCAGCCACACACCAGGAAAATCTCTTGAGTTTACGCATGCAAAAGCATTACAGATCTGACATGGAAGACACTTGAGATGTTCACAAATTGGCTTCAACGTAAAAGTGTTAGCTGAAAAGGGGGGAAAGTAATTTATATTAAGAAGAAAAAAAAACTGGTCATCGGCTGGATTACCCGGCTGGCTCGGTCCGACCTGATTAACAATGAGCAAGACTGGGCAGAGATGTCCAAACCTTAGGCTCGGCTTAACCTAACTCGTTGCTCAAGTGGTCCAGACCTGGGCTTGTAATTTGGATAGAATTTATAACCTCGAAATTCTGACCCTAATAGCATGTATGTATCATTGCTAGTTTGCTCATAGTCTCTCACAATTCAAGAAACAAGCTCTTTCCATTTTTTATATTCTTTGTCTTTCATTTTTATAATACTAAAAGTCTATTTCGGAATGTGATAGTTGTGTTTTTTAAAGTATTTTTTATTTAAAAATATATTTAAATGATATTTTTTTAAAATTATTTTTAACATCAATACTTGAAAATGATTTAAAAACACTATTTTTTTATTTAAAATGAAAAATAATTTTTCAAAAATTTCAATTTTTTTCAAAAACACTTTTAAAATGCATTACCAAACACCTCCTAAATCCATCGCAATCCACCACCTTCAGCCATCATCCACCACACCACTCTAGATCTAAGCACCATAAGTTCTTGTATCATCTTTTTCTCCTCTTAACTTTCTAAGAACAAACTAGTAGACCACCATATGCACAAAGTATGATGATGAATATAATATAAAAAATAAAACAATCATAAAATAACGCATGGTTTTTCCTAATAGGATCACTAGACCAAGAATTGTAATTTTAAATTTTATTATTCAGTATTTCTTTTTAAATGATATGATAAAATACAAATTAAATAGAAAAAATATCATAAACAAAATAACCAAAAAAAGTTATAAACCAAATAGAAAAACAATCCTAGATCAATTAGGAAAACTTATCAAATCTTGAACAATAATCTCAAGATCTTATTTGAAGGTCTTTTCGACCTCTAATGACTACAAGATCTTAACCCCATATAAAATAGAGTCTCTAAAATCTTTAAGGAAAATCTAATTTTATTCTAATGATCAAATCCAAAGTTATATCAATTAATATTTAGAGAAAATCTGCTGCTTCACTTTTTATTCAAACTTTAATGTTAATGAGTAGCATGATTAATTTCCCGTTACGTAAGCTTCAACTTTTTAAAATATTTTTTTTCTTTTTTACTTAAAAAACAATAAATTGATGATTTTCAATGATTTTGATGTGCTAATATAAAAAATTAAAAAACAATTTATATTATTTTAATATATTTTCATTTGAAAAGTACTATAAAAAACACCTTATATTTTTTTAGATGCGAGAAAACTTCACCTCCCAGAAATGATTTTAATTTTTTTTTACATATGCTTTTGTGTATTTTTGAATTGATTTTAATTTCCTCCCCTTGAATGTAGCTGTCATTCGCTTATAGGCTATTGAAAATAACTTGTTTAAATAATTGAGGATCCTGACACCGTAAACAAATACTAACTAATTAATATTTATTACTCACTTGTCAATTTTATTTTATTTTCAAAACCCATGACTTACCGGACCTTTTGTGAAACTTTTAATTTCGAGTACCAATAATTCATCACCCATTATGTCATGTGCTATCTCTCACCAAACCAAGTCTTCAAAGTTGAAGAGTGGCTTATGTCATGTCGACCTCACCAATAATTTAAAATAATAAAAAAAACGTACCGATCTCATACATAATTCAATGCAAACAATGAGAATGTGATTCCAGCAAAGTTATATGATTTCCTCAATTAACTTGAAATCAAGTTTGACTTCCTCTTGGTAGAAATTAAAGGTGGCAAAAACTACTTAGATTATAGATGGAGTCCAAAAACAAATAGATCATCTAAAAGTAAAATTTAGAGAGGATAAAGGGAAGAAAAAGAACAAGGAAACAACTAGAAAAGCAATGAAACAAGATAACCTACCAAACATATCAGGCTTACGATAGCATCATACGCGCATGACTACTCTATTTTCAAAACAAAATAAAAACGATGATGATAAAAATGGGGGGGGGGAAGAAAAGTATTTTTACCCCAAAACTTTGGTTACCTCCATGACCATTTAATGCATTTTTCCTGCAATTTTTCCACTTGAAACACAACAGTTCTAGGGCATCGAGAGCTGCTCTCATCAGCATAAGCAACACTATAGGAATGGTCCCGAACGCCAAGCTTTGAAACCTCCATCTCAACGCACGTGTGAGGTTACAATGGCTTCCTAGTAGGGTTTGATACGAAGCACTGCACTTTTTCTGCATTTATTACATGCTATATATCTCTGTGCCCCCCTTTAATTTTTGATTTTCACGGCCGAAAGGGCCATGGCCAGCTACTGCGTAGTACAAGATTGCTGAGATGGTGTTAGATTCGAAAAAGTTTAGTTAGTCTCATCACGTCCCGTTTGTCTAATTAATCGATCGCGCAGGATGTACAGTGAGCATGTCTAGGTTAAGAATTGCATGAATGATCACCACTCCATTGAATTGCCTAGAGAATCTAAGCTACTGGATTTATGAACAAAAGCATGCTAAGTTTCTACTAAAGTGATCACTTTATCTTTGGATTTACAGCCCAAAGTGTTTTCAAAAGCATCCTGTACAGCATTTGCTTTTCCAGCATGAGCATTTATTGAAAATTCTAATTGTTTTTATTAGTCGCGCAGTTTTATATATATTTTCCAGCATGGGATTTACAGCCCAAAGTGTTTATAGACGTTGTATGCCTAGTAACCTGATCAGAAATTAACCATTTAGTGCTAGCTGGTTTAACACTTAGTTCATGAACAAATTGGAGTAGAATTACCAGGCTAGCTCTTATGTTTATCAAATGAGAGAGAGAACTAGATTAGTGCACTCGAACTTAGAATCTAAACAAGTCTCTTCTCAATTAAGCTTATGATTAGATGGAGTTGGATAATTGCGAGCAACTTAATCGATTATTTACACTCGCAAATCGACTAATTTAATCCTCGGCTTGTAAGCTAAAACAATTCATAAAAACAGCAAAATGAAATATCCAGCCTCGGGCTTCATCCCAAAAGCTCTTTACCAGCCATTACGAGCTTTTCTAGAGGATGATTTCGGGACCCAACAAGAGGGATGTTTACTTTTCCCTCTCTTTTTACCAAACGGGAAAAACTCATTTCTCCCCATGTAAGCAAGTCGCTGTATAGCTAGCCCGGACTCTGAGGATCCATGAAGTGGCATTGAATTTCAAGACCCCTTTTTTCTCTCTTTCGTGTGGAGGTATTTAGAATATGAATTGGTGTCAATCCTTCTCGTTACATGTTCTTCCTTAAATACCAACTATTGTGTACGATGATGGACCATTTTGTAGGCTTGCCTTTTTCTTGCAATTCGTTCCTATCTTGTCTTAACTTGGCAATCAATTTACTCACCGATCTATCCATCATCCCCGTTGCCTGGCTAGTTGAAAATCATCCTTGATCATTAGTTCACGGATCATATTATTTAGAATCTGTATTGCTTGTTAGAAAATAATGTATATTATATTCTAGGACTTCAACTAACAGTTTAAGTTTTTAAATGAAATAATTCTTTAAAATGATATCGGAGTCTTATTAACCTAGCGGTAACGAGTTTGAATTTCATAACTCTCATTTGATAAAAATTAAACACAAGATAGTATGGATCTGTGTGCGAGTTTCAAGCTCAAAGTGCTTTCACTTGATGGGGTGTGTTAGAGAATAATATAAATCATATCATGTGACCTCACTAAACAACTTAAACTTCCTGTGACCTCACTAAACAACTTAAACTTTTAGGTGAGATATTTCCTTGGCATTGCCTTTGTGTTTTTGAAATAACTATAAATATTCCACCATAAGAAAAGTTGAGAGAAAAAGAAAACTAATAATATTTTACTCCCCATACAAGTTCTCTTTCCTAATTACTACAAGCAGTTGAGAGCAGCAGTGATTCAGTTACTCACTCATGTCAGTTCGCAAGAGAAGTAGAAGCATGCTACCTTCAAATCCAAGCCACCCACGCATATACACTGCATTATGTTCACTTGGTCCTTCTGTATTCTTTAATGAATATTGTAAAATAGAGGCTTTTCTGCTGAATCATGAGTTTCTGGGAGAAGACTCGAGGAAACCCTAGAATGATCATTGCTTTGTGTGCATGCGCAAGGGTACAGCATTTAAAAACTTTAAGATAGAAACAAAAGTATGACCTAAGAGACTTGCACCACCGTCTGATCTTACACATTAATTGGTGAATCAAAACCTTTCTTCTGCTACTAGATAGTATATAAAAGTACTTGCACCACCGTCTGATCTTACACATTAATGGGTGAATCAAAACCTTTCTTCTGCTACTAGATAGTATATAAAAGTACTTCATTATTGACTGTACTTCATGTTATACGAACCATATGGATACGTGTATTGCTAGAAAACTACAGAAATATCCAAGTGTTTTCAACCCATATAGTTTTAAGAAATTAAATTAAGCACTGGAACTTAGCTAGGGTTCGTGAGATGAAAATTAAGGATGGCAATGAGAAAGAATATGAAGAGACAGTAATTAATCTCAGTCAAGTGGGGAAAAAAGAAAGTAGGCAGCATATTCATTTGTTAATTATAAAATTAATCCACCTTAATTACTCCATACACGCACATCACCTATCATCATTGATCCAAATAGATAACGATCTAATCATTGTCAAAATAGACAATATCACTCCTTCCTTTCACTATAATCAGGTGAATGATTCTCTAAATTCACGTTGAACTAATTACAATAAAATTGAAGCATAAAGAGTAACGTTGTTATCTAACTTTTTACTCCCTTGTTGAAGTTTTTTTGAAAAAAATAAGAAGAGAGAGACATGTTTTCAATGTATTTACGTTATTTTCAGTATTTTTCAGCGTCGTTTCAAAAGATTTTGAACTTTAAAGTCTTCTCAACGCATTCAGACTTGAACGCGTTATTTTTTATTTTTATTTTGGTTTGACTTTTTGTAATTCCACAAGTAAACTAGATCACATGCTTCCTTTTTCATGGATCCCTTTTGACAGTGTGGAGCCAGCTCAATATGTAATTAGCAACATTCGTACGTAGAGTATACATCGTATTAAGCAAGCATTTAGTTCATAATCTGACGGAAGATTGATCATATCTTGAAATAATCCATACATCATCGATGAGAAGGGTGTATTGGGCAGCTTCAACGTCAACATTTCTTGAATTAACCAAGGTGTGATTATCTCCCATTAGGAAGTGTTTGGGAAAACGAATGATACCGAAATTTCAATTTATCTTCCTTTTATGGGAATGATAGAAGCAGCATCTACCCACAAGTTGCTTCGAAGTAGTTAAAGAAGACGTGATTGTATTGACCCAAGTAACAAAGTCTTGGTGCTTATCTCTATCATTGTACGTGGTATGGTCTTAAGATAAATGTTATAAGCAAACACCACATAATAAATATCATGTGTTATAGAGTTTGATTCAAAAAATGTGAGCAAGATTGAGCCTTACAATATGAATTGAATGACATTTCAGATTCTTATAGTATTCTTCCTATTGCGAACTTTACTCATGTTCTTAATTAGAAAAGAAATCATGTCGTTTATCATTGACAATAGAAGGAGTCCATAGAGAAGTGGATCTAGCTATCAGTTTTGTGTCTGTTTAGAAGCGTGGTTGAATTGTTTTTGAAAATATTTTTTGTTTAAAAATGTATCAAAATAATATTTTTTTAAAAAAAATTATTTTTAACATCAACACATAAAAATAATCTACAAACACCATTTTTTAAATTTAAAATAAAGAATAAATTTTTTTTTCTTCGAAAAACGTTTTTAAAATGCAGTATCAAACAAACACGACATTTTTCTTAGTTTGTTTCAATTTAAAAGTTTTGTTTTTGTCATGGCTTTGTGAGCTAATAAGATATTTTATTTTGTTTAGTCCTAAATGGTTTATAAAGTATCTATTTCTTCTTCTTCTTTTTATTTTCTTTCTATCTCTGTATAACCATTTTCTTATAACTATAAGAAATCCTAATGAAATTATAGTATTTTATATATATAAATGTACAAGTAATTAAAACTTTCTTTGACCAGCAATAACATGCTAAGCTCTAATTAATGCAATTGTTAAAGAATTAATTAAATACAAACAATCATCTCAAATGAGTGTTATGAAATTAATACAATGATGGTGATGATGAGGTAACTTTTCTAAAAGGCATGCCAAGCTCAATTCCTCTATTGACTGAACCAAAAGAGAATGAGTCGTCTTAAAAATAAGCTTTTGAGAAGCAGCCTAGGATTTCAGTGCTTGTCAAGGGATCATTTTAAATGCAATATTGTAAGAATATTTTACGAGTGTAGCGAAGTCTTCTTGCATTCATTAGGGCCAATTCTTGGTTCCAAGGGAGAAAATCTCAACCCTTGATCGTTACATGCCATAAGCCAAAACTTTTTTTTTTCCTGGATAAACTCATTTCTCGAAAAATATATTTTATGGATCTAGATAAATAAATAAAATTTTAATTATATCAGTTTTTTACAAAGAATACAATCGAATTTAGAAACTGTTATACAAATACAAATTATTTATTATTACATCACGCAATTTAGAATCAAAAACTCTCTATTTTCCGTTCAATATTTTATACATGTTGCATCATTGCTTCTCTTTGGTAATAAAAGTCTGCCTCAAATCATTCTCTCTCTCTCTTTCTCTCTCTCCCCCACTCGATCCATCCAAGCTAGGGAGACACCTAAGAGGGTTTTCTTCATTGCTCTAGTACAAACCCTTGGTTTTGTTTATTATTTAAGATCTGGATCCCTAGCTACGTACCATTTGTGATCATTTATATAAGTCAGTGATCACTCCAAGAACCCATTAGATAGCATCGCCCGCTCCTTTCGTTGACAAAACTCTTCAAGTTACATCCCTCCATTAATTATATATGGATATCAATCAAACAAAATTCATGAACCACACATGGAATAATCTTGATATGTCCATGGAAGATCAAATTCTTCATCATGACCAGCTTCCCTTCAACTCAATCTGGCCTAGCTGCCCTCCGCAAACACAAATTCCAGCATCAAGCCAAACACCAATCTCAACCTTTCTTAGCGACCGCGTGTGCAGCAATACAGAGGAGGAGGAGGAAGATCCGGAAGAGGAGCTGGGAGCCATGAAAGAAATGATGTATAGAATTGCGGCGATGCAGCCAGTCGAGATCGATCCGGCCACGATCCGCAAGCCAAAAAGGCGAAACGTTAGGATTAGCGATGACCCTCAGAGCGTGGCAGCTCGTCTCAGGCGAGAACGGATAAGTGAAAAGATCAGAATTCTACAAAGACTTGTTCCTGGGGGAAGAAAAATGGACACCGCTTCAATGCTAGAAGAAGCTATCCGTTACGTTAAGTTCTTGAAACGGCAAATTCGCTTGCTTCAACCTGATCATCATCATCATCAGCACCAACCATGCAGTACCATTAATGGAGACTGGCAAGTTCCATACAGCAACAAACCTCTTGATTCCACCACCAGCGCTTCGTCCCTTCTCGACCCCCGAGCCGGAGGCCTGGGATACATTCTTGGTGGGAATACTGGGGGCAATCCCTTGTGCTTTAATCATGAGGTAATTAGTGACTAGGGCTAGAGTGAACACTAGCCAGTGATTAGTGTGTTAATTAGCCATAATTAATGAACTGCGCTGATAATAAATGCGCGTGCGTGCGTGTGTATACATATATAAGCTAGCTTGCTAGGTAGCATATATATGAGGGGGGAAAGGTTGACTAAAAGGTATATATGGTCTGTGGAATAATCATAACGGTTAGCTTGAGTTGCGTTGAACCATATATCCTTCTATATAATATATCATCAAGATCTTGGAGTTCGTAGGGTTGGCCGGAAAGTCTGTTTGGCCGACTCTCTTCCTGGAATACATGGTGATGACGTGTCTTTTGAATACTTTCTCTTGTATATGTATGTCCATCTAACAGTTACATGGGTATAAATGGAGGTATGTGGACAACTTATGTATGTATGTATGCATGTATTTGGAAATATATCTAGGCACACAAACACATACTATATATATATATATATATATAGCTTGCAATTTTGTGTGTGTTTGTATGCATCCAATGTTGTATAGATATATAATATGTAGGATGTGATTATGCATATATGATTTGCTATTTACCTTCGTCTTCTCTCATTTTTCATGTTCTCATTTCTCATTTTCTCATGAGTAGTTCAAAAGATATTCAGTATCTATGATACTTCAACTCTTTGATTAAAAAATTAAAAAAGTTGAACATCTTGTTCATTTGAATGTTAATCCAAATTCTTTGAAGTCATGTTATTTGTTGATTTTACAATGTCAAAAATAATTTGCAATTATACTTGCTAGAATATTTATTCTCGAGGTCAAGGTTGCAAGATTCATTACATCTAAAATATTTATTTTTTCTAGATTTAGGATTCGAATTTTGATAAATTTTTAAAAGATTTTAACAAAATTGACGATGATAACTCGTCTTGAAAGCTCATAAGATCTTAGAGTATTTGATGTCAAGTAAAATAATTCATTTTTTTTCAAAATTTTAATAGTTTTTGGATGTTCGAAGAACTTTTCTACCATTTATGATCAAACTATCAAACTTGGAATAAAAACTCAGTCATCCATACTTGTTTGTTAGCTTGAAGTTCATATTGCGAAATGCAATGGTTTAATATACTTTTAGTGGTAGCCTAGTTTCTCTCTTATGGACCACAATTTGGTCTCAACAAGCTCACATCAACTATGATATTCCATGACTTCATGTCTTGATTTGAAGCGATTAGCTTTGAGAAAAATAGGATTTTGATGTATCTACAAGGTATATCATTTTCAGAAAATCATTTGTTTTCTCCATGGTCATATTTATATATTTCTTGTACTAAACATATCACTCAAGAGAATACTATTTAGCTTTGAAAATCTTGAATTTTGTATAGTTTAACGTCATTTTTTCTATGATAGATACTTTGATGACCTTTTAATCATATTTAATATTGTTATTTGACTCACTTTCAAGTTAAGGTTTTGTGACACCCACCTTTTTAAAAGATTTTGGATGTTGGTTAGATTTTTTTATGTTATACGCATGCAATGCTTTAAGTTTTTGTTGTTGACAATCTCCTTACACCGTTGAAATGAGAAGTCAATGTGTTTATTTTTTATATTTATGATATTGTATTTTTTATAGATATTTTTATTTGACTTAATGTTCATGAAGTATACTAATTAAATATACATGAAACATAATTTTAGTTTCTTGCAAAAATTGATAAATATATGACTTGTATTTAGAGCCTGTTTGGTTTGATGTTACGATAACAATTTATTTTTAAAATATTTTTTACTTGAAAAATACATTAAAATAATATTTTTATGTTATTTTTTAAAATTTATTTTTATAACAACACATTAAAGCTATTTAAAAACAAAATTTTAGGTTATAACAAAAAAATTCAATTTCCTTGCAAAATTGCTTTCCAACCACAAAAACAAATGGGTCCTTGATGAGACTATTTATATTCATGAGGTTATTTTGGCTAAAAAAATATATAAAGTAATGATAATTCATAATTTAGTAATGAGGTAATATTCATGCCATCATAATACACATCACATCAACACATATATAAAATTAATTTTTTATTTATTAATGTATAAACTATTAATTTATCAATCAAATAATATTTTAATTAATAAATAAATCTTCATGATCTCGCTATTTATTTATTCATGAGAATAAATATTTTCCCCATCGTTGGGCATGACTTTTATTTATTCATGAGAATCAAATAGATTAAAATACTACAGGACCCAATCAGGGTCATGGTACATGATTAAATACAAACCCATAGAAGCAATTATCCTTCTGATCAATAGGATTCATTGACAAACCAAAATGATCTGACGGTCCAAATCTTAAGTATTGACCTGGTTTGCATAGTTAATTAACGGTCCAGATCCTTCCATCCAATTATCCATCCAAGAGTGTACGTTCCCTCACATTGCCAACTGACCATCCGCTGCCCTAAATCTCTAGAGACCATACTTTACAAACAGTTTTCCAATCTTTACAGATGAAATTTCTGCATGTCTTTTCAATCTCAGAATACGTGGGCTTCGGGATAAGTGAGGATTGCGGAGGATACAATGGAAATAGCTGCTGGCACAGACTTGTTCTCCCTGCCAAGGATAGATCTTTTGCTTTCTAACTGGCTAATTTCTGCCGCATGAACTCAACGATGTAGCTGTGAGCCTGCTTTTTCTGATACGTTGATGTGGAATAGAAACCTTCAGGTTACTAGTCTTGAGAAAGCCACTACTATAGGTGGCACTACTAAAACTGGGACAATTCTATCATGATAAAATGAAAAATTGTTGCTAAAATTCACGTATCATCAGATTTATAGCTTTAATTTATCTGATATATCCTGTCACAGTACTCGAAACATTCCTGGATAAATAGATCTCCCTTTACTGCACTAACTTTTTGGCCTGATGCTTCAAATAATCAATCCATTATATGGGACAACTGAGACTCGTTGGCTTCAACAACTGAGACTGGTGAATATACTCTAGTCTATTGAGCTCGAGAAACAGAACCAAGGTCATGTTTACAACGATCAGCCGCATTCACAACACCGCTAGCAATCTGTCCGATAATATGCCACTGTGATTGGTAGAAATGAGGCTGGAAATTATCCAGCCCCAGGGCATTTAAAGGCTTCATGTCAAATAAGGCCCTGTGAATACCATCATCGGTGATCTGACTGAGAAACTGATCCAAACTCTGGTGCTCTATCTCGGGAACATGGCTCTCGATGGATAAGGGAGGTCTGAGATGTTAAAAAGATTTCTGTAGTATTTTTATGCCATATCTCTTAGTGCATCCTCATCCCAAACCCATAGATTGTTAGTTTCTTTTTGAGCCCTTGTATTATTTATCTGCCTTCTAATGACAGTTTTTATGTGGAAATAAGAAGAATGATCTTATCACCAGAAGAGATCCATTGGAATGTGGAGTTTTGGCACCAATGAATTTCCTCCGGTGAAAGAATATTATAGCCAGCACGGGCTATCACCATGAGACACGGCCGTTTGAATACCTTCCAATCTAGCCAGCACTCTTCTCTTGCGAACAAATATGTTACCAAACACCTTCCGATTCCATTCATGGAGTTGCACAGTCATTAACTTAAGAGATGACAGTAAATCAACTTGGTCATTCCAGTTCTTCTGGAAAAACTCTGTAAAATGCTGGCGTGTTAACCAAACAGCCTCAAATATAAAAGACATGGAAGTTTTATTCTTAGACTCCTTGTAATGAAGTTCAACAAGAACAGGGTGATGGTCAAACTTGACTCTAAGCAGGACTTTAACAGCCATTTCTGGGAATTTCAGTCGCCATTCCTGGCTGCCAAACCCCCTGTCAAGCCTCTCATACAAACTAATTGAAACCATTCCTTCACTAACCTCTCCAAGTGAATTTAGGTCCCACACTTCCTAAATCTATCAATCCACAATCTTGGGTCCCACTCCCAAACCGAAAGCATCTTGGAAGAAATGTTGTGAAGATTGAAGAATCTGAATATCTACTATGTTCTTGTTGTTCCTCAGTAACCATTCCCTTGGCGTCTATTCTGCAACAAGAATCAAACTTCAATCTCGCTAACATCCTTATTTATTGGCAGATTGTCCACATTGGAGTCCTGAAGAACAGTGAATCTTGAACCCATATAATAAACTCTATTTCCTTGCCTTTTTCCTGAGCAACTCCAATTCTGTCATCATCCTGAAAATTTCTATTTACTTCAGTAACGTCCCTCAATTCTGCAGATTCAATCTTCTTGCTAAATTTCTTCCTTGCCTTTTATTCAACCATCCACTCACCGTAGGAATCCAGAACCACCGGTTTAACCGCCGGGGTACCCGTCTGATTGTGGCCAGCAATAACTCTATTCCCATCTAGATGAGCAATGGCAGATTGCTGTTCTGCACTTTCATTGGCAGAGTGGTGTTGTAAATGAGGACATAATTCTTTTTTGTTTCCATGCTGACCACCGCACTGGAAACAAAGAAGATGCAACCTTTCATAAACAATTCTACGGACTCGTCTCCTCAGAATGAATTTTGACAATAAAGGTTTTGGAAGATCAACTTCAGCACATATCCTTGCAAAATTTCTCCGAGTGCTAAATGACGTCGTCCGGTCAACTTTCAGATTCTGATCACTTCTCCAGAGCACATTAGCATCATATTATTCCATTGCTAGATCAATTGTTGGCTTCATTTGGGTCAAAGTTAGGATGCCATTGTCTCACAGTGAGGTAGTGATTTGCCCGATCTTCAGCATTGGAAAATAATTTTCATTGTAAGAAAGCAAAAAAAATAAAAATAAAATAATTACCGGGTGTGGGTAAGTTTTTAATTTAATTACATGGTAATAAAAACTTTTAATTTTTTAAAAAAGATTTATTCTCTCTTCTCTATACATTCATGGATTGAAACACACAAAAAAAGACCTTGCAAAACAAAACAAAACATAAAATTCTCAAATAAATGGGACCTAATATGAAAAAAAAAAAACTGGATGACCAAATTGAACATGTGAAAAGGCCTTTGTTTATGAAATATCAAATTTAGTACTTAATCTTTCAATTTTAGTTTTAACAACAACATAAAATTATTTTTTTTGTAAAATTGGTCTCAAAATAATTATCATATTATTTAATGACAAATTGGACAAGCAGGAACTGACAAATCAAAGCATATAACAACAAATAAAATCATATCAATATAACTTATGAGCAACAATGTAAAATTAAGCAGACATGAAAATAACTAGAAAATTAACACGGTTGAGAGTGTCGTGATTGCCATTTGCGACACGCGAAGTAGCATATGCCATTTGCGACTCTACTTTTGCATATACTATTTGCGATACAGGAGTCGCATATGGATTCTGTGGATCATTTGTTGCTTATGGTATATGTGACTCTTCTAATAAAGACATCCTAGGATATGTTATTTTGTCATCAACTCCTTGTCTAAAAAAATATTAATTCACACAATCACAAAATAACTGATTTCCAACATCAAAACAAAATTCACATAAAAAATTAGAGTGATAATTAACATAACATAACAATTTATTAAAAATTAAAGTAATTATACATCTATTCATATTTCTCATAACATAATAATATATAATTATATAATTATATTTAATAATCTATCTAGCTTGGAGCACTCATATATGGGTTTAGAACATCATTCTAACTTGTTTAACTCAGGAACGAGTATGAAATATCCAAACATGTATAAGGAGTACCAACAACATCTTATCTCATAGATGAACTTGGGTCACTCATGAATAAGCTTGGGTCATTTGTAGACAGGCTTGAGGCGGTCATAGATGGGTTAGCATACCTCACACTCTCATGATAACAATCCCATCTTCTATTAATATTGATTCAAGATACTTAACCTCTTTAACCTTATGAAGTCAACTACGATATAAATTGAGTGTAGTGTTAGCCACAATATATCTCATCTTATTGAAAGATTTAGTTGGTGGTGAGAGAAAAAGGGGTGAGGTAAGAGTAAGGAATAAAAGAAGGAGAGATAAATGAGGTTACAAGATTTCAAATTTGAAATGATCTCAAATAGAATTCGTCTCTCGTATGGCCTAGATGTCATTTTTGAAATACGAGTCACATTTGCCTTCTTCGACTCATTAAAATATGCTAGTTTTCTAATTATTTTTTCAATTGTGTTATTTTACTTTTTTTTAATTATGTAAAAAAAACTCAAATTACATGCCCAACTAGTATTGCTAAGGAGAAGGCAGAAGATACTATGTAATAAAAGAGTAAGCAATCACTTTATATGGCTTAAAATGAAATATTTTTGATATTGTAGTAATTTTTATGATTGTGGTTTAAAAGATAATTAAAAAAAAATTGTAAATTAAAACTTTGTTGATTAAAATTTTAATAGAGAGTTTATATAAACTCATACAAATGATATGATCAAACATTTTCAAAATCATGATCAAAACAAAATAAAGTTTCAACAACACCACGCTGAAAACAAATCCGAAATATGAATTGAGAAAGTTAAAAAGATTAATGTTTTATTTAAGAAAAAAAATGATGAGATCTATGTTTGGGGACTAAAATAAAATAATTATGAAAGTACATACAAGTTAGAGTTTCAAATAAATCCATCGTTTATAGAATCATTAATCATGACATCAGACAAGCCGATAAGGACAATTATATTAAGATTTTGTTAATGTATATGGTCGGAAACGTACTAAAAATAAATTATTTACCGAGGAAAGGTTTAAATTAAAGTAATAAAACAGTAATGAGTCGCTTAGATTTGCCAAGTCTCCATCTCTAACTAACCTGAAATAATGATATGATCTCCAGCCTTGCCTCTGTTTCTCTCTCTCTCTCTCAACCAACTCTGATCTCTTTTATCTTGAATTCACGTCCATTCTCTTCTCCATCGCCGTAGAAATCTCTCAAAGTTGTACTCCTTCTCAAAATTATCTACTCAATGAATTAAAAACGGTATGTTCTCCCAGCCTCTGCATCATCAACCAATAAGTTTGTGTAATTTTAAAAGTCTTGACATTTTCCTTCAAGATTATTTCTTTTTGAATCTGGGCTCTTTTTCTTGAGATTTGATGAATGCCCATTTGGTTTTTCTATCATTTCTCCAGTGAGGTGTAGTTAAAAGTTGGTATTGAGCAAGGATTTTTCAGGTTCTGGATTGGAGTCTATTTGTTATGCTGTAGCTATACTTTGAAACTCTTGTGATTTGTTGAGATTGATGTTGTTGTTTTGTCTTTGTTGATATGATAATGTCTGGTTCAGGTTCTTTGATTGATATTATGGCGGGTTTGAACTTTGAAGTGCTTTCACTTTGGACAGTTGGGTTTTTGGAGGATCATGAATCGGAAATTTGAGAGTCCTTTTTTGTTAGAGTGAGAAGTTTTTGTTGATTATTGGTAGTATGGTTGAGTGAGGTAATGTCTACTTTTAATAGGAGTAAGTCAATAAATCAGAGGACCTTGGGTGTTGGAACCCCAAGAACTGCTAGTTTCGGAAGCCCAAGAGTAAAATTGGCCTCAGTCTCGCAGTGGTTTCGATGGCTTTTTGTTATTGGAGCTTTGTTTCCATTTTCTATTGCCATTGCTGGAGGTTACTTTTATCTTCTTCCAAGTCTCACTCAAGCATTTCAGGGTTTTAGTACTTCCAAGTTCAATGATTCGATGGATGAATGCAATCTCTTTGATGGTAATTGGGTTTTCGATGAGAGATACCCTTTATATAATGCTTCAGAATGTCCTTTTGCAGAACAAGGATTCAATTGCTTGGGAAATGGAAGGAGAGATGAGGATTATCTTAGATGGAGGTGGAAACCCAAGAGGTGTGATATTCCACGATTTAATGTACATGATATTTTGGAAAGGCTTCGAAATAAGAGGGTTGTATTTGTTGGTGATTCTATGAGTAGAACACAGTGGGAATCATTAATATGTTTGCTCATGACTGGAGTGGAGGATAAAAACAGTGTTTATGAAGTCAACAATCATAACATAACAAAACGGATTAGATTTTTAAGTGTCCGATTTAACTCCTTTAATTTCACAGTTGAGTTCTTTCGCTCGGTTTTCTTGGTGCAGCATGTTTGGATGCCTAGACATGTGCCAAGGAGGGTCAGGTCGACACTTAAACTGGACAAGCTGGACGATATTAGCAATCAGTGGGTAAATTCGGATTTTCTCATATTCAACACAGGACATTGGTGGGTGCCTGAGAAGCTTTTTGAAACGTAAGTTCTCCAACCTGAGTTCAACACAACACATGGATCTTTTATTTTGAATTTAAATTCAAAATTTCAAGCATAGGTTTTCATTAATGATTTTGATGGAAAAAACATATTGAACCAAATTATGTAAGGCGCAATGTTGCCTGCTCTTCATGGCATCATTTATTGGATTAATTGGCTAATGTTCTGTATCTTGAATTGGTACATCTTTTGGAATCCACTGACTTAACTGTCAGCTTCGCTTTTCTTTCAATATCAACCAGAAGTCCGTTCTTTGGATGCTGTAGAATTCAGTTGCACTTTATTAGCTACTATTCTATTAAATGAAGTGCCTTAGATAAAAAGCTGCTGCAACAAAATATGGTTTGGTGGGATTTGCAGCTTAGCAACTTGCTCTGTGAGAAAGATGCTTTTCCTTCCGAGGATACCATTTTCACTAGAGAAAAGGAATGACTGCTTGTGTCAAAACTTATGTTGTTAACTATGTGTAACTAATCATAATGAAGGACCTAGAATATTAGTTTTTCTCATGCGTTTCGAACTGGTGTCCAAGGTTGAAAAAGTTGTATTTTTACTTTCAAAATATACACTGACTGTGCATGTCTAGCAGTAGTCAAGAACTATAACGAGGCTAATTAACGTGCTGCTCTACCACTTTTTCCTTGTGTAGACTGAATTTCATGAATATCATGCTGTGGCATCAGTGTTTCTGAATCTTGCACATGGCTAACTTGTTATCTTATAAGTGCACATTATCTTATTATTTCCTACTACGGGCATGAGCTGTCCATTTTACATGAAAATTGTGTTTTGAACAGGGGCTGCTATTTCCAAGTTGCAAATACAGTAAGACTTGGAATGTCAATTCCTGTTGCCTTCAGAATGGCACTGGACACTTGGGCATCGTGGGTTGAGAAAATGATTGATACAAATAGAACACATGTCTTCTTTAGGTCATATGAGCCATCTCACTGGAGGTACTCTTTAATTCTGAAACCACATTTGGTGCTCTCCCAAAAATGCTTAGCTTTCTATTTTGTGTAACTGCTAAAAATCTATGTTTTGGTGCAAGATTTTGTCTTATAACCTGTCCTGCCTGTTTTCATTGAAGAGTATTATTATAAAACTATCTTCTCCCCTTTTCTTTTCCTTTGTGTTTACCAAAACTGACGTTACTTCTCCAAATGATGGGCATAAAAAAGCTTTGTGCATGTTTATCAGCAGTTTCTATTCACAATTTATCATCTCATTTATTTGCGTTACTTGTTTCTTTATTTTTAAATTCACCATATTTCTATAAGTTGCACATTTACTCTCTTTGATATGACTAAATATGATTTTTTGGTTTGGAATTAGTGAACAATCTCGTAGGCTTTGCAATGTGACCAACCTTCCAATCTCAGAAGTAGGAGGCAAGAACGGAAGTGTATTTTCAGACACAATATTGGAAGTGGTAAAAAATCTTACAGTTCCTACAACTGTACTCCATGTAACCTCCATGTCAGCTTTCAGGAGTGATGCACATGTGGGCAAGTGGAATGGCAATCCATCTATACCTGATTGTAGCCATTGGTGCCTACCTGGAGTACCAGATATGTGGAACGAAATTTTACTGTCATACCTGCTATCCCAGTCATGAGTGTCCTCTCAGATTAATCGAAGCAGAATGTGAGTATCACTTCCTATATTTTTCCTTTACTTCAGTGCATCTAAGCGTAATTTATTATCTGTTCTCCTCTATCTCTGTCTCTTTCTGTAATGTCCCCATAAATGTGTTTTTGAGTGTTGTGTGGACATATATTTGAAGTCCTGCTTTGACCCCATTTCATCCTTCAAGAGAAACCTAAAAGCCAAATAACTACTACTTGCATCAGCAAACCGTCTTAATATTTTCTTCTTTATGAGTTATTACCATGTCTGCCAAGAACAGTCATTCATTTTTGTTCACGTTATAAAATGACTTCTCCCATGTCAGTTTCTATCAGCGCTTATACTTGTTTGTCTTGGTTTAGGAACATTCTGCTAGAAAACTGGAGAAACAGGAGCAGGAATTTATGCTCTGCATTGTCACTTACCTGGTCTTAATTTTTGTATTTGCTGCCTAACAACATAAACGATCTCTGACGATGAAACCCCAGTCACCAATATAAAAACAGGGAATTAATCACCACAAAAGCTCCCATTTCAGTTATTGATGGAAAACTTTCCATAGCAGTAAAAGGTGGGGGACATACACTTAGAACAATGTTTCAAGTTGATTTTCTTTCCCTGTTGCAGATTGAAAAGTGTAGATTACCATCTCTGGTCTACAAGCAGCTCTGGTGTGAATTGTGAAGCCAGAAGAATTGAGAAAATTTATTCCGGGCTCTCTTTCAGTTTATACGTGTTATCTTTTGTTTACTGAAGTTATGTTGCAATACTGATTTTGCACCTGGTGTTGATGCAAGTGTAGGTTACACAGAATATACAGTTTTGAAGAGAAACCAATTTGTTCATTCTTTATGCAATTTTTTGGTTGTTGGGAAGGGGCTGAAATTTGGTCTCCAATGTATAACAATTTTGTCCACCTTGTAGTGAAAATGTTGGTACTGGTTTTTGTTTCTTGAACAAAAGGGAAAAGGGGAAGTGATGAAATAGAAATTCTCTATTTTATTGGTACTTGTGCTTTTGAGACAGCTTGATGAATTACAGTGCGATAAGAAGGTTGTCCTTTTTTTAGTTTTGAAGACCTGCTTTCATACTTATTTCTTCTGTGCAAATTGCACTGACATAAATGTCAAGGGAATTGATATTTGAGTATGTATTAATTAGGAAATAAATTACAAATTGTAAATTGTAGTGTTTCAGTTGAACACTTGTTCTTTGAGTCTTAGCCCGAAAGTATAGGAAGGGCATGTAAATCTATTTACATTCTATTTAATGGAGAAGACACCTGAGAGGGAGCACATTCAGTTCCTAAATATTGACATGGTATCAGAGCTTCTACTGACCTGTGACTCATCGTGTGTGTAAACAGAATTTTTTTTCTGTGTCTTCTGTTGCTCTACTTTTGAGCAAAGCTCACTGGGGATTTTTTTTTGTTGTGGTTGACGTGGTGGCTGAGTGGTGTTTTACTGCTCTGTTTCTGGTGTGTGTTCTTTGGTGTGGCTGCTGGGTTTCCTGTTTCTGTGGTGGCGTGATTCGTGATTTTTTTGGTGTGTTGGCACTGTCGGTGGTCATCGACTTCGTGGGTTTTCTGTTGTGGCTGGGTTGTCGTGAGTATATCGGTGATTTCTGTGGTGGTCGGAGGTCCTATACTGGTTGGAGAAGTGAGAAGCTCTCTTCCAGGATTTGCATAATGGAAAATAATATTATTCGTTTTACTGGAAAGAATTTTTCGACATGGGAATTCCAGTTTAAAATGTTTTTGAAAGGGAAAGAATTATTTGATCATATTGATAATTCAACTAAAATTCCCACCGATGAAAAGGAATTGGCTAAATGGGAGGTCCAAGATGCTAAGGTGATTTCTTGGCTATTGGGAACAATTGAGCCTCATCTTGTTACTAATCTTCGGTGTTTCTCTACGGCTAAAGATATGTGGGCATATTTACACCGCATTTATCATCAAGATAACAGTGCTAGGAAATTCCAGTTGGAGATGGAGATTAACACTTACAGTCAAGGTAACTTAACCATTGAACAATTTTATTCTGGTTTTATTAATATCTGGAGCGAGTATTCTGCTATTGTTCATACTAAGGTTCCTACTACGGCTCTCGCGGCTCTTCAAGCAGTTCATGCTGAGAGTCAACGCGATCAATTTTTGATGAAGCTTCGTCCTGAATTTGAACATGTTAGAGCTGGTTTATTGAACCGTGATCCGGTTCCTTCCTTGGATATCTGTTTGGGGGATTTATTGCGTGAGGAGCAACGATTATCCACTAATATGGGTATGGCCTCTCAAAAGGCTTTTTCTGAGCCTGTTACTGTAGCCTATGCAGCGCAAGGAAGAGGACCGCCCAGGTTGCAGTGTTACAGCTGCAAAGAGCTTGGTCACATTGCTCGTAACTGTAAAAATAAAGTTTGCAACTATTGTAAGAAACCAGGCCATTTCGTTAAAGACTGTCGGATGCGACCTCAGAATCGACAAACTCAAGCTTTTCAAGCTTCTGTCCAGGCATCACCTTCTGCTCCTCCCACTGTAAGATCTGATTCATCTGTTCTCACACCTGCTATGGTTCAACAGATGATTGTCTCGGCTTTTACGACCTTAGGCCTACAAGGTAAAATTCCTACCTCCATTCCTTGGCTTGTTGATTCGGCTGCTTCTAATCATATGACTGGTAATGAGACAGATCTGCATGATGTTCATGAGTATGACGGCACGCAATCTATTCAGATTGCTAATGGCAGTACACTTCCTATTACTGCTGTTGGTGATTTGGGTCCTTCTTTTAAAGATGTTTTTGTCTCTCCTGAATTATCTACTAGCTTGATTTTTGTTGGACAATTGGTGGATGATAACTGTGATGTTCATTTTTCCCATGGTGGTTTTATTATGCAGGATCAGGTGTCGGGAATGGTGATCGCGAAGGGGCCTAAAGTGGGACGTCTTTTCCGCTATATTTTTCTATACCTAATGTTGTTTTCTTTGCTTGTATGGCTACTGCCAATAACAATGAAGTATGGCATAAGAAATTGGGTCATCCTAATTTTGGTGTCTTAACTCATCTTTTGAACCATGGTTTTTTGGGCAATAATAATAATTCTTCCTCATCCTTTGATTGTGCTACTTGTCGTCTTGGTAAAAGTAAAACCTTACCTTTTCCTGTGCATGGTAGTCGTGCTTCCGCCTCTTTTGAAATTGTGCATACTGATGTTTGGGGGGCAAGTCCTATTACTTCTTATGGACAATATCGTTATTTTGTGACATTCATTGATGATTACAGTCGATTTACCTGGATCTATTTTCTTCGCTCTAAAGCTGACGTGTTCTCTGTTTTTCAAAGATTTGTGGCACTTGTCAAGACACAATTTAGTACTTCTATCAAAATCTTACGCTCCGACTCAGGGGGGAATATATGTCACATGCCTTTCAAAATTATCTTCAGCAAAAAGGGATAATTTCTCAACGCTCTTGTCCTTACACCCCTCAACAAAATGGAGTCGCTGAGCGTAAGAATCGTCATCTCTTAGATGTTGTTCGTACTTTGCTAATTGAGTCATCTGTACCTACCAAATTCTGGGTAGTAGCATTATCTACAGCTGTTTATTTGATCAATCGCTTGCCTACGGTCACTCTAAATTATGATTCTCCATATCTTTGTTTATTTAGTATACCTCCTGAGTATAAATCACTTCATACTTTTGGGTGTGTTTGTTTTGTCCATCTGCCACCTACTGAACGTCACAAGCTTGTTGCCCAGTCTGTCACATGTGCTTTCATGGGATATAGCCCTACTCAGAAAGGATTTATATGTTATGATGCTCATGCAAATAAATTTCGAATCTCCCGGAATGTAGTCTTCTTTGAAAATCAATATTTCTTTCAATCTCATGTTATTTCTGATTCCCCTACTGCCCCTACTGCTCCTCTTCCTCCTTTTGATGATGTCCCTCTTTCTGCTAAGCGATTTAAACCAGGTATAGTGTATCAAAGACGTCCTCCTCCAGTGCCCCTTTCAGACACCACTTCGTCACTTGATTCTACACTACCGGCACCGCGACGGTCCACTCAGGTTATACATCCGCCAGATAGGTATGGCTTTTCTCATACCTCGTTTACTGCCACTCTCGATACTATTTCTGTTCCTCACTCTTATACTCAGGCAGCAACTCAGGCTTGCTGGCAGCAGGCCATGAAAGAGGAAATTCAAGTTCTTCAAGAAAATCACACTTGGGATCTTATGACTTGTTCGCCTGGAGTCAAACCTATTGGTTGTAAGTGGGTTTACTCAGTTAAGTTTAAATCTGATGGCTCCCTAGACCGGTATAAGGCCCGTCTCGTGGCTCTTGGGAATCGACAGGAATATGGTATTGATTATGAAGAGACATTTGCACCAGTAGCTAAAATGACTACTTTACGGACTATATTGGCACTTGCTACGTCACAGGAGTGGTCTCTTAGACAAATGGATGTGAAAAATGCGTTCCTACATGGGGATCTGAAGGAAGAAATTTATATGTCTCCAACTCCGGGCATGTTTAAAACACCTTCCTCCGAGGTTTGTCGGCTACGCAGATCCTTATATGGTTTGAAACAGGCTCCGCGGGCATGGTTTGATAAATTTCGCTCTACTTTGCTTGATTTTCACTTTATTCAAAGTCAGTTTGATCCCTCTCTGTTTCTTCGCAAGACATCTGCAGGAATTGTATTGCTCCTAGTCTATGTTGATGATATTGTGATTACTGGATTAGATACTGAGTTACTTAAACACTTGCAAAAACATCTCCAAGACTCTTTTCACATGAAAGATCATGGCAATTTGCAGTATTTTCTTGGCCTTGAGGTTCAAATTACTCCGACCAGTACATTGTTACATCAGCACAAGTACACAGAGGAGGTCATTTCACTAGCGGGTCTCCAAATGGGTAACTCTGTTCTTACTCCATTGGAGGTCAATGTTAAGCTTTGTCAGGAGGAAGGCGAGCTTCTGTCGGATCCATCCTTGTATCGGCAACTAGTTGGAAGTTTAAATTACTTGACGATTACTCGTCCTGATATTTCCTTTGCGGTGCAGCAAGTTAGTCAATTTATGCAGGCCCCTCGTCATCTTCACCTCGCTGCTGTTCGCCGTATTATACGATATCTGAAGGGTACCTCTTCACGAGGGTTGTTCTTTCCTAAGGAATCTTCCTTACAGTTGGAAGGATATAGTGACGCCGATTGGGCTGGTTGTGCAGATACTCGTCGCTCTGTTACCGGATGGTGTATGTTTTTGGGCAATGCACTCATTTCTTGGAAGAGTAAGAAGCAAGATAGAATTTCCAAATCCTCCACGGAATCCGAATATCGTGCTATGTCTTCCGCATGCTCTGAAATTACATGGCTTCATGGATTATTAGGGGAACTTGGTTTTCCTCAGCTTCATCCCACTCCTCTTCATGCTGATAATACTAGTGCGATTCAGATTGCTACTAATCCAGTCTTTCATGAGCGTACAAAACATATTGAGGTTGACTGCCACTCTATTCGTGAATCTGTTCACCGCCATGAAATTACACTTCCTCACATTTCTACCGAACACCAAACTGCAGACCTTTTCACTAAAGCTCTCTCTCGACAGCGGCATAAATTCTTTGTGGACAAATTGATGCTTCTTGATCGACCAACATCAATTTGAGGGGGGATGTCAAGGGAATTGATATTTGAGTATGTATTAATTAGGAAATAAATTACAAATTGTAAATTGTAGTGTTTCAGTTGAACACTTGTTCTTTTAGTCTTAGCCCGAAAGTATAGGAAGGGCATGTAAATCTATTTACATTCTATTTAATGGAGAAGACACCCGAGAGGGAGCACATTCAGTTCCTAAATATTGACAATAAATAAGTAACAGCCACTAGCTCTGCCAACTTGCATGGAAACTCTGTCAGGTTAAGCCCTCGTTTGGTATTGAGGTACAAACTGCGTTTTGTTAAAAACACAGTTTGTACCCAATACTATGTGTTTGGTAACTTTAGAATTGATGGTGGGACCCATCAATTCTAAAGTTCCAAACCATGGTTTGCGGAAAGCAGGAATTTCCTGCTTTCCGCAAACCATTTTGCTAAAATGGAAAGCAGTATATATATATATATATTTATATAAATATTTTTATATATTTATATTTATAAAAAATATATAATTTTTGTCTCGTAATTCTAATTTTATTTTAAATGATATTTTACGATTGTGTTTGGGATCGAAGAACCCTTTACGTATAGATTTAGTTTGGATGAAATTACAAGTAGCTTGATGAAAAAATAAAATAAGTGTCTAATTTACTTGAATTATTAATTATATATTATTATTATAATTATTAAATATTTAAAAAACAAAATTTAGATGATATTGTACCATTGTTCCGGGATCGCAGAGACCTTCACGTATAGATTTAGTTCGTGATGAAATTACAAGTAGCTTGATGGAAGAATAAAAACAAGTGTCTAATTTACTTAAATTATTAATTATATTTTATTATTATAATTATTAAATATTTAAAAAACAAAATATATATATGTGTGTGTGTTCTTTAAAGTAATTTCACAAGTTGATAGCAATATGAAAAGCATGATAACCAAACATACGAAACTGTTTTTTATCAACCTCAAACTCAACCACAGTTTTAACCAAACACTTCACTGCTTATTTTTAACCGCAATAAAAATACTTTTTATAAAACTGTTTTTTTTCAACCTCAACCACAACAGCAACCGCAATACCAAACAGGCCCTAAGAGTTGTGAAGATGAATGACTTGAATATAACCCTCAAAAACTAATTAAATCGAGAAAATATTTTCTATGATTTCAGTATTCACGAGAATCTGAGAAATCTTAAGAATGAAATCTCCAAGAATCTCTTAATATATTATAGACAATGATATAAATTTGATCTCTTAATATATTATGCTGTTCATCCCAAGTCAGTGCAGTACAAATCACCAAGGTTGCTTCTTCAAGAGTCGGCCCAAGTCATTCTTATATGTTTACTTTGATGAGAAGATAGGATCTCCATCTTGAGTAATTTATCAAGCCATTGGATTTAATGGAGAGAAAAAAGAATTAACCAAGATTTTTGTTTTTTGTTTTTTCTTACTAGTTTATCTTTATTTGCTCAAAAGGAAATTTCAATTCATTTTTACATACTCACGTAATCTATTTACATCTCATAATCAATTATTTTTTTTATCATGATTGATTTTACTTTATTTAAATTCTTATTAGAATTAATTAAGTGATTATTTTGAATTTTCTGTTTTTCAAAGTATTTTTTACCTGAATTAATGTTTTTAAAATGATTTTTTGATATTAAAAATAAAAAAGATCTAGAAACTATTAATTTGATGTATTTTACATAGAAAAATACTTGTACAAAACACAACGAAACTTGAACCTGCCTTTACCATGTAAGCTTACCTACTGTCGAGAACAATTTAACCAACATCATGAGATTGGCAACCTCCTCTACGTCATCACTCTCCACAGCTTTGGATCCGTCCAGTGCCCAGAGTTTAGGGTATTCAACATTTTTTTTTTATTTGAGGAAATTTATCCCGATAATATATTTTGTGGGTCCAGGTAAACAAATAAAATTCTAGCTATCTCAGACTCTTATAAAAGATACACATCCTGACTCGAACTCGAGACTTACTATATAAATCTCAAATCTTTTATCTTCATGCCACACTTCTTGGAACAGGGTATTCAACATGATTGATATAGGGTTCAGAGTCTCTGTTCTTTCAGATAGATTATCAGAGAGAGAGAAAAAACAACAGAGAGGCAGAGCAGGTCATTATCAGAAAGAATCAAAATATGAGTAATAGTAATTGGTCAAGGTATGGACAAGTTATACCAATCAACTCCATTGATATCCCTACCATGAGCTGTAGAAAGGAAACCTCCCATATAATCAGAAAAACAAAAGTGTTTTTCAATGCAATCAATGGCAGCACTTTGAAAAACTTGGCATGCGAGTAAAGCTATTCAAAGCTTAGAAGCATGCAGAACATTTAACAACTGAAAACTCTTTTCGAGAGTCGGCAGTATAAATAGGCAGCAGCAAAACATAATATTCGTATCTCAGCAGTAGCAAAACATAATCTATCAACTTCCATCTCTTTCCCAAATTGAAATGGCTCCCCTTGATAACTATGACTACAACTTCCCATATTTTCCTCTACCGCCACCACATGATCCTCCATCCCCTCCAGAAGCCGTGCCACCTCATAATTATCCATCGCCTCCAAAAGGGTCCCCAACCCATAATCCTCCGCCACCGCACATTAAACCCTCTCCTCCAAGAACTCCTCCACCACATCATCCAATCACTCCGCCATCTCCATTCCCAGTGCCAGCAACACCACCCAATCATCCATTTCATCCACCACCACCCCATCACTTCCCTCCACCGTCACCACCTCATACTATTCCACCTCCCCCCTCGCATGTTATTCCACCTCCACCACCAACACCAGGACATCATTCAACTGTTATAATTGTTGTCTTTGTCTCACTTGGTGGCCTATTCTTTCTTGCATTCCTCTCTGTTGCTCTGTGTTGCTTCATTAAGAAGAAAAAGAAGAAAACGGTTCAGAAAACTGAAATCCTAGAGTTTGATGAGCATACTAAAGTCCAGGAAGCCATTATTCCAGGCCCACATGGTGAGAAAATAACTGTACTGAACATTGAAGAGGATGTGCATCTTGTGGAGGAGATTAAGAAAAATGAAAAACTGGCTGAAGGTTCGCGCATTAAATTGGCACATGATCATCCCCTGGATTCTGATATAGCAACATCCTCTTCACAGTCCAATCAGCAGCATCTCGAGCACAAGGTCTGATTGAAACACAAGCGAATGAAATAAATGGCGATGTAATCGTATATTCCTCACCATCAACAGTATCCCTACTGGGATAATACATGAAAAACTTCTTAATTCTTTTAAAAGTTGTCAATACTCTTGTTTCAATAAAAAGTAAAGCTTTCTGGATAGTACTGCCATGCTCATTCATATTAGAAATCCGAACCATACAATGAAATAAAATCAGAATTAGCAGTGTGGACACTGATAAGGTAGTTGGGGCTATACATCCATCCCATAAACATCCTAATTTAAGTGGGTGTTCATGTAACATCGAATTAAACAGAAAACAACAAGCGTACACTTTGAGGACATGAATATACTGTTATAGCATCTAATACTAGCTATTCCTCTCATATCAGAGACGATTTTCACCTTAAAAAACATCAAGTACTTATATTTAACTGACGTTTAAACAAGGGGATCCATGATATTATTGGCTACAAAAGGTACCATGCTCATAATGAGCGCCATCATTTTACTCAAACCTACTTCTGTAGCGTTAGCATAATTGTCGCCAACCATTCTACTTACAGGTGTCAAAGCTGGGATGGCATCAAAATATTGCCCTTGGTTACTAAATGAGAGTTATGAAGCTAAGCCACAAATTGAAAATACTAAGATTCTAGCCATTACTTTCACTGGGGAAAGTTTATTACCTGGTCACAAAAGTTCTCCCGCTGCTTAATGACCATCCTCTGAAGATTGATATAAAGTCTACAAGGTGTGTGAAAGCAAAGGCTATGACTTTGTCAAATTGGCATACTAACCACATTAAAATTGACAATCAGATGGGAGTGCCAACATTAAAATTGACAATCATATGGGAGTGCTTTTACGAGTCATACCCAGACTGGTGGCTATTAGGGTACTACTCCTCATAACCTAAAGCAAAGGAGTTCGGTGTGCTCTTAACTGGTGTTGGGTTTGTGTGAAAGCATGAAGCCAAATTCAATATATGTTTGGTAAAATAAAGTATGAATGTTGAGAAAATAGCTTACAGATTAAAGAAAAATAAACAACAAACATGACAAGAACATTAACGATAAAAAAGAAGAATGAAAAACTTGGTCACAAGATCTAACATCACTCGCAACTAACCATCTTTCTTAAAGAAAGTTTTTGGTTTTGAGAAGAGGAAAAAGTCTGAAACTTGTGTTAAATATGAAGAAATGTCTACATAATATTATAGCTATTAAAAACCCTAACTAGTCTTTCAGAGTTAAGGGTAAAGAATTGGTTGTGCCGAAGAAAAAATACTGTCACCCAAAAACTCATGTATATATAATGAGCATCATCATTTTACTCATGACTGCTGTCAGCTGGGATGGCATCAAAATATTGCTATGGGTTACTAAATGATAGTCATGAAGCTAAGCCACAAATCGAAAATACTAAAAAAATAAAGTGGAAAATCTTATCGAAGAGGATGGTGGCCATACCCGTTAAATTGCTCTCGACAAGTAATGACCAGTTGCCAGTTATGATGCGATACCTAATTGTTTTTAGATTTCAAGGACAGGGTAGTCCTAGCTTTTCATTCTAAGCTAGTCATACCATGCCATATTTCTGAACATGGGAAGAAAAATAAATGACCTGATCAAATTATCCAGTAAGTGTGATATTACAAAATGTTATAAAAGCGTTCACCAGGCAATATTAGCACCTTGATCATTCTATCTAAAATTTCACACGTCACTTTTGTCAACGGATGAGAATGACATCCTTGGTAGAATTTGTGTACAGTTCCTGCTATTGTTATCCAGCTACAACCAGGACTTTTAGCCAAACCCAATTCTCTCATCTTTGCCCTGGTTATTGCTATACCATCTGAAATACCATGAGATTTGTAAATATAACACAAGGCTATATAGTTTCCGAGGTTCCCTGGTTCCAGTTCAAAAAGACAATGAGCTGCTATTTCACCAATATTGACATTCTTGTGCATCACACAACCACCCAGTAGCGCACCCCAGACACTTGCGGTTGCTTCTAACTTCATTCTCTGCACTAATCCAAGAGCTTCCTCGAGATAGCCAAAACGACCTAAGAGGTCCACCATACAAGCATAGTGCTCTACACTTGGTTCAAACCCATAATCTGATTGCATTGAATAAAAGATCCTCTGGCCTTCATCAATTAGACCTGAATGGCTGCAACTAGCCAAAACTGCAGTTAGTGTGACAGGGTTAGGTTTAAGTCCAAAATCTTTCATTTTCTTAAAAACATCCAGAGATTCTTCTGCTCTCCCATGAATCCCATAACAGGATATCATTGTAGTCCATGTAACGACATTCAAACTGCGCATGTTCCTGAAAACCTTTTCTGAATCATTCAAGCAGCCACACCTGGCATACATATCAATCAACGAGTTACTAATCACAACATCAAAAATGAACAAAGCACTTTTCACCACTCGCCCATGAATTTCCTTCCCTTTCATCAAGTCACCTTCCCCTCCACAAGCACTCAAAATACTCGGTACCACCAAAGCATCCAGTTTTACCCCTTCCTCAACCATATTCCTAACCAAACTCAAAGCCTCCACATAAAACCCTGCCCTCCCAAATCCAGAAATCATCAAATTCCAAACACCACAATCCCTCCACAACATATTAGAAAACAGTCGCTTTGCCTCAACCAATTCCCCACCTTTCAAGTAAAAATCCAGAACAGAACTACCCACAACAACATGTCCCTCATAACCAAGTCTAATCACCCAACCATGAAGCACAAACCCCAGATAACAATCTCCCACTCCAGCTACTGCCTTAAACAGTGGAGGCAAAGTATAGTGATCCGGTCGAAAACCCAATTTCAAAAAGTTATCAAAGATACAAATAGCATCAGAGTAACAATAATTCTGTGCATAGGACGACATCATAATATTCCACGAATGCATATTTCTTTCCGGCATTCTATCAAACACTTTACGAGCTTCTTGAAGAAACCCAGATTTCGAGTAGGCTAGTAAGAGATCGGTTTGAAGGGTAACGTTGTTGAGGTAGCTACTTATAAGGATTTGGACATTGATTTGCTTGGCTTGAGAGATTAAAGAGTGAGTGGCACAACTTCTTAGTAGAATCGAGAGGTGGGACGCTATTTTGTATGTCATTTGAACTTGCCTTTTTCAGTGTTTAACGGTCGAGTCATGAAATGGCGCGAAGGAGAAAGAAGTTAAAGGATGCGGTAGTTAAGTTTCAGGCTGTCAGCTTATAAAATATACTAGCTATTTAAAATACACACACACAGGTTTTTCAAATATATTTTTATATGAAAAAAATAAGTGTAAATAAAAAATTTATAATAATTAAATAAATTAAGTTGATAGCGATAAATGAAAAAACCTTAAGAGATATAGACATGCACGAATTAAGATTTGACCTCATAATATAGATTTTATTTCTCAAAATTAAAATTTTATTTAATCAAATGATAATACAAATAGACACATATAAAATTGATAAAATATATTATGTAATTTTACATATATTATAAATGTTATCCAGAAATAAATGTCTTCTAATTATACAAAACATAAAACAGAACAAATTAGATTAATATCTCTATAATATAAATGAATAAAAAATAAGTGAAAAACAGCCGTTGTTTGTAAGAAGCTAAATAAACAAAACAAAATAAAAGAGAGAATGAATATTAATTACACTCTAAATTAATATATATTAAAAATATCTAAAATGAATAAATAAAAATAAATTAGAAAACAAAAAAAAAGAAAAGAAACAGTCACACATTGTTGGGCCCGACCATTTCAATAAAGCTCTTATGCTTAGGACTTTAAACTTTTATATATATATATATATATATATATAGTAGATGAGGTAGATGGCATGTCATTCACTCTAATTTTCTTTGAAAATAAATAAGTTAAACGATTCGTCATCTGATTTTGTCCAAATTTTAGTTACTATGGTGGTCAAAAAATTAAAGTTGAATTTTTTATTTAAAAATCCATTATGACTCAGAACACCTAGAAATACGCTAAACTAGGGATAAAAAAAATAAATATTTACACCAAAGTTAAAATGAAATAATATGGAGTAACTGAATACAAATAATATATGAAGTTTGAGGACTAGAGTGAATATATTTTTAGAGCTTTGAAATCATCATTTATTTGTGATGGTTTTCCAAATTCATCCCTCATTTTTTAATTTTGTCTGTATTCAACAAATTTGTTTTAATTTCAATTTACTTTGACCCGAAAAGGATGCAGTCACACATAATTTAAGGGTGAAAATAAAAAATTAATTTTTTGAGTAGCAGTTTATGGCAAAATGTGAGTGAACAATGCACGTGTTCGGAAAAGAAGAAAAAAAACCCTGCACTTTTTAATGTTTTATATAACTAGATATTTACCCCCGCCAACCGACTGGTGTATCAAAAACAACTCTTAAAGGAGGTATTCAACTCCAGGGATGAATCGGAAAAAAACTTTACTGGTTCTTCTTCCTATTTTTAATGAAGAGAAAGAATCTTTTTATCAAAGAATCAGAAAAAATAGGTCCAGACTCCAGATCTCCGGCAGGAATTATTTGGAAGATCCTAAACGCAAAAGAATGGTATTTGCTAGACCTTTTTTAATTGCATCCTTTTGTTAAAACTTGTTATGAATGGACAAAATTTAACTGCAGGTATCTAACTAGGTGGCTGATTACCACACTTGGGCGAAAAGTTAAATTTTGTTCTTCACCTCAAGAAGGACAGCCATGGTAAAGGGGTTTTCACCAACTTGTTTAGATGAAGAAGGCATGCCACTTGAAGATGATCACCTTATATACAGAACCGACGATGATCTTTAACCGGAAACGATGCGTACACTTTCACTTTCATCACAGTTTCTGTACAAAAACACAAACTAGCCCTTTCTTCTGCGCCCAACAAATCTGGCAGGACTAAACCGAGCGAGATCAACAACGGTGGCCTGCCCATCTACTATAAGCTCAGCCATTGCGGCCCCAGTAGCAGGACCGTTTAAAATACCCCAACAGTTGTGCCCGGTGGCGACATAGCAGCCCTCCACCCCTGGAATCTCCCCGATTACAGGAACACTATCGTCGGTGCATGGCAAGAAGCATGCTTGCTCTGCCTTCAACCGTGCCTCTCCTTCTCCCAAATGGCTCGACACCGTGCTGGCTACTCTCTTTAGCACCTCTAATGACTCTGGGTCGCCCGCTATCTGCTCTGGATCCTCCGGCAACTCTACCTCCGATGACATTCCGCACAAGTACACCTCCCCTGTCAATCAAGTCAATATTAGGTTTTGACATGAAGTTGAAACCTTTTTAAATGACCAGAGAGCTCCTGCCATCATTTATTATGCCCTCCATAAGATAAGAAATTAAAATGGGATAAAAAAAAACCTGTGGGCCGTGGATACACTTCAGGATCCATGGGCTTTCCACCTTGTTCCGGATAATAACTCAAAAAAAGAGCATGTGGGGTTATAGCATCAGGCTCTTTCGGCTCCAAAACAATACTATGGGCTCTAAGCCCATAAACTCTAAACAGAGAACTCAGCATCTCAAACTTCCCAGACCACGGCCCAAGTGCCAAAACCACCGAGTCTGACTCAATAACTCGCCCCCCTTCAAGCACCACCGACTCCACCCGCCCCCCCTCAACCCCGACACTATCCACTTTCCCTATCACCACTTCCACTCCGTATTTCTCCACCGCTTTCGATAAAAGAGTTTTTGTGAACATCTGTGGGTGCACTTGCGCCGTTGTTTCCGTTGACCCGATGGCTCTAAGGCCTCGGGCAGGCCCATCAACCCAAGAAGGCAAATTTTTATCACGCGAGGGTGGACTCTGTTTCTCTGATTCGGTGACTGTGAGGCTTAGGGTAGTGAGCGGACGGTAGCCGTAGGATTCAGTGCCGTTGAGTTCTTCAGCAAGTGAACGGTGAAGATTGAAGCTGGCACGGGCAAGGGAAGCTAGAGGCCCGCCGTCGCACCAATCTAAGGCGAGGAATCCTCCAGATTTTCCTGATGCGGCGCATGCGATAGATGATTTCTCAATTAGCGTGACGGAGGCTCCCTTCTTGGCAAGGAAATACGCCGTGCAAACTCCGATTACTCCGCCGCCGCAGACGGCTACGCGTTTTGGTTGCGGGTCCATGGGTGATTGTTGTGGTGGTGGAGAGGAGCAGTGGACTCGGGTTGTTTTGGTCTTTTTGCAGGTTTGAAGTGAAGAGAGAGTGAAAGTTGTTGGTAATGGCAGCGATGTCGCCAACATGTTGCGTGCTGTTTGTTTTTGTTAGAAATGTATAAGCTTCCTTCACAGCTGACACGTGTTATATCGAAAGAATATTTGATTATTTCTTTTATTTTCTTAATTTTGAAACTCAGCCCAGTTGAGGTGCTTTTGGGCCTCGGTCCATAATTATCTCAGAAACTCTGTAGTTGGGATTTTATTTACGATTTCCATTTTTTGGTTGTATCATTTATGTTTCTATATAGGTTTCGAACAGATATTATTGTAGCTTTTCAAAATGTTTTTTGTGTTGAAATATATCAAAATAATATTTTTTTATTTTTTTAAAATTATTTTTGATATCAGTACATCAAAATGATCTAAAAACACCAAAATATATTCATTTAAAATAAAAAAAAATAATTTTTTTGGAAACGTAATTTTAAAAACTGTCCCAAACAGCTTTATAGTAACAAAACTCGACCTTAAAAGATACAAAGCTATCTCATAATTTTAAAATCCAATTTGAAGGTTGACCCAAAACAAAATCTTAGTCATAAGTGGGGTTGATCATTTTTCTACTCGCACACAAAGATATGCTAGTGCTAGCAAAGACACAAGCTGAAGGAGATAAACTGAAGTCAGAAAAACACTGGAAGCTTTGATTTATCTGTTCATGCCTGAACTGGGAAGCTATTCTGCTACTTACAATACAAGAGATTTACAGAAAGAAACTAAAACATCACCAACTTTGTTCAAAACTTAACAATCCCAAACATGATTTTATTGTTTCCTTCTCACATTCAGACGGACAAACCAGTCTTCTTCTATGCTCCCATGCGGATGATACACCTGAGACTTTCTCCATTAAGCATGTAATCAAAAGCCTTGTTGATTTCTGAGAAAGGGACCTCATGGGTGATGAATTTCTCCAGCTCAAGCTCCTGTAACATCACAACTGCTGAGATCAACAATTGAATGCATCAAAACTGAATAAAATAATAGCTACTGATTTGTTTCTTCAGACAAGAGTTTCAAGATCCAGGCAATGGTGTTGAGCCCGTGTTCAGACATTTATCTCTTAGTTGCCAGAGCTATCTCCAGGGTGATATTTTCGTTGCCCTAGCAAAGAAGGCTAAGAATTTTCATTCCCAGTAAGCAATTTTGATCATTTTAGTCGATGTTTCGACCAATTTAACCTTACAATTTCCACAAAGAAATATCACGGGGGCCATAATTCTACTACACACACAGAAATTTTAAACTGCATACCGAGTTAGATTAATGGGAACTCGGATTTAATTACCTTGTTCATGTACTTTTCAACCACTGCAGGAAGATCGGAGCGAGGTTTGTAGTTGCCAAAGAAGGTACCCTTGAGAGTCCTCTCATTCAGGAAATTCACTGGATGGGTTTTGAAAGAATCATCTTTGTTGGGCACACCAACGAGGACAGCAACGCCCCATCCCTGCAAAGTGAGCAAAACGTCAAGAATGTTGAGCATATCAACTCGGTGATTTTCATTTTTACTTTCAATTCAACGACTAGAAAGAATTCATCGGAAATTACATCATGGACACATTCAAAGGCAGAAATCATGGCATTGATACTTCCGGTGCACTCGACACTTCGATCAACTCCTCCGTTGGTCATTTCAGCTATCACCTAAACACATAAAACCAATTTTAGAACAGACTTGAGAGATCCATACGCGCTTGTTTCTCAAAACATGATCCACTGTTTCACTAACCTCTTGAACAGGCTTCTTATGATCTTTTGGGTTTACAAACTCGGTGACACCGAATTTCTTGGCTGTTGACAAAGAACAAGAAAGAAAACCAGAAAGCAGTTTCATGTTATAGGCTATTTGACCGTGCTGAATATATATCAGTCAATATATAATTTTAGAGGAACCCTCTGTAGTGCCTGCAAACCAATGCATTGCAATTTGATCTCAGTAAATGCCCCTCTCACCTTCATTGAACTTGTTGGAATTCAAATCGACACCAATGATTCTTGAAGCACCGGAAAGTCGAGCCCCTTCAGCAGCCTGTGATATAGAAACATGACGCACAAGTTTTGCATCAGCATCCACATTCTGAATGGGAAAATCGCTCGCTAATCTAGTATTGGGAAGGAAACTTACTGCAAGGCCTACAGCTCCTAGTCCAAAAATGGCTATTGTCGAGCCTTTCTTCGGCTTTGCAACGTTCAAGGTGGCACCAAGACCTACAAGTCAAAAAAACAAATCTTTATTGCAAGAAACCTACAAACTCTTCATCCATAGAAGAAAGTCTGAATTGGATTTTGCCCCTAACCTGTAGAAATTCCGCAGCTGAGGATACAAACTTTGTCGAGAGGAGCAGCCGGATTGATCTTGGCAAGACAGCCAACATGAACCACAGTGTACTCACTAAAGGTTGAGGTACCAACAAAGTGGTAAATGGGCTGCCCTTTAATTGTAAATCTAGACTTTCCATCATTCAGCATCACACCTCTGTCGGTGTTGATCCTAAGAAGATCACACATATTACTCTCCTCTGATTTGCAATGTCGGCATTCCTTACATTCTCCTGTGAAGACAGGAAGCACATGGTCACCAGGTTTCAGGTCTGTCACCCCCGTACCAACACTTTCAACGATCCTACAAGAAAAGAAAACATCAAATTAGTCTCCCCTCATTCCTCAAAATCAACATGAAAAACAGTTTATCTAAGAACAAAAGGTAATGGACTAATGGATCAAGTGCAATACCCTCCTGCTTCATGGCCAAATATGCGAGGAAACAACGGGGTTTGCCCCTGCAACATGACAAATTAACCGTGTTGATTATAGTATCAATCTCCAAGAACACAACAAGGAAGCACCCAGATAATCAAATCAAACCAAAATAGAAAATTTGAATCACCTTGGCTTCCCAGAAGTAAACATCAGTATGGCAGAGTGCAGTGAAGAGGATCTTCACACGAACCTCCATAGCTTGAGGTGGAGCCACCTCCACTTCCTCCATCACTAATGGCTTTCCAGCCTCCCATGCCACAGCAGCTACAGCAGAATACACGCACCCCGTTATTTAAGTAACAAATTTAAAAAACAAGAACCAATTAGTAAAGTGGCTTTTCTTAGTTACCTTTGCAACGAATGACTTGACCAGCAGTTCTTGACATATTCTTTCTTGTCTTGAACGAACTTTATGTTTCTTGTGTTGTGAAGAGAAAGGCATGTCTTTGCGGGTTCTTATAGTAGCAGAAGCCTGTTTGTCTCTGTCATGCTTATGCTTAACCATTGATTTCAAGTATTTTAAAGAGAGAAACTATCTACGATCTTCGCTGTTTTGCTGCGTCCTCTGTATTGGACCTGCAGCTCTATGGTTTCTTGATTCCCTGTTTCTGTTTATTCTGGTTTGAGCAAACTACAATTAAGTCTCTGTAGTTTCTGACACTCAAAATATAATATATATATATATATATATATATATATATATATATATGCCAGGCTTACGAAAACATGGCTTTCCCTAGGAACATGCAACCAGGGACTGGATCATAAGAAATGATAGTTAGAAGATACTAAAATTGAACAGGAAAAAAAAAATTGTAGTTCGAGACTCAATCTGAAACCTCCATCATGATTGGGGATCGATTTCTATTTAGCCTCTGTGGCTTCATGTTTCCAGTCGTGGTTTTGATGGGGTATATTCTTAGTTTATCTTTCGGTTTGCTAACGGCTAGTTGACCTCTACATAATAAATTTACGATGCCCGCTCTAGCAGCCAGTAATGATCAATTAGGTTCTGGTGAAGTTGGATTTAAAAACTCTTCTTCCCCTTGAATCTTCTCATCCTCATCTTTCCGCCATGAATAAAAAAGATTATAATTACCATTCTAGTTCGTAACCAGATTAGTTGTTTTTCAATAGAAGTAATCCTTGGAGGTTTTGTCAAGCTTCAAGACGGGGATTTTTATATTCTGAGCCCGAGACCACTTCCTTAAGCAACCAAAGCACCTTCCACCAAACGTCGGTAATCGATGATATTTTTCTTCATCATAAGAGAGACATCATCGTTGAATTGATGATTTTGCTCTTCATCGAATCAGCCTAGGAAACTAAACTCCAAGGTGATTCATTTGTTATTTTTATTTTTATTTTGATTAGGGGTGCAATGGTATTTTTCTTTTTTTAATTGTAAAATTCCTTCAATGCTTTTAAAAACAACAAAAAAATAATAATTATAAAATTAGTCTCCAGGGTTTTTTTTTGTTGAGATTTTATATTTTTAGCACATTGAATTTACTAAAACACCCTTGGTTTCAAAATTTAATTAAGCTTTCTTCAAGAGTATTTTCAAAAAATTTAGCCAATGATATTTTTTATTTTTCTTTTCTCTATCTCCTCCCTGGATATTCATGTTTAAACATTTAAATTTCATAGCAATCCTCTTGGTTAAGTATATCTAAGTATCAATCCTTATTCTTTTAATTTTTTTAACTTTGTCCTTGGCACTTTTACAAGTCTTCTATTTATTTATTTATTTATTCCAATTGTATACTTAAATCTAGGCCTTTTCTTTTTTGGATTTTTGAAATTTAGTCTTGATTCGCTCTTCTTCTTCATTTCTATTGTAAACTTTCAATTGTTTTCAATCTTTTCCTTTAATAAAATTTTATTTTTACTTTTTTAGATTTGATCCTCATTATCTCTAGTGGTTTTTTCTTTCATTCTTTTCTTCCAATTCAAAATTATTAATCATCTAATTTGTTTTTTTTTTAAATAGTCATTATTATTTAAGTTGCTATTTTTTTCTTTTGATGTTTTATGTGATTGATTTTTTTTATTTTATCATTTAATATTTGATTTGTTAGGAATTAAACTTCGTGATTTGACCATGTTTGGTGCTTCTAATCAAATAGTTTAGAGTATAGGTTTTATAGATTAACACAAATTAACATTATTTTTTTTAGTTTTCATCATTTAACATTGATTTTTCTCATTCAATATTAATATTATCTTAAGAAAACATGCTTGTGTCGATTGAACATTGCTTTTTTTTTTTTTAGATTTGTTTATTCAACCTACAATACGACAAGGTCATAAATATTTTTTAAAGTAGCTCAAAACTGAAAATGATTTGAAATTTGTAACTGTTAGAAATAATTTGCAAGGGTTACAAATTTAATGTTTTCAGTTTAAGGGTCATTCAAATATTTTAACAAAACAACAAAAAGATTTCAGAGAGTATAGGCGTTGCCTCGCGTGTAAGGAGGGTGAATCAGAGGTTTTCCTCTTACTCAACTCATTCTCATGTGCGCGAGCTCACTTCTACTTCCTTTGTTGGTTACTATCTCATCTCAAGTTTTAGTATATAAACACTTGATGAAAATCTTCTTTCTATAATGTGGGATAGTAGGTTCTATATATACTCTTTGCACTCAAGGGTCTTTTGTGTTTTACCAATGTGGGATAGTCTTTTGAAATATTTATTGTAATTTTTACAACAATTTATTGTTGGTCAACAATAGTACCCTGTCTCTCTTATTATTTTTTGGAAATATTTAAGTTTGAACTATTTTTTGAGAGAAAAATAAATAATATTTATGATAAATTGAGGGATTAGGTAACATTAAAGAATACCCTAAATAATATTTCCTTCACGTAATCAATTTCTCATATACAATTTTTATTATCTCTACCTCATTTCTTTTTGTTTACGTATTCCATGTCATATACTATACACAATTCTAGCTTAATAACAATTACAAAATATTATGAAATTTCAACAACTTAAATAAATTATACAATTAAAAAGATAAGGTGCATAAGCATCTCTCTATTCCTCTCACTAGTAATGTCCTACTTAATTTTGGGTTTTGCAACCGGTGCTTCTCTTATATCACCCAAAACTTTTCATCAAATACATTTTTTAAATATATAAAAAAAATATACTTCTCGTTCTTTTTAATAATTTGAGTACTTGTTCCTTATAAATACTTTTTTTTTTAATCATCACACATTAAAGTTGAGGTTTCCAACTCTTAATATTCCAATATAAGCAAAACTATTTGTAAGCTTATTTCATGCATACATATGATTATGTTTTTTTTCACATAATAATCTCATATCTTCCTTAAATAACCTAAAACAATTAAAAAATAAGAAAAAACCAAAACATAAAACCAAGCTACAATAAAAGGGTAACCAAAATAGTTTGACCATTTTTTAAATTGGTTTATCCATTTCTCAAAAATAGTTTTTTTATTGATTCTTGCATTTTCAAAATTTAATATCCAAATCATCTAATTAACCTAAATATGCCAAGTTTTCATAATAAAACTTAATATAAATTCTTATTACCTTGAAATATAAAATAATCAAAAAAGAAATAGGAAGAACATCAACTCTCTTTTTTTCATTCACAAATTCCTCCCATTTTAACACCAAAGTGTCTCCTTCATGTTTTGAACTCTTTAGATCACCCAATTTTTTTTTTTTTGATAACTTATTAACTCTTTTAATCACTCTAAGTTAGCCTTTTGGAGAAGATCTCATCAAGAAATGAGAAGAAGAAATCAAAGATCCCTAACCCCTTTCATGTTCTTGCAATTGTTGACGACATGCGAAAGAACAAAAAGGTATTTGTAGTTCCATCTTCTTGTTAATAACACGTTGACCCTCATTTTTTTATTATTTGTACATTCACCCTCTTGGTCTTGCATGCTTTATTTTCATCCCCAAAAGTCTTCCTTTTTATAATTTAGTATTATAATTACTCCTTGTTCCATTAATTTCACCTTTCTTTTTATCTTGATTAAGTTTATTTAATTATTATTTTATATTTTACTAACCAAGAAAATTTTATTTGGGGTTTTACATGAAATGTTTATTTTGGTTACCCTACTTTCCAAAATGATAACTTTTTAGCCCTTTAGATATTTTGTTACAGAATTTTTGTTTATATATATTTTAGTCATTGATTTGAGAGATGAGAAAAATAGTTATCAAATTATGGTACTAAAGAGAAAACATCAAACGACCAATATTTTAAAAACTTAAATGGTTGATCTTGGTATCAATGAGTTTTATTTGATGAGAGTTCTTTTTCAGTGTTATTAGACTACCTAACCCATGACCTAGAGATTTATTTTTGGGTATTGTTTTTTTTTTTTTCAAAGTTCATCCTTTATTTTTGGATTTTCATAGGTTTGTTTTTTCTTTAAAATTCACTATATAAAATTTGGTTTATTTTAATTTAGTTTTTATGAGTTGTTTTGTTTTGTTTTTTTATTGATTTATCAGTCTAAAATAAACATTATGCTATTTTATTAGTGTTTTATTTTGCAAGCAATTAATTTTATTATTATTTTTTCAAGTTTCTTTTTAATTTATCAGTTCCACAAGTTATATTGAGTTAAATCTTATATGGTTTAAATTATTTTTTCTACCCGAGAACAAATTAACATACCTACTTATTATTTATTTTCATTAAATAAAATTGATTTGGCTTGTTTGTTATGTGTCTGTTTGAGAATATAATGAATATTTTTTAAAATTCATTTTTACTTAAAAATAAATTAAAATAATATATACTTTTCTAAATTTATTTGTAATACTAACGTATCAAAATCATATGAATACATAAAAAAAATTAAGTTAAAACTACAAAATTTATTTTTCTTAAAAAAACAAAGTAACGTGACAAGCACCGCCTAAATAATAAAGTGGCTGGACCACCTCAATCATTTGTCTCCCACATGGAGTCAACAGCATCAGCCTCCTCCTTCCTCCTCCTACTCCTCTGTTTCCTCTACCATTCTTCAGCCACAACACCAACCCTACCCACTTCAAACTCTAGTTTTCCCATTGAAGCTCTGCCTACAAAATCTGGGTACCTCCCAGTCAACCCGAAAACCAACTCAGCCATTTTCTACACTTTCTATGAAGCTCAACACCCAACTTTACCTCTCTCTCAAACCCCACTTCTCATCTGGCTTCAAGGGGGTCCGGGATGCTCCTCCATGGTTGGAAACTACCTCGAACTGGGCCCTTATCGTGTTGTTTCTGATTCCGAGGAACAAAACATTACTCTTCAACCCAATCTAGGCTCATGGAACCGCATTTTTGGCCTCATTTTCCTTGATAATCCTATAGGAACTGGGTTTAGCATTGCTTCTAAGCATGAAGAGATACCAAGAGATCAGAAAACTGTTGCTAAACATCTCTTTTCTGCAATAACTAAGTTTCTTGAATCAGATCCAGTGTTCAAGACTCGTTCGATTTATATAACTGGTGAGAGCTATGCAGGAAAGTATGTTCCTGCAATAGGGCATTACATTTTGAAGAAGAATATGAAGCTGCCTGTGTCAAAGCAAGTGAATCTGAAAGGTGTTGCCATAGGTAATGGGTTAACAGATCCTGTGACACAGGTGAGAACTCATGCTGTGAATGCTTACTTTGCTGGTTTCATCAATGACAGACAAAAGAGGGAATTGGAGGAAGGTCAAAAGGAGGCAGTTAAGTTAGTTAAAATGGGGAATTGGAGCGAGGCAACGAATGCAAGAAGTCGGGTCTTGAATTTATTGCAAAACATGACAGGGCTAGCTACTCTGTATGACTTTACTAGGAGAGTGCCTTATGAGACAAGCTTGGTTACGGAATTTTTGCAATCTGTCAAGGTGAAGAAGGCATTAGGTGCAAATGAATCTATAGTTTTCGAGCACTGTAGTAAAATGGTGATGGAAGCATTGCATGAAGATCTGATGAAGAGTGTCAAGTATATGGTGGAATTCTTGGTAAAGAACACCAAGGTATTGTTGTATCAAGGGCATCTTGATTTGAGAGTTGGTGTGGTTTCTACTGAAGCTTGGATTAAGACAATGAAATGGGAATTAATAGGGAAGTTTTTGATGGCTGAACGAAAGATATGGAAAGTGAATGGAGAGCTTGCTGGGTATGTTCAGAAGTGGGGGAGTCTGAGTCATGCGTTGGTGTTAGGGGCTGGACATCTTGTGCCTGCTGACCAGGCAATAAATTCTCAGGCCATGGTGGAGGACTGGGTTTTGGAAAGAGGAGTCTTTACTCATGAGCAAGACGAGGATTCTGCATCAGGATTGTTGGATGCACTCTGAAATTATTATTTAGGTCAAATTCGCATGGACTGTTTTAGGCTTCCAGGCAATTGTTCGTAGTGAATATCAATTGAGAATCTTTGTTTCCCCGAAGCCCTTACAACTAGATCCAGGAAATAGATGAACATTGCCAACCTTTTGGTGTGCTTGATCAATACTAAGCTGCCTGCCTTGTTCGAAAATTCTACAGAACCATTTCAGAAACTCTGTAAATCACCACATATTCTGATTTCCACTCAGATTTGTTTACATGTAAATCATTTACTGCTTTACATTATCCTTTTGAATTGGGTCACATCCGTAATTATACTGAGCAGTAAACTTGTTAAACAGTGTAATTCGAACCTGGAGGATTGAAGAAGATTGAGCTCAAGTTGACATTGAAAAACTAGTGAAAACAGTTTTTTACAAATTTCTGTCCAAATACTTTCAAAATACCTAAATAACTAGGATTAAAAGGGTTACTCCAATTCTGGCATCTGAATTTTATACAAGAAAATATATGCTATTATACAACAAATGTGGACTAGCATGCTGGAAATCTATAGCAATAAATATAAGTCGGATTATGATTTATTAATGCCAGAACTAGGCAGTTCTTGTACAATAAAATTACAAGCGAAAGTAGAGTTCTAACAGCTTTGTTTAATTCGCAATCTGAAACGTGAATTTCTAGTCTCATCTCACACTAGGAACAGACCATTCTTATGCATCCATCCGGATGATACACCTGAGGCTAGCTCCACTGAGCATGTACTCAAAAGCCCTGTTGATTTCAGAGAAGGGGACTTCATGGGTGATAAATTTCTCTAGCTCCAGCTCCTGCACATATTATAATGCTTCAAAACCAGATGAGGAATGACTACTAATTTATTGCTTATGTTCATGCTCTTAAATTAAAGCAATTTCACTGTTAAAGATCATTCTAGTTGAAAGTTTGAGAAATTGCTTCCGATCTACACTACTAGAAACCGCAATTCTGCTGGCTGTGTAAAGATGATCGGAAATACTGAATTTGATTAGTGGGGGCTGAGGTTACCTTGTTCATATATTTTTCTACGAGTGAAGGAAGATCGGAGCGCGGCTTATAGTTTCCAAAGAAAGTACCCTTGAGAGTCTTCTCATTCAATATATTCATTGGACGGGTTTTGAACTCGTCATCTTTGTTCGGCACACCAGCTAGTACAGCAACACCCCAACCCTGCAGAGAAATCCAAAATGCGAAACAGATTTAGGTGTTTTAGATGCCTTTGTTTTTGTTTTGTTCTCTCAATCGGCTAATGACTAGAACAGTTTGCACAGGAGCTTACATCGTGGACGCATTCAAATGCGGAAATCATGGCACGGATACTTCCTGTGCACTCAACACTTCGATCAACTCCTCCATCAGTCATCTCAGCTATCACCTAAAGACAAAAAATCAAAATTAGAGCTAAACCAATAGCTTTGCATGAACCCTTTCCTACAAACATGATTTATCTTCTCACAAACCTCGTGGACAGGCTTGTCATGATCTTTTGGATTTATAAACTCGGTCACACCAAACTTCTTGGCTGTTGTGGGAAACAGCAGAAATGAACATCAGAAATCAGCTGTTGGTTAGCATATTAAGCACTTCTTATCAGAATATGTCAGCACTATCACCAAGAAACAACAGGAAAGATAATCGATAATATGCATATCAGTTTCATCTTAGTTATTTGACAGTGCTACTGTCCTCTGTGCAACATCCTGTGATTACTATTATGAACATCATTTTCATCCTCTTTCTCTCTGTTTTTTCTTCTTCTTTTTCTTTGCAGTTAATGAGTAGATTTAGATACACCAGATGTCTGCTACAAATTAACAACTAATGCAGCCAACAGATTGAGCCAGGAATCGATAAAGAACCCAAAAGGAAAATGAAAAAAGAATAGGATTGATCTAAATATTAGGCTGACCTTCTTCAAATCTGTTGGAATTCAAATCAACACCAATAATCCTTGAAGCGCCAGAAATCCGAGCCCCTTCCGCAGCCTAATCATGTCAAACAATAAAAATAGTCTTAGCATAAGCAGCGTCCTAGCATCTGAATTCAGAAATGGATAGAAAATTTTCCTCTCTGTAATGCGTTGAAAAGAAACTTACAGCAAGGCCAACGGCTCCAAGTCCAAAAATGGCCACGGAAGAGCCTTTTTTTGGCTTTGCAACATTCAAAGTGGCACCAAGACCTACAGCACAAAACCAGATCCTCATTAAAAGAAGGTAACAAATTCTTCATTCATACAAGAACAATAGAATTGCTGTTTAAACCAAACCTGTAGAAATTCCACAGCTGAGGACACAAACTTTGTCTAGTGGAGCGGCTGGGTTGATCTTGGCAGCACAGCCAGCATGAACCACAGTGTACTCACTGAAGGTAGAGGTACCGACAAAATGGTAAATTGGCTGCCCTCTAATTGAAAATCTAGACTTTCCATCATTCAGCATCACACCTCTGTCGGTGTTGATCCTAAGAAGATCACACATGTTACTCTCCTCTGATTTGCAATGTCGGCATTCCTTACATTCTCCTGTGAAGACAGGAAGCACATGGTCACCAGGTTTCAGGTCTGTCACCCCCGTGCCAACACTTTCAACGATCCTACACGGCAAAAGAAAAATGGAGACGGGAGAAAAAAACATCAAATTAGTCACCCCAATTCATCACTATCAAAATAAATAAAAGCATAATTCAAGCTCAGCAAGCAATGACTAATGGATCTAATTCATACGCTCCAGCTTCATGGCCAAATATGCGAGGAAATAATGGGGTTTGCCCCTGCAGTTTTAAAACCAATGCTTTAGTATCAATCTCTGCAAGCGAATCTGGAAACGCTAGCCCTAAACAAGATCACGTGCATGATTAAGTAGCAATCACATGCCTTGGCTTCCCAGAAGTAAACATCAGTGTGGCAGAGAGAAGTGAAGAGGATCTTCAAACGAACCTCCATGGCCTGAGGTGGTGCCACCTCCACTTCCTCCATCACTAGTGGCTTTCCAGCTTCCCATGCCACAGCAGCTACAATACAGCCATACAGTCAATTATGAAAAAAATAAAAATAAAAATTGAAATACATAGACATGTTAAAGCAGAGTTCAAATAAATAAATAAATTTAACGGCCAAAATTACAGTTAAATCAATCAAATTCATAATCCAGTTTTCTTTCTCTCTTTTTTTTTTAAAAAAAAAAATATGATTGAGTTCTCTAATTCTCCGTACAATTTCACCTTACCGTCTGGTTGATGAAAATAAAAACAAAAATTTCAAAAAAAAACAAAAATGAATCTCTTTTGTTTCACTTTCCAAGTAACCAAACAAACCATGTTTTGTGACAGCAGTTATAAACCCGCACTGTTAAACACGCAAAAACAATCTGGTTCCCAAGATTTAAGAAGGCAGAAGGAAACATGTTTTGTGACAGCAGTTCGTAGATTACCTTTACAACGTATGACCTGACCAACAGTGCTTGCCATTCTTCGCATGACCTGACCAACCGAGCTTGCCATTCTTTCTCGTTCTTCTCTTAACTACCAAACTTTGTTTTCTTCGATTCCTTTCCTCTGTTTCTTGAGTTCTGAAGTAGCTCTGTGAGGTATTTCACTATTTATAGCGGCAGAATTCACTACTGGCTATATTTTATGAGGAATTCCAAATCCATTTTAAAGATTCTTCCTTGTCACATTCATAACTTCACATTATATACACAATAATTACATCTGTGTGATCCTGTCATAGGAAAGGATCGATTGCAAATAATCAAAAAGCAGATATTATGGTAACAGGAAATGAATGCAGCACATATTATGAAGAATCATTCGATACTTCCTCGTCACATTTTCAATAGAATCTCTTTTTTCTGCGTGCCTACGTTCTCAAAAGATCTTGATTCTTCATAATGGGGGGAAATATTTTAGACATCAAAAATAAATTTCTCTATCAATTAAATTCAGGGGCGGCATTGGATGTTTTGGTTCCCTTGCATGCATGTTTGTACCCTTGTTTTCCATTTTAAAGAGATTCGTAGCTTCACTCCAGATAAAGAGGTGGCGTAACACATAAAGCGGCATCCACAGAAAAAAGAGAGGATTCGAAGTTGATATAAAGAAGGAAAAAAAAATACTATAATCGTACTTCAGGCCAATAAAAGTATTTAATTAAGGATTAATTTTCAGATAATTTGTCGGGGGAAGAGTTTTCCACATGAATCATACATCGCAGTGGAAAGTAAGTATTATAGTTATTAAACTTAATCCATTATTGTAAATTAACATTTAAAAATTCAAAAATTATAATCTAACTCAGATTAATTAAATAAAAAAGATATTAATTTGGAGATTTGTTGATAGCTAAACTTTATTTAACTTTGACCATGTCAATACTTGAAAAAACAAACAAACAAGTATGAGTGTCTACGATATATAAATAAAAAATATAATTATGGTTGTTTTTTAAAATATTTTTTATTTAGAAATGTATCAAAATAATATTTTTTTTATTTTTTAAAAATTATTTTTGACATCAACACATGAAAATGATCAAAAAAACATTTTTTTTTTATAATTAGAATTAAAAAGTAAAAAAAATCAAATTTTTCCAAAAATATTTATGAAATGCAGTGTCAAACACCCCCTTGAAAGTTTGATGAGCTCTCCAAGAGATTTTTCCTTGACCATTTAGAAATTGTTTTAAGTTTAGGTTCCTCCATGGTTACTTTAGTACATGGGCACTCTTATAAACTACCATATAGTTCCCACCCCTCTTCTTATACAAAAAATATTCAACAAACTCATTGTATCATATAAGTCTTTAAGTATAGATATCATATAGATTTTAGGGCTACTAATAAACTCAAACTTAACTTGAACAAATTCCCCTAAATGGAATTCAACACAAAATACCATATTAAGTTATGAGGTTAAATTAGTCTTCAACCTTTCTTCTCCATAAAAGTACAAGAATCATGAGTTATAAATACCTCGTGAATCTATCAAGTTGAAGATTTATAATTTTTTTTCTTAGTATTTTTAGCATATATTTTCAGAATTTATCTCTCTAAAATATATTTATACTTTATTTTGCTACAAAATTATTAACATAAGCATATAAGAGTTCTCATATCTACTAAATAAGACCTTTTATAGATATTAATTACCAGTTACATTGGTTTATTACGCATTAATTATGAGTCACCCCAGCTAAAAAAACTAATTTATTATTCAACATAAATCATGTATCTAAATTATTTTAATACTTTAGATATCATCACTTCTTAGCTATAACATCATCCATAACCCTTGGGGTATTTTTCCTCCAAGATTGAGTAGTCAATCTTGCAACAAAAAAAAGATCTCGATTGAATTTATTAGATGAATGGAGAACATAAATTCTAGTGGATGTTTTAAAAGTACACCACGCAAAAAAAAAAAAAAGTCAGTCATTCACAAGTCAATTTAGTACAGGTATTTCAAAAATTGTGTTTTTTTCGCATTCATGATGCAAGCTTAGCCAATCACGGAAGAGTTAGTGTTCATTTTTATATTTTATTTTCAATTTTTTGGCATTCTATGGATGCAAGCTCTGTGGGTTAGGCGGCGCATATAAACAAACAATATTTCTTAAGATGGCTTTATAGTCGGAGAACATGTCCAAGTCAAGCAGAACTTGAGGTGTTGCGTGACTTTCGTATTAAGTTCCCGTTTGTTTGCCGGAAATTGGTTTCCTTTTAAAAAGTAAATTCCTGAAAAATGAATTTTAATATTTGGCAGTGTTATGGAAAATGAACTGGAAAACGCTTTCCAGTGTTTGTTTGTGTTATGGAAAATGAACTGAAAATAATTTATTAATAAATTAATTTTTTTTTTCAAATTTATTAAAATAATGAGGAACAAATCTTACAAATTAAAAAGTTGAATGAGAATGAAATTGAAAAAAAATATAATTTCATAAATTATCTCAAATAAAATAAATAATAATCAAAATAATAGAGATCAAATCTAAAAATTTTAAAAAAAAATGAAAGGTGAATAAATTAAAATAATAATAATTAACCTTTCATAAATTATTTCAAATAAAATAAGTAACAATAAAAAAAATGAGGACCAAATTTGATAGATAAAAAATTTCAATAAAAAATGATAAGAAAAAAGCAAATAGCAATTATAAAAATAAGGACCAAAATTAATATAAAAATTAAATTTTAAGAGATAGAATTGAAAAATAAATATTCAAAAACAAATTATATATATCAATCAAAAGTTTGAGGATCAAATTTGATATAATCAGCAAATAATGACATTTCTAAATTTTTCACAACTTCCGGAAAGTGTTTTCCACCCAAATTTTCCGGAAAACACTTTTCTGAAAACCAAGCCAAATTTTTCTTTGACTGGAAAGTGTTTTCCGTTGACCAACTTTCCGGAAGGCAAACAAACACAGGAAAGTTTGGAAAGTGGTTTCCCGGAAAGTGAATTCCGGGAAACAAACGGGGCCTAAAATCGAAAGTTTTTTAAATTTATATGTATAATGAATTTCTTTCCTCTCATTTTTTATCCGTGAATTTGTGTGTGTATATATATTAATGTAATTTTCCATCCAATCATTCCTATAATCAAGATTTTAAATTCGATTATTTGGTCTAGTGAAACCAGCCTAGGACTATAGGATCTACTCTCTTGGTGATTTCAAGTTCGAGTCTTGTTGATACTAATATGATTGTTATTGGAGGCTTACATAATTATTAATTTTATGATCCAAAATTAATTGAGATATACGCAAGTTAATCCGGATATTTATATTAATTAAAAAAAATTGAATGCTAATGACAATGACAATAAAAAGAGCAGAATTTATTAACCATCATAGTAACCCCATCACATTTCATTATAATTAATTTGAGATATTAATTTTTGGACAACGAACGAAAAGATTGGCTGAAACTAAAGCAATCAATGCGCGTGGAAATACCTTCCCCCCCTCCCTTCCGGCTAACAATACAGAGGGTCCAGACCGCGGGCTGGTGGCCACATGTGGTAATGACGCCCAGAAGCCAATCTTTGCTAAATGTTTTGCCGCCGCCTTTAACCCACAGGAAAAATATTAATATTATTTCTCTATATATACTCTTTAATTCTCAAACATCCTCCAGATAACTCATCCATTTATCACCATCGGATCATCATCATCTTCTTCTTCTTTCATCAAGCTTTAATTTGTTCATCATCATCTCCTGCTAGTTTGGTAGCATGGAAATGGAGCTCGAGCCATCAATGCTGAGAGAGACCGCTCCTGCTGCTCAATCTATGCCCTCTAAAAATACTAGGACTTCAACCATTTTGGCCAGAGACTCGCCGTCCGTTACAGCTACTCATACCAGCAGCTCTTCATCTTCTACAAAAGATCTTTGCCGGAGCTCGAAATCGTTCAGGACACTGGATAGTGGTGTCCCGAAGAGCAACTCCGCTGATAAAAAGCTAGCATGGCTGCGCTCTCAAATCATTGGTGATGGTGTAGAGTTTGATTCTCCGTTCGGAAGAAGAAGACTCACCTATGCCGATCACACTGCCTCCGGAAGATCTCTTAAATATATCGAGAATTTTATCATCGACAACGTCCTCCCTTTTTACGGTAACTTCTTCTAATTAATTGTTCTCCCTGTTTCTTTTTTCTTTGGCCGTGGACTCGATAGTTCTTCTTCTTCTCATTTTCAAGCTAGCAAGAGTAGCTAGCTAGGATTCCCGCTTGAAACCTTCCATTATCCTGCTGGATAGTTTTTTAATCTTAATCAACACTGAGTCTGTGTTTTTATAATTTTATATAAAAAATAAAATGATGGATCTTAAGTCACTCATATTATGACGAATCAGCTTGTTGGGTTCGGTTCGGTTGGATTGGATTTTAAAATAGTGAAGAGCATAAACGAATAAAAAATGACGAATTTCTTTTAGCATGCGCTGTTTGACCAGAATTTTTGTCCAATAAAGAAAGCACCTTTACAAAACGTGTAATCGGATGATCACCGGTTGCCTTAGCCACCTTTTTTTTTTGCAACCATTTGCATAAAACAAATCAACTTGGCTTTGAATCTCGTTATTGGACTGACCATCTTCTTTTTTCTTAACGATTTTGAAGATCGTTCAATTTCCTTCAGCTCCTAATATCTTCCGTCAGCAAAGACGTTGCCACAATTATTTTCTTTTTCGGTCTAGATAGTTGTTTGTAATATCTTCTTTTGTGTATACATTCTATCGTATCGTTTTGAATTTGATACATGTTGTTGTTAGTAAAATAATATAAATTATATTTATAGGATGTTATTTAATAATTTGAATTTTTAAATAAGATAGTTTCTTGATATGGTATTGGAAACTTGCTAACCTAGTAATCAATTTTACCATCTTTATTTTAATTTATAAAAATAAAATAGAAAGTATATGTGTTTATACAAGTTTTAAGTTTAAATTTTTTGTTACTTAAGAAAATATATTAAAAAATAATATAAATTATATCCCATAGTTTCATTTAATAACTTTAATAAGATGATTAATGTGGAGAATTTAATTTATGTGCAAATATTATAAACTTTGGAGATCTACCATTCACTCGAAAATATACAGTTTATGACTTTCTTAACCAGCTTCTTTTAAAAAGAAATTTATTAATAGGAATTAATATGTGCAGGCAATACACACACCAGCGACAGTCATGTGGGGCATAGGACCACCAAAATGCTGCATGAAGCCGCCGAATATATCAAGAAGTGCTTGGGTGGTGGCGCAGATGATGCAATCTTGTTTTGCGGCTCGGGCACAACCGCAGCCATCAAGAAATTACAAGAAGTAATGGGAATCGCGGTGCCATCAACTTTGAGAGATAGGCTAATTAAATGCCTAGGCGACGAAGAGAGGTGGCTGGTTTTTGTTGGTCCTTATGAGCACCACTCGAATCTGCTCTCGTGGAGGCAAAGCTTGGCAGAAGTGGTAGAGATAGGTTTAGACGACAATGGCTTGATAGACGTTGAAGATCTGAGGAGACGACTTGAATCATATAAACATGCAAACAGGCCTATCTTGGGTTCCTTTTCAGCTTGTAGCAATGTTACTGGGATTTTCTCGGATACTCGAGGAATCGCTCGACTTCTTCATCAACACGGTGGTTTTGCTTGTTTTGATTTTGCTGCAAGGTAACGCGAGATTCATTCTTGTTTTCTTATTGATTGATGCAAAATGGTTGATTAATTTTAACCATTTATGCATGAAATGCATTTGTATAATCATAAATAGCTGTTTATTGCATCATCAAGCACTGACTTATACATGTACGTATATTTATGCAGTGGTCCCTACGTGAAAATTGATATGAGATCTGGAGAGATTGATGGTTACGATGCAATTTTCCTTAGCCCCCACAAATTCCTAGGAGGGCCTGGATCACCAGGAATACTTCTGATGAGCAAAGCCCTCTACCAGTTAGGATCTTCAGCTCCATCAACTTGTGGAGGTGGAACTGTTGATTTCGTAAATGGCTTCGGTGAAAAGGTATGCCTCCATATTTCCTCCATATCAATTTTGGGATAAGAAATGGTGGATGTCAATTGTCAACCTAAATTTAAATCTCTTCCATCAATTTGCAGCACACACTGTACTTGACTGAGATTGAGGGGAGAGAGAACGGAGGAACGCCTCAGATAATTCAAACGATCAGAGCAGCATTGACTTTCTGGGTCAAAGAATACATTACCTGCCGAGTGATTGAAGAGCAGGAGAATATGTACACAGCGAAGGCACTCAGCAGGCTTCTCCCGAACAAGAATATATGGGTTTTAGGTAACACGACTGCTAAGCGACAAGCTATACTGTCCTTCCTCGTATACTCCACCACAAACTCTTCATCAGCTCGCGCGACGCATGGGAGTAGCAGAACTGATAGAGAAAACATCAACGATGAAGTTCTTTACATGTGGGGGGAGACAGGAAACAGAAGAGACAAGCCTCTGCATGGACCTTTTGTCGCGGCACTCCTTAATGACCTGTTTGGTATTCAAGCTAGAGGTGGATGTGCCTGTGCTGGTCCCTATGGTCATAGTTTGCTCCATGTCAATGAGCCAAGCTCCCTAGCCTTCAGATCTGCCATAAAAAAGGTAGGTATTTCTTCTAATATTTTCCCTCAACATCTCTAGCTAAAACATATATAAACATGTACATGGGAATTTCATTTGCGACAATATTCAATCAATTACTGGCGAAGCACTGATCCTGTGATTTCACTAAATGCCACTGAAAGTAAATATTATAACTGTAATTGCAGGGTTATGTTGGAGTAAAGCCAGGATGGACAAGAATTAGCTTCCCCTACTACATGTCCAGCGAGGAATTCGAATTCATTCTTGCAGCAATCGAGTTTACAGCCATTTACGGCCAGCGATTTCTTCCACTGTATCACTTCAATTGGAAAACAGGTAGCTGGACGTTCAAAAAAAGGGAATTCAAGGACTTGGCAGATAAAGAAAACAATGATGATGCCAACAAGTTTGCGTCATATTTGACGAGGGCTAAACATATTGCAAATCTGCTCCCCAAATTCCCTTCACAGCGAGAGATTCCTCGGGACATAGACCTCAGCCTCTTGCATTTCCGAGTCTAGAACTTGAATCCACCTGATCTTGCTGTTGGCTCGGCAGTTTTTCTTATACTGATCAGCATATCGGCATCACATTGATATATATATATATATATATATAGACACACACACATTTTTTAATTCTTTCTATAGTTTATTGTTACAGGCTACTAAATGTAGCCATGATATTTCTTTTAACTGTGTGCCGCCATATTTTCATGGGAAATTCCAAATCCATTTTAAAGATTCTTCCTTGTCACATTCATAACTTCACATTATATACACCATAATTACATCTGTGTGATCCTGTCATAGGAAAGGATCGATTGCAGATAATCAAAAGCAGATATTATGGTAACAGGAAATGAATGCAGCACATATTATGAAGAATCATTCGATGCTTCCTCGTCACATTGTCGATAGAATCTCTTTTTTCTGCGTGCCTGCGTTCTCAAAAGATCTCGATTCTTTTCCAACATGCGCATGTATACTATTTCCCTTCTATTAAACATCAAAAATAAATTTTAGACAAATCTTAAGAATCTATATTATAATTTAAACAACAAAGTCAAGTTGACAGCTGGTATTTCTAATATCATTTAGCGTTGCTATTGGGATGTTTCCTTTTCCTTTCCTCCTGCTCGCACAACCAATAGAAGCATTCTCGGAGACGAATGTAGGGGTGGGTCGGGAAGACGGGCTCGTTGCTTTATGGTGTCTTGTAATTAGATATACACCCATAAAAAAATCCAAAAGACTGTCCCTTGCTGTGCGTAATGAAAAAATAGCAGGCTGACAATCTATAACAAATTTTTGGGTGAATATTTTTTTAATTTTTAAAAAATACCTTTTAAACACAATGTTAACTATCACTAAAATAAATTGCTGTCTATATCACTCACGGCACATCAATTCAGCCACCGATCAAGTAACTTGAGATCTTGACAGATGAACTAATTACTAGCTGGCCAGCATATTAAATAAACTCTAACCAGTTGTATTTGTTTTTTTTTTAAGACAAGAGGAAGATTAGAAGCATATTCTATAAGTTATTTTTTAAAATAATCTTGTCTAAAAATACATTAAAATAAAAATTTAGTTTTAATATTCAACAATCTTACCGTATCAGATAATTTTACAAGTGTTTGTGTATAAATATCATATAGACCTTGGGGCTACTAATGAACTCCAACTCAACGGGATCAAATTCCCCTGAAACAAAACCAAATTTAACATGCAAGCTTAAAAAAACTATGTCAAATAGCGTGTGCCTAAGCCATTAACTAAACCAATAGAAATAGATCGAGGCTACTACCTGGGCCCACTTCCTTTAGGTACATGCATTACCTAGGACCCAGCAGAAGTCTCCTAGTATTTACACTAATCCGAATAAGAAGTTGTTTGGGAGTGCGTTTCAAACGCTGTTTTTCTTTTCTTTCTTTTTTTAAATGAAATTTTTTGTGTTTTTTTTTAAATTATTTTGATATGCTGATGTTAAAAATGATTTTTAAAAAATAAAAAAAATATCATTTTGATGTATTTCTAAATGAAAAGCACTTTCAAAAGCAACCGCAACCGTCCTCCCAAACAGGTTCTTTGAGGTGAAATTACCCTTCAGCCTCTCTTCTCCACAAAAACACAAGAATCACGGGTTATAAATACCTCATGAATCCACCAAGTTCAAAATTTATAATTTTTTTCTTGGTATTTTTAGCGTATATATTTTCAGAACTTATTTCTCTATAAAATTATTGACATAAGCATAGGAGAGTTCTCGTATTTATTAAATAAGATTTTTTATAGGTAGTAGGTACGAGTCAACTTGATTTTCTATCATTAACCATGAGTCACCCCGACTAAAAAAAATAAATCATATGATTGGAACTAAAAAACAAACATATTATTCAACATATAAATCTTGTTTCTAAGTTATTTTAATATTTTAGATACCATCACTTTTTAGATAGAACATCATTCATTACCCTTGGATTTCCCCCCCTCCAAGATTACATAGCCAAGCTTGCGATAAAAAAAGATCTCGATTGAATATAGTAGATGAATGGAGAACATAAATTCTAGTGGATGTTTGTTAATACAATATAAGATTTTTAAAGGTATTTTTTAATTAAAAAAAAAAAACTCAGATGCATGCATTCACAAGTCAATTTAGTAGAGGTATTTCAAAAATTATTGTCTCTCTCTCTCATGATGCAAGCTCATCTTGAGAAATATTATTTGTTTATATGTGCCGCCCAACCCATAGAGCTTGCATCCATAGAATGCCAGAAGAATTGAAATAATAATAATAATAATAATCATAATAATAATAATAATAATAAATTGTTATTCTAAAATCGAAAGTTTTTTAAATTTATATTTATAATGAATTTCTTTCCCCTCTTTTTTATCCGTGAATGTGTGTGCGTGTAATGTGTGTGTATATATGTGCGTGTAGTGTGTTTCTGTCTGTCTATCTATCTATCTATATATATTTATCCGTGAATGTGTGTGTATTAATGTGATTTTCCATGCAATCAATGCGCGGAACACTGAATTATTGGAATAATTAATATCATATTAATATCATACAGGAAAAATATTAATATTATTTCTCTATATATACTCTTTAATTCTCAAACATTCTCCAGATAACTCATCCATTTATCACCATCGGATCATCATCGTCTTCTTCTTTCATCAAGCTTTAATTTGTTCATCATCATCTCCTGCTAGTTTGGAAGCATGGAAATGGAGCTCGAGCCATCAATGCTGAGAGAGACCGCACCCGCTGCTCAAGCTATGCCCTCTAAAAATACTAAGACTTCAACCATTTTGGCAGGAGACTCGCCGTCCGTTACAGCTACTCATATCAGCAGCTCTTCATCTTCTACAAAAGATCTTTGCCGGAGCTCGAAATCGTTCAGGGCACTGGATAGTGGTGTCCCGAAGAGCAACTCCGCTGATAAAAAGCTAGCATGGCTGCGCTCTCAAATCATTGGTGATGGTGTAGAGTTTGATTCTCCATTCGGAAAAAGAAGACTCACCTATGCCGATCACACTGCCTCCGGAAGATCTCTTCTCTATATCGAGAATTTTATCAGAGACAACGTCCTACCTTTTTACGGTAACTTCTTCTAATTAACTGTTTTTTCCCTGTTTCTTTTTTCTTTGGCCGTGGACTTGATAGTTCTTCTTCTTCTCATTTTCAAGCCAGCAAGAGTAGCTCGGATTCCCACTTGAAACCTTCCTTTATCCTGTTGGATAGTTTTTTAATCTTAATCAACAGTGAGTCGTCTATGTTTTTTTACTTAGATTTTTGTCAACCCTTGTTTTTAACCAAATTATACTTCTTCTTTTTTAAGTTTAACCGGGCATGATGGATCTTAGGTCACTCATTTTATGATGAATCACCTTGTTGGGTGAGGTTGGACTGCATTTTAAAATAGTGAAGAGTATATATATATGAATAAAAAATGATGAACTTCTTTTAGCATGCGTTGTTTGACCAGAACTTTTGTCCAATAAAGAATGTACATTTACATTACGTGTCATCGGGTGATCATCTGTTGCCTTATCCTCCTTTTTTTCTGGCAACCATTGGCATAAAACGAATCAACTTGGCTTTGAATTTCGTCATTGGACTGATCTTTTTTTTTCTTTACGATTTTGAAGATCGTTCAATTTCCTGCGCAGCGAGGATTTATTCCTGGATAAGCTGCAAAGACGTTGCCACAACTATTTTCTTTTTATTTGATAGTTTTTTGTGATACGTTGCCACAACTATTTTCTTTTTATTTGATAGTTTTTTGTGATATCTTCTTTTGTGTATACATTCTATCTTTTTTAATTTAATATATTTTGTTAAAAAATAATATAAATTATATCTATACATATTATTTAATAATAATAAAAATTAGATAAGATAGTTTCTTGATATAGTATCATAGACTTGTTGATTTAATAGTCATGAATTCAAATCTTATCATCTTTATTCTATTTGATTAAAAAAAATACAAAATAATGTGAGTTTAAACAAGTTTCAAGTTCAATTTTTTTTTATTTAAGAGAATATATTAAAAAATAATATAAATCAAAGTTTCATTTAATAACTTTAACCATGAGATATTTTTTAATATACGTGGTAGTAATATCGATGCTCTGGATTAATGTGGAGAGAGTGGTATTGAATTTCATTTATGTGCAAATATTATAATTTAATGACACTTTGGAGCTCTACCATTCACTCGAAAATATACAGTTTATGACTTTCTTAACTAGCTTCTTTTAAAAAGAAATTTATTATTAGGAATTAATATGTGCAGGCAATACACACACTAGCGACAGTCATGTGGGGCATAGGACCACCAAAATGCTGCATGAAGCCGCCGAATATATCAAGAAGTGCTTGGGTGGTGGCGCAGATGATGCAATCTTGTTTTGCGGCTCGGGCACAACCGCAGCCATCAAGAAATTACAAGAAGTAATGGGAATCGCGGTGCCGTCAACTTTGAGAGATAGGCTAATTAAATGCCTAGGCGACGAAGAGAGGTGGCTGGTTTTTGTTGGTCCTTACGAGCACCACTCGAATCTGCTCTCGTGGAGGCAAAGCTTGGCAGAAGTGGTAGAGATAGGTTTAGACGACAATGGCTTGATAGACGTTGAAGATCTGAGGAGACGACTTGAATCATATAAACATGCAAACAGGCCTATCTTGGGTTCCTTTTCAGCTTGTAGCAATGTTACTGGGATTTTCTCGGATACTCGAGGAATCGCTCGACTTCTTCATCAACACGGTGGTTTTGCTTGTTTTGATTTTGCTGCCAGGTAACGCAAGATTCATTCTTGTTTTCTTATTGATGGATGCAGAATGGTTGATTAATTTTAACCATTTATACATGAAATGCACTTGTATAATCATCTATAGTTGTTTATTGCATCATCAAGAACCGACTTATACATGTACGTATATTTATGCAGTGGTCCCTACGTGAAAATTGATATGAGATCTGGAGGGATTGATGGTTACGATGCAATTTTCCTTAGCCCCCACAAATTCCTAGGAGGGCCTGGATCACCAGGAATACTTCTGATGAGCAAAGCCCTCTACCAGTTAGGATCTTCAGCTCCATCAACTTGTGGAGGTGGAACTGTTGATTTCGTAAATGGCTTCGGTGAAAAGGTATGCCTTCCATATTTCCTCTATTTGCCCCAGATCAACGGGATAAGAAATGGTGGATGTCAATTGTCAACCTAAATTTAAATCTCTTCCATCAATTTGCAGCACACACTGTACTTGACTGAGATTGAGGAGAGAGAGAACGGAGGAACGCCTCAAATAATTCAAACGATCAGAGCAGCATTGACTTTCTGGGTCAAAGAATACATAACCTGCCGAGTGATTGAAGAGCAGGAGAATATGTACACAGCGAAGGCACTCAACAGGCTTCTCCCGAACAAGAATCTATGGATTTTAGGTAACACGACTGCTAAGCGACAAGCTATACTGTCCTTCCTCGTATACTCCACCACAAACTCTTCATCAGCTCAAGCGATGCATGGGAGTAGCAGAACTGATAGAGAAAACATCAACGATGAAGTTCTTTACATGTGGGGGGAGACAGGAAACAGAAGAGACAAGCCTCTGCATGGACCTTTTGTCGCGGCACTCCTTAATGACCTGTTTGGTATTCAAGCTAGAGGTGGATGTGCCTGTGCTGGTCCCTATGGTCATAGTTTGCTCCATGTCAATGAGCCAAGCTCCCTGGCCCTCAGATCTGCCATAAAAAAGGTAGATATTTCTTCTAATATTTTCCCTCAACATCTCTAGCTAAACATATATAAACATGTACATGGGAATTTCATTTAGCGACAATATTCAATCAATTACTGGCGAAGCACTGAGCCTGTGATTTTACTGTAAAATAAATAGCACCGTTTGATTCTTGCAGGGTTATGTTGGAGTAAAGCCAGGATGGACAAGAATTAGCTTCCCCTACTACATGTCCAGCGAGGAATTCGAGTTCATTCTTGCAGCAATCGAGTTTACAGCCATTTACGGCCAGCGATTTCTTCCACTGTATCACTTCAATTGGAAAACAGGTAGCTGGACGTTCATAAAAAGGGAATTCAAGGACTTGGCAGATAAAGAAAACAATGATGATGCCAACAAGTTTGCGTCATATTTGACGAGGGCTAAACATATTGCAAATCTGCTTCCCAAATTCCCTTCCCAGCGAGAGATTCGTCGGGACGTAGACCTCAGCCTCTTGCATTTCCGAGTCTAGAACTTGAATCCACCTCTTGCTGTTGGCTACTGGTTGTTCAAGTGTGCAGTCATGCTGGCTCGGCAGATTTGTTGAACATCAATTATAAATTTAAATTTCACCATCCTTATTCTATTTAATAAAAATCAAACACAAAATAGTACGTGTTGTGTTTGTGCATGTTTTAAGCCCAAAAAGCTTTTATTTTAGATAATAATATAAATTATATTTTAAAACCCCACCTAATAGCTTAAGTTTTTAAATGAAATAGTTTCTTAACATGCCATTGGAAAATGCTTAGCATCCAGGATTGTTAATAAGTTTGCATCATATTTGGAGATGGCAGAAAACATTGCCAAATTGCTTCCCAGATTCCCTTTTAAGCGAAAGGCTCCACAAGACTTGGATGTCAATCTTTGTATCCACACAGTGACCTCCCGAAAATAAAAATGGTGACTGCAGTGCAATGTGCTTCAAGGATGTTTGTTTTCTGTGACAGATTGCAAAGCTGAGAACGATGGCGGCAAACACAGTTCAATATAGTACTTGCTCAAAAATAAAAATAAAAATAAAAATGCACCATCTCTGCAGCTAGAAAAAGCTCCCCAGCATTTCTTCACCAGGCAGTGAAATTGAGGAGTGATGGGTTGAAGGGCGTGTTTTTGAAATGATGAACAATACAGGTGACGACTGTACCAAGTATTGGTGACCGGAGAAGAGCAAGGAGATGGCCGTGATCTGGCATGACCAGGAGCTTATTGAATTAATCCGTCCAAATGTCCCAGAAATTGATTCTTAATTGATGAGCTAGGTTTCTTTCCAAATCAATTTTTCAAACCAAACCAACTTGAATACTGATCCGATCAAAATAAGACCAGGCTAAGCCAACTCCAAGGTTTTTTTTTCCATTAAAAACATCATTTAATAAAAAAAATCATTAAAACAACGTAATTATGAGAGCCCAGTGACCCAGTCCCTTATCTGAGTCATACTCGGGACTGGATCAATAAATACTTCCTACTAAAAATGCTTTTAAAAATGTTTTTTTTTTTTAATACATCAAGATAATATTTTTTTATTTTAAATTTTTTTTTAATACATCAAAATAATATTTTTTATTTTAAAAAATTATTTTTAAAATTAGCACATAAAATAATCTAAAAACATAAAAAAAAATTAATTTAAAATAAAAAATAAAAAAATTTTCAATTTTGTTCAAACACACTTTTAAAACACAATACCAAACCGGGTTAAGCAATATGTTACAGTCTTGAACCTGCAGATGATGTCGTTCACAAAAGTAATTACAAAGGGGACGCAACAGCAAGTCCTTCTATAATGAAAAGTTAAAACTAGTAATGCACAAGCCAGCTGACTTGTTACATCGACTTATAATGGGATGGTACCAAATTGAAGATGATTCACTATTCCACCAATTTGTTCAATTCTGGTAAGCTTTGACTTGCTAAATTTCACATAATTGATTTGCCTAGATATCTAAACTGATAGCAACCAATTAAAACACGGCCACTGAAAAAAGTCTTTCCATTTCCCCCTTCCATGCTGGCCCTTCTGTAGTAATCATAGCATACAACAACAGTTGATACAGAACAAATTATCTGCCTGATGGATTCACATTTAGCACCTGTATCTCTGAGGTTGACTGAATTCAAACCTTTCTCATATTTGACCATCCTGCTTAATCTTGGAAAATTATGATGAAAATGCAAGTAAAAAACCTGTTACCGTGGAGACATAGCCTTTGTGAGATTGCAAGTCCACCTGCACATAGGAGCTGAGTCTCAGACCAACATATTAGTGGCACGTTTTTTGAGTATACAAAAATAATGTGCAGCTACAGTTTCAACAGAAAAGAAGCTTCAATCATATTGTAGCAAAACATAAACAGCCACTGAGTAGCGAACAAGACTGTGGCAGCAGGACCATTAACTGTCACTAAGAAAAATGCTCAGCGGATATCATAACAATGAAGTTGTTTCTATATCAACATGCTTGAATCCTATTCCATGCAACACTTAACTCTCGGTTTGACAACTCGTCCAGCCCAAGTATGTGCTCACTAATTATGTTCCTGGGGGAAGACAGTGAACCCAACTTCCAAGTTGATCCAGCATCTGGCAACAGTGGTCGAGCTTGCTGGTGATTTTTAAGACTTTATGCTACTTATCAAAACAAGGATAAGATTTCACATTATAAACTCTTAGAAAATGCGAGTGGTTCAAACCAGAATTTCCTATCTACAAAGTGGTTTAGTTTTGTTTCCTTTTCATTTCCCCATGAGAATTTTGAGGCCCACTCTTCATGGCAAGAAGCAACTACATCTTGCCCATGGAACAAGTCCATGTGACAAAAAAGGAAAAGAAGACTGTATGGGAAGGGAAGGGAAATGTCTTCTATGAGTTGACTAGAATGGACAGTGAGCATCATTTGCTTGTCTTGATGTATTTCATGAAACTCCACCCAGAAAGACAATGCGAAGGAAGAAAGAAAGGAAGGAAGGAAGGAAGAGCATGATAAGAAACTGCATACAAACAATGAAGAAAATAACCCCACCTTTTTTATATCTAAGAAAAACCCCATCTGTTTTCAAAGGAAATGGCTGGCCATCAAAAGTTGTGGCCTCTCCTTTTCTTCTTCAATCTCCATTGAAGCTTCAGATCTTATTTCCTGAACCCTTTGATCCCAGATACCATCCATTAGCTTCCAAGTTTCATCACTGACAACTTGTGTCTGTTCATGAAACCATTTGAAATAGAAACAGTCAGCATTGCTAGCACGATAATGAATTTATTGTGGCCTAGCGGAATTCACGCAACTTCATTACCTCCATAGGGCGGGGTGCGCCAAACGTTGCAAACCCAACATTTCCAGGTGCAAATGTAACCCTCCCAGGAAGGGTAATCCCATGGATCCCCCATCGTCCAGCATAAATTAGGGCTCCATATTCATCAACAGGATTTACAGTGGGCTGAACAACAAGTAATATAATACAGAAACTAAAATGCTTAAATCATCATAGATATCCCAATCATCAACCCTTTAATATTTAAACATCTAGAAACTGTGGCATGACAAATTAACAGAAGAAGCATGAGGCAAAGAAGGAGAGGACCTGCCATGAACCTTGATGTTTTATGCAACTTCTCCTTCCCTGCTCTACCCTTTTTTCCTTTTAATAGTTTTCCTTTATCTAAACAAAACTTGTAACCTAATTATTTCCATCACCACTTATTTGAGATATTGAAAGAGCCATCAGTATTGATTGTTGCAGTATAATTTGCATGATCCGTCTTAAAGTCTACAAGTAAATGTAAGACAGTCTATTTTATGCTCTGCAAGCACTTCAAAAGTTTAATATTGTGTAACATGTCCCAAATTATTTTTTAAGTGACACGAGCACAACTGCTACAAATTTCTGCAGCAACAGACCATGAAACTAAAATCCAATAAATCAAATCAGGATAGTAACAGATAATAGTGTTTTAAAAAAATTCAGAAAGAAATCGTAGACCACCTCTAACATAATTTCTATAATAAGCAACTTGAAATAATCATATTCAAGGATAAGGTCAAGAACTCACTTGAGGTATTCGAGGAGCTCTTTTGTATATGTCCCATATTTCTGACGCTTCTATCTGTCCCTTCTCAAGTAGAATGTCTGCTCAGAGTGAAAGAATGAGGCCAACAGATATCAAGCATTTCACATATAGAACTGCCTCAAATGACCAAGTTTCAACAAATAACTTATTAACAAATTGATAAAGCCACAAATGTAACCTGTAATTGTTTCTACAGCTGAATGATATTCTCTCAGGACAGATGAACATTTTTCCACAGCGTATTGCATGTATTCATCTCGAAGAGCTTCAAGTTTAGCTGCAAGCTGTTGTTAAAATTAAAAATAACATATCCATTCAGAAAATTTATTCTAAAATGAGCACAAAGTTCTTAACAGATTTGGCAATTGGTTTCCAGAAATATACATTGGGCACAAGATCGTTATGTTTCCTGTAGAATGCTTTCCCAAATGCTGTCATCCCAGTTTGGAGAATAAGAAATTCTGCATGCCGTGAAGCTTCCAAGGTAGCCTTTGCGGAGATCCAACACATGTTGTTTACCCCAAACATCTCCTCCTCAATCACTCTAGCTACATCAGGTTACCAGTAAAACCTTATATTCATTAAGGGGGGGAAACACAGACAAAGAAAGGAAAGAAGAAACAACATTAAAGCCTTTTAATACACCGCCCATGAGTATGATTCAGTGATGAGACCTGATTCAGAAGACCGCTAAACAGGAGTTAAAACATAACTTACAATCAAGGCCAGCAGTCAAAAGGAGCCTGAAAGATGAAGTATGCAGAGACTCCTAATTGTTTTGTGATTAAAATTGTTCCCCAATAATACTCCACATGCAGTTCCTTGGTGTTTTTCCATTTGTTTTTGTTTGGCATTTTTTCTTTATCCGGTGAAATTATGTAAATGTAACTGTTATATTAAATAATTGCTGAGAAGAATTCTTGGAAGTTAAAGCAAATGTATTTTCCAGATGATAAACGCCCTCAAAATTTGAAGCTTAAAGAAAATGTTAGTAGAAATTGAAAGAAAAAAGAGAGGAGGATATTTAGGAATTAAACTCAAAGCATGATAATTAAACCAAAATTTAAACCTTTGAGTTTTTTAAAGCAAAAGATGATTCAAATATGCAGGGAAACAAAGATTGCTTTGATGGGATGCTTGATTTAAATGTTCTACGTAGGAAGAATAAAATTTCATTTATTTGCTTATTTCCTTTTATAAAATGATTGAAAAACAAAAAAAAACATATCCAAAAGTTCACAGCATTGATCCACATGACATACTACATTAATCTGTTTTAAGACAAATGCTAAACATAATGTATGTAACAATGATATTTTTAGACAAGAACAAGATTCATGTAACCTACGAGCACATGCACGCACTATAGAGTTCACATAATCTGATTTCCTCGCAAAAATCCTGCCTGCAGTTTCTGCATAACGCATATTTGGCTGGCTGGTGATAGAGTTTATATCAGTCTGCAGGAGGAGATACATTCAAATACATAACTGTCAAATACCTCAACACTTGATCACAAAGTACAATCCTGTAGCATATTCTTCTATTACCTCTGTGAAAGGGCGGAAGGGATCTGGAAGGTAGCATGCAAGAATAGCAACAGCTGCTTCTCTGTATGCCAATCTTAACTTCAATTCCTCAGGAATTTCAGTACTATCTTCTTGTCCTGTTTCAAATGTGCCTTTTTGCTGCACAATCACATAGCAAATGAATTGAGAAAATGAGAATGTTGGGAGTGGAATTAAACGTGGTTATCACATTTCTTTTATGAAAACAATTGTTATTTCTGCAAAAGAGAGATAGAAAAAGTGCAGCCCTAACCCTCTTCAAGGCCTCTAAAAGTTCTTCTCGCCCAATATAGTCTAAATCCTTCCTGGCAGTCAAAATTCCAGCTTCATTCCTGTCATTCAGTTTATGAAGACATCAGCATCTCCTTTTACTGATGTTCAATCAGAAGTAGAACTGTGCATATTCAATCAGAAGTAGAACTGTGCATTAGGCATTACGCACAGTATGTTCTGCAGCTCTGCCCCAGTAAAATCTTCTGTAAGCTCAGCAATTTCCTGCAGTAGAGCATCCCTTTCCTTTTCTGACCGAAAAAATTTATTTCTAGCATGCACCTGCACAAGTTAAATCCCAGTGATGATGTCAACGTGAATTTAGCGATCCTGAATTCTTTTGTGCGAATAAAATTGAGAAATACCATCAATATTGCCAATCTGCCATCTTTAGATGGCAAACCAACTCTCACAATCTTGTCAAAACGACCTTTTCTCAAGAGAGCAGGATCAAGAATATCAAGTCTATTTGTTGCTCCTATAACCAGCACCTGACAAACCCAAGTTTAGCTGTTGATAAAAAATAAAAAATCAATGTCTACAGCCCAAATCAATAATACAAGCACACCTGCGATGTAAATTCCTTAAATCCATCCATCTCAGTCAGTATCTGAAGTAGACCTTGCTCTCTCTCTGCACCACCCTACAAAAACAATTGCATGGACACACAGAATTCAGGGGGAGGGGGGGAAGATATATGAATTATGTTCCATGCAGAAGTCACTGATCTATCAACAAAGGCTTATAAAATGTTAATTGCTGTGCTGCTCGACCAAACTTCAACTGCTGGATATCACAATGAACAAGTAAATAAAACAAATACACAGTACTATTTCCAGTTTTTTTCTGGTCATTTATTGGTCTCTTGGAATGAAGGTTGAGAAACTAATTTGACAAGTTCTGCTGTGAATTTTATTGCATGTTGATATTAAAGTCAGTATAACTTTAAAAACTACATGGAAGTTCCTTAATTTCCTTTGCAGTTGTATAATTGTCACTGAAGCTCCTGCATGTTTTTGTTCATATCATTTCATTAGTAAAACTTAATGAATGCAAGCAATAGTACATACTATCTTACCCCACCAATATCAGGTCCACCACGCTTGCTACCAATGGCATCAATTTCATCAATAAAGATGATGGAAGGAGCGAATGATCTGGCACTAGCAAAAAGATCCTTGACACGAGATGCTGCCACACCTACAAACATCTAGAAAGTCAACTTCGTTAGTTAGACAATTTTCTTTCTGTTCAAAGAGTTCAAAATGATTAAATATGGTAACTGGAAGCGATTTAATAAGAGTGAAAGTCAAGAATCAGAAGCAATGTCAATCACAAGTGCCAGCCAGTTGTTGGTGCATAAGTACAAAGGAGTAGCATGGAATTTATCAAACTTGTGAAGCAGTTACATGAACAAAAATAAGTGGTGCCTCATGAAAAAGATAATTAGCCACTTAGGAAGCGACATGAACTTTAACCTATAAACAGAGGCTGACAACAGACAACAACCAAAACCATGAAACGAAAGAAATGGCTGTTCCTTTTAGATGTAAAGTATGTCCAAACCTCTACAAAATCTGTGCCATTCGCAGCAAAGAAAGGCAGTCCTGCTTCACCAGCAATGGCTTTAGCTAGCAGTGTTTTACCAGTTCCTGGAGGCCCATGGAGAAGGACACCTTTTGGGCAATAGATACCTTTATCTTGAAACTCTTCATCATTCTTCAAAATGCGTACAATCTCTTGCAGTTCCCTCTTTATATATTCCTGGCCAGCAAAATCATCAAAGGTAACACCTGTGGTTTCTTCTGCTGATATAAACTTTGCCCTGGTGGAAAGGAAGTCAGAAATTAGACCCCAAGTGCATCATTGCGGGAAAAAAAGAAGAAGCTCACAAAATCATCTAAATTTGTCATGATTTAATTGCAAAATAACAAAGTTAAGACACACAATAATAACCATTAAATAAATCCCTTTTTTGGAAATAACAATATTTGAAACAATTAACTCAGAAACCATAGAGAATACATGCAAGAACAGAAGTTTCAACGGAACTTGGAAGATCTAATCAAATTAGAATTAATTTTCATAAACAGAATAATGATTCTTGTGAAACAACCATTAAGAGATTTCTAGATAGCACATGCAAGCCTATGGACCATATAGTAGATGAAAATGATCACTGGATGGTAGTCCATCATTTAACTTGGTGTTACCAAAGTTCTAAATTGGCAAAGGATAATGGAAAACAATTATTAGGACACCAACTCTCCACACTATTATTGTCTTGAATTTAAATTAAATATAGTTTAAGAAAAGCTTCTAAACTCTGGCAATCTCCCACTTACCTACTCTTGCCTAATGACCCAAGTGCACGACGCTTGAGTGGCTGCCTAACTGTTTCGCTCGGCTTTCCCAAGTCACAAGGTATTAACTTTGCATAAATAGGTCTCATCATATTATCAATCCAGAGATATAACACAATAGAAAGAGCAAGTCGCATTGCCCATATGACAGCAGTTGCAACAGTGGAGTAGACTTCTGCAGGTACTGCATTAACATTATGGACATCAACATTGACTATTTGCTGGTGCAGCTTTTGCCAAACATCATTCCAACAATCAATTGGCATACGGTCAACCACATGGCGCCGGAAAATTATTTCTTTGTTTGTATTTCCTTCTGATCCTTCCTTTTTTGCCTCTTTGTAGTATGGAAGAACCACTGTTCAAATGAGCAATAAATTTTCAGCTGAAAAACTCAATTGAACACACGATGAGTAAGTTGTAGGCATCTTTCAGAATATAGATCTATTATGAGATGATGAGGCAAAAGCTAAACTATGCCTTCAGGAATGATTAAATAACAATAAAATCAACATTACAAAAGAACAGAAGATTCACTTGGACGATGCATCTGAACTTTAGCATCAATAGCAAGGACTGCAATATGAGAAAAAAAATTTATAATGGGGTACACATTTGTTCATGAAGAATAAAGAAATGGAACATCATGGCCTTGATCCAGGGGCCTGAAAAAAGAAAAGGCTGCATCATATGTTACATGATGAAATCCATGGAGATATTTTATAAAGATTATGATTCTAATATGTAACTTCTACTCATTTCTGCAAGACATTACTTTTTGTAATGGAATTCAAAGAACAATTCATGTGGACAACCAGATTAGGCTTGCATTTGAGGCTTAACTGAGATGAGATAAGTTTATTTTTCTGGCAACATTCTTAATCTCATTGAAATTTCCATTTGCACACTAATCAATTATTTAAAAAACAGAAAGAAAATCATTTCCTATAACATCTCAAAACAATGGACTAAGAGAAAGCACGAAGGAATGTACTGGACCGAGTAACTGCCAAAAAAAAAAACCTGAAAATGCAAATACAGATGAAAAGCACTAATTATTCATTAACCACTAAAAACAGTTAAAAAGAACTAAAACTCAGGAGAAAAAAACAGCAGTAAAGATTAAAAAGGACAACTTTCCAACCGGAAACATTCTGGCCGTAATTTGCGTACTCCATAAACTGAACATTATTGGAGTTAACAAGTCTCCAAAAATCACTAAAATCAATCCTGTGAGAATTCTCAGGATCCCATTCCGTTCCTTTTAACTTTCCTCGCATCATCAACAATGCCCTGCTCCAGTTTGAAGCCATAACTAGATTCCTCTCTAATTGTATATCTGCCTTTCTCTCCAATTCTTCCAATTTATTAATTCTTTCTCTTTCTGCTTCTTTCAGTTTCTAAAAAATTACACAGGAAAAAAAAGTTAAAATCTTTGAGAGGTTTTACATATAAAAACTTTTAAAAAAATGTAGTTTATTGTTACCAAATCATAGAAATACAAACATAGCCCTTCTATTCTCTTCTCTTACTTTCTCAGAAACCAAACAGCGGTTCATTTTTGGAAAAAATAAAATAAAAAATTTCAAAATTTGGGGATAGATAAATAGGGATTCAGGACCGAGTACCTACATTTTCTTTCCGCACTTTCTCAGTAGCCAGACCGAGTTTAATTTTTTTAAGAATATAAATAAATATATATAAAAAAAACTGAAATTTCCAGTTTCCTAACAAATGAAATGAAGGAGAATAATATTAAAGTAATAGGAGAAAATTCGCTCCATTTTTTTCATGTATTTCCCCAGTAACCAAACAGAACCCAATTTTTTTATGAAAAAAAAATAAAATACTGATATATAAAAAGAAGATAGGAAAAAATAAATAAAAACCTCGAATAACTGAGTGGACTCGGGGTCTTCTTCAGCTACAAGTGCTGAGTTAGAGGAAGAGGCAACCGAGTTAGAAGAAGCAGCAGCAAAGGCAGTGAGTTCAAGTGAGTTGTGATTCCTAAAGAGAAGTGAGCGACGGTTTCTGAAGCTTAATTTGGTTTTGAAAAAAAGTTTATGAGGGAATTGAATGGGTAGAGATGAATTTGGGAATTGAAGAACTGAATTCGAAGCGAGGGATTTCATTTCTCTACTGCTGGTATTTATTATTATATTACTATCAATTTGAAGAGGAAAGGAAAAGGAATTGGATTCCTCTCTCTCTCTCTCTGTTTTTCTCAGGAATTCAGTTTGATGAAAAGTGATGAATGCGGGTTTGGATTAGAAAGGGAGTGTTTGGATTTTTGTTTTATTTGCTGCCCATTTCCTACTCTGGGTTTTTGTGTTGGGGTTTTGGGATGAGAAGATGATGATGACCCTTGATAAACCTTCAAACGGAGCCGTTTTAATTGGTAGGGATATAGGAGGAGCCTTCCAACGGTGCCGTTTAAATTGTAGGGATAAAGGAGGAGGAGACATGATTTGGGAAGTTAAATTAAAACACACACACAAATGTATTAACAACTATTAAATAATATTTTTTTCAATACACTTAAATATTATGAAACTATTAAATGATATTTTTTTCATTACACTAACTATTTGATATTACTGTTATCAATAAATTATTTTAGAAAAAATATATTGAAATATTTTATTATTATTATTATTTTAAAATTTTATTTTTTACATCAACACATCTAAACAATCTAAAAATATAAAAAAAAATTAAAAATAAACAAAACAAGATTTAAATTTAAATTTAAAAAGTGTTTTTAAAACACAAAAACAAACTCTTTATATAATTTTCAAACTCATTTTTAATTCTTTTTAAAATTATTCATAAGGTTAAGAAACTATAGTTTAGAAATGGTTTTAAAAAAATCTTTAATATGGTTGTTGAATTAATTTTTAAAAACATGCATATAAAACATCACATTATTAGCTTGATTAAAAAGTGCAACCACATTTTCCAGACATTCACAATTTACAAAATCATTAAACCTTGTAAAACCAAAATTATTCTAAGATAAAATTCAATTAAAACCCGACCTTCATTTTTTTAAATAAAATATCTAAATAATATCATTTTAATAAATAAAAAATCAACTTTTTGCCCATAACTTGACAGGGTTTTCTGCTAGTGGCTACGTAAGTCCTCCTCCTCCCGTCCTCTAACTCTGCTGATGTAAGAACTGAGACTGAATGCTGGCTAGGCAACCAGCTAGCTTGTTGTTGATTTTAGTCACCGCCATACACTAACGGAGACAGAACTTGGAAATTTGATGTAACGTCTAGCTTGAGGTATTAACTTCATTTCAAAATGCGTTCTTTGATCGGCAGATACACTCTGGGAATGGATTTTCATAGAAAGATTCTTCAGTCCTCGAGCGTGCGCGGCCTTTTATTCCTGGCAATGGACCATATCTCTTTCTTGGAGCTCCTTGCCTGCAATTTTGATTAAAACAGAGTGAGTCCCTGCAGTTCCTCTGAGTATGTTTAATCGGAACATCTTACAGCTGCATAAGCAATTTGTATGTTTTCAAATCATGTTAAACAAAATGCAACTATTTCAATTATCAAAAGTACAAGCAGTGGTACAGAATGGTTTGAGATTACAGATGCAATTTAGTACAAAAAATTGCTAGAGATGAGCAACAAAAACGAAAACACAGAAGAAGAAAAAAGCATGGATAGATAGTAAAAACTTTCAAAGGAGTTACCTGTTCTTGTGCATTTCTTGCACAAGGCGAGAAAATGAGGACCCTAATTTCAGCTTTCCACTTTCTAGCTTATCAAATAGTTCAACAAGTCCTTTCCTGGATCACATTATTCATACAAGGGAAGGGACAGGAGAAAGTCAGAGGGAATATGCGTGTGCAAGCATGTGTGATGGAATCACACACACACACAAAAAAAAAGTAAACTAATTTATAATAACATCCATCTTCAACAAAAACTCAAAAAACAGCACAAATCCACATTCGATTAGTTCCAGCATTTGATTCTTCCCATCAAATGCTGTATAAGAAGTGGATTACCCATAATAAGACCTAATTTTCAGTTCCCATGCAACCCTAGATGAATTCAATAACACAACACCGTGACTGGGTCCATACCTGTCTGGGTTGATTGTCCTGCGGTGTCCTAAGAATCTTCTGTGGCCCTCAACAGCTCTGGCCATATTACCTGAATGAGAGGGAACAAAGACATTGCTCTCTATAGAGATAATATAATCAAGTGCTGCAGTTTGACTGCCATGATTGGCAAATGGTTCTAACTCCTCTGCAGTAGCCAATGCTTCCTGATATCAACCCGACAGTTATTGGCAGTTTTGATGGCATCAAACCATGCCAATGAAATTAAATCCTAAAATTATCATCAAACCTTGGAAATTATATTTGGGAAGCGAGACTTGAGTTCAGAAAGGCGAGCTTCGCCACCATAAATTTCCCCAGATGCAATATAAATTGTTGTTATTGGAGGATAACCAAGAGATTCAAGAAATATTCCCATCTCTTTTGGAGTTAGAGGGCAAAAGCCTCCCACCCTCTGTTCTGTTGAGTTTATCTTTTTAACCTTCCAATGGTTGGTATTCTCCCTGAGAAAAATAACAAGACAGGCATAAGTTATTGATCAACACCTATCATAAGACTTTGGCATTCTCTAGTCAACTACGTCAACATAATAGAAAGTAAGACCTATCTTCTCTAAAATTCAGACATTAAACCAATTGAATTTTCTTGTCCACTAATCAACAACAATCCCGAAAATTAAGTTATCATAGATATTCTCTTCATACAACAAGAATGCATCCTAAAACAGCACTAAATGCTTGAGAGAGTCCTGAGAGCATCCCATCATTTCAGATTTATTACTATGATCTTGAAGTTGAGGACAGTTAGAAAATGCTAACAATTTCTCTCAGTATTTCAGATTTATTACTTGGATGTTGAAGTTGAGGACAATTATAAAATGTTAATATGAGGAAGCAAGGTTGCTTCTCTCCCTAAATGCTATATCCTTGGCTGATATATATGGATTATATGTCTATCTATTGAACTTGTATTTCAGAGACATACCCATGCACAAACACATCCTCACCTCATTATTCGCAGCTCTTCAGATTCTGCCTCAGTCAGCCCATATGTACAGCCAGTAAAAGAGAGCATGTCCTTCTCATATCTCAGATGGAGAGCAATGTATCTTCCACCTTGTGATCTCAGACGCTCCACCAGCTTCTGTGGTGTCATCGTCATGCATTCTCAGAACCTAATTTAGCAGGAATCCCCATAGGAGACCTCAATGTATCATTACTGAAAATGAATGTAAATTCAAGATCATGCACATTGAGTTTTAATCTTTTAAATTATGAGGTTCTAAAATGGTAATGGGTAATGCCTTTCAAAGTTCAGTGTTGAAAAAGACTTCAATCATTTCAATTGGCATAATCACTGGAATCCAGTTTAAACTTGAGCAAAAGTTACAGAGGTGCTAATAGAAAAGGACTAAGTGTTCCAAACCTTTCCTAGGCTTTCAATTGAAGGAGAAAAACGGAGAGCATGGTACAGAGCGCGGCATCTCAACCTTTGAATATCAAGAGGCAAATCATTGTTTGCCAGACGAGAATCTGACTTCGCAACATGAATTACCTGCAGAGATTAAGATATTGCCATGATCAAACATTATAATAATAGCAGAAGGCCCTAGAACCAACGTGCAGAGCTTATGCAAGAAAAGTTCTTATTCACACACCCATAGTACAAAACCTGACACTTTCATGAATTGTTTTTGAATCCAACAAATTCTAGACATTTTCATGAAGATAAAATAAACCCATATGACGTGGAACATATTGCAAATATGTTTATGGACTAGATAGACAAGGACAAACTTGAAAAGAAGTCCATGAAAAAGCTTGGACGGGTCAGATATGAAGCTTGATGAAAATAACAATAATGTAAGATTAGACTGTTGGATCGGACTCAAATTTGGTCAAATGATTCTAAAGGCTGAGTTCTTATAGAGACCCACTTTTCCGGTCATCAAACCGTAGAACCTTAAAAATTAGGTCAAGAAGTTGTTGTTTTTCCTATTTTAATTATTTTCCTAGTTAATTTTGAATTTTGATTATGTGTTTCCTACTTAACTTAGGTTTCTTGTTTAGGTCGGTTTTAGACTCTATTTAAACAGTTGTGTTGTTGTTTCAACATCAGACTATTATTCATACTTTTAAAAAAAATATCATAGATTTTCTCTTTTCCTCTATTGTGTTTAAAACTGTAAGTTTAGGACTCGAGAACCCTTGCTTTTATCATCGCTATCCGCTGCCTCAATATGCTCACTATTAGAAAATGCAATAACTATTCCGCAAACTCTACCAAACTTCATATTTAACTACTATGTCATTACTTGACACCTTTATCGCATGCAAGCACAACAAAATCACACAAAATTAGCATGCATGGGAATGGCAATTTGTGGTGATCTAGAATGTGGGGGAAGCAACAACAGCAATGAAATACAAGATATAACACTAGGTTCTTCTACACTGCATTAACATCCAAAACAAAATCGTAAGCTAATAGATGGCAACACACACGTTATATCAAAGCAGATCACGATTACAACCAATATGAATCAATCAACACCTTCTCACAATGTATTCCTTTCTGAAGAAAAAGGGAAAAAGAAAATGGAGCACCAAAACAGTGATTTTGGAGACAACAAAAAAAAAGGTTGAAGCACTGCACATGAGCAGTTTTGCCATTTCAACTATGTTCATAAGATGTAAAATAAATGAACAAAGTGCATATAGCATGTAAAGAGGTTTCATCCTAGTGTGTGCATAAAGCAAGTTGGATTAGATAAAATCATCCAGTTTCAATTTCTGCTTATTTTTATAACAAACATGCACCACCTGCTCTTCTAATTAACTGTACTTAAAATTTGAAATTCAAAGCTCTAAATTAGACGATCATGTATGCAAAGCAATAATTTCATAAACATGTCAATCATTACCAACATTTGTACTCAAGACTACTGGAGGTTGAAAAAATTAATCTCCTTTACCTGATAGTCTTTCCATAGTCGAGCCATCTCTTCATAGTAACCCATGCCAGACCAGGAGGTGAAGTGTTTCCTAGCCCGAGGAAATGACTCCAATTCCTTCGGAAGCGCCTTAACAATCCTTACATCATCTTGTAAAGTTGTAATGAAGTGAAGCTCATCAAATATGTCTGAAAATGTGCTGTAAATTTAGGTCATGTTAAGTGAACACTTTAGTGAGAGAAAGAAGAAAAGTTAAAAAGAAACAGGACATGTGAACTGAAACATTTCAAAAGAACACCATGTGTGTGATTGCTAAAAGAACACCTTGTGTCTTGCCAAAATGAACGTTTATCCAGTTGAGGGATGACTAATGTAGCGTTCATGATGAATGCCACAGCCACCATATCTGAGATCTGCAGGAAGACAAGGTTATTGAGTTTATATAGATGAAATTATTCGGACAAAATTAGGTTGTAATCTAGCAGAAATGTGAAGCCCCATTCACATATTCACTAATTACCAGTAGTTCACAAAACCATCCTGTGATTATATTGCATTTTTATCGTGCATGTGCTCATCCAAGACATAAATGAAGCAATGGACAACATACTTCAAGCATCTTCCCATGCATTTGCAATGAGTTAACTATTCACAAAATATTCGCTCATCAAATAAACCTTCATTACTATACTTCGTAATGAACAAGGGAGATATATGATTGCATAAAAGATACTTTGAAAATTCATAAATGATACTTATTCAGAACCTTTTTGGCATCTTGCTATCAAATGAAAAGGTTGTTTTGGTACTTTGAAATTATGGACAGGATTTAACACCCATTAACATAAACTACAAAGAGAATGAATGCAGAAGACATTAAGCAAAATACAGATGGTATTATACTTACACCGGTGCGCATTTGATTTAGTCCTCCATTGCTTTTCACAGTTATATAGTGGTCTGATCCTTGGGCAGCTGACATTTGCAAGTTGAATTTAGAAAAGAAGCCAAAGAAAAATGAAAAAGAATTCATACATGGACAAGGTTCCAGGCTAGTGCATTACTCTACTACCACACATGATACACCTGGTATCCTTTAATTTAAAGAGGGGAGGGGGGGAATAAAAACAAAAACTATTGAATATAAAAGAAAGCAGGTTCATGTAAATGTTGATTGCACATTGAAACTTGGGACAGATGGAAAGACCCGTACAAACAGAAAAAGAAGGCACATGTATAAGTATATTTTTTAAACCTTTATGTCTAACTGTTGGCTTGATACATGGGTGCAAACCATGGCTTCGAGAAGCACCCCAAAGGTTTTCATCTGACACCTGCAAAATTAGAAGCAGAGCAGCCTTACTTTCTTAATATATTTCTGTCATAAATATCAAATCCCTACAGTTTAGGGAATGCTGTGTATATATACCACACTGGATCATCACAGTTTAATGGTCTGAAACCGAAGACAAATCAATCTCTATTCTTCCTCCATGTATACTGATACCAATTATTTTGAAGAAAGGATGTGAGCTCTCTAAAGCTTGTAGCAAACACAGAATGATATTTTCTATTGTATTTAAAAAATGAAAGGTGTATAAGGAGTTTTGTGACATGTTTTGATAAGCCACTTTACAAGAAACAATCTTCATTTGTCATAATAACCAAGCACAAACAGATCCAATGCATTCGATATTAACACGAATGTAGGTCCATCTCGCAGTAGTCCTCTGACATTAAATCCTTACAACAGTCTCCCTGCAATGCTCATAAGACAGAACCATGTCTTCAAAAGTTTGTGATTACAAGGATAACGACCTCTGTTTCTATTTTGACATTCACTAGGGTATGGCCATGTCAGAAGCACAGACACTTTTGCTATCAATTTATGCTCCCTCCCACTTGGATTCATTCCATTCTTAACTACTCTGCTTATCAATTGTCTGTTCAGTCTGCATTTAGCTTCCAACCTTTTTCAAAGTTAAAGGGAATCCAAGTGACATTACTTTAGTTGGGATAAATTCTTGACAGAAGCATGCACCAATTCACGTTGATTAGGTGTAGTTGGAACATTCTAACCTCCCCATGGTCCAATCAGCGATCTCCCTAGTGATTTTTATCCCAAAAAAAACCACAATAAAATTCAAGCACACAAGTACAGTTTCCTGGACGAAACCATTACTACTCAGCAACAATTATGAAAGAAACACATGATCATCCAAGGCCAAAAGCTCAAAACTCATAACATTAAAACAAAACAAAAAAAATGAAAGAGAGACATTTAACATTTCCCTTTGAATTACTAATTCTCAAATATTAACCACCACAGGATACTCCATAAGGAATTCCACAGTTCTGCAATTGATAAGAAAATGAATTTTCCTAACATCACCGAATCAGGAAATCCAAAAAGAACTAATCATCATAATCTCAATAAATCAAATTCATCTCTACCCATTAACAAATGCAGCCCAAGAAGCAAAACCCTTTTCTCAAAATTAAGAAAAGCGAACCGTAACAGCACCTGTTGCTGCGCAGATTGAGATTGTAGGGGTTCTTCAAGTCTTGTATCATCTTTCAGCATGTCATCTTCCTTTGGGGCAAATCCATAAAGTAAAAGGAAAATAGAAGAAACAAAAGCAAGAGTTGTGAAGAGAGCTACTGTGAGAATAGATTGCCTTCTTGAGATAAATCTTCTGGGATGAGAATATCCTCTGTTGCTTGCCATTTTCTTCCAAGATTGCTGGGAGTGGCAGCAGGTAGATCTCTATTTCACAGGCACTTTGGAAATCAGAATGTATCAGAGAGAATTCAATGGGCTTGGTTTTCCTTCTTTTATTGTCCAGTAGGGAAATGGTGTTAGGCCAATTTTCTCCCTTTTTTTCTCTTTCAATAGAATTTAAATTTAAATTCTATTTAATATAAGTTATTTTTAAAATTATTTTTATTTAGAAATATATTAAAATAAAATTTTAAAAAATTTAATAAACTATGTGTTTGTTTACAAGGTATATCGCGCCTCGTAAACAAACAAATAAATCCAATATTTAATTTCATAATTGCGTTAGGGTAGCAACAATGAGAAACCTTGTAATCTTCAAAGCTTTATGCCTTATTTCAATCTATTTTTATATAAAATAATTTTATTTTAAAAAAATAACTTTAAAATATTAGAGCCCGTTATTTAATATTGTGGTAACAATTTTTTTTTTAGTAATTTTTGCTTAAGAGTATATTAAAAAAATAAAAAAATATATTTTTAATACAAACATATCAAAACTATCTAAAAAAAAAATGAAGTAAAAAAAAATAAATACTTTTGAAATGAAAAAACAAACTGTTATTTAATTAAACTCATATGAGAATAGAGCAAATAAAGTGACACATTGTGTATTTATTGTTAAAAACTTAATTCTAGACAAATTTTATATAACAAAGAAATCAAATTCAAGTCTTTTTAATGTAGATTAGAAAGAAGAAAAAAAAAGGTTTCTATTAACTAGCTTAGTTCGTAAATCTTATAAGGCATCATTTTAAATAACCTTAGATCAATTGGTTTATAATTAAAAAAAATCAAAATAGCATGCTAGGAGGGTGTTTGGTTGTTTTTTTTTAAAACAAATCAACTATAAATACATCAAAAAATATCCTATTTATTTTTTATGTTAATACATTGAAACAAATCTAATAAATAATAATCTATTTTATTTTTAAGTGAAAAATTATTTATAATTTTAAAAAAAAAAACATATTGAACTACCAAAACAATCACTTTCTTAATGAGTGTTTGACACTGCATTTCAAAAACACTTTTAAAAAAAATAAAATTTTATTAATTTATTTTTTATTTTAAATTAAATATTTTTGATATTTTTAGATCATTTTCATATGCTGATATCATAAAAAATTTTAAAAAATATCATTCTAATATATTTTTAAACGAAAAAATATTTTCAAAAATAATTTTATCAACACTTTCAAACAAACACTTACTAATTAGCTTATGTTGATCGGTCAATATATTTTTTAAAAAAGAAGTATATTTAGGTCATTATATTAAAAGCCAATTCGAGACTTTGTAAATATGATTTCGTTTCATTTTGTTTAACTATATCTTTATCCTTTTATTATTTTCACATCCCTCTTCCCAAATAACTCAGTGATGGTTGCCGACTCCCTTCCTTCCTTCCATCAATGGTCACACATTGTGATAATTAAATTAGACAATGTTCTGATAAATTAGAAAAGGATATATATATAAAAATATATAGATTGGAAATTGTTAAACTTTTCGCTGTTTGTTTAATTAACTTTCTCTCTGATATATAATTGCACTGCATGCTTCCATTTAGCAAAAGAGAGGGACCCTAGCTAGTTCCAGTTCTGTCTCCCCCTTCTGATCGAAGGCACTGGTTAGGGTTTCACACCAGGAACCGACTAAAAAAAAAACTCTTTCAAGAGACTATATATGCGCCTGGCTTTCTGTTCAAGGACCCCCACACCAAAACTACTTGAAGTCTTTAATTAGCCATGCATATCCACGTTTTTCCTATGTAGAAGCTCATATACGATCGTGGTCTGTGTTTTATATATATGCATGCAGCGCCGATCGATAAACAAACCACTCACCCTTCTTCTTCTCCTCTTTAATCCATCCTCTTAATCAACGTGCGTACTCTATATAGTTTCAAGCTTAGATTCTCTCTCTCTCTCTCTCTCTCTCTCTCTCTATATATATATATATATATATATATATATATAGATATAGATATAGATATAGATATAGATATAGATATAGATATAGATATTCGTGGATCTTTATTAATGCAAAAATGCTTGTATATATATAACACGATATAGTCCTACCTTGTGGGAATTATTCGATAAAGAACTATAAGTTCGGTTTTAAAATCTTTTCTTAATTTCATATAAGTTTATATTTTATTATATTACTTATGACATCTGAACAAAATATATTTAGGAGTTTATGTTTATGCTTTTTTTAGGGGGGAAATAAGATTATCATTAATTTTAAAAATATGAAGAATTTAATTATTCCACTTCTTCACCCACTAGCCTCAGCAAATCCGTCTGCACCAAAGATCCAACCACCTAGACGTCGCCTTCTACATCACCACTTGATCCTACATTTAGCAGAAATTCCTTCCCAGATGACTTTGTCTGTGGGACTGGCTCAGCTGCCTATCAGGTAGCAGGAATTAATTTATGAACTTATCCTTCATGGGATCCAGTCCTAACAATATGAGCTAGCAAGCATGTTTGTTTTACTATATATATAGTTTATATTTTAATCTGCTTGATTTCTTCATGAATGTTTGTTACTATATAGTTTACATTTTAATCTTGATTTCTTTCTTTCTTTCTTTCTTTATATATATATATATATATATATATATATAGTTTCATTCTTGTAGTTTAATGTTGATTGTCGAATCTGATGAAAGTAGAGGAAGAAACTATACATCGATTCCTTTTTTAAAGGGAAAGAAATGTGTGCGGGCATGGAAAAGTTTCTCTCAATCAGAATATTCAGAAAAATATATGTTTATTTTCTGATAAATCAAAGAGGATATTTGTTGAAAACAGTGCACTTAATTGCCAAATAGAATACTGTGCACAACATTTACTGTTGTGCTTCTCCAGATTTAGCATTTATTACTAACGGGATTATTCCCGTTAGTGTCCAATTTGTAGCTTCCCGTTATTGTCTAAATTATAGCTTAGGTTCCATATGTCTCTGTATATAATCCCTACTGTTCCTTCATCAAGTTATGACTGAATAATATACCATTGCTGTAATTTCAGCAATCAACATTTTCATTTCAGAATTCACTCTTCATAACACATACTTATCAATTTCTTCATGGTATCAGAGCTGTGATCTTGCAACCTTACTCTGTGTTGTGTCACTCGGTTTTATTATCTGTCAAACATGGATAATCAAGGTTTGACAGACAAATCAAAATGCCCAGCCACAAATTCTATTAGCATCGACAGTGATGCTAATTCCTCTCAAAAAATGACAACTGTACTGCTAAATGGTTTTAACTACTTACCATGGTCAAGAGCAGTGACAATTGCTCTTGGAGGCAGATCACGCCTGGGATTTATCAACGGCAAGGAATTGGCTCCTGACAGCAGCTCCCCGGAGTTTGAACAGTGGCTAGCCAAGGATCAAATGGTGATGTCTTGGATGCTAAATTCAATGGACAGGAACCTTGCTGAGATGTTCAGTTATTACCAATCATCTCTGGAACTTTGGGAAGCCGTGAGGGAGATGTATGGCAATCAAAATAATTCTGCTCGAATCTTCCAAATTCAACAAGATATCGCAAGCCTTCATCAAAACGGCCAACCATTTGTCAATTTGCTGAGCAAACTTAAGAGTCTGTGGAATGAATTGGAAATTTACAGACCTCACTCGGTTGACCCAACTGTCATACGCAACAGAAAAGAAGAAGACCAGATTTTCCAATTATTGGCAAGCTTGGGTTCAGAATTTGAAGACTTAAGGAGCCACATCTTGATGAATGACACACTCCCCACCTTGAAAGGCGTCTGTGCAACAATCCAACGTGAAGAAATCAGACGCAAGGTAATGCCCCGAGAAAACCCATTAAAATTCGTCGATTCCCATGCTTGTGTTGCCCAACAATTTGCAGAGAAAGGGAGCTTCAAATTGGCAGAATCGCGAGATGCCCAACACTCTGCAGAAAGGGGATTCTTCAAAGGTAAGCGTCCTAACCTCAAATGCTCTTACTGCAACTCAATTGGTCACACAATCGATCGGTGCTGGAGCCGATTCCCAGAATTGAAACAAAATCGACAGCATGCTCATCACAAGAAATTTGTGAAATTCAAGGCTAATGTTGCTACTACAGAACCCAATTACTCTAATCCTATGTCATTGCTAAACGAATTTGCAAGCTTTCTTCAAGAAAAAAGAAATTTAGGAGGAGACGGGAGAAATTTTGGAGGAGACGGGTCGACTGATGAAGCAAGTGCTCTGTTGAGCAATTTCAATCTCAACGGGTTATCAACCCGTGACATGGCAGCCCGTGGAAATGAGAATAAAGCAGCGTATGGCGTGGCAAACCGTGACGTGGCTGGAGCTTATGACGTGGCTGAGTCTTCATCCCGTGCAAATGCAGCCTTCTTGAACAATTTTGGTGGGTTACCCACCCGTGATTTTACTGGTATTTCAAACCGTGACAATACGGAAAAATTTGAAGGTATTTATATTGCTCTTTTAACTGCCTTAGAGTTAAGTAAATTTCATGATTTATGGGTTGTGGATTCTGGTGCTAGTGATCACATGACACATAATTTAAATAAAATTCATGATTTTACCCCGTTCCCGATACCATCTTTTGTCTCGATTGCAAATGGATCTACTGCAGCAGTAAAGGGTAAGGGAAAAATTAAAATCGCGTCAAAAAATATTAATTCCGATATTTTATATGTGCCTTCCTTTCCATTTCAGTTATTATCAGTTTGAAGGTTAACTATTGCTCTTAATTGTGATGTGATATTTACTCCGTTTAAGGTGATTTTTCAGGACCATCACACCAAACAGAAGATTGGTGAAGGATTTCACTTGAATGGTCTCTATTTTTTCTGTGATTCCGAAGTTTCTAAGGGATTACAAGCTGTTTATTCTCCGATCAATGATCACCAGTTGTGGCATTTTCGTCTGGCACATGCATCCGATTACGTCATCTCAAAAATAAAACCTCATTTGTCAAAAAGGACGTATGATTGTGAGACGTGTCATTTTTCCAAATCAAGTAGACTTCCATTTAAATTATCTTTGTCTAAAGCATCTCAGGCTTTTGAACTTATTCACTCAGATGTATGGGGACCTTTTTCAATTTCAATTGATGGTTTTAAATATTTTGTTACATTTATTGATGATTTTTCAAGAGTTACATGGTTATATTTATTAAAATCAAAAACTGAAGTGTTTAATTGCTTTAAAGATTTTCACACACTAGTTTCTACCCAATTTTCCACACACATTAAAATTTTCCGATCTGACAATGGCTCGGAATTTACATCTCATGCTATGGAAAATTATTTAATTTCCAATGGAATTCTTCATCAAACTAGTTGTGTTAATACTCCCCAACAAAATGGAATTGCTGAACGCAAAAATCAGGATTTATTAGAAAAAACTAGAGCCATAATGCTTAAAATGAATGTTCCGAAAAAATTTTGGTCCTATGGAGTTCTTACGGCCACCTACATTATTAACCGCTTACCCAGTCAAGTACTGGATTTTCAGTGTCCTCTTGAAATTTTGCAGGGTAAAATTCCCAATATCTCGCACTTGAAGATTTTTGGGTGTCAATGTTTTGTTCATCTCCACTCAAATCAACGTGACAAACTTGACCCGCGAGCGTCCAAATGCATTTTCTTAGGGTATTCTCATACCAAGAAGGGGTACAAATGTTATGATACCATTAGCCAGAAGCTTTACGTCAGCCGGGATGTTAAATTTGTTGAAACCTCCCTTTATTTCACTGATTCTAATCAGGGGGAGTCCTTGGAAGACTTAGTCCCCCTTCCCCGGGCAGAGATTTGCACCATCGACTTACCTAGCCCCGCTAGGTCGATTATTCCAACGGTAATTCCGGTAGACGATTCTCCATCTACTATCATCCCTCTAGAACCGATGTCCCCAAACTCGCCAGATAGAACGCCAGCTCCAAGACGTAATCCTCCAAGAACTCGACAGTGCCCCTCCAAATTTCAAGACTATGCAGCTTATGCAGTCAGGTATCCTGTCTCAAATTATTTGGATTACTCTAAATTATCACCATCGTATTCTGCTTTTTTGTCAGCACTATCAAATGATCATGAGCCTAAAAATTTCACCGAAGCTCAATCTCACCTGGTATGGCGAAAAGCTATGGAGGAGGAACTAACTGCACTGGCCGACAATAACACTTGGAGCTTAGTTCCCCTCCCCAAAGGTAAACACGCAGTTGGCAGTCGATGGATATACAAGACCAAGTTCAACTCAGATGGATCTGTTAATCGCTATAAAGCGCGCCTTGTGGCTCAAGGGTATACCCAAGAATTTGGTGTTGATTACAAGGAGACGTTTGCTCCTGTTGCCAAAATGACCACGGTAAGAGTTCTTTTATCTGTTTCAGTAAATAATGGCTGGTTCTTATCTCAAATGGACGTAAAAAATGCCTTTTTACACGGGGATCTTGAAGAAGAAGTGTTTATGAAGCTTCCTCCTGGCCACTCGCTAAGTTCCACTCCTAATTTGGTATGTAAACTTCACAAATCTATTTATGGGCTAAAGCAAAGTCCTCGCGCTTGGCATGCAAAACTTAGTGGAGCCCTTGCTACATTAGGGTTTAGGAAAAGTTCTGCAGATTCTTCTTTATATATTCGGTTTCACAATGATGATAAATTGATGGTTCTTATTTATGTCGATGATTTAATTATCTCAGGGAATAATATTGAATCTATTTCTAAATTGAAGAAAACTCTTCAACAATTATTTCCTATTACAGATCTTGGTCCCTTAAAATATTTTCTTGGAATTGAAATGGCCTCATCTAAGAAAGGTTTTTTCCTTAATCAGCGTAAGTACACGCTCGATGTGCTTCAAGACGCAGGTATGCTTTCAACTAAACCTTCCGCTACTCCTGTTGATAGTAAACTCAAATTATCTCTTGCAGGTACGGCTCTTCCCTCGCCTAAATATTATCAACAACTTGTGGGCAAACTTATTTATCTGACGATTACCCGTCCGGATATCAAAGAGGATATTCATATATTAAGGAGATTAGGATATCCTCTAAAGCATCACGACCAGGTTTTAAAAGCAAGCTAGCATCTATACGTTATTATTTTATTTTTATTTATTTTGTGTAGAATAATAAAAATATAATTTTATTTTTTGAATGAGTGTTTATTTATTAACCATCAATTATTCTACGCTATTTGTCTTATTATTTCTTTATCCTCATTTGAATGGTCGATTAAATTTCTTCTTTTTTTTCCTCCCAGCAAAAAAAAATGGTATGGAAAAGAGACCAGTAGATTTTTTTATTTTTTTTTATCTTTAAGAAATCTTCTTATGAGAGAATGTTCATTGAACTTAAAATGTGGACTAAACACATGCCGAATGGTGAATAAATTATTGTAATTATTACTCTTATTAACTTTTGGTCCAACTGGAAGCTCCATCGAGGCCTTCGGCTATGGTGGGAGTTGCCTTCTCCAGACCCAATTCCAACTCTTCAAGGGTCCAAAACCTTAAAAAACCCCAAAATTTAAGGTTTTAGGTAAAATAGTAAACGTGAATTTCTTTAGTTAGATACGAGCCATATGTCTAATGAACAGTAACAATGAGTCTGGTGCTACAGTGCATCGTCTAAGAACCGCCGGACGACCGTCCCATTCTCTTTTAGATATACTAATTGTTCATATTTTGATAAAAACCACAATATGAAATGCGAAGAGAGTAAAGTTTTAGTATTTATTGTTGTCTATATCGGCAATTAGGTTAATTTTCAATGTAGCTAATGTTGAGACGATCTCTGTGCATGATGTATATTCAGTACGAAGGCCATGCAAACAAAAGTAACAGATGGCCGAGCATATGGGACACGTTTACTCATGACGATCCAGGTATCTCAACCATAAAATGTCTGTGTCATTTTCTGGGGAGGAAGGGAGACTCTGTGTGTGTTTTAATGGGGAGGAAGGGAGACTATGATTATGCAATACCATGGATTGCCATTATATATTGTCAGCTCTTAATGTATTATTATTTATTATAATTTAGAGGGGGAAAACTGTAATGTGAAGTTATATTTTTGGAGTTATATCAATCATATATACATAGAGTTTCAAATAAAAGTGTGAAATGAGTTGCACGGCACGATGTTCCTGCCTACAGTCATCACCACTCTTCACAATAACCTACACAAGAAACAAAAAGGCGAACAATTTCATTAAAACATGAGGCAATTAAACAATAGCAGCTTGCAGAATTATATTAGCAAAGCATATTCTGTTCGCAGCCTAAAAAGGAAAATCAAAACAAGCACCCAAGACATTTAAGCATTCTAGCTAGATGATATACAGAACCATACACAGTATAAAGGTAAACACCTAAACATCATCATGATACAGGTTCTTGTAATTAAAGCAGAGATTGTGGATAAACAAGAAGCCCCTGCAAAAATAGAAAATGTATGTATGTGCAATGTGCCTGTGATATTCAGTTAACATTCAAGCATTCACTACGTCACCATGTTTCAGAAGAACAAGAATTATGAGCAAACCATTCCAATTACCAGCAAAACTTAAATGAGGAAATACAATTTAGTAAGCATAGCTTACAGAGCGCAAGTCCCAGCCAGGTAATTTCCCATATACTGAAGCTTTACGTATTCTCTCTTTCTTGACCTCCCACAGTTCACCAGATAAAGGCATCACTGGCCTTGGGACTGCCACCATTAACCTGTGAAAATTCAAACTTTCAATTCCATCATTCTGAACTGAGAAACAGTAAACATGATTTTTCTATTTTTTTGAATCTTCACATTTGGTTGTGCATCTGAAGAAACTTGACCAGCCCCTTTCAGAGGTAGTCCAGGAGGTGCTTCCCCTTTGGCGGCAGCAGCCTGCAGAAGACAGGTAAAGTTGTAACAAGAGCATCCAAAATACAGGATAACAACATTCCATTCAAATATAGCTCACCTTTACTTCTTCTATTGCAATGGTACTAGGAACACGGCGATGTTCCTTGCGTCGTGGCACCCCTTCATCCCCTACATCTTCCATTCTAACCCCAGGATCTGCTGTCAGCACTACCCTTACCCATTCCAGATCACTACAATGTGCAGCATTTTGATGCATACAATTGATGCCAGAATTTAATTTAGGTGGTTCAATGACAGTTTGGACAGGCAATTTCTTCTCCACAGAAAGACTAACATTAACAAATTTCATTTTTGTTTCGGATGCATGCGACATTGCCTGATCAATCGCTTCAGCGGTTGATTGGGACATCCTATCACTACTATTTCGAAACACTTCCTGGGCAGTCCACAAAGGATAAGCCCAAGGAGGTGGCTTCGGCAGGAATTCATCTCCATTTGCTAGTGGAATTCCTCCTCTGGAAAGGTTTTGAGCACCAGATGTGTCCTTGTTATTGCTGGAAAGGGATTAGGGGAAGAAAAATCATGCATGTGTACCCATAAAATCATTGTTAAAAAAAGAAAGTTATGTATTGCAATGCATTCCAACTGGAATCTATGGTGTTTTCAACTGCTGTAATTCGACAACATACCTTGGCATTTCACTTTTCAATACTTCAACGCAAATCAGATAAGGTGCCTTTTCCCTAGAATTCAAAAGAACAGCTTCATCTTCAGGTATATGAACAACACGATACAACCCCTTTCCCATTGGAAAGCAAACTCCTAAAAGTATAAAGAGCAACGTTAAGTTTGTGAGAATATACCAAATGATGAGATGTATAAAACTGGAACAAGAATGCAGGTCAACTAGGATGATGCGTGGAAGGAGCGAAATTACTTAGCAAGAATCTTTTTGTTTCTTGTGTAGGTTATTGTGAAGAGTGGTGATGACTGTAGGCAGGAACATCTTGCCGTGCAACTCATTTCACACTTCTATGGTAGGTGCTTGCAGATTAGGTTGTAACAAAGTACAAATGTTTTTTTTTCCAATCTAAACTTCATTTTCTTATTAATGCATCTCTTTATTAATTTAACAAAATCATGTTTTTAATTATAAACATTATTTTAAAAAAAAAAACTTACCATAATCTCATATATTAAAATTATATCTCAATACTATGTATGTGATTAAATGAAAACAATTCAATGAATATTATAAAATCATGTATAAAATCCACCAAAAAGACTAAAAGAGCAAAAATTTGATAGTCATTATGAATATAGTATTCATAATCATAATCACCTATAAGATCATTCAAATCACAAAAAAAATAAAAGAATTTAAATATTATGTTAACTTCTTTTTTTAGTGCATTCCAAACAAAATAAAAAGAATTGGAGAATAAACATAGAAAGAGGATGGACTGGCCTGTTATTAGGCCAGCAAGGTTTACATGTCATGTGTTATTCAAGGGTGTAAGCCTAATGATTTAGTTATGTCATTGCACTCTAGGCATAGTGAGGTTCGTGGCACCTTTTGATTCAAACATAATACCCGAATATAATACCTTAAATTATGTAGATTTTTATATAAAATCTTATATCAATTATTTTTTAATAAATATACTTAATTAAACAAGTATATACTTCACCAGCACCATTAGGTGTATTAAAAGCTCTCGTGACCTGTCGTGTCTTTATCGTTTAGCTAGATAAAATGAGTAGAATACAACTGCTGATATAACTTAGAAAATCATAAAGGTGAAGTCACATACTCACACTCCAAACCCATTGTCTTCATAAAAAAATAAGGTTCGTGGACTATAAATATATCATGAGTAATTTAGAATATATGTTCACAATTTTCATTCTCTATTGCATGCATGTTTAATAACATCTATCTTTAAGATATTATTGTACTTTATCTCTCTCAAACAAATATTTACCTAAGCATCTGAGTGTCCTCACGTCCACAAAAAAACCTTCTTACATGTAATAGCCATAAACCACTTTGACCTACCGAGCATCAAGTACAAGGTGTCAACCACTTTGACTAACGAGAATGTATGAAATTGCGAGGGTCAATTGATTAACTAAGTATTCAACGTGAGGGTTTATTTCCTAAGTTAACTGGATTTTTTTAACATTGACAATATCCAAACCTACTTAAACACATCTATCTCTTGCCCTATCTATCAATCCATTTCAATTATTTTTTAACATTCTTACAATTTGGCATGCAAATATCCAATTGAAAAGGCTTTTTTAATATAAAAATAAAATGTGATAACAAAAAATAGTCAAAAACCTTTCTAATACATAAAGTAAAATAAATTTGTTTTTTAATTTCAAATCTAAAATTAGCATTTAAAAAAATTCATTTTATAGGTCCATAAATAAATAAAGTAAAAGTTGACATCTAGATATTGTCACAACTATTCATTGATAATACAATGTCAATTAAACAATATTGATGTCGCTACTTTTAAAAGTATACTCTAAATGAATTTTTTTCTTTCAAATTTGTAGATTCTTGACATAGAATATTAAAATTATTAAAATAAACATGATGATGACTTTTATATATAAAAAACATATTAAAAGCAATTTGAAAAACAAATTTACCTACAAATTTACATTTAAAATTAAAATTTTCTTTTTTAAAAAAAAATTGTTTTCTAAAAATAATTATAATTAATTTAATAACCCTCAAATTAACTCAATAATTCAATAACCAGTCCGTGTCTCGATTAGACCACTGAACTATATACATTTGTCATGTTTGAATGGAAAATATTGCAAAAAAATAATAATAATCATAATGAATTATTATTAATGATAATAAGTCCTCATTGACGCCCTCCCACTCCATCGGCGCACAACAGCAAAACCCAAATCTTCAGACATTAAAAAAATTCAAATCAAAATTCAAAATCCTAAATTAAAATAAGAAGAAAAAACAATAATTACCTCACCTTCCTCTCGCTCTCCCTCTGCATCAACCTTACCCCACCACCACCACCATTGCCAACACAAGTAACGACACGTCGTTCCTTCACAAAATCCGATTCGAAGGCGCAACAGCCGACGATCCCCTCTCTGGTGCAACTTCTCTTTATATTACATTTTTTTTTTTTCCAAGTAAAAACTTCAAATCTCTCTCATTTCTCTCGTCAATTTCCTCGAGAACCAGACAAAAACTTCGAATTCCTTCTCTTTCTCGGTATTCTCTCTCAGCTGTTACCTGCTTCCGACTTAGGGCTTTTTTATTAATAATTTTTTTTCTTCGATTTCGATTGGGCTTCTCAGTGAGGCATGTCAATTTTGAATCACTCAGACCAGTTTAAAAAATAGGGTTTCAGATTTCGAAATCAGGGTTTTTGGTCATTATAGGGTTTAACGTTGGATCCCAACGTTGTGTTTGTAGTTAGGGTTATCTTTGATGATCTGATTTGGAGAGAGGGAGACATAAGTTAGTATTTTTATGATGGTAGATAGACAATGGTGAGGCTATTAGGATTAACTCGTGGAGAATCAGATGATTCTCCACGAGAGATTACCTCGAGGACGACTCCTTTGACTAGTGAGTCAGGTGAGAGTGGATGGTTAATTCGATTTTTTGATTCAGCTTTCTTTTGTGAGTGGATTGCAGTAAGTTATCTATATAAGCATGATCATGCTGGGGTTCGGGATTATCTGTGTAATAGAATGTATACATTGCCCATATCAGGTGTTGAGAGTTATTTGTTTCAAATTTGTTATATGATGATACATAAGCCGAGTCCGTCACTTGATAAGTTTGTTATTGATATGTGTTCTAAGTCATTGTTAATAGCTTTGAAAGTACATTGGTTTTTGTTGGCGGAGCTTGAGGATTCAGATGATAATGATGGGATTGGTAGGATTCAGGATAAGTGTCAGATTGCTGCTACGTTGATGGGAGAGTGGCCGCCATTACTGAGGCCACGAAATGAATCTTCAAGTCCTGGGAGTAAGAATCAGGTTCTGAGTAGAATCTTGTCATCGAAGCAGAAGTTGCTGTCATTGACTTCTTCTCCACCTCCGCAGAAGTCATTGTCGTTTTCACCCTCACCGGGGAATGGTTTGCAGGAGGATGGGACTGGTAGTCAACTGTCACCGGATGAGAATAAGATTTTTAAAAAGTTTATTCCTGGTTCGAAGGTTAGAGATGCATTGTTGTTTAGGAAGTCATTTGATAAAGATGATCAGAAGGTTAAAGATGCTATGTTGTTGAGGAAGTCAGTTGATAAAGATGAGGAAGAAGGTGAAAAGGATGGATTTTTCAAGAGGCTTATGAGGGACAGTAGTAAACGTGAGGATGAGGAGTTAACAAGAAGTTCAGATGGGTTTTTCAAGAGGCTTAGAGATAGTATTAAAAGTGAGGACGAGGAGATGACATCCGGCTCAGATGGTTTTTTCAAGAGGCTTCTCAAGGATAGTAGTAGAGGTGAGGATGAGGAAGTAACCTTGAGTTCCGATGGTTTTTTCAAGAAACTGTTTCGTGACAGTAAGGGCGACACTGATGACAAGTTGGTTTCTAAATCTCCAGAGGATGATGAAAAGGAGGGGTTCCTTAAGAAGTTTTTAAAGGAGAAGTTTGAAGACAAGAAAGTTGGAAATGATCAGAATGAGGATGAAGAAAGGTCAAAGCTTGAAGAGAAAGGTTCAAAATCTGCAGAAGATGATGAAAAAGAGGGGTTCTTCCAGAAGTTGTTTAGGGATAAGTCCGAGGACAAGAAAGATGAGACTGAGAAATCTGACGAGGGGGCTACCAATTTTGAGGAAGAAGAACCTTCAGACTTTTCCTTGTTTCGAAGACTGTTTCGTGTGCATCCTGAAGAGGTAAAAAATACTGGTGCAAATGAAAATAACAGTAGTGGCAGCTTGTTTGAAAGCAGCCCGGGTACTGAGAGTTTTTTTCGCAAACTGTTTAGAGATCGTGAGCGCTCAGTTGAAGACTCTGAGTTATTTAGTATCAAGAAGAACAAAGAGGTACACTGATAACCATTTTGTTCATGACCTGTTGTGTTTGTCTTAAAAATATGACTTTTGCTCTGCAGCACATTGCTCTTTTCCACTCATGCATTGTGAACCAGCACTTTGTACTAATCACTATTAAATGACTGTAAGTAATAATCTAGTGCTTGGTGATCGAAGTTGATAGAAAATTGTGGCATGTACAATGCATGTCGATACCTTATACTAGTAGTTACTTGCAGTGGCATTGTATTCTACTTGTAGTTATCTGCTGTGGCATCACAGTTAGACTGACCTCCTTATCTGTGTGCTTAAGGTCTCAGAAAGATTAGGGTCACTGCATGCTGTTTGTTGGTTGATAGTATCGCTATCCTTGTTTAGTTCACTCTGTTCATCTGATTATGCTAGTTGTGAATGTGAAGGGCCCCAGAGCAATTTTAAATCGATCTCATATTGTTCTGTATAAAGTTTGTTTAGTCTTAAGTTTGTGCTGTAGTCATTATATAGCTTCTGGTCTTGGATGTTCTATTGATACTCTTCCAATATCTTGCTTGCAATAGGAGCCATAGACTCCCTACGAGTGTTGCTGGAGGCCTCTCTCCATCTGTAGACCTCTTGTTGTTACTGTGTAATATGGTGTAAAATTGAGAACTGTGTACAAAAGAAGTAGTTTGCTTTTAGTGAGAAATATAATCAAGAACCCTTTTTAATCGAGTGGTGTTCAGGTTACATGTAGTAAAGGCATCTAAAGATGCCCATTCAAGCAAAAATCAATATTGAACTTGTGGATGTGAATGTCCCCATTTGTAACTATATGGGGGTGGGTGGGGGTGGGGGGATAGTTGTAACACGAGCAGCTGTAACTTTCAATATAACAGAAAAAGTTCATGAAACGGCACATAAGAATATTATAATCATGTAAACAGCTGGAAATAAGGATTTTTTCTAGGTCAAACCTACTTAAAATTATCTTGGAAAAGCACCTGGTGGGCCTGATCTGCATGCTATTGTCGGTGTCCTGTATTTCTGCTTGTTGGGAAGTGTCTTTGTCAAAGGCTCTTGGCTACAAGTTTCTTATTATTTCCTTATTCAAATATCCTGGGCTCTAATCTTGCAGAAGCATCCTGGATCACAGAATCAACAGAATGGGAAGTTGAATACAAAGCCCCCGCTTCTAAAAAACACTGCATCACAGTTCCGGAAAGGGGCTTATCATGAGTCATTGGACTTTGTGATGTCGTTATGTGAGACTTCATATGGTTTGGTTGATGTATTTCCTATTGAAGATCGTAAAAGTGCTCTTTGCGAGGTTAATGCTTTTCTATGCTCTCTGTTTCTTACATCCAGATATTACACATATAGGATTTGCTTTCCTGTCCACTCTTTGGGCAGTTTAGCTAGCTGCCACTTTTCTTGGATGAAGAAATGCACTTATTTGTTAGTTTTCTTGCACTTAAAGTGAAGTTCAAATGATTGTACATAAATTTTTCACTTTCTTCACACGACATCACTTTTCTTGGACAAATAAATACCCTTAATTGTTAGTTTCTTGCATTTTAGAATGAGGTTAAAATGGTGATTTAACAGTATTTTCTCCTTCTCTACACCTACCTGGTCATTCTCCATTTATCGTGAAATCCTTAGTCAACAAAGACTCAGAAACCTTAATACCTTGGAATTGAAACTATGAATTAACAAACTAGTCGGAGATGAAGATAGTGGCCCATGTCAGATACTCTTGTCTCTTCACAAACAAATGGCCGTGAGTAGTTCTATAGGTGACTCATGGAAGAAAACAATATCGGTCTGGTAGTTCTATAGGCAGAAAGCTCACTTAGTAATCTTCAGTTCAAACCTATTTTATATTTCTGCCAAAAAATTGCTAGACAACCAGTGAAATCAATTAAGAAAGATAAGAATGCTCAGAGATGAATGTTCATCTAACATAAAAGATGAAATAGGTTTCATTGTTCTGCAATGGTGATGAGAGAAATAGCAAAGATGAGCTCTATATAATATATTGTTTTCAATGGTGCATGTTCATGAAAGAAATTGTGAAGTTATATACCAAAAAATGATGTACTTGCATTTTAAAACTTTGAAATGATTGAAATAACCTTTGAAATCTCAATTTTATTTGTGTGAGGCTGGGTGTTTAGTATAAAAAAAATGGGTCTCATGCTAACTTACCAAAGCCTGGCAGGTCAATGCACACATTCAGCGCATGATATTCTGCTTGAATTCTTTCTGAAAGAGTCTTTTCATTCTTGTGTTTGCAGTCACTTGCAGATATCAACGTGCATATAGCTGAGGCTAAAAACAGTGGAGGTATGTATTGTATTGGATTTTTGTTGTAACATGACCATCTCAAAGCCACAACATTTTTAACTGTTCTGGCATATGTAATAGTTTGATGTGTGTGGTAGTGTCTAAAATTGGTCTTACAAATTGTGGCAAAGTAATTCTGATTCTAGGAAGGTTTCAAGGTATGAGGCAAAACACTTGATTTTGGAACAAATCTTTCAAAATTTGTGTGTATAATAACTTTTAACATATGCACTCCTATATTTATTTAGTCCATTATATGTTTCTATATTTGCACTTATATTTCTTAAAGATGTTAAGTGTTGTGGAGCCATTTTTGTAGCTTTTGAAAGATCATTTTGTAATTTGTGCTGCAAATTTATCTTCTGTCAAAAAATTGCAAAAATTCCTCAAAAAAATAGCCTTGTTAAAATTGTCAATGTGAGTGGTCTAGTCAATGTGTATTCTTGCAATTAGGGCAGGATATGAATGTGTTATGATCTTATGCTTTGCTGACTAGAGTTCACTGTTTAATAAACATTATTTTCAGTTTCATTGAAGTTCTCTTTATGGATGTGGATTTTTAACATGAAAACTTTAACTGTCAAGAAATTAAAGATTCTGTTGCTAAGTAATTTCGCTCCTTCCACACATCATCCTAGTTGACCTGCATTCTTGTTCCAGTTTTATACATCTCATCATTTGGTATATTCTCACAAACTTAACGTTGCTCTTTATACTTTTAGGAGTTTGCTTTCCAATGGGAAAGGGGTTGTATCGTGTTGTTCATATACCTGAAGATGAAGCTGTTCTTTTGAATTCTAGGGAAAAGGCACCTTATCTGATTTGCGTTGAAGTATTGAAAAGTGAAATGCCAAGGTATGTTGTCGAATTACAGCAGTTGAAAACACCATAGATTCCAGTTGGAATGCATTGCAATACATAACTTTCTTTTTTTAACAATGATTTTATGGGTACACATGCGTGATTTTTCTTCCCCTAATCCCTTTTCAGCAATAACAAGGACACATCTGGTGCTCAAAACCTTTCCAGAGGAGGAATTCCACTAGCAAATGGAGATGCATTCCTGCCGAAGCCACCTCCTTGGGCTTATCCTTTGTGGACTGCCCAGGAAGTGTATCGAAATAGTAGTGATAGGATGTCCCAATCAACCGCTGAAGCGATTGATCAGGCAATGTCGCATGCATCCGAAACAAAAATTAAATTTGTTAATATTAGTCTTTCTGTGGAGAAGAAATTGCCTGGCCAAACTGTCATTGAACCACCTAAATTAAATTCTGGCATCAATTGTATGCATCAAAATGCTGCACATTGTAGTGATTTGGAATGGGTAAGGGTAGTGCTGACAGCAGATCCTGGGGTTAGAATGGAAGATGTAGGGGATGAAGGGGTGCCACGACGCAAGGAACATCGCCGTGTTCCTAGTACCATTGCAATAGAAGAAGTAAAGGTGAGCTATATTTGAATGGAATGTTGTTATCCTGTATTTTGGATGCTCTTGTTACAACTTTACCTGTCTTCTGCAGGCTGCTGCAGCCAAAGGGGAAGCACCTCCTGGACTACCTCTGAAAGGGGCTGGTCAAGTTTCTTCAGATGCACAACCAAATGTGAAGATCCAAAAAAATAGAAAAATCATGTTTACTGTTTCTCAGTTCAGAATGATGGAATTGAAAGTTTGAATTTTCACAGGTTAATGGTGGCAGTCCCAAGGCCAGTGATGCCTTATCTGGTGAACTGTGGGAGGTCAAGAAAGAGAGAATACGTAAAGCTTCAGTATATGGGAAATTACCTGGCTGGGACTTGCGCTCTGTAAGCTATGCTTACTAAATTGTATTTCCTCATTTAAGTTTTGCTGGTAATTGGAATGGTTTGCTCATAATTCTTGTTCTTCTGAAACATGGTGACGTAGTTAATGCTTGAATGTTAACTGAATATCACAGGCACATTGCACATATATACATTTTCTATTTTTGTAGAGGCTTCTTGTTTATCCACAATCTCTGCTTTAATTACAAGAACCTGTATCATGATGATGTTTAGGTGTTTACCTTTATCCTGTGTATGGTTCTGTATATCATCTAGAATGCTTAAATGTCTTGGGTGCTTGATTTGATTTTCCTTTTTAGGCTGTGAACAGAATATGCTTTGCTAATATAATTCTGCAAGCTGCTATTGTTTAATTGCCTCATGTTTTAATGAAATTGTTCGCCTTTTTGTTTCTTGTGTAGGTTATTGTGAAGAGTGGTGATGACTGTAGGCAGGAACATCTTGCCGTGCAACTCATTTCACACTTCTATGGTAGGTGCTTGCAGATTTTGTTGTAGCCATCATGACTATCTATTCAGCGGTTGTTGTCTAAAAGCAGCGTGTTTCTTCTCAGGGATGCTATACAGATTGTTTCAATTTGGCCAATATATTTACTAAACTATATAATTATGATGTGTCTGTCTTTGCTCCCATGCAAAATAGTTAAAATTGCCTGCATTAAAAGAACCATTTCCTCACCAAGCAGCTGATCAATAGTACCAAAAAAGAATTACTGAAAATTGCTGGCATTCTGGACTCCTGAGATCCTCCTTGGTTCTTTAGAGCTTGCTTTGCTATCGTGTGATGATTTACATATTCTCAGGAATCCATGATGGCTTGTTATCTTCTTGACTGTCAGCTCAAATACTCTGTCAAAGTTGATGTTGCTTAACTTGATGCATATAAATGGTCTTTGTTTTTTTTTTCTTCTCCTTTTGTCCAGTGCAAATTAAACTTAGCTGCACATTGACTTTGAGATGATGAGTTGAGCCTCGATTGTATTCCTGTTGATGTTGCTAAGCTCCTCCATGTTATTTATGTTCAAATTATTCCAAGAAGTTGGATCTTGTTACCCCCTACAGTATGTTTAAGCTTAAAGTATTTAGGTTTTAATGCCAGATATATTTCAAGAAGCTGGTGTCCCTCTTTGGTTGCGTCCTTATGAAGTTCTTTGTACTTCATCATACACAGCTCTTATCGAAACAATTCCAGATACGGTATTTGTTTATTTATTTCTGTTTGAGTTGGTTGGCAAGGGCCGTTCTTTGGTATCTCAGTGGTATCGTCTTGGTTTGCAGGCTTCAATCCATTCTATCAAGAGTAGATATCCATACATCACAAGTTTGCGTGATTTTTTTGTTGCCAAGTATGGAGAGAACTCCCCAAGTTTTAAGCTTGCACAGGTATTAGACATTGCAAAAATAGGTGCTGTGACAATATGGTTAACCAGGCTTGTTCACCCCAAGAACATCCATTGATGTATTAGCATTTGCATGGTGATTATTTTGGTGTGTTAGTCAGGCTGCCTATTCTTCCTGAAAGTAGTAGTTTCTTTATAGTTTTTGTGTGTCTATACAAATGTGGGTGCTTTCTTCATTTTTTATTTCTTGGTGGAAGGCTACATTGTTATGCAAACCTGGGTACATAAATTAAGTTGAAAGGGCATAACCTGGAATTCATAGTGGCTGGAAGAAATTGTCTCTCTCACTAGAAAATGATCAACAGTCTGGATTGATGTGAAAGCTGCATTTTCTGTTTGATAGGCTTGTACTTCTATTAATGATATTTCCTTCTCAAGTTTGATTTTTATCTGAGACAGATGGTGAAACCTGTTCTTGTTTTCGCAACATTTTCTCTTAACAGAAATTATATTGCTTTTGTGACTGAAGTAATAATGTTTTCCTTTTTTGTTTTATGGTTAAATATTGTAAACAATATCTCTCCTAAGCTGTATGTAGCAATAAAACCTCTACTGTATTCTTATATTTGGCATATCATGTCTGTTCATAGAGATTGGAGCCCCATTGTTGATACTTGTGGTTCCTGAATTATTGTGGTTCCTGAATTATTGTGGTTCCTGTAACTTGAGACTGCATTTTGCATCTGTCCCACAAACCTTTTGTCTTCCCCAAATTCTTACTTTAAATTTTAGCAGTGAATGGTGCATCAGCTGTATGGTTAACTTCTTTTTTACCTTTTTTTTCTAATTGAAAATATATCTGTGGTTTTTTATTTACTTATCTATTTTTCATTTCTTCAGAGGAACTTTGTTGAAAGTATGGCTGGATATTCTTTAGTGTGCTACCTTTTACAGGTATGGTGCCTGATCGCACTCTCTCATTTAACAATGACACGGGTCCCAAAACCAGATGTCTTGACCAGTCACCTCTCATCGGTCACACTCATCCATCTTAGGCTATGATATAAAATTGAATATTTTAGCCATGTCTTGACTACTTTTTTTTTGTCACAGAATTTTCTTGAAGGCGAATGCAAATATGTTCTTTTCCGATTTAAGAAATATATTAAAACTACCATCCTCTTTTGAAATGGACAAAAAATGTGGGATGGAGGGAGTGTTAGATTTGCAGATAAATTAATTGCATATTAGTGTATCTGTAAAGTTAACCTTTCCTCGAGAGAAAGCTGCATTCTTCAATTAAGTGTTACTTTCATGTGAGAAAATATTTGACACTTCCAACCAACCGGTCAAATAGGGTGTATTTGCTTGTACTATTACCATTTTAACCCTAACAAGAGTTTTTGTGGCTAGTGTATATTGCATCTGATGTCACTTGTTAATTTTCTGTTTGGCAAAACTGTCATCTTTTTGTTTAGGTGAAGGACAGGCACAACGGGAACTTGTTAATGGATGAAGATGGCCACATTATACACATCGATTTTGGTTTCATGCTCTCTAATTCTCCTGGTGGTGTAAATTTTGAAAGTGCACCCTTCAAACTAACCCGAGAACTTCTTGAGGTACGATAGTTTATATTATGTGCCAGTGTGAGCATGAGTGTATACTTTTTTATTGCGTCCCTTTGTTATTGTTCTACAAGCTCATTGTGTATTATGATATTTTAGAATATCTCAAGCTGGTTTTGAATTTATCTTGTATTAATACGAAACTGGTTACCTGTTTAGGTCATGGATTCCGATGCTGATGGAATTCCGAGCGAGTTCTTTGACTATTTCAAGGTATTGATCAGACTTTCTAATGTTGGATCTAATTACGCTATTTTGGCTTTTCAATCCTCTTGGATGTAACTTATGGTTTACACCCATCAAATGCAGGTTTTATGCATACAAGGCTTCTTGACATGTCGTAAGCATGCAGAGCGTATAATTCTCCTTGTTGAGATGTTGCAGGTACAAACGATCTATTATTAAATCTTCCAGTATTTTATATTGTTTTGGCTCTTTTTTTATTCATTTTTTCCTGTTAGCTGTTTCATAAACTAGGCACAGCATATGTTGTTTTGGGACCATATGTTCCTGAGGCAAACATGGCAATACTGTTTTTTTTTATTAGACTGTTCTTAGATTGCACACTTGATGGGTTATTTTGTGTATTTTAAGGAAAAAGTGGGACAAGTAAATGTTTAAGTGCGACTAGTTGACCCTTGTGGAAAAGCAGGATCTTAAGAATGGGAGTGGCCAGCTATATATGGTTTTCTGATCTGTGCCAGGTGGGCCGGTCGTGAACATATGCCTCTTCTGAGGTCATGAGTTGAGATCAAAACCTTGCGGGACTGGTTATGTTGGATATTATAGTTTTTTTAACCTGTCCTTACACCTCTATACCCAGAATTTATCCTGGGCATGGGCTATCTACGTTCCCCATCCTCTTTCCAATTTTACAATCTTTTTTCTATCTGCTTTACAAAATCCCCCAGGTCTCATTGGTTTTCTCTTGCTGAAATCTGCTTTCCCACACATTGTCATCTGTTTAGTTTCAAAGGCACTTGAGCTTGTCAGTTTCTTTCTATAAACCTGCACGTTTTCCTTTGAAATCCTGGCTCATTGTTTAATTGTGGAAATTTGTCAAGGATATTCATGAAGCCTTTATATCATGTTTTGTTGCCTACAAAATTGCTTAAGAAATGAGGACGAAAGTTGAAATTTTGTCTTTTATTTTATTTTTTTGTATTCATGCCGTGGATTATTGTCACAATGTGTGAATTTTGGATTTGAACTCCCATAAATATTTTACCACTGATTTCTTTTTCTCTGATATAGAATATCTCAGTCTGACATATCAACTAAAACCTGATCTGTTTCAACTTTAACAGTGCTGTTATTGTTGAAGCAATAAAATCTGTTTGGACTGCTCATCTCTAATTGTCACTGGGAATTTGGGTTGGGGAGTGATGCTTGAGAAGTGCCAGACCTGGCCTACTGTCACTAAAGTTTGAAATAGGACAATTAGCTATTGTTCTTATTTATTTGATAGAGGGAGAAGGAAGTACACAATTTTCAATCGAACAAAATTATGTATTTTCTTTGTAGAGACCTGGCTTTACTATGCTGGTGCTTTAATGTTTGCAATAACAGCGCTTCGTTGACTGAAGGCATTTGTTTGCCTTTTCTTTTTGTGGGTCAGGATTCTGGCTTCCCTTGCTTTAAGGGTGGTCCACGGACAATACAGAACCTAAGAAAGCGATGCCATCTGAGTTTGACCGAAGAGGTAAAATCGTGATCAGCATCTATCTGGACAAGATTTGACTGCCATAGTAATCATGATACCGTGTGCTTCTTTCTTGCAGCAATGTGTGTCATTGGTGCTCTCTCTGATCAGCAGCAGCTTAGATGCATGGCGGACACGACAGTATGATTATTATCAAAGGGTTTTAAATGGAATATTGTGAGGTTAGATTTGCCTGGTGATTGCTTTCCTTGCTCCCTTTGACAAAGCCAGTCCAGTGAAGCATTTTGATTGGAGCTGTTTGTAAATTGATGTCGTAAGAGGGAAATTGATTCACACTGCCCTGTGGCATTGGCAATTAAGCAGGATACTGATGACAGTTTGTGGCCTGTTTTTGCTTGGTGTGAGGAAATTGTAAATGTATCGGCTGAAATACTTTTAAGTAGTCCTGCAGGCTGCATTTACTTCAGCGGGGTTTTCTTCTTTTCATTGTTTCTCCTTGTCATTTGTTGTAGAAGTCTGCTGGCTGGTGGGGGGGATTTAGTTACTGGACAGGAGAACTATTCCATTTGCCCATCTTCAGACAGCACATACTTGTACATAGTGATTCCTCTGGGGACAACGTTGCAGACATGAAATGGTGTCTGAGGCTGTAATTGCTACACATTTCACACCGGTCAGTGATCAGAAGCAACCAAACATTCCTGATTTTTATCTATCCATGTTTGAAAGTTGTTATATTCTTCTGATTAAAGTTTGGACGCGCTATATCGGACTGGTAGCCTGGTGGTCGGTAACTGGTCTCCTCCATTTGATGGCTATCCTTCCCAGAGTATGATTCTTCCATACTTATTATCAAAGGCTTGTTAGCATCATTCATGTTAGATTAGATCCCATTTGCAGCGTAACAGCTAGAAAATTTGTTTACATGATATTCCTGTTGTATATCAGAGTTTTGGTGGCATAGAATTTTGTTTCCAGGTTGTGTATTTCTCAATGAAAAGTTTGATGTTTGCGAGCTTGCTTGCTCATGCTGGGTCGTCTTGCCTTTTTGGTCTATTTTTAGAATTTTACTGTCTGATCTCTCCCTCCCCCTTTGAACTTGGACACTTTTCAGCTCTTAAGTCAAGTCATCTAGTGTGAGCACAAAGCCTTGTTGACTCTTTCTTAATGGTGGATAGGGCAGCAGTAATTGTAATATTCGCATTCTTAAAATCCACCGAACATAGATTGAAATGGATAACCTCTAAACCGCATGCAAAGGACGATGTTTATATATATACTAGTCATTTACAAGTGCTTTGTCGTCATTGGAATCATATTTTTTCAATGCAAAAAATATTAAGAGTATCAAATATTAAGATTGTGATTTTTTTTTATTATACTATAAATTTGAGCAAAATAATAAATTTGTGCAAAATTCATGCGGAGCGCAAGTTTCCAATAAAATATATGAATTTTAAATCGATATAAATTTATTAATTTAACAAGTTTTAATAAAATCACCAGTATAAAAATATTATCTTAATTAAAAAAACAAGATTCAGATATTTGACTCATCGTAGTCATTGTATTGTGATTAGTTCATTTCATAATCTAATTTAAATTGAATACAATAATAAAATATAAATTATAGAAACACATGATAACTAAACAATAAAAATAAATCGGTAATTTTACATTTATATAAAACAGAAAATATCATTAAAAATTGGATTTGATGGATCCATGGTTAGAGTTCTTGGCTCACTTTCTAACGATGATTTTCTTTGAATTCTCACCATGGTTGCATCACCTTCCATCACAAATGAAGCTCTATGAGCAAGGAAAGGGTCCTAGAGGATAGGGTATTCTTGTGCAATATTGGACCTGCACGTACGTGAATAAGAACAGCAAAATCTTAATGCATGTGATGTCATACGTGGTCAGGTCAGCTGGTGCACCGCATAAGGCAATAATACTAATAATAATTTTTAAAATATTTTTTTTAAAAAAAAATTGATATAATAATATTAAAAAAAATACATTAAGAGCATATCTTAAGTAATTGATTCGCACTAACCATTTTTCATTGGAGTTGTATATTGCAAGAAATCTATTCTCCTTATGACAGCAGACATATCAGCATGTATTGTTGTCAGAGGTGGTCACGGGCTTCAAAAATATCAAATGATCACTGATGTGTTTTTTGGATTTTCTTGCTAGAGATCAATAATGTGACAGAGACTCTTTTGTAGGCGTGAGTTTGTCTAGTCATGCTAGGTTGGTCATCGTGAATAATATAAATATTTTTTTAATATAGTATCAAAGTTTTTCTTGATCCAGCAGTCACGAGTTCGAATCTTACCATATTTATTTTATTTGATAAAAAACCAAATATAAGGTAGTGTGGACTTGTGCAAGTTTCAAACCCAAAAAGCTTTCACTTGAGAGGGTATTGAAAAAATAATATAAATCATATTCTGATACTTCACTTAACAATTTAGTTTTTAGATGAGATATTTTTTTAATATGGCATCAGAGTCTTTCTTCATCCAGCGGTCACGAATTCGAATCTCACCCTTCTCATTCTATTTGATAAAAAAACAAAATACAAGGTAGTGTGAGTCTGTACAAGTTTCAAGCACAAAATTTTTTCACTTGAAAAGAGTGTTAAAAGAATAATATAAATCATATTCTGATGCTTCGCTAAATAATTTAAGTTTTCAGATAAAATGGTTACTTCAACGGCTTGATGCTAAAAAAACTTTATGTCAATAAATATTTATAAGTTTCCTACAAGACATGTTGTAGATTTTATTAATCAGGGCCTCAATATCTGTTAAGGAACCATCTCACCTAAAAGCTTAAGCTTTTAGGTGAGATGGTTTCTTAGCATGGTATCAGAGCCTTGTTGACCCAGCGATCACGAGTTCGAATCTCACCACCCTCATTATATTTGATAAAAATCAAGCACAAGGTAGAGTGGGACTGTGTGCAAGTTTCAAGCCCAAAGGGCTTTCACTTGAAGGGATGTGTTAGAGAATAATATAAATCATATTATAAGGCCTCACCTATAAACTTAAGTTTTTAGATAAAATGGTTCTTTAACAATATCAATGGGTTCAGGAAGATCATCTATGCATAGTAGTGTTTTTTTTAGCGGGAATGCCAGTGCTGAAATGAGAGACAAGATTCTCACAAAAATCATGTAGACTTATGATGGGGCCAAGATTAAGTTTAAGGCTAAGATTTCCAACGAAACTTAGAGGGAGAATCTTGCAAATAGTATTTATAATATTTTATAGATGCTCCCTATAGTCTATATGAACATCATAGTTTTCTAAATTGATCTTAACATCGAACACAATCTTTTATGAGGTGAGTCTATAACATTCTAAAGGAATGTTTTTAATTTTGTTTTCTTTAGTTGAAATGGCCGAAATATTTTGTTCCAGTTAAAAAAAAAGATAAAACAACACAATTTTTACTTCGGTTAAAATTTCAGCTCGTTCCAGAAAATTCGGCCGGAACATTCCAGTTTCGCTTCACCTGTTCTGTTTCGGTAAAATAGTGTTTTTTTTGTGTTTGCACACCAAGAATTGTGAATTGACTTTGTTGTTGGTTGTATTAAAGAGAGCAAAATTATTTTTGCATGGCTAGAACATCATAATTAAGTAATTATATGGATAATCAAGAAAACTAAAGTCCATGTAGGGAGATTAGCAACTCTTCTTTGAATTGAAGTTTTGTCAAATATGGATAATTTTTTGTAAATTTTAAAAGGGAATGTACAAGCCTTTGGTTAAAGTTTCTATAGAAGACGCCATTGATGAAGTCGTGGAAAAACTTCAAAAAAAAAACCCTTTCCCTAGCTTGTGGGTTTTGGACATTTGTTAATCATGCAGAACAAATCCTTTCCACCACTTATTTATTTTGTGGGTTTAAATTATTGCTGCTAATAAAGCAGCCACACATGCGTATGCTTATTTTACCAGCCGCAATACTGGTTGCAAATCATTTGTAATCTCTTTACATAGAATATATTTTAAAATTAAAAATACTTTTAAAAGTTATTTTTAAATGGGGCTGATGATCCATTGATGTGGAGGGGTGCTGATGATTCTTTGAAAAAACAATTAATAAAGTAAAATGAATCATTAATCACTGAATGGGGTAAAGATAAAGAAAAATATTAATGGTTATGAATGAAGGTTTTAATACGAGAATCTGATCGATATTGTTTTTTAAAATTTCAGAAATATTTTTAAAATTCAGGAAAATATTTTAAAATAATATATCTGAATTGTAGACAACACTTTACCCTATCTCTTATCAAACTAGAGTATATTATTGAAAGCAATTTGAAGTCTCGGACCGGAGCTGTCCCGTCGACGACATCATGCATGGATGGGCTATCGGCCGGTCAACTTTGGAGAGGACATAAGGAATCTGCAAAATCTTTCGTTTTCATTTTGGATTGAACGGTCGTGTCGTTTGTTTCCAGTCGTTGTACCCACTTTTCTGATTAAAGAATTAAAGAAATAACTTAATAATAATAAAAAAAGCGGTCTCTTTCTCGACAAATGTTATCAACATCACCGTTCCCGAGTCGCCCAACACAGCTTCCACTTTAGGTAAATTAAAATTCTTAGATTGAACTAAAGGGTTTTTTTATATGTATTTTTGGATTCAAGTTTTATAGTCGTTAATATTATAGTTATTAAAAACTTATATTGTTATTAATTTTAAAATTTATAAAATTAGTTGAGATGTGTATAAACTAATCCGGACATCCACGTTAATAAAAATAAATAAATCCTTGGTTTATTCCCTAATTTCTGTCATGTTCTCTCTATTCATGGTTATGGATTTATCATATTAATTAAATTACTAATCAACTAATTTAGTCGCTCGGATTATTCGAATCAATATTAAAATTAATTCAAAATAAAGCGGGTCCCATGTCAAACTTTCAAGATATGAATTTACTAGGTTAACAAATGAGAGATTATATCAAATTTAATAATTATTTCTCTATTGAGTTTCAAAACAAAACTTTTGTAAACTAGGTCTATGATGTTTAACGCATTTCTCAATTTAGCTCTCTCCTTGTATCAAAGTTTACATGCACTAATCATCTAGTAGGTGCTCCCGTGGTAAGAATTTAAAATTAAGAAATTTGTTCTCCATATCGTTTCAAATTTGATCCATATAGTTGCTAATATGATAGTTATTGGAGGCAACATGGTCATTAATTTCAGGACTCGTAGGTTAGTTGAAGTGCGCGTAAACTGACCTGGACGGACACCCACGTTATTCAAAAAAAAAAGTTTGCATTTCATGTATAATAATCGACATGGTTTAGAAGACTTTTTTTTTTTGTCCATTAAAGTTGTTTTTTTATTTTGCTATATGGTTTGTTTGCAATTGAAATATGTTTTATGTATGATACCCGTTTGGAAGTGTGGTTAGAGTTGTTTTTAAAAGTTATTTTCATTCAGAAATGTATTAAAATAATTTTTATAAATTATTTTTGATATCATCATATAAAAATAATCTAAAAATATAAAAAAATTTTAATTTAATATATAAAAAAAATTCAATTATTTTTGAAATGAAATGAAAAACAGTGCCTTGGAATTTGTGTCATAAGCTTGCATGGAGTGTCGATTTTTGTTCAAAATAAAGAACAAGAAAAGGTAATAATTCCCCATCATTAAAAAAATACAATTTTTTAATCTTTTAATGAAAATCATGGTGCACCTGCACAAGAGTCGATAGAGAGTAGTCCAGCATGATCTTGCCAAGTGACACCGTGGAAAGGGCAAACAAGAGATTAAAAGACAAAACAAGAAAAGGGTGAAGACACTTTTTGTATGTGGCATTTAGCTTCCTCCATACCAGTCAAATCATCGCAGGCAATTATTACTTGGAGAACACAAGATCGAGTAGAGTGTTGTTTTTTACTGTCTTTTCAAAATATATTTTTTTATTTTAAATTAAATATTTTTAATGTTTTTAAATTATTTTCATGGGCTGGTATCATTTTTTTAAATAAAAAAATTATTTTAATATAGTTGTAAACAAAAAATATTTTTAAAAGCAACCCAATATTATCTTGTAAATTATTGTTTTTTTTAAAATTATTTAAAAAATATTAAAAAATCAATTTAAATTTTTTAAAATTGAATTAAATTAGTAAGTTTGATCTTGTAGTGTAAATTATTTTTTAAAAGTATTTAAATAATTAAAAAACCACAATAGTCGATTCCATATATATATTCCTCGCCTTTTAAAATATCTCTAAATAGATTTTAAAATATATTTGGAAATAAAAAGTAATTAAAAAAATTATCCCATGCCATGAAAGAAGCTACAGCTCATTCCCCTTCCCTCCTCCAGCAAGTATCAATCAATATTTCATCAAACCCAATTCTCTTTCTCCTTTATCAGCCTTTTCTTGTGAACACAAATAAAATTTAAAAACAAAAAACAAAAACTGGCATTGACCGAATATAATCAATCTTCTTCACCATTCTCAAGACCCGAACTAAAAATAAAAAATAAAAAAAATTCTCTTTTTAAATAAATAAACAAAAGTAATTTGATGGGTATCTTTCATAGATAAACAATCCTTCTCTCCCCTCATTCCTCAGTCCTACGACTCCTACCCTCTGTCTCTCTCTCTCCATGGCCTGACTCGGTCCATCACTCAGTACTGATTCATGGCCCAGTCCAATCACACAAGGCAATGCCATACTTCCCACCCTCGTCGCCGGAGATCTTCATGGTGTTGTTCCTTCGCTGTACAGCCTTCAAGCCCGGAGAACCGCGCCTTCACAAAACCCGCTTTCCGCAAGAACAAGAAACCCGACAGTTCGGTCTTTAAGCACGGCCCCTACTCGGTTCCCAACTCACCCAAACCCGGGTTAAATTTCGTGGGCCGGATCGACCCGAGAAGAATTCTCTCTCCAGGCCGCGTCTCGCCTATTGATCCGGATCCTATTGCCGACACGATCCGAGACATCATACCCGACCCGTCACCTCCGGTGGATTTGAACTCGAAATCGAGATCCGAATCCTTCCGGGGCAGGAGTGGGAGGAGGTCGTTTTCGGATACTGGGTCAGACTCGGGTCGGGACGTTTTTGACGTGAGGCTGAATTTGAGAGGAAGGAATGGTGGGGGTTTAGTGTTGGAGCTGAACTCGGAGGTCTTGATTGAAAATTCAGAAGTTTTTGCGGGCTTGATTTGCGAATATCGAAAAAACCTGGGGTCAAAATGTAATAGGAAAGAGGATGGTGGTAATTTGTCAAGAAAGATTTGTAGGATTGAAGTGCCAGATGTGGAGAATCTGGGAATTTTTAGGGACACAATTGAGTTGATGTTTGAAGAGGATATTGCTAAAAGGTTACTGAAGATCGGGGTTTATAGAGCCATTGACATACTTGAGGTTAGTTGTTTTCTCCTCCTCCTTTTAATTTGAAGATTTTAGTTGAGTATTGTCTCTATTAACGTCGAAGGAGAAACTTTTTCTATGTTATTTTGATCTAGGGGCTCTGGATCACTTAAGTTTGTGTAGTCACACGAACTGCTGTGAATAGTTGTGCTATGATTGTTTAACCTCAGCTATTTGTACATGACATGTGCTTGTGGTCAAGCGTAAGAATGCCATGGAGACACGTGTGTATGATATGCATGGATGGTTGAGATTGGACTGTCCCATCAACTGCGAATGTTCAAAGCATTCCTCGCAGGCTTATATCTTAATCCTGCTCTGTGTTGATGCAATACCATTGAGATTCCTGATTATCTTGATTAGGTGGTTAAGATAAACAGTGAGCTAGGTGCTCCTCCATTTTTTCACTGCATAGAATTGTTCTCAAGGAATCAATGAACATTTTGGGCAGGTTTGCAAATAGGAGAAATAGCTCATGATGTTAAGGGGTTAGAGTTGTGGGCTAGATTATAGATTTAGTTGCCTGTGTGAACTGCAAGGCATGTGACATAGCAAAATAACTTCTCAACCTCATCTTTTCTCTTGTTCAAGTAACATTTTGTTTTTATCACTCATTGTTGATTACTGGATGTGTTAAGAGTAAACGAGGGAGAGGGCCTTATTGATTGTCTGTTTACTTTGCATTTGACTTCTAATTCATGGTGCCTTTGAACATGTCTTCTGTCTTCTTCTTTTTTTAATAGAAAAGAATTTGAAAAAATTTAACATAATCAAGTTGGAGAGATTTTTTCTTAAGCTTTAAATATTTTGCAGACAATTTGTTTTCAAGTATCATTCTATGTGTTGGAAGAAAATTATTCATGAAACCAATCCCAATTAATTAGAGACTGAGATTCAGTAATCATTTCTGAGGATTCTCAAAGTGTGTGTTTGGCTACCTAATCCCTTCTCCATATTCTTCCAGATAGATATACTAGATGTAAATTGAGTCTCTAATCATTTTTGAGGATTCTCAGTGTGTTGGTATGTATTATAGGAGCCATTGCAAAAAAGTTATTTTTTGGTGCTTTTCATCCTATTAGAAATGCATCAATTTGAAACTTTTCCAATTTGAATGGGAAAAAACCCTGAGTTTTTCTCCATTGCATCTTCGATGTCATTCACCAACTAAATTGTTTCTGCTCATCATTTTATAATAGAAAAGTCATCTTTAGAACCAATTCTATGAAAAAAACTCTCATATAAAGAGATCAAAGATAAATCAGTTGATGCATTTTTCTTTTTAACCTATTTAGGAGGCATTATTATTTAGGAGTTGAATTCATAGATTATGCTAGGTGGGGTATCTTAAAATGGGCGTTGTCTAGAATGTCAATATTTTGAGCATCTGCTCAATGTCCGTGGTTGCTAGGGCTGCTAGATTTGAATAAAAAAGCAAAAGGTTATCAACAAGATTCAAATCTAGTGGTTTAATGGCTATCAACATTGTGTCAATGTTCAAAGTGTTGGAGTCGTAGCAGCCGCCCATTATAATGATCTTCCTCTTCTTGTACTGTGCTCACCCCCTTTTCTAGATCATTATGCAGGGCGGCATTAGAAAAATGATTGGCATGTGAATTAACGTAACATAGAAAAGTTCATGGCACAGGGGCTTACATTTTGTCCATTGCAGCTACATATTGAAGAATTCAAATGAGGATGTGTTTTACTGACAGTCCCTTTGTCATTGTCCATTTGCTTATTGATCTAACAAGATCTTGAAACAATTGCAGGTATCAGCTGGCATCATGTTTACTAAAGGTGTTTTATCTTGTTTGAAATACCTTGAGGCTGTTCCTTGGACAGAGGAAGAAGAGGACAAACTTAGGAATCTATTTACAGTGTTTAAATTTGATGAGACCACATCTCGAGATATTTTGGCTAGACTCCACTTGCTTAGCTCAGAAAGTTCTCAAGAAAATCTAGCTAAGCAGCTTGTTTGGTCAATTACTACTTGTGCAGATGCCAATGCAAGAAATGAACTGAAGTCATTAGTTAAGGGTCTCCTTTGCAGAAGTTCAGTGTACGAGAAGGACCGACATGATCTCACCAAGGAGGATCTTTATGATGTTTGTCATTCCTGTCTAGGTTCGTTAGTCAGCCTCATGAAGGAAGCCTCTGATATTACACCCCAAGGAACAACGGTGAAGAAGGATACAGGTAAGCCCTTGATTGGACGCATCTCCAGACAGGTTGATAACATCATTTGGCTGCTGGAAATCCTCCTTGATCGTCAGACCGGTGAGGAATTTGTGGGCATGTGGGCAGATCAAGTGGACTTGCTTAAAATGCATGAGAGTACATCTCCAATGGTTAGATATGAGCTCAGCCGGGTTTCTGCAATTTTATTTATTGCAATGGGAACAAGAAAATTGCATTGCCGCTCAGAAGCAAGAGCAGTGCTTCTCCAGGCATGGTTTGGCCCCATGCTACTGGACTTCGGTTGGTTACAGAGATGTAAAAAAGGGTTGGACATGAAAGCATTAGAAGAAGCCATGGGTCAGACACTACTTACACTTCCTATGAAGCAGCAGTATATGTTGTTCACAGAATGGTTTGGATATTTCTCCAAGCATGGCACTGAATGTCCCAATCTCAGCAAATCCTTCCAGATTTGGTGGCGTCGCTCATTCCTGAGAGGGTCAGAAACTCATGCAATTGAATCCAGGTAATAGATGTCTCTTGTCATTGGCTGCGCCTGTAACCCTTGTTGATGTGTAGGCTGAGGGGTTCTGAAAATTAAGAACTGAATATAGAATTGTTGTAATAGTGGTTAGAGCATTAATGACAAGAATTTTATTTTTTAGCCAAATTTAGTTTTAGCTTCATCCACTTTTAAAATATTTTTTCGTAAAAAAGGAGAAACATTTCGATAAAAAAATATTTTCTACAAAACAAACTCGTTCCAAGGATTATTTTGTGAAAAACATCTTCACGAGAAAAGTGTTTTTATAGTAAATGAGTTATTTTCCATTGCTTAGATGCATCAAGGAATTTATTTATTTTCTTTTTCATTTATGGTTTTCAAATGATGGTGATAAAATGAGAAATTATAATATCAAGATGAAAGTAGTGGTGTTAGTACCACTAAATTTAAAGAGTTTCACGGATTCAAAAACTTCCCGTCAGCAATTCAAGTTCAATGCCCGTTACAAGAGGGGGCAGAGCATCTTTCTTCGCAATGGCAACTCGATGCTCTTTGTTCGCATTGCTAACTCATTTAAAAAAGAATTGCATTTGAGAAAATCATTTTGATATATCTTTAAACAAAAACTAACCCGGCATCACAAAACTAAACACAAAAGAGAGGCGACGCCTCCTCGTGTCCAGTTACCTTCTGAAAAATTGATTACTATAACCGATGGGAAATCTTGATGCTGGTGGTGCCGGGGGCCTGATTAGAGACTTCATGGCAGGTTTGGAAGATGGCTTAGAATTCAGGTGTGTGACTGCTCCATGCGGAGCTGGATTCCCAGTTTTTCCTCTTGTCTTGGGCTTTGGACACCTTTCGTAAAAGAAATAGGAAAAAAGAACGATGGACTATGGTTCATGGGACCAAACAATATTGTTTTAAATTAAAATTAAAAAAATAATTATATATTCATGTAAATCAAACCAAACATTCCATATACCGGGACATGTTCAGATTCCAACTGCTGGCTCTTCAACCACTCTGACGCTAGCTCAGCCCAATCCCTCTTCTCCCTTCTCTTGTTTGACACCACCATCATCTAATAATCCTCAAAGTTCTCACAACATGTTAGCTGCATCAACTGCAATAAACTATGTCAGTTCAGCACACTCACCTGTTCAAACACCAATGCAGCAGTCATCTCGGTCAAATGAGGTTGATCCGAATGAATTTCAGAGCTCTGTTGAGAAAATTATACAAGAAATGATGAATTTTTCACAGTTCAGTGGGGCAGGTGGTATGGTCAGTGTTGATTATGAAGGAAATGATATAAAGGACATAAATAGGGTCACACGGTCAACACAAAATGTGTTCACCAGTGGCCCTTGCCTGGAGGACAATGTGATGGGAATCAAGAAGTCAGGTACTGTGGATGGAGGATTTGGGAATTTGAATGGTCAAAATCATGTTTCTGCCTCTACTAGAAGATTCACAGATGCCATGGGGAATGTCTCCAGAAAAACGTGATCTCAGGCTTGAGGCATAGCCATTTTATCCTTTCTGCGGAATTATGAGAGAATTTTGTTTCCTATGACTGGCAGCAGCTGCATATTGTACATATATTGAGCTTCTTCTGCGAATAAGCAATTTCAGCTGATGGTGACGGGGAGGCAATAGTTTCTTAATTAGCCAGAGATGGATTGAAATTTTATGTTTTCAGAACGAATCAAGGAGAGCAAGGAATCTTCTGCTTTGAGAACGAGTTCCATCCCTAAGCCAGTATGAAACTCTGCAATACCTTATCACTGCTGCCTCGTCCGAATCACTAGGAATCCTCATTACTTCAATTGATCATTTGATTAAGATATTGTTCTTAGATACATATAAATGGTTAAGGATGCAATGATCGACCATCTTTCATGGATGCATTTTAGCTTAGGCTCAGAACCGCGATACATGCGGCAAGAGCGGTTCAGCAGATCCATGTGTTTCTCAAACTAGACTATCATGATATAAGAATCTGGGACAACATTGACATGACTAATACAAGGCAATGACAATTGTAACCAATGATTTCTAAAGGATGTTTATTGCTGCTTTTCTCTCTCTCTCTCTCTCTCTCTCTCTCTTCAAGCTTCGACGTATTTTTCAATGGTAGCAGCCAAGGTAGACTTTGGAACTGCACCTATAACACCTTCCTTCTTCTCTCCATTCTTGAACATTAGCACCGTGGGAATGCTTCTAATCGCATATTGTGAAGCAATGTTTGGACAATCATCAGTGTTCACTTTGTAACAAGCAATCTTTCCTGCATATTCTGCTGCCAATTCATCAATCACTGGTGTTATCATTCGGCATGGTCCGCACCATGGTGCCCAGAATTCAACCAGAACTGGGATTTCACAGCCAATAACCAGGCTATCCCAGCTTGAATCTGTTACCACTTTCACTGTAGGAAAAATAAAAATCCCATGAACATTCAGTGCACACGAATGAACAATAGTTTTTTTTTTCTCTAAAAAAAAGCTATCGAGATTCGAGAGGAAGGGAGAGGGGCTTACCTACACCAACAGCTTCTCGAGCTTTGCACACAATGCTGGATTTTTTATGATTTTTGACTGAAATTTGTAAAGAAGATGGAAATGACAAAGAAGAAGACCTCCTTAATCCTCTGCCTGTGGGCAATTTCAACTTCTCTTTTGAGCAAGCTACATGGTTTGAACATAACACTCCAGCTCTAGCAGTAGACATGGTGCTCATATTCATGCTTGCCTGAAGAGCCATTTCTTTTTGAACTATATGCTGCTTTTTCCCCTCTGCTTGCTAGGTTTTATATCCTTTGTTTACTTGGAAAACGAAGCCTGGATATCCAGATATCACAAAAAATAAAATAAAAAAAATACTCGAAGCAGATAGAAGAAAGCTTGTGACCATCCTTCTTTCCTTTTTTTTTTTTTCTTTTTTTTTTCTTTTCAATTTGTTGGATTTTTAAGTGGATATTGTAAAAGAAATGTAAGGTTTAGGTGACTCCACTACTGTGGATGAGATTGTGTCCTCATATATCTCATCACATGACATTAATTGCTGTGGAAAATAACATGTGGATTTATGTATCCCTACTGTAAATACAAACTCCTAGACAACAAATGCTGCCTCGCAGTCTTGTACTATATAGAGCTGTTAATGGGCCGAGCCCACCTAGATTTTATCAAAATCCAAGTGTACCGGAATCTATTTTAAAAAAAAATTTATATGAAAATTTTAAAATGTAAATTGAAAATTCCGTACAGGTATATAATTAAATAAACCAATAACCAAATAAATAAAATTATTAACTATAACCAAGAAAAAACTGAAAAAAATAGAAGAATACAAATTAAAATATTTACCCGATTATGTTTACTGAATTTATTTGTTAAGTAAATAAAAGATACTTCCACACCCTAAAAAATCAATGACTTAAAAGATAAATGCACATAAAACCGATTGAATAAACTCACGCTTTAAAAAATATCACAGCCAAACACATCAACAATATTATTTAAAAACAAATATTTTTTATCTCGAAAAAATAAAATTTATTTGTATAAAATAAATTATAGATGAATTAAAATAATATCTGAAAAAATCAAATAAAATAAAAATAGAACAACTAAAAAAAATTTAAATCGATTGACCTGACATTAATTGTTTTGATTTGCTTTATATGAGATTATCATAGTTTGATGACCTGACATGTTAATCCAAATCGATTTAATATAACAAGGTCTTGATATTTATATATAAAAAAGTCATCTAGAATATTTATTTTGAGTTAACTATATTTTACTAGTTATATTTTACTAGTTATTTGAATCGTCTTTGAACTTATTAAGTTGACCAGGTCACATCAAATTAATACCCGCACAATTTATTTTATTAATTATAAAAAACATTAGCATTGTCAAAATATATTTTTCTTACCCGAAATGTAGCGCGTGCCAATAATTAAATCACTTTATAAATTAGTATTGTTTGATCAAGAAATATCAAAATCCAAAAAACCATTTAGTTAAGGAAGCACATCTCCAGAAAAAGAAAGCAGTTTAAACTTGAAAAAGCCTCTAGCCTGATAGGACAACCAAGATTGGTTAGTAAAAAGAGAAGCTTACCTTGTACTTGTAGAGAGAATCCGGGGACCTTATCATTGCTTCGTTTCCATGTTTATAAATAACAAATAAAATAAAGAAAAAATGAATGCCCATGATCAGCAATTTCAATTAATTGAATATCGTCATTGGAAAGAATCTCTTCTCCCCAGGAATCCCATACAATCAACGGTGAATACATAGACAGGAAAACACAATGACAACATGATGTTGACATTTGTGTACACCGATAGCACTCGTTGATATGAAAAACATTAGGTTGAAGTGGAAGTCATATCCGCGATAATGTTTATATTTCTCACTCACTACACAATTATACGCAAACCTCATTTGTTTTTCTTTCCACCAGCCAAAATACGTTGAATCTGAAGCCCTCGGCTGAAAGCTTGGTTAAACAGCAGCCTGGTCTGGAATTCTGAAACGAATGGGAACCAGGCAAGTACAGCCACTGGTGCGAAGATGACCATACCCATCATGTACTCGTACCCACGGGCTAGAGCTTTCACAGATCCCCACATTTTAAGCCCCTTTACGATTGGCCTGCAAGCTTGTGCTATCTGAAAACGAAACCAGCTTAATTTGTAAATACCGATATTAACCAGGAAAACTCATGATCACCATTATGTTAAGTAGACACAAAAGAGAAATACAACTGCAGTTTGTACCTGCAGAATTGCCATGCCAGTTGGCAGAAAAGCTAGCAGACTCTGAAAGATGTCTCCAACGGTGAGGTGAAGAGTAGTGAAAAGGATAACGAGAGTGATCACGGATCCAATAAAGAGAAACAGCTTAAGAAGTCTAAACAAGAGCTGGAAATCTGCACTAAACTTCTTTCTTCCCATGGAAACAATCTGCAGTTCAAAGGCACTAGAGTTGGTGAATTGCATTCAATATGACCGGTTCATTCTCAAAAGATATAAGAATTTTAGAGTTTGAACAATAACCTTTAAGATGATCATCATAGCAACAATGACCAGCCACGACAGACCATATACCTGAAATCAGAAAACAAATTTACAGGCATGAGCATGGAAGGCATATTATTTCAGAACACAATACAGCTAAGGACTTCAAATTCATTCTCATTGGGCAAAATAGCCAGCATGATGGTTTCCTGTTTTCTCATCTTATTCTATTTTTACATTGAAAGGAAACCATGTGGGACATCCCCTCGTCAGTAACCCCCCCCTCCAAAAAACTAAAAAACAAGAAGCTAGTGATTCCACTAGATCAGTTGTCCCGTTCAACGCATAATGGTTCCATGATCATAATCACTATAAAAGACTCTATCTCTGCAATCCTTGAAAAGTAGATTTTGATGCTGACATTTTGTGAGAAAAATTTGATAGACAATGAAATATTTCAGAAGTTCCTTTATTAAATTAGACGAAGATTTGTGCTACGTTTTAAAGTAGAAGAATATTAAATTTCATGTACTCACAATAGCACTCCGGCTTCTTCCAGGCGTGCTTTCCTTGACCGCTTTTAGCTGGTATACAATTCCATATTGATAGATGAAGAAACGCAGAGAGAGAAATATCTCCCAGAACCGGCCTAAAAATCCAGTGTGTTTCAGGTGCTCCTGTTCCTCGTCCCACCAAGACTCCCAGCTCTTGTTTGCTGGGACACCAATACCACCCTGGCTGCTTATCCACTTCGACCAATCATCCCAATCATCCACAATCTTCTGCCACTCAAATCCGGATGGATTGAAAAGGAAAGGAGCAAACAAAAAAGATGTCACTAAGAACCACATTGAGGCCGTGACAAGTGCAAAGCCTACTCCAGTTGCTGCTTTTCCATATATCTGATAGCATATAAGCAATATTAAAAGCTCCAGTCCTTTCACAAAGTGGCTCCTCGAGTACATCCTATAGTTCTCAGCATATTTCTGGTGTCGAACCACAAAACCACGCCCAGTAGCTCTGTATTTTGCTCCACCATGAAGGATAGTGCGCCCAAAATAATGGACCTTAGTCCCAAGGGAAAAGGTGAAGAAGACAGAAGCAAGCTGAAGCTGCATGATTATTATGTCACCTAATGCTGTTCTGAACCCTCTCTCTAGCCCCATCTCCATGACCATGGGCAAGGCCATCAGAAAACCAATCTGAACAAGAGACTGTGAAGCCATGGCTGCATTTAGAGGATCATTTCCCCTAGCCCGTGCATACTTCATTATTGAATCCTCCAATCCACTTAATGACAGGTAAAGTTTGCTATACAAGAAAGCATATACCGTAAGGACAACTATCTGCATATTAAAACGAAAAAAATATTTTCTGTTAGCTGAACTTCTCTAATGTGGAGACATCCTAACATCCCAGCCACATATGCACACAGGAGTAGTATTCAACTCAATAATTGCATAATCTGTGCAAGGCACAGCATATCAGACAGTTTTCTGCACAATAAGATGCAAATAACAGATCACATTCAGAAGGAGACACTTCGTTGAGTATAGTTTGAAAATCAAATGAACAAGATATTTGAGTTTTTTAAAGAAAAAGGGTTTGCAAGCAAAGCTGTTCTTTCATTAAGATGCATAGATGACTCTGGAAATGAAACTGACTTTCATACTGAAAGCACTTTTGGAAAATCTTATCTTCTCATTAAACACAAAAGGAAGCAGACATTTACTTGAGAGAAAAACCGAGAGGACATGAGAGATTTCTGACAGTTTTATGTAGCAGTTTGGCAACTAAGAAAAAATATAAATGAATAAAAAACTTCATTTTTTTTATAAAAATATATCATTTGATCATAAAAGAGAAAAAGTAGATATCTCCAGGTGATTCACATGAAACGATTTCACTTTTCTTTCCAATTGAAATTATGAAATCGATATGACATCTATTAGACGAATTGCTCATTTTTTTGTCATTTAGCTCCTTGCTATTTGAACTTTGAACCAAACTGAGTACTGCAAAAAAATGCATCTTATAAACAATGCAATGACACGCATGTGAAAACAAACACATGCATACATAAGCAGACCAACACGGTTATTCCCTAATGAAATATCATGTACTAATATTTCAATCTGTAAGCTGTTCTTTTTCAGATAGTATACCTAATTTTCTAGGTATATTATGGCCCTTTTTCATGCTTAGATTGAGTTCTCTGGAAATAACTATTAGATTTTTCAATTAGCCTTGTCTACATTGCTTGTGCAATTGCTTTTCAACATGAATTACACATTCAAAAAGAGTTACCATTGAACTGACGTAAAATCCGATCGTTGTATAATAACAGGACATCATGCGGAAGAAATCAAAACGATGGCCTAGTCGATAGATATCCCTGCTGAGTGTCTGCTCCCCATTACCACATGCTACCTTTGCTTCAAACAGAGAGATTTGGTTGAGCCCGACATCTCGACCTTTCCCAACTTGAATATACTCATGATGAGTAACATTCCCTCGTCTCAGTGTCGAGTTGAATCCTACATAGGAGAGCAAGCATAGAGAAGCGAATGAAATTGTGTTACAGGAGATAAAATAAATGCCCACACATTTTGTTGGTTACTCTTCGACTACTTTTCTAGGTGATGAGAATAGGTTCCTTGAGAATAGTACCAGCAAATATGTCTTCACTCAAATTGATGCCACGAGAAGCCTTGCTGATGCCACCACGTGTTATGTGAAAGATTCTATCAAACACATCTGGATGCCCATAATGGAACCGGACCCTATAAATACCAATAACAATTTCAAGATAAAATGTCAACATTAATAAGATCAGCAAAAAAGGCCACCTGAATGGTTTTATTTAACAAAAACAATGACAGAAGCAGCTAAAATTTCAAGTTTTATTTTACAAAAACAATGTCAACATTAATAAGATTAGCAATAAAGTGGATGACCTTGTAAATGAACATATGTGCACGGGGGACTACATGGACACACATGTGTGCAAGAGAGGAGTGGATTATCGTATCCATGCATTATGATTCTCAAAGTTTTTTTTTTAGCACTGGTACATATTAAAAAAAATATATTTCTGTTAAAATCACATCTCGGTCTACTATTTATTCCTTCAAAAATAATGCATCTTATAAACCAGCTGCTATTTTGCATACCATAAGCTGTAGTACACTAGTACACTGTTATCTAAACATAGAAAGGAAGAGCAGGGGAAAAAGGTTTACTTCAATGGTCTTGCTAGAACCCTTTGACCAATGGTGACAAAACTCGTTTCTTGGTTTGACATGAACCAAGCCAAAGAAGAGACACTGCAGCAAAGATGTAAAAACACATTAGAACAATAACAAGGCGTGATATTTGACGGTAATAGAGCATCAGAGAACTAGAAAAGATAAACATCCACCAAACCTTCCAGTAAAGACATGCTCTCGAACACCCAAAATTGTAGGTGGGAGCACTCCATGATCCTCATTAAATTCTTCGAGAAGGTTACGCATTTTAAATGCTTCTTCTAAGTAATTATCCTATAAGAAATTGATAAGAAAAACCATCAGAATAGGTCTAAAAATCATAATGAAGCAACAGTATATTCAGTTTTTCATGTTTTACCTGATTCATGTCAATGGCTTGCAGAGCTTCCCCTCGAGTAAATACAATGGCATGATTCTGATTCTCAGGTTTTCCTTCTCCTAATTTTGCTGCACCTGGCAATTTTATGCGATAGATTTCCTTTTGGAGAAGATAGGAAACGATTAGCTTTATAGAAACAGTTGCTCAAATGTAATTAAATGGGAATATCATAAAAATTACCTGATCAAGATTATCAACTGCTTTTACCAATACAGAATAATAAACCTTCTGTACCTTGCCACCTTCTCTTTCTCTTTCTTCAACTTCGTCAATATATGCAACACGAAGAGAGGGATTACTGTAGAAGATGTAGCAGGTTCAAAGTCTTGAACAAAATGTGCTCAGCAAACTTCTTAGGATATTTAACAGTGAGATGCTATTATTACAGAGAGCATACTTGACCATTAAATTGAGAATGTCTGTTGCACGACGATCTCCACTCCTCTTCTGATTTCCATAGTTCTGACAGGTAGCAACATAAGTGAATTTCATGTCCGCTACTGCCTCTATTCGAGCACTCACAGATCTTTGACTTTTCTTATCTTCCTCGGTTGGATCTGTAATGGCTTTGTAACCTTCTAGTATCTCTGCATTTATGAGAATATTTCAGATATTGGCATACTACCTCCATAATGAAACTGCTTCACTGGGCACTCATGTTTCTACTGAAAGAATTGACAGGTATATTATAAACAAAACCATAAGAAAATGGTATACACCCCCATGAAACTACATTCCTGATGAATGACATGCTCCTTAAACATCACAAGTAAGGTCAGACGCATCGACCTCAATTTTAGCAGAAAATGAGTTAGATTCAATGATTAACTACTTAATAACAGCTATTGGATCTGTATTCTCGCAAAAACATGCTGCTACATGGCAAGGAAAACTAATAAAAGATGCCTGATGTAAGTAGAAGCATTGTCAGTGAATTAATTAAACCGCAAACAAGTCAGGAAATTATTTTATTCCTCAGAACTAAACTAGAGTAGCTTCCAGCGTATTCTTTCATAAGAGCATAATTTTCTTCTTCAAGACTGAAAATGAAGTTTGAACTTTAGATTTTTTCAAAATCATTTTCTTTCTTTCCTTCAGATTACTTATCATATTCCAACTTTTGGGAAAAACAAAACTGTTAATGCCATTTATATAAGCAATCAATTTATGACTACGTGATTTCATCATTTTTAACCCTGTAAAAAAAGGTCAGATGTGCAGACAAAAGATAGCTTGTTCAAAGAGAAAGAAATCATATCTTCTTTAGAAGATTCTGATATTTCAAGAATGGAACATGGAATCCACATGTTTGTTTTCTTCATATTCCTAGAACTCACTATTTAATTTTCACAGGCGGGCTACTTTCAGGAAATGACGAACATATCCCACATTTGAAAGTCATTTTCGAACACAATGAAGAAAAGCATTCAGGCTCTCACCACTTTCTTTAGCCATATCAAGGAAAGCTTGAAGTCTTAAAGCTCGTCTATAGTACATCATCCCTCTAACTGCAATTTTTATGATGATTAGTATATAAAAAAAGAAGATTAATGCATTTAGATGAGAAAATGAAAATGGATCAAACTACCTGTGCGACAGAGAGTTTGACCTCTCAAGGAGCCCCAATGACGAAGTTGCAAAATATTTTCTTCATTTTCCCAAACCTCACTCTCTTTTTTGCAATTTATTCTTTCCATGAAGTTATTCCATTCATCTGATGACAATGCAAATGGCTACTGAATTAATTACATCATTCATTCAAAACAAATGCAAATCATACATGGTACGGTACCATGGGATTTCACAATACAACCCTTACCTGGGTAAATCTTTTGCAAGTAGTAGATGATTGATACACCATCTTCATTCTCCATTTCAAGATCAGATTTGGAATAAACTGTCTCTTCACTATAGTAGGGGGTTAAGACACTGTGCATGGCAGAAGAGTAGTCTTATTATATAAAAGTCGATGTTGTTAAAAATCCCTTAATTTCCTCAAAGAAACTCATCAAATATTTCAAGACCTTGAAAAACTGTGTAATATATCCAGGACAAGTCTATCTAGAATCCACAAATGTACTTTCACAAAAACTGTAATAAATCAGACACTGACTTTGGGAGAGCAAAGAGTCTCAATAGAACCAATATTTGAACAAGAAATATTATCACAAGGAATTTGAGAAAAGGCATTGCCTTTCTTCTGGCTGAATGTTGGCCAGAAGTAGACTCAACTTGATCATATGCTCTGAACATGTTGTTCAAAGTCCGGTAATGTGTGATCCAATGTGGCTACCAATGACCAATATTTGGTCAAATTCAGGCCACTTGTCCTTTGAACGACATGAAGGTGGCAGGCAGTCATTAGACTAACTGGAAGTTAATAATCAGTTGAATTCAAAAAAATGTGAAGGCAGTTCTTTGCAACTTGGCAAAGTCACTGCATAATTCACCTTGCTATGTTTATTTATTGAAATGAATCAGACCTGAATGAGAGCATTTTACGGACGCGAGGAGGACGTGGCATGTCCATAAACAACGAATTTGTAAAGAATGAAATCCTCCTACGTGCTTCAAGGTTTGTTGGAACATCACTGGAAGATTCGTTCACCGTTAACAGGAGATGAATGCGTCTTATCTAAGAGATCATTAATCAAAGCTTTCATCAATCCTTACACACACTAGAAGGGTTACCACTTTAAATAATCATTTAAGCATGCTAGAGTACCTGTTCTTCCCATTGTGCTGTAACTACAGGAGGGAACTTTATAGCAGGTTTTGTGTCAGTACCAGAAAACACTTGTCTTCCAGAATCCTTGCCACTTTGCCCAAGGTCTACCAATTCACTGAAAATCATCACAAAAGAACAGGCCTGACTGTTAGCACTCATATGAAGGACAGGAGTGAGCCACTAAATCCAAGTAGAAGATGCAAGGTTCACCTACCGATTCTCATTAACCATCATATCATTAGTAAATACTTCCAACATGTCCTGCAGTATAAGCACCACGGTATTTTGCTTGGAAGGATCAGCATCTTTCTGCAAGGTGGAAGGAACAAGGAAGTGGTCACTTTCCAATGCACGGCTGCAAAGAGAATTTCAGATTCACAAAAGCAAGCTGGATATACCATTAGCTGAGTTTCATAAATGACTCACCAATAATGTCACGAGCTCCACAAATTTGTTACATAATGCTGGCAAGGGGCCCATTCTGAAATTTGTAAGAAGTGTGTTCTTTGAAATATTACTCTCAACTTCTTTAAAGATGATGCTAAGTATCCTGTTACATTACAACCACAGTTACGATAAGAACCTGGTCCCCTAAAGAGGTAGCTGTAACATTTAAATGATTTAAATCCACAGGACAAGTCATCTTTCTATGACAGTTTCTTTTTGCTCTTTTTTTTTTTTTTGTGTGTGTGTGTGGGGGGGGGGGGGGGGGGGGGGGTTCTGATTAATTGTTTAATGAGAGGATAGAAAAAATGGATATGGATCATCATGGGTAAGGAAAAAAAACCGCCAGCAACCTTTTCTCAATTTCTCCAACTACCAAAATATTCAGGACATGTTTAAAGGATTCATAGCATTCAATGACTGCACATTTCATGTATTCATCTGCACATATGCGTTTCCAGAGTTCCGCATCCCTTGATCGGAATTGTACTGCCATATCCAAAGCTATCGGGATCTGTAGCAAGTATTCAACAGTTAAAACAAGTTTTATTCACTCAATCTGCAGAAAGAAAATACATGCTGACCTTGCTTGCAAGCATAATCGGTGGCCACTGAATTAATTTGAGGCTAGGATCTGATGTATATGGAACCAGCAACAGATCCATCTCCCTGGATTAAAAGAAACCAAGGATTTAGTCTTAACAGGGGAAAGAGCAGATAGAAATGAAATTTTATGTTGCTTATGAAGCCTTTCCTGTCACTAATGAGATCTTCTTCACGGAAACTACATATCACTTCATTCCATAACTGAGCAAATTTGGCAGCTTCACTTCTCTTGCTTGCAGTAACCTAGCAGGAATGACATTGTAATAACTGAGTGAGATGCATAAAACTGCAAAATAATGATATTGATATATATAATTTGAAACATCAATCCAACCTCGGAAAATCTCTTTGAAAAAGAGAAGCCCTTCTTCTGTTTCTTATCTGAAGGAACCAAATATGTGTTAAAGGCACCAGGTAAGGACTGGAACCGTGACTTTAGCATGCCCAGAGTTCGAATCTGTTAGAAGGGAAGGAGGAAATTAATAGGCCACAGTTTTTAGCCTTAAGTTACAAAAAATCCTGCAACCCAAACTCACTGGCATAACTCACCCAAAGATTTAATGACATTTGAAAAATCAATAAAAGGAGAGTGAAAATTAAATGAGTTATATTCTCAAAAAGTGCTTGATATCTTACATAAATTACAAGAAATGGAGAGTAATAGACGATATTGGTGAACTTCAAAAAATCAACAAAACAATGTGGAACACAGAAACCAGCCAATGGAGGTAAAATGGTATTCGCTGAAAAGGACAGCTATTGCACATCTCCAAAGTATGCACTAAGTTCCATTTCTCAATAGAACAGAATATACTATGTCCCAGCCAAGTTTACATAAAACAGGCCACTTATCTCGCTAGAATATATTATATATATATATAACTTGGAAGCAAGAAACACATCCAAATGACTCATTTCAAATGATATATGAAGGTTTGTGACTGTATATGGTTTATATATACGCATCCAAATGCCTCATTTCAAATTAATACAAAAAATGACCATCCAAAGCAAGAAACACATATAATTGAGATATTACCTCTCCTAGGCGATCAAAGGCCCCGGTAAAGCCACCATATATGGTTGAGAAAATAGAATACCAAATTTGAGTATCCATAAAATAGACCTGGATTATATTGTAACATGTCCGGAGACATCAATCATGGAATAAATATAAATTTCACCAAATAAAAGATATGAAGAAAGAAAAATAGGAAAGAGATGGCAGCAGACAAACCAAGATTACTGGTAACCAGAGTGACAAAACAGCTCCATAATTGTTTTTAGCTGTATACACAGGGTAACAGCTTATGTGAATATAAAACCTCAATTGAAAAACAAAATAAAAATCAAGTGAAAGAGTGATGAACACCATTTGGAAAAAATTCGTGCCACTCATAATCTACATGCCGAATGTTCATTATAGCTTTCGTTGGCTTCACCAGAGGTTTTATCTGGGAAAAAGGACATGTAAAGGGGTTAAAGGAATACCAAATGAATGGCCATAATAATAATGACGATGATTATTCTGACACTAATAGCCAACCTGGATAAAATAGCTGCAAGCAATTTTTGAACATAAAAGTAACAGCCAAAAAAGAGTATACCTGAAACAAAAAGAAAAACCTAGTAACTAAGTGAACTTGGACCAAATATGTTGGTGACTGCATAAATATAAACTCTCATCAAACTCACTTTATAAGAACAAATTGACTCTCATGCATTCCCCTTCCAACATAAATTCTTGGCTGCAGAAATATAGATTTATTCGGTTAATCAGGAGAAGAAATAAATTTGTTATAGCTGGATGACATAATAAAATCATGAAAAAGATACCGAGATAATGGTATCCAGGAGAAACAATAACTCAGGCCAGCGAGCATACCTGCGACCACCATAAGAGAAATCTGATAATCAGCCAGTCTGAGTTTTCAATCCATCTTCGGAGCATGGGAAAGATAAACAAAGCAGCTGCCAATATATTTGGAAGCATGTATACAGCCACTGCCAGAAGGTATAGTGCAGGTATGTCCTTCACTTCTTTAAAGAATGACAGCAAATCTTTGATTTTATCAGGGGCTACTTTGAAGGAATGCACATAACATAGTGGAAGAATGATTGCCCATGCAAGACTAACAATGATCTTGAGAACATTTCTCAGGACATCAGTGAATTTCCACTTGTGGAACCCTGGGAAGTTCAGAACAAGGTCCAGAATACCTAAAAGGAAGAATGATGAGATAAAACAGTCACTTGACACAAAAGCTATTTCAGAGACAGAAAATCAGGTCCTGGGTTAATGATGAGAGCATTGAGGGTTCAAATTGAAGGTAATATCAACATAAAATAATATATATATATATATATATATAATACAGAAAACTATCAGGTTTTATCACCAATGCTGATTAATCTTTTAACTCTCATGTCACCTTACAAGCTTCATCGTCAGAGTTGGTCACAGAAAATGCAAAATACTGTGAAATAATGTTATCAAAATTAGGCAGTAATCGCATAGTAGGAGTGTGGTAGTGGTTGTTTTTCAAAGTGTTTTTCACTCAAAAATACATTAAAATAATGTTTTTTAAATTCATTTATAACATCAGCACATCAAAACAATCCAACAATCCAATATATTAATTTGAAGCAAAAAAAATTCAATTTTTGATGAAATGCAGGTGAACCTCACTCCCAAACACATACTAAGAGAGTCATTAAAAAGTCCAAAAATTGTTAAAGAAGCAAAAAAATGTAATGAAAATGTTAAAGAAACAATTGGAAATTTGAGGCTTATATTTTTTTTTATGAGATGAAGTATACTCTTTCTGGGTTTTCTATAAAAATAAATCCAATAACTTTACCATGTTACCTTGATTGTAAAGGATAATGAAAGAAGAAGGCTATAGATAACAATAGTTTCCCATTAATATTGGGTTTAAGAGAGGAAATAATAAGATGGATAGAGGGAGCATTAGGCTAAGAGCATCATACTTTGGAGCAAGCGAAGACAGGCTGCTGTGATGAAAATGCTGGATAGCTGATATAATACATCCTTTTGAACAATGTTCAAAATCGAGACCCCACTCCAAGCAATGATGATCATTGCCTGCAACAATAAACTCATGTCTTACTGGAAAAGATTATATTAAAAGAAAAAACTAGAAAGATGTGGCAAAAGGTAATGAAGTTTAATGCCTGAAGAGCAAGAATATAAAAGGTCCACAATCTGTCAAAACTTCGAAAAATGTGCCAAAAGGTACGCGTCTCTACAAAATATGCTTTGCCTGTGCTTCTGGTTTTTTCTGAAGAAGCCTTTTTCCCCTGACAAAGATATCATGTTAAGCAGATAGTTGTAAATCATTTCAAAAGGTAGTTACTCGCAATATAAGAACACTGTACCACATCTCTTGTAGATGTAAAAAAACTTCCATCATCACGCATAGGCCAACCAAGAGAAAAGCAGTCGGATGACCTGAAAAATATAAGCAAAGCCAAGTATTAACCAGAACGAAGTGATACAAAAACTCAAAAAGATCTTTTCTTCATCTGAATTCGAATATTATATCCAAACTAACCAGAAGTATTCATTTAGATCATCATAATTGCACCACTGTGAGTGTGAAGCTTTACCATTTTTGCTTTTATTGGCTTCCTGCAATAAATGGAACACAATTTTCATATTGAGAACAAAAGGAACAGAAAATTGAAGGCGAGATGAACCTTGCATGAAGACATACCTTTTCAATTACATGGTAAATTGGTGTTATAACCTTCCTCAGGAAAGCCTCATCATCTCCACCATAAGAAGGCTTAATATTTTCTCCAGTAACGATGCTGACGTTTCCAGCCAACAGGCCATGGAGTTCATATGCCATCTGAACAAATGAGAGGTCAACCTTATGAAGCTATTATATAACAGAAAAAGTGCTGATTGCTTTAAAAGTGATAAATAAAGGAAAGAGCATCCAACGCCCACTAGCCTTCCATTCCCTATTCTGGTGTTAGAATCACCCATTTTCTGCCCTGAACTGGCTAAGGAATCCGTTAATGTTATGATCAGTACTTACATTATGAAAAATATAGCATAGACATTCAGGCATGAAGCGAACATTTGCTGCCTCACCCCAGATGAGAAGAAAAAGACCCATGTACAGTATCTTTCTCTGTTGGATTTCTGGCTGGCCTTGAGGAAGCCTACAAGAACCACATTTGTAGATGTTAACATAGCAAATCAATGATTATTTCATTTGCAGCTTGCTTTTAGTTCTGAATGAATAAAAAAAGTCCACCTACTTACCTTAAACTATGTTTCCGCCCTAAAAATTTGCACCATGTTTTATAATTCTTAAAAAGCTTGTTCATAACTTCATCAACAGCTCGATCATCAAGCTGCATAGGAGATGAGAGTCTAAGCATAGCACGACCATTAATTATGGAAGTAATAGTTAATCAAGGATACTTGGTGAATTAGAAAAAAGTTAACAATAAAGGTTCAAAAGTTATTCAAATAATTTGCAGATTAAATGCACATGCACACATTCACTTCAGCTCCAAAACCTGAATCAACACCACAAGCATCACAATTACCCATATCCTGGATATTATGGCTATCAAAGGGTAGGATAATGCAAGAGCTGTAGCAACATCTAATATACAACACGGAAAAAAAAGAAAAGAAGAAGAAGGATTGAGGATTGGAGCATGCCTTGCTAATTGGTTCAGGCTTGGGATTAAGCCTTATATGTTTGTTGGCAAGTAGTAAAATAAAATGCTCCCTCTGGTTCCTGACGTTGTCCCTCTGCGTTCATAAAATTTAAGAGACAAATTTTTAGTTGCTGAAGATTCTAGTGTAACTCTCAGCAATTGAATTCTCTATTCTTTTCTTTTTAAAAAAAAAAACAAATTGGGTCAAGAACATGCCTGAAAGCCAAACATGGCCCTTAGCCAATCAAGAAGGTCTAAATCACCAGCTTTCTGCCTTTGTGGCTCAAATGCAGTGGGCCAGTTCAAGCCACGAGTGTTCCACAGTGCAGCAACAGAAGCTTTGACCTGGTACGTATGGACATGATATTCTCAAACAGCATATTAAACTATCCATCAAGAGAAAAGGAGTAATCACAATAGCAGGCACGATAATTATAAAGAATATGTATCACCTCCTCAAGCTGCATTATGGACTGTGAAGCCCCGGCAGAATCCAGAGGAAGGATGTTGAAAGGGGCATATATTTCTTTCTTTTCCTGGACATCTCTGGCTGCTGCAATAATCTGCTCAGAGTAAAGTCATTAAAAAATACTTCACTCCCCTGAAAAGGATCCGTGCCGTAGAATGGCCAACTACATAAGAACTTGTAAACGACAGACTATAAAAGGGTCAAACCTCAGGAGCAACTTCTTCTACTTTCTCTGTTTTGTTAACAGCACAAAGCACTTCAAAAAGAACACCAGCTGTCTGATAGGCTTTTCCAAGTTGAGCTCTGCAAAGATATTAAGTCAAAAGATTCGTCATCACAACAGCATTTACGCTCTAAAAAAAAGGGAAAAAATTTAAAAGAAGTGAGAGTGAAATAATAGGATTTATGCTGTTACCGATCTGCTTGCTCTCCCTGATCAAGTGCTCTAACGTAGTGTTCATAGTACTGCTGATAAAAGCTCTCGATTTCCCGCGCATCAGTCTTTTTAACCCGAGAAGCAAGACTGGAATTATTGTCCTGAGATAAATAAAATAGTTTTCACGTAACTTCTTCTGATGCTTCAAAACAATCCATGGCAAAACTATGTGAAAGTTCTTTTGGATTATTATTAAAGGGCCCGATAATTGGATTTGCTTTTAGAAAATGCAAAAGAGAAGCATTCCTACAAACCAATTGTGTACAATATCTATCTCTGCGAATATGCATTCATCATGAGACTAGCAAAGGGAACAAATAAATTCTCGTCACAGTTACCTACTTTTGGAGATTATCGCATTCCCGATATTCAGAAATTCTCGTTATTCCACAAATAACAAATGCAATGCAATCTAATTAATTGTTTTCTTTCTCCCACTTCCAAATGAGCCACAAATTCACTACGTCAGCTTCAGGCGTTAAACATTGCAAAATGACCATTGAGACCCCATTAAAGTACTAAAGTGCAAACAGGTTTTAATGAACTTGAGCGCATTTGATCACCACCCCTCTTTCACACCATTTTTTATTTTTTTCAAAGTCTCCACCGTTGAATGTGTTTCGACCAGGCAGAGAGGATCTTTCGCTTGTCATTATTCTATATAAATATAATTACTGTTCCATTGCCCCCTTTATGCTCTCTCAGATCAAATAAGAAAAACAACACAAGAAAAAATGTGGTCGAAACCATTGATGATTTAGAAACAGAATTTAACAAAAGTAAAATTTACCCTCTCCAATCTCTGCAGCAAAGATGTCTTGAATTGCCTCACACCACGACCACTTGAGTTTGGATCCAGTCTATGGGCTTTCTCAAACGCATAAAACCTACCTATTTTTCCCCATATCAAAAAAAGAAAGAAAGAAAAAGAAAATAAATAATAAACAATGATTAAAAGAATAGTGATTTCCTTGTTACAGCATAGTCGCTAAAATTGATGCAACATTATTACGTACAGAGATAGGCAACGCGAGGGCGTTCATGTTCGATTTCAGCGGCAATGCGGAGAACAGGGGCGATGGAACCGAGTGAGGAAGGGACGACCTCATTATCAAAAACCTCAAGAGAGAATGTTGTGGTGGCAGCGCTGCGAGACGGCCGCCGGCTCAGCATCTGTGACCCAGATGGTTCCAGGTTCGACATTGTTGTTCAATAAAATGCTAGCTCGTGAGCTAGCCACCTTTTGCTCCTAACAGTGTCTTATTTCGCTAATTTTAACCACCTGCTAGAGAGTAAATTAATAAAAATCAGTAATTATGAATTTATCAATCTTTTTTTTTTTCAAGTCTGGTTGGGAAATGAGAAAATATGTAGGAAAGAGAAGAAAAAACGTAAGAAACAAGCGAATTATCTGAACATTGCTTTTGCGCTACCGCTACATTTTCAGCTTAATTATCGCTTAAATTGGAATTAATAAATTGAAGCAAAAAGGCTCGTTAAATTCATTCATTCATTCAGCATCTAATTGAATTAAAACTCTGCTTATTCCTTATTAATGGTGCAGTTACATTTTCTCGTTTGATTTCCTGTTATTTATCGGCAACCAAACAGAAAAAAAGTAAACACAAATAAATATCTATGAGATATAATTTAATTCTACTCTCAGATATATTATCGTTTTTCTTTTTCTTTTTTCTCAACAACCAAACAGAAAACCAAAGTGCACATGCCTCCTTTCTTTTCCTGTGGTTTCTCAGAAACCAAACAGCACAAAGAAAAACAATATCTTAGCAATTATAAATTCTAACTTATTTTTCCTTCCTTTCTTAGCAAACAAACAGAAAGATAAATAATCGAACAAATAAATGTTTCAGAATTATTTTCTTTTCTCGGAACCAAACAGACACGCATTCTCTTTAATTTGTTATGATTAAACTGGAACTTCTCCGTCTAATTTGTTCTTTCTCTACAACAATCACGCATTCTCTTTAATTTTCCTACCGTTTCTCAGACACCAAACAGAAACGACTGAATCCTCCAATAATATTTATCAAGTTAAAAAATACCAGCTAACTCCGTCTAGTAACAAGAAACTACGTACGTACATGCAGAAAATGCACGAAATAAAAAATAAATTTCCCATTCATTATTTATTTTCTTCACTCAGCAACCAAACAGGAACTACAACACAAAGGAGGAGGAGATTCCAGAAACATGAAGCTTACGCGTTTTACAAGGAGAGATGGATAGAGGAGTACGTTAATCGCCTACTTCGCCTATAATGAAACAAAAAGAAAACCAAATTTATGATAGGAAACCAGAAATTTCTAGAGAGAAGGAAAAATGTTGGAGAGAGAAAGATTATTTTTTTTTTAGGGGGGGGGGGGGGGATTTAGGAACCTTTCGCTGAGGAGAGTCGAGAGGAGAGGGAAAGAAGGGAAGAGAGTATACACTGAGAGATTAAATGGACAGGAAAACATAAAAATACGCGGGGTTGCTTGTCCGTACATTTTGGACACGTGGCGGGAATGAGAGAGGAAATTGGGGGTGGAGGCGCGCCGTTTTCGGGATGGAAGGAGGCTGTTTTGAAGGGGTCGTCCGATTTTCTCTATTTGTTGTATTTCCTTTCTTTCGCTGTCTATTTGACTTTGTAATAATTGAATTTTCATTTTAAAGGAATTTTATTGTGATAGATAATTTTGGTTTTGGAGATTGAGCGGGACCCATTGACGATGTTTTGGCCTACGTGGATTGAGATGGTTGGTCCTGTAGTTTAATGATTAAATAGTACTTGTATTTTTAGGGAAATAGTTAGTTAGTCTATCCGATTTAAAAAAACACATTTTATATTATTTATTTGAAATAGCAGTGACTGGATGATTATTTATTTTATATGGAATGAAATCAATTACTGTTCGGAAGTTGATTATAAAAAAGAACGGTATTTTTGGAAGATCCAGCCGTACATATGGAAGGAGAGTCGATTAAGGAGAAATTACAGTAATTTATTTGTTTGTTTTTTTATATCAGCCCTGATTTAAAAAAAAAATAGTTTTCAGAAATTCACATTTAATGTGAAATGCTTCTAAATATATATATGTATAAAAACATTTTCCTTGTAACCTCTTATTGCATTCAAAACTCTTGAGCACGGTTATTAATCTTACGAGTTGTGTCGTAAAATTGTATGATTTTACACGTCAATATGCATATACCTTGTAAATCAGGTTAAAACTCGAAAACCAGTAAATCACAAGTTGAGTCGATAAAACCAGTCAAACTTGTTAAATCATAAAACTCATACCGAGTTTATGATTTGCCAAGTAAATAACTTTTGTTCCGTTGTTCCCTGTTTTCTCAAATCTCAGCCTTTTAACTCACTCTCAGTGTCTCATCTCATGCCAGTGATACCACCACCATCTGGTCATCCCTTAATGATTTTGATGAAGGTTTAGATCTCTCGTCTGATGATGATTGGATCATTGAAGGAGAAGAACATGATGGTTAATCAAATATTGATTTATTTGATGTTATTGATAGCGCAACACAAAGAAAAAATAGGGAAAAAAAGACAAAAGTGATGAAGAAACTTTTAATGATATTGAAGATAATTTTGAGATTCAGAATGATGTCAATCCAGATAATTCAAGGAGTTTGAAGTTAAATATCGTTGACAATATTAATATTGGAGTTGGAGCTAGTAGTAGCATTAATATTCATAACATCGGTGCAGGTACCAATAGTAGTAGTAATAATCCTTTCGATTATAATGATTTTGATAAATGTCTTAGAAATAACGAGAAATATGAAGGCAATGAGGTTCATTTTATTTTACATGGCACACTAGCAAAGTGTTTGTTTTAAATTTATTAGTTTTCACCTAATAAAATTCTATGGACATAATTGTTTTGTATTGTATTTTTAAGTTATTTTAAATCATGTATGAACCTTAACTAATGAAGTTTTATGGACATAATTGTATTTTATTGTATTTTTAAATATTTTACTTATGATTTTATATTTTTTCTATGAAAATATTTTACTTATAATTTTATGATTTTACGATTCAAGTTTATATTATGTTTTCGTGTCGTGTAAAATAACGATTTTGACAACCTTGTTGAGGATAAGTTGAATATCAATCTCGTTAATAATTTTATTTTATGATGCACTAGAAGTAATTAATAACATTTTATTAATTATTTTAAAATTTTATTTTAAAAAGATTAATGGAGATTGTAAAATGAATGCCAAGATAAATATATTCTTATTATTTTTTGAAAATAATGAATTTGATTTTTTTTTCATGTTTCCATTTTTAAAATTAATTCATAAAAAATAACTCATGAAATACTATTAAATACTCCGTTTTATTTGAAAGTAATAACTTTTTTTTTATAACTGAGGTGTTCAGGCCAGCTTGCTCACACCACAACTAATCCCCAGACCCACTGAACATCCTGCAAGCCCAATAAGCATGTAAGGCACCACAGAGGCGACAGGCATTCAAAGCAGGGCTCGAACCCGGGTAGCTGGCAGGAAACAAACGCTGCACTGACCATGGTGCCAAGACCCTGTTTGCTTTAAAATAATAACTTCCCAGTACGACAAGTCAACAATTTCGTGTTTTTAAGTCTACCACCATTGCAGTCAAACAATCAACATAACCATATAAACAAATTGTCTTGTTAACTATGGTATAAACCAAAAAGATTTATAATAAAATGTATTTTTGAGTTAACTTTAATTTCATTTTAATTGATATATATGTATAAAAAAACTAATAAAATATATATTTTATTCACATTGAATGTTCATTGTCACAATAAACAAGACGCTCCAAAATTAAAAGAGAAAATGAAAAATAATAAAGCCACTACATATTAATTAAAGAAAACAAAAAATTCTAAGATATACATTGGTCTCAACATTTGGTTATGCCACAAGATAATATCGACAAACACGCATATCATATACTTTCAAGCAATCTTTATTATGTATGTTCAAGCTAGATGTTTAGAAAGTTGGTGATGCATTAGTGTGTTTTATACATGTTATTTTTGCCTTAGATTCATGTTTAACAGGAATTGTCGCGACGGCGATTTTTTTCAATTAAGGGCTTTCTATGTTGGGTTTTTAATACTACCAAAATGTTGAATTGATTTGCTATAGTATACTAAAACCCTATTTATGTTTATGCCCCCCAGCCTTGTTCGGACGTCATTTGTCATTGAGGACCATTTTGTAGATTGAAAAGGTTTTTTTTCTATTTTTTCGCACTTGCCCCCTAGTGTAGGGTGTGATCCTAGTCAGGATTAATTATCAAGAAATAATTATTAGGCTCAAATAAGGACTGCAAAGGATATTTGAGACTTTGTGAAGGCATATCAAAGATGGCCTTTCCTCATTTCAAAAAAACGTGCAATCTGAATCGATAAGCTTTGCTTTTCCATACGAAATGAGTTTTTGATTTTTTGGATTATTTGTTTGGCTAAGAGATTAGCTTTATTATGTGGATTTTGATGGTATGAGATCACCCTTCAATGAAATCCTTTGAATTCCCAGAACACATTTATTAAATAAACATCAAATTAGCATTCATTTTCGTACTAGACTTTGATTTGCCAAAAATCTTTATGAAATCATGGGATCATGGGCGCTTTGGATGAAGTGTTTGTGTTATTTAGGCATGAAAACGGGAACACATCAAAAACACAAGAGAATACATGATCATTGAAAAGGAAGGTTTGCTTAACAACAAAAAGTTCCATGTCATTACAGGCAAGATTACTGACAAGTCCAAACATAATGTCCACACATGACCAAAACAAGAGGAAATCATGGAAGTTCTTTATCAAAACAAAAGCTATTGTTGATTTCACTTTCCATGTTACAGACACGTGGTACCCCATCTCTGTGGAGCTTAATTGGACGCAGGATCTGAATTTCCTCTACCTTGCTTTAATCAAATGCTATCCACCCTGCTTTGATCAAATGCATGAGTCTCTTCTTGAAAGCACCGCAAGTGTGGATGCTATGCCCTACAGCTCCAGCATGGTATTCGCAGGTGAGATCGGGTTTGTACCAATCAGGGTAAGGTGATTGCAAAGGTGTCTGGGGTTCAGGAGCTATTTTCCCCATGCTTACCAACTTTTGATAAATCTCATCCAAAGGCAAAGGTAGCGGAGGTAGCTGTTCTTGGGTTTTCTGGTAATTTCTTATCGGGAAATTTTTAGATGGATCTTTGGCTTGAAGATTGATGTTGGAGATTTGAGAAGAGGGGTGATGGGAGTTTTGGAATTGGTTGCTCCTACCCTTATAATTGTCTCCAGAATATTCGGCATCTTTTCTTTTGCCTTCAAAGCCATTTTTCTCCACAAGTGCGAGGATTCTTCCACTTCGAATTCCCTGCTCTATTCGCTCTGCTATAGCTACAGCATCCGTGAATTGCTGCGCTGAACTTCCCATCACATGTTCGTAATAGGGTGCTCTTAGCGTGTTGGCGAATAATGTCACCATCTCTTTATCTAGAAGTGGAGGATGTACCTGTGCAGCGAGATCTCTCCATCTTTGAGCATATTCCCTTATGCTTTCTTTGCCCTTCTTTTCCAAGTTGGATAAATTTGTTCTGTCAGGTGCAATGTCCATATTGTACTTATATTGCTTGATGAAAGCATCTACCAGATTTTTCCAGCTACGGACCTTGGTGTTGTCTAATCTCATGTACCAATTCAAAGCTGCCCCACTCAAACTGTCTTGAAAAAAATGCATCAGTAATTTTTCATCCTGGACTACTTCTGCCATTTTGTTACAGTATGATTTTAGGTGAGTGACAGGGCATTCTGTCCCAGTGTATTTGATGAATTCAGGGACACGAAACTTCTTTGGTATTACAATATTTGGTACTAGACACATTTCAGCAGCTTGTACTGGGTCATATAAATTTACCCCTTCAATGGCCCTTATCCTGGCTTCCAGCGTCGCCATCTTATCTTGGCCGATACCCTCTGATGCTTCTATAATTGTTGGGGTTGGCTCAGGTATCGGTAGTGCCGATTGTACAAAAGCTGGGTTTTGTTGCGGATCCTGAACCCTTTCTCCTGTCACCTCTTCATGGTGATTCATTGTTTCTGCTTGAGCAGCCGTTGTGGGTCTAGCTGAAGGACCTTCTCCAGAAGTATTTCTCAGTGCTTGCTCGAGTAAGCTGGTGAGATTAGCCACGCTTGCCTTCAAAGAGTCCAATTCTTGTTGGAAATGAGCATCATGGCGTGCACGCTCTTCGTCTTCCATATTTCTCTGTCGGAGTTGATCGGTAGGAGCTTTTCGGGGACCTATATTTAAATCTGTTGATGATATGTTATGCAATGATAAATGCATGTGAATGCAAATGTATGTACATACATAACAAGTGAATAATCAGGAATGGTGTACCCAAAAGCAAGTTCTAAGCCATTACATGAGGGGTAAGCTCTATCTGGTCTCAAAGGGTCTATGAACTGCCCAGTGACCACCTCACGTGAAGGTAGTGTAGGGGTTTACAAGAAATGGTGGGGCACAGTATGACCGCCATTATCAAGTAAACACTCAGTTCATAGTTGGATGTTTCACGAATCTGAACCCCGACCAAAAGTCATGGGGCAGACCGCTACTCCCCACCTAACTTAAAATTGGGTTTACTAAAAAAATTAAGATGCATGGTGACATTAATTTAAATTTAATGTTATGCATAAATAAAATGCATGCTAAAGCAGTAAAAATGCATGTTAAAGCCGTTAAAAGGAGTGCAAAACGCAAATTGATAAATAAACAATCAAACAATCAAAGCTCAGTCCCTGGTCCCCAGTGGAGTCGCCATCTGTCGCGACGATGATTTTTTTCGCGCTTCGCGCCCCGCCGTCCCCCAGTTGGGGGAGATAACGACGCGCGGTGAAAATGGGGGTTTGTTTTATAGCCGTAAAATTTACGACTATAAATATCAGGAGTCGCCACCTAGTATTAAGGTCACTAGGAACCTATTGGTCTGCGAGAGTCTTGGGTAAGGGGACTTGTTGTGCAAGGGGAAGACGCATCACCCCCAGTGCACCCTACCTAAGGTAAGCTGCATTGTTGTTTGATTGTTTTTCTAAATTAAAATTTTTACACTGCATTTTCAAAAAAAAAAACATTTTTTTTGTCTGCGGGTGTACTTTACAATGTAATTTTACACCGCAGTTGAAGATCTTTTTTTCTTTATCTACGATGTACTTTACAATATAATTTTACACCGTAGTTAAAATCCTTTTTTATCTACGGATGTATTATACAAAGTAATTTTACATCGTATTAAAAATATTTTTTATCTGTGGGTGTACTTTACAATGTAAATTTACACCACGAGAGCTAAAACAAAATAATTATTAAATTATTTTTGACATTTTGGCCGAATACCAATGGATAATAGTAAACTGGTTACGATATCCAAATTTTCGTTTTAAAAATATGGAAAAAAGATGCAACATATTTTTTTACGAAGAATATGATAGAAAAGCTTTGGAATCCGGCCGTATGCACGAAAATAAAATATTTTTTTGTTTTTTTAAATGTAATTTTTTTGTTTTTTTTAAAGAAAAAATAAAAAAAATTCGGGCTGGGCTTGGCCCACCTAAATGGGCCGGCCCAGCCAAGATGGGCCAAAGGCCCAACTTGCTGGGCTTGGGCGAGACCCGGGCCAGCCAACTGGGCTGGGCCAAGAACAGCCCAGCCCACCCACAACACAGAACACAGATTATATATATATAATAATATAAGTATATTCACGCATGAATTAATTCATGCGTGCACAGTAAAGTGGTGGTCGACCGACCACCACGAGGGGCTCACCTGCCACTGCCACCGGGTAGAGGAGACCGAGGTGGTTCTCCCTGTCGTGGTGGTGTCCGAAATGGAGGCTCGTGGTGGCCGGGAGGAGGGCTGGAAGTGGCTGGTCTGTGGCCGTTCGTTGCTGCCTCTGCAACTTTCACGGGTGGAGCTCTCACCGGAGCTGGAGAAGAAAGCTGGGCTGGAGCCTCTGGAGGTGCTGCCGGAGATGAAGAGTGTAGAGCTAGGTGGTCGGAGCTGGTTGACCGAGAGGGAGAGAGAGAGCTGCAGCTGCTGGTTTAGAGAGAGAGTGCTGTCAACCGAGAGAGAGAGCTGCAACGGGAGGGATGAAGATGCTGTGATTTTTTCACGTGAATTTTCCTCTATAATCTATAATCTCTGTTTTTTTCTGTGCAATCCACGTGATTTTTCTCGTCAATCTTCTCTGTTTTTTTCTTGCTTTTCTTTGCCCAAATTTCTGTCGATTTTTCCTCCCCCTTTTTCTCCCCTCAGGCAGTCGTGCATGGTGGCTTTTATAGGCGTGCTCGGCCTGACACGGTGGCTGCTGGTCGGCGACATGGTGGCCTGCTTTCGGCTGGTGGCTGCTGGCGTGCCTGCGATGGTGGCTGTCGGCGTTGGGCTGTCGGTGAGCGCTCAGGTGGCTGTCGGGGGGCAGTGCAAAAGGCAGCAGCGGGTGAAGGTTTTTTATAAAGTGGAAATACACTTTGGTCCCTCAATTTATAATTGTTCTAATTGCACCCCCAATTGGATTTAAATTTCTACTTTTGTGGAATTGTGTCCCTGTCAGAATGTCAATAATAGCCTTAATTTTGAGCGCCTTTTTCACTTTGGTCTCTCACTTCTGATTTACGCAATTTGGCCTTTAATTGACAATTAAACTTCAATTTGACCTTTAATTTTGCACAATTAGCTTGAAACAAATTCAATTGAGTCCCTAGACATTCCAATCTTTTCAATTGAGCCCTAATTAAATTCAAGAATTTGATTTTTCATCAATTAAGCCCTCAATAAAATTAATTCAACCAATGTAAAGCATAATTAAGTCCTTGCACTTAATTAAATTCTTCAATTGGATCCTAAATTAATTCCCAAACATAATAATATTTTGATTTAGCCCATGATTAAATCAAATTGGCATATAAAAAATATAACTATGATTTTTGACTTAATTTTTACTTTGAATTTGTATCTTTTCTCATTTTTGGGCATAAAAGAGATATGATTCGGCTCAGAAAAATATTCAAAATTTTCACCGTGATTTTCCACCGACGCCAAAGCCCTTTTATTTTATTTTTGTCATTTTTATTTTATTTTGGGGAGTCACCCAAAAATTGGGTGATGACAGGAATAAAGGCAAGGTGATAGCTCGACACCTCTAGACTCAGCCACGAGTCTAAGTACATATGAGTATAATAACATCCCAAAGCATAATATATCATAGACTAAATAGATGCAAAACTGATCATCTTTCTGGACTCTATTCATTTATGTTTTTTTTTCTTCTAATGACACCCTTAACATAAAATGTTAAGGGTCAATGTTAAGGTCACAATACTCATTAGTATGTTTTATGTTTTTTTTTTTTTTGGATATCTCTGTTTGGAGAACAGGGGAACCCCACTACCCGGAAAGCGCACTTTGTTGGCCCAGGGAGTGAGTAAACCTCTGGCTGTCCCAGGCTCTTACGAGGAGGGGTTGAGACTCGAACCCGGGTCTTGCGTTTGCAGTTCCCAGTCGCACGCCGTTATACCACCACCTCGGGAACAATATGTTTTATGTTAGTGTAATTAAACAAGATAATATTGTTAAAATCTTAAAAAACTTATTAAAATTATTCTATTTACATCCAAAGAGACCAATAAAAGCTTTAAGATAAATAATTACTTCTGGTTTCATGGTCTTGAAAGAGTCATCTACTCTCTCTTGGAAGCTGTGATATTTAATATTGCACGCAGTGCCATGGATTGTTCGGCTTGTTCTGAATGATCTGGTTTCCATTGACTCTGAACCAGACTGGGAAAACACATTGAGTGACTCAACGGACGAGAGCATTAAATGCTTGCTGGATCAGCCTGGTAGTCAAATTGAGTGCTGTTAGGCCTCCGATCCGTGTAAGTGCTTGAATAAGAAGACCACTTCAGCCCATTTGCCTCTCTGTACAGCTGTCAAGTTTCGAGTATAGATAAGGCCATGGCATTGACCTCTCACCAGCCTTTGTTCTCATTCATTTTAAAGATCAACAGTCCAGAGTTTGGATTGGCCAACCAATATTCCTTCCTCACCAACACCTAAATTCAAATAAATTAATCCACTAATTAATGTGCATAGTCAACAATTAGCCAGACTCCACTCATTTTCTTATTTGATATCAATACAGACCCAAATTAGAAGACAAGGATCAGATTGGTGGCCGGCAAATCGTACAAAGGAAATGTACCGAATTCAATTTTTATTCAAATTCTGCTAATTTCCCAAAAGCTATGATTTCATTTTATGTGGTGGTTCAGCTTATGCGTTACCACTGTATTTTAAAAGTGATTTTAAAAAAATTAAAAAATATTATTTTGATATATTTTTAAATAAAAATTATTTTAAAAAACAATATTAATTATGATTCCAAATAGAAACTAAATATATGTGTGCATGAACATATACTCTTTGCCAGATGTCTTGCATGTATCTTGCACAATTTTGAAGTTAATAATTATATAAATTTTTAATAATCATTATATTAACAACTATAAAATTAAAATTTAAAATCATAAAAAAATCTTTTTAATCTCAAGCTTTTACCGCTAAATAATCACTGCGTGTTCAACTGAAGTATTATTAATCTAGGATTGCTCGGCACTTCCGGGATCACTCCATTGTACTGCATCACTGTAGCTACGTGAAATTATTATTTCTTTCTGCATACAAAAAGGAAAAAGAGAATATAATTTATCTTTTAATGTTCGAGGAGCAGAGAGAAGATTTGTTAAACAAATGGGTTCATATATACATACATATATATATATATATAGAAAGGAACAAAACAAATCAGGCGAGCCAAGGAACTAGAAATGATGAACCACGTGCTAAATGATAATCTATATTATGAGCTGGTCTAGCCGACTGATATTCCAGTCATGTTCTTCACAGGTATCAGTACAGCTCCAAACCAACTTCAAATATTATGGGAAGAAAAGTATCGAATTGGTGGCCAACAAACGTACAAAGGAACTGTATGGACCCCATAAGTTTTGTATTCTACCAAGTCTGCAAGAACTTTGGTATAGCTGTTTAGAAATGCTGTCATTTTGTTCTTATATCATTTTTAAAAGAATATCTATTTTTAAGAAAATATTAAATTTATGATTTCTGGTGTTTTTAAATGGTTTTGGTGCATTGATATAAAAATTAAATTTTAACTGATATATTTTCTAGTAAAATTAAAAATATTTTAAAAAACAAACACCAATAAATCAACTAAAGAATAAATGTGCCCAGGAATTGTCGAAGGGGTTTTATAATTTAAGAGATTAAACTATTAAGTGAGATTTTAAAAATATTTTTATGTTCATTTTAATATATTTTCTTCAATGGGCATCAGAGTTATGCATAGTGGTTTTGTTTGTGGCACGACATTTTAAAAATGTTTTTAAAGGCAAGCAATCGAGACTTGATTCACAAGCCAGTCTGCGAACCTAATACATATCCTCGAGAAAACCCTAATGAATATCAGGACCGACCCCATCCTCAACTCGGAAGCTGCGATGATTATCCGAAGAGAGGGTCAAGGATCAAAGATAAGATAACCATGGACTTCGAAAATCAGAGAGCCATGGACCAAAAAGTGAACGGTGTAGGCTTCTAGAAATCTGAAAATTCCATGATTGATCGCCATGGGTAACTGGTGAGGACTGGCCACCATGGCCACCTGTTTCTTGCTAGCTTGTGCTGCCAAAATTTATGTTTCTGTAGAGTACACGAAAGAAACGTACACCAAATACAGACAAAATACAATAAAGCCTCCCCCACCTCTTGTTTTTTGCCACCTGTTTCTGAAGAGCCACTGGTTTTTGTCTTTCAAAACTGTGCCTCTGTCTTGTATTTTTCACTTGTCAGCTTGCGGCCTTCACTTCACATCTGGATATGCTTCTTAATTATTACACTGTGACGTCATAGATTGTTGGATATGATCAGGGAGACTATTACAGATTATGCTTGCTCGAATTATAATTAGTTTTTGATTCGTTCTATTATTCCTTAATAGGATCGAAGCAGCTTTAAATATATATATATATATATATATAATTAAGATCATCCCAAGATATCTTTAATCCTAATGATCTGGTTCCATCCATGATTTATGATCAACTTGTAATTGAAACGTTAATTAATCAAAATTAAAAATAATAATAATAGAGATGAATGTATTTCTTTATTTGATTTTGCTTTTAAAATAAATCTATTGAGGAATAAAAATCTTATTCCTATTTACTTCTGATGTATATCATTTCTTATATCAGACAAAATAAGTCATAGATCAAAAACAAAAGCTAGGCAACGGGGTGTTCGTCCCTCTTCGTTACAATTTAGAATTTATCAGCACCAACCCTAATGTTATGAGAATGTGTCAATTTAGTCCCTGACTGTTAAATTACCCTCTCCCTCTCATCCTCATTCATGTTATAATACCAAAATTTTGTTTATGTGCTTCAAACAAATTAATTCAAGGTTTCTCTTTCAATTAGGTGTTTAACACCAGGGGCTGCATACTTCAATTTTAGAAAGTACCAAAAATTTCTCAAGCTATAAGGGCCAAAGTGACAAATTACAGAAAGTACAGGACTAAAATCAGGTGATTTTTGTTTAGTACTCCTTTTTTTCTTATGACAAGCTTAGATTTGATATCTACCCGAATGCACTAATGATAATTTTACACGTGTCCCTTTCAAGGAGGACTGCATCTATATTACCATTCCTTCTTTCTTTCTTTTTTTAATTCAATTCTTTTTATTAAAATAATAGTATTTATTCTTTTTTTTTAAATGATAATCAAGCCATGTTAAATGAATAGACTGAGTTATTAAAAACTCTTTAAGATAATTGAGTTTTTTCTTATCAATATACTGCATGACTGAGTGCACTAGAGTTTCAACATGTTTTATGTTAATTTTTTAAAAAAAGTTAACCTTTTAATGTTTTTATATTGTTTTGATATGCTAATATTAAAAAAAATTGAAAAATAAAAATTATTATTATTATTATTTTAATATATTTTTGTGAAAAAACTCTTTAAAAAATAATACTAAAAATATGTTTGAGTTTGCGGTTAAAATTCATTTACACAATAGAAAATAATTTTAATATTAAATTTCTCTCTCTTTTATTTTAATTTTACGTGTATCAATTACTTTTATAATATTTTCAAATATTAAATTCTATTTGGAATTCGATTCTTGACATATTTTTTTATTAAAATTTATGATTTAAATTAAAAAAAACTCAAACATGCTTATAATAATTGTATGTTATTTATTTATTTATTAAAACATTTGTTGGTCAACGAGGGATAAGAAAACATCAAACTAGGGAAATAAATGTCCAAAGAGAAATTTGTTTTGAGAAACCTAATTGGTAAACATAAAATAATCTCTCACCCCCCCGGCCCGAAACCAAGAAGCTGGCAAAGCAGCTTGTTATTGTTTTTTGCAAACCGTGGTTTGTAGCATTAAAATATGGGACCCATGCAAACTCCGGTTGCAATTAAAACATAACCAAACAGAGAAACAATAGCTTTTCATCCAACCGCCGTCTGAAACGCAATACCAAACCACCACTCCACTAATTAAATATCATTTTGATATATTTCGGTACGAAAAGCACTTTGAAAAGCTATCACAACAGCTTTTTATTTTTTAAAATCATTTTTGACATCAACACATCAAAATAATCTAAAAACACCAAACCATATTCATTTAAAATAAAAAAATACTAAAAACTACGGCACGACGGATGAAACTCCGTGCCAAACAACTTAAAAGCATTGCTAACCATAGTTTTATCTAAAAGCCGAAACCGAAAAGCTGTAAAATGAAAAGTTTTGGTTTAATATTAATTTTAAAAAAAAAAAACTTAATTTTGACAAACCTTCGTTTAGACGCAATAACAAACAGAGACTAACCAATTGAATTGGAGTGCAATTTGCTTTGATAATTGAAGAAGGAAAAAGAAAGGGACTGTTCTGCACTAAAGACTTGTGTGCTTAGGAATTAATTGCAGCACAAAAGTTGTATTATTCTTGCAAATATCTCTGTTACATTACAAAAAGTTCCTAATTGTTATTATGATCAATAATCTGTCAAAATTTGAGCCACCCTAGGGTTGCAGCGGGAAGGTTCAGCAACAATTGATGCCCACGCTAGAGAGCTGGCTAGACAAGCTAGACCCACCACCCAAACCCCTGATCTTGGGTTTAACCATTGGAGGTGTCCACAGACTGCTGCCATACCCATGATGTGAGCCATTTTCAGCTTCACTATTTTCTCTGCTGCTGTAACCAGAGCTATTGTCATTGGTGGCCTCGCAGCACCTAGAAAGCCATTTTGACTGCATGTACGAGCTCGTCCTCCATGGAGGCACATGGAGCCCTCTCTCTGTAAGAGACTGCCTGGCAGCTGAGCAGAGCAGGGAGATGATTTTGTTGAGCTTGTCTTCACTGCCAACAAAAAAAGATGGGAGTGTGTCTGTTAGCTCTTTGTAGAGCGATGTTGGTCTTGCCAGTTCGAATTGGGACCTGAAATCTATGTCCACTATCAGCCTCGTTGGCCCACCATTTTCATCTTTCAATGTGATGTCAATGTACTCGTAAGCACCTGTTAAACAGCATTGAAGAAGAGAGTGAATTCCCGCAAAAAAATAAAATAAATGAGCTTCAGAAATTTGAAGTTACTTCCCTTGGACTCTACACCATTTACCCAAGAGCCAGAGGTTGAAGTTCAAAATAGAAAAGAAGAAGAAGAAGAAGAAGAAGCAGCCAGAGCTTTTGTATCCAGATCTCCAAAGATAAGGGTGCTGTCAACACCAGGCACCCTTTTAAGAGTGTAATTACAAGGCATGTCTGGCTTTTTTTTTTCTGATTAAGAAGGGATTAAAAATATGTTTTTATGCTGAAAATTTCTGGGATTGCCACAAGAAAAATATGTTTTTATATACTTAGTGAAAATTAATTTGGAAGACAGACTTGTAAAACAGCTTTTTGAAAACTAATTTGTAAGGGGAAAAAACCAAACTAGCTAGCCTAGACACTTCAATAATCAAGTGTTCCAAACAGATATTTACAGATATAAGTAATAGTGAAAATGAGAAAAGTTATAACCCTTGAGTATGTGTGGAGGTGTGTGAATAGAGAGAGGAGAGAGAGAGAGACTCACCAGCAGGGCATCCTAAGGAAGTGGCCCAAGAAGTTCGACAAATGGAAGCAATAAAACCATCCATTTTCAGCCTCTTCACTAGCCACATCTTCAAACTGGTTGTTTTCTCTGCATCGTTTTTGCTTCTCATATGCTTCAATAGAGTCTCAAGAACTCTTGTCTCAGCTTCTGTTTCTCTCCCGAGTATCTCCTAACCAAACATAAGATCAAAATGACCCCAAAATACTAGGTAAGATACACGCATAGATAAAGGCAGAGCCAGACAAAGAACAAGGAATCTTTCAAAACACAACAATATTAAAGAAAAAGTTACCTGTAAAGTAAAACACTTGGCCTGGTTGATAGAAAGGCAGTTTGAGGAAGCAGGAAACATGGGTGGTGTTGATGATTCTGATTCTATGAAGTCATGTACCATTTGAACCAGCCTTTCTTCTTCTAAGCTACCCATCCCTTTTGAACTAAAAGCTTGATGAAGATTTTATCTTGGTTTTTCTTCCTCTTTGTATAGGCTATTGTGTTCTTGAAAGTCCTGCTTTATAGCAGGCGGTGGAATTTACAGCCTAACAAGGATGACTGATGAGGTCACGACCGGAGGTAAATGTGGTAAATATTGCTAGGAAACTATAAATAGCAAGAGAATAATAGAAGGGCATATCCTTGTCCTTGATAGGGTTTAAAAGACCATGAAAGCGACACTGAGATTTTGTCCTATTCCAGTTGTTCTGATATCAGATGCAGTTTTCGATGCATTCAAGACTTTAAGTCCTTAATTATCTCTTTAACTACAAACCCTTAGCACTTATTGAAATTTCTTTTTATTTCAACATTTGAACTATAAGCCATTTTGATGTTTTTCTTTAAAATTACTTATTACTACGGGGGTGTTTGAAAATGTGTTTGGAAAGCAAGTTTGAAAAAAATTATTTAATATTTATTTTAAATTAAAAAAATTGGTGTTTTTAGATCATTTTGATATGTTGATATCAAAAATAATTTTTTAAAATTAAAAAAACATTATTTTGATATATTTTGAATAAAAATATTTTTAAAACAACATCAATCACACTGCCAAACAGACACCAAAAGTTTGTCAAACCTATTGAAAATTAATTTTTTGATGATAATCTTATCACATCTTAAATTAATGTTTTATTAATAATAACCATGAAAGATAATTTTCTTAATGTGTTTTTTAGTCTTTTGACCATTTTTTTTATATGTATATATAGTATTTTGATATTTTAAAAGAACTACATGCAACTTATATATTAAAACAATACTGTATCATGAATCAAAACGTCCTATACTTTAATCACAATAATTTATAGGAGGTTAATAATTATAATGATCTAGATTTTGTTAGGATTAATCCTATACAGTACACTATAAAAGTGGTTTAGGACATCTATCTCTCAGACAATTTGTGGTCTTTATTACGGCCTGATTGAGGCAGCAGTTTTGACCAGATACTATGCTTGCCCTCTGCATAATAGGGTTGAACCTTACGGCCAAGGTCGAAAGTTCACAAGGCCTTCACGTGCATTGAGGCATGTACAGCCCCAGAGATTTTGCTTTTCTAGTTTTCGATTTTGCATGCCCTGGATCCTTTTGTAGAGAAAAAAGTTGCTGCAAAATGCTAAAAATGCATTTTTTTTTTATTTTTGCCTCCTCTTGTAGCACTCCTGATGGAGATGCTCTTAGTAACCAGGGGCTTGGTTTGGATAATTTGACAGTATGAAGTATTGAACATCTGGAAAATAACAGAGCTTGCTATATATAATATTAGGGTGTTAAAAGAAGAGTAGAAGTTATACGAGTCTTACAGAAAAATCTTGTTTTCAAATTTTACAACGGGTCTCTGTAATCTCTTCGTACCTTGCAAAAGTTAAACCTGCAAGTCCCAGCAAAAGAACACAACGCAGGCGCAGTATTTAGTACTCACTTTGGCATTATAAATACAGGAAGACTTCAATTGGTAGGGGAAGATGATTACATTATTTAATTTCATAGAATAAACTTTTAATAGGGTGCGAAGGAAGTATCGAACAAGTCACTGGACATAAAGTTAGGCGAACAAGAGTTCTGGTAAAAGAAACGTTCCACAAGCTTGGCATTTTGTACTGACCATGATATGCACAGTTTGAAAGCTTAACGGATGAACTTACTGCATAGAAACTGTTTTAGTCATTCGATATCTAGTTTCAGTCACCTGTAATTGTCAGACACCTAAGATCAGCAGCTGGAAATGATCTTTCTATTCAATGCTGAGCTGCAAATCGAATAGTTGAAACACAGCTTTAGATGCACAACTTGAACCTGACTCTCAAGCATGTAGAACCCTGAAAAGAAAGATGCCATCAAATTCAGATTTTAATGAAATGGGAACTCCTTATGTCGAATCATCAGGGGAGAAAAACATGGCCAAGGTAATGGATGCCAGAGCATCCTATAGCCTATTTGTTTATCAGTTTACATATTCCAAGTTGGGAAAACTGGGTACGGATTTTCAAACAAATTTCAGAATTTATACTATTAATTTGATGGAGTATTTATTTATCTTTTTCTTCTGTATTTTTTCAAATTCACAAATATATTTTACAAAGAGAAGGGGAGCACCTAGGCTTGAAGATTTCAAAATTTAACATTTTTTAATCTGACAAAATTTCCAGTTAACAAAATTCATACCTCCTAAACAAAGAAGCAATTAGAGCAGCGATGCTGTCCATAAGGATTCTCACTGTCTGTTAGATGAAACACCATTGAAAGACGCAAACCATCTTGTCAAACCTGAAAATAATGCATCACGCGCATAGTCATGAGTAGGTATAAATATAAGTGAAACCAAAATGTCTATGAATCCACACAAGTGAATTTGAATGAGAATTTGGAGATTGTTCAACCCTTTCAGTTATGCCAAATGAATTGGCTGTTCTCGAGACTGGAGCCTCAGGCCTTATCATTCCAAGAAACAGCCTCTGTAATGCGTGTATTAAGCAACCATCAAGGGCATTCACATCAAGATCTTGAACAGTCTTGGTGTAGAGGCACTGGACCCAGCAGCTTAATTGATCTTTCGAAATAAACATAATCTTCGTGGGCATAGGAATAAGAGGCCAACATGAGACAACCACCAACAAGCATCCAAAGAAGCACAGCACATCTCATGTCCCAGTTAACTCTTACCAGCAGCTTTGAAGAATCCCTTTGAATTATCCATGGCTAAATGAAATATCTTAAAATTCACATCACAATTGAGAAGTCAGAATGTAAAAACTGAAGAGATACAGAAAGATATGTCAGCGACATTTCAAGACATGCTGCAGTAAATATTTAAAAAGATGCATTGATACCACTTTTATGACTTATAAATGTCGTTTATTGAACCATAGTTGATTAGATACACCTTAAAAGCCTCTGCAATAAAGCATTCAATCCAATGTTCTGGTCCAACATGATGGATCAAATTGAATCACAAATGGGGCTGACAGCAAATATAGCATCAATATGTAAAGCAACTGATAGCAATACTTGCTTTCCTACAAATTATGAACCAGCAAATCATAACAAAGGTGAGATACAAAATTGCATTTAAAAAAAATTAGTTAGTGAAATGTAGAGGGGGAAACAATTAAAAAAGCATGTATGGATATTTTGAAATGAAAATACTTTGTAAAAGACCAACAGATTATCAACGCAGAGGATGCCAAGGAATGATTTACATATTCCATTGAAAACTGTATTACAAAAAAATTTCCTTCAAAATATCCCTCGGCTAAATTATAAGGAAAGTCCTCTCCTGCTCTATTTTTGTCATGGTATCAGAAAGGCCAGCTCTACATCATAAATTACTAAATAGCCCATGGATACATTAGAAGAAATGTTTTTGACTTTGCAATAGCAATGAGTAAACCCTGAAATAAAACGCTGGATGAGAAAGGATCTAGCAGGATCCAAGTTGCATCCCAGTTCCATAGGATTGTTAGATATCTATAAGTTTTCTCAAACAAAATGTTGAGTGGGGTATTCATGCTCATATCCATTATAATCATAGTATAGCTTCTCCCCTTTAGCAATATCACGAGTAGCAACCAAAATGACCCGGCATTCCCCATTTACATTGTATCTCACACATTTACAATTCTGCTTCTTCTTACCATCCCTGCACAGAATTGGATATAACTTTAAGCTTAACAGAGGATGGGCCGATAATTTCTAATTTGGATACAATTTGCACAAAAAAAGTAGGATTTTATATGTGAAGTCACATAGGATAAGTGGATGGGGAAAATGTGTCATATAGAGCAGAAGACATAGCTATAAGAAGATTTAAGAATAAACTGGTCATATTTTGCTTCAATATATACCATAATAGGAGAAGCAATGGGTTAAGCAGGCTTACAGGGTATGATTGTTAATGCCACTGATAAAGCGAGCAATATTTCCACGTTTATCAGGACAGATGACAAGGCTTTTGGATGGGTCTCTTGCCAAAAGAAGGGTCATCATGCTATCACAATCATCATGTTCACGGTTTTTGATGTAATCCTTTATCACATTTATCACATAATAACAGCTCCTCCGATCGTTCCCCGGAGCGGCATTGTTCGCAGTTGACATCGCCGTAGTCCTCCCTCTCCGCCACCGTATACGCCGCCTTCTGCAGTATCTCCGTCAACAGCTTCATCCTCTTCGGAGGAGGGGACGGGGACGGAGACCGCCTCCGAGGTGCCGATGTGCGGCGGCACGAGCTGATTTGGCGCCTACACAACGCCGTGGTGGTGGAGGCCGGAGGCATTGGTATATTGGGAGGTGACCGAAGGTAGAATTGGAATTGTAGAAGCTAATTTGGTTTGATTTTCTTTTTTCTGAGAATGAATTTGGTGTTTGTTTGATGCGCTGCAGAGATACAGATATCAGAAAGGTCTTTTTTTTTTCCCGGTCGCGGGTAATGGCGAGAGATGCTAAAGTGCACCGGGTGAATGCACGGAATTTGATGTAACGGCCGTTACGGGGTTATGGATTTTATAGCCGTTTGATAATTAAAAGACAAGAATGGCCTTTATTTATTTATCTATACATACTTGGTAAGAATCTAATTAGGTGATGTTTGAGAATGTGTTTTGAAATTAATTTTGAAAAAAAATAAAAAAATATTTTTATTTTTTATTTTAAATTAAAAAAATTAATATTTTTAGATTATTTTGATTTGTTATTATCAAAAATAAATTTTTTTTTAAAAAAAATATTATGGGTAGCTTTAGATTTTTTTTTGGTTGTGTAAATATGGGCGTGCCTATAACCGTCTTGAAACTTTCTTTTCACTTGTGAATTTATCGATAAAAAATGAGTAAAAAATCTATTAAATTCTTATTTTAAAAAATGATTTTTTAATTTTAAAAGTATAATTAATTAACTTAGAATAAAATTAGTAAAAAAAAAGAAGCAACTCACCTACATTAAGTTTTAAAACTATGGTGCCTACGAGTTAATCACACAAATATAGATAATATTATCTTAAGGTCAAAATAAAATTAATCAAATATATATAACTTCAATATTATTAGAGTCATTGGAAATGTAATTAAGCTCAAGAAAATTCTCAACTGATTGGGATCGCAAGATTTTGAATTACCATTATAAGCACAACAAGGCAAGTCTTAAATTCAAATATAGAGATGAAATTAAAGTCTAAAGTATTTATCACTTGCCTAAGTGGGTGTTTGCAAATTTCATGTGTTAAATTATATTTATGTCTAATTTGAACACCTCTTTATCAAAAAAATATTGGATTCGAGGAAACTTCATCTTTTTTATGCACTATTTGTGAGCCCGAATTAATCAAGTAAAACTCTGTCTATCTCTGGTTTTTACAAGGTGAACACATTCTGATTCGAGTTCGAGGTTTGTAAGTCAGATTTCAAGTTTTTTACCACCACGGCATGGCCTTCGAAGTCCATATTTATCAATTGATAGGTGTAACAGCTTGAAAGTGTTATTATTAAACTTAATTTGAATTTGATTTTAAATTAAATTAAAAATATTGACAATGAATTTTAATTGACTTTTAATGACTAGATCAAATCCAGTTCAAACCTAGCAAGTCAATCACTTCTTCTTCTTCTTTTAAATAGTTTTTCTTGTCCATAAATACTCAAGAAAATCAAAGTTAAATATTAGATGAGCTTGTTCACAAATCTCTTCTCTTATAGCATTGTCATATATTATGTTGTATTAAATTTATTTATCGTTTAGTTCGTAAATTTTATGGTGAATGCCAATGAAATAAATATTTGTCTAGATTTGCCAGTTAAGTTAATAAAAGGGAGAACCTCGACATAGTCCCCAGTATATAAAATAATTTTCAATTGAATCCAAAAACAAATAAATTTTATCAATTAGGTCTCAAGTGTTTCGGACATTTATCAATTAGGTCCATCGAATCATTTTTTTTAAAGGACACAATTGATAAAATCCTTAAGCGTGTGGACCTAATTGATACAATTGTTTGTTTCGGCACTGCTTAATAATTACATTAGGATCTAACTTGACATTTTCCTTGATAAACTTACATAGCCAAAACAAACATTTCCTTTTGTTTTAAGGCCAAAATGCTCTTAGGTCCCTGGTCTTGGAATATAAAGGCCTATAAAATCTTGTTTGACACTGTGTTTAAAAAAAAAATATTTTTTATTTTAAATTAAAAAATAATATTTTTATATCATTTTGATATGATAAATCAAAATAAATTTTTTTAAAAAAAATAAAAAACTCCATTCTAGTAGACTTTAAAATAAAAAATATTTTGAAAAGTAAATCAACTTATACTAAATCTAAGAAGAACCAGGCACAGGAGAGAGAAATAGAATCCAAATTGACTCACCCCCTGATCGCTATGGAAAATGCAGTCAAGTCCTTTTATTATAGTTTCAGATAATAATTTGAACCAAAAACTTGGATCATCAACATACAACAGATTCTCCTCCCAATCCCAGCAACGAAGGATGAATAACATTCTCAAATTCTCTACTAGTAATTCATAAGCTACCTTGCTCTTTATATATATATATATATTGAAACCTTGAACAACGGTTTGGGATGAATTCAAGACTGCTCAAAAGAACTCCACTTCTTCGGCTTGTCGAAAATGCCAGGTCCGTATGTTGAAAAGAAAATCTCGACAAGAAGAGGGAATTGCAGCAGAGCGAAAAGCGTGACCGGAAGACTAGCCAGCAATATAATCGGAAAGGAAATCCACGGATAACGATCGCGAAGCATCATGAAAAGAGTAATGCCGAAGGTTATCATCATAGTTGCAATCGAGAAGAAGAGACAGGAAAGGCCCACAATCAACTTCGTAGGCAAGGACTTGAGGAAATCTTCCTCTCTGTACCGCGATGTCAGGATTCCTAAGAACATCAGCAACGAAGATGTAGACGCAAACAGTGACATCGCATCGGATACCATGAAAACCATGAACGAATTCCTATGCAAGTATATAGGAATCCCTGAATACTGATCATATCCACCTGGAACAGTAAAGATTGCTGAAAACATTATGGTAGAAATAAGAGCAGCCACAACCGTGCAAGATTCAGCTGTGTCCTTCATCCATTTCTCCCCTTCCTCCACTAATCTCTTGTGATGTTCAGTGAACAAAGTTTGAGGTGTTTTATGGTGAGTATTTATCATTTCTCTGTACTTGGGTTGGACAATGCTCTCCACCTCCTGCAGTGCAGCAAACTCTGTTGAGAAATATGTGGAGTATTTCCTGATGAAAAACCATCAACTATATATAGGAAGTAAGGAGATTACCTTATACCATTGTAGCTCTCTTTGCATCTGTAATGCTGCACCCGAAACACGATCAAGCTGAGAGGAGGGTGCTAGGATTGCAGCTTGATGTAAAATGTTGTTGTGAAGCTTGTCCCAAGAAGTTGCCATTGAGTTCTTCTTTGCTCCCATTTTGTATATAAGGCTGAATATCTTTTCTTGGCGTTGCAGGGTTGCATATAAGAATATGCCCCGGTTAAGATCATCCTCGGACCATATAATGTCAGGATAATGTCTAATCATTTCAACGATGAATTCAACAATTCCATGCTTAACAGCATTGAATACAGCCTTGTACACACCGATTTCTTTGAATTCTGATCGGTGCAGAGTTGATATTTGTTCGCATATGCAACACAGAACTGCTTGTGCTTGGCCATGTATCAGCTTTAGATTATACATTTTCTTGATAGCTGGTACTGCAAGTATAATTTGGTTCAGGTTATTTTCGCATATAATTTGGTTATCTATTATCCAGAATTTACTTACCAAAAATCTTCAATCCCTTCCAAGCCATTACCAACAACTGGTCCGATGCTGCGAAGTCCATATAGCATATCAAAATGGAATTTCTTTTCTTAAAAGGGAAGATAATGTAGTAACTGTAAGAAACTGAAAACTTTAAAATGTCAGATTGACATCTCATGTTTTATGGTATACCTCGTTTAACAATGTTCCTTCGATCAGTTGGTCCCTTATTCGGCCTCTCAATGTCCCCACGGTTGTTGCTAGAGGCAAGTGGTTGAGGTACCCGGATACCTACAACAGGATAATGCCACATTGAAGGATGTGAAAACAAGAGCCAAACTGTCTTTCATCAAACCATCAGGGTTTTTTGGCCTGATGGTCATGTTCATCATGATTTTTGGAGATCATCCTCAAAGGTATTATATTTTATTTGTAAATTGAGAGAAAACAGTTACATACCGTTGTATATCCATTGTTGCCACCAAGCAAGTTGAGTTCCACTGGGAAAAGCAGAAGGTTTTTTAGCAAGCATATCAAGAGCTGTGTCTCTGTCACTATCTTGATCAAGAGCCAATTTTGGGTAATGTTGGAGCAGATCCAAGGCAATGTCTGTTTGAGCATTAAACAGTGAGACAGGAAAAGCGAGCAACGGCTAATAAACAAGATAGAATTTTCAGGTGAACAGGAGGAGAAAACAAAAATACGATCAACTGATCTTTTTTTTTTTGGACTGAGCTCTTCTTATACCGTAGAGTTCGTCCATGATGCATGTTGTGAGAAGCATCGCCCCATTCTTATTGTTTGTAGCTGGACTGAGCTCTTCTTTCGGACTCACGTTGTACAGATAACGAACCATGTCTTTATGCCCATAGAGAGAAGCTACAACAACTGGGATCTGGCCATTCTGGTTTGGAACTGTAAGTAAACCTCCATTCTTCGCCACCAACTCCTCGGCAATCCTCGTGATCCCTCCAATGGCAGCATAATTAAGAGCAGTGGCATTTTTTCTGTTTTGGATTTCCAACTCGCCCTGCTCTAACCGGCCCACCAGCTCCACAACAATCTCTGTGTGTCCAGCCAGGACAGCGACATGGAGGGCAGTATCCCCATCTGCTGAAATGCTAGCAGTCAGTCCATCAGGATGTTCTTCCAGGAACTTCATTGTAGCCTCCAGGTCGCCATTGTCAACAGCCTTGTATAGTGGTAGATACTGAATGTATGCCGTATCTTTAATATCTGCCAAGTTACAGCGCCAAATCCATTCTCATTAGTTGTAGCATTGAAAACCTGACAAGGTTTAAAGCTTGGAGAGTTGATGAATTACCATATTCCTTGTTTGAGCTCTCCTTTGATACTGAAAACCGTGTTCTTAACTTCTGGGGTGGCTTACTTACTGTCAAATCACCGCGAGGGTCCATATCTGTTGGACAAGTAGGCTATAAATATCATTGCATCACATATTGTGACAGAATTCTGGTCACTAGGAAAACTAATTAGCTATATTATTGTGCTCTACTTTCTACTTCCAGAGAGAATTTCCTGACACGCTCCCCTGCCACTACAGTGAATAACAGCCATATCTATGTGTTGATGTGCAGAAGCAGAATTATGATACAAATCAATAAAATGGTGTATTTTTATTTCTAACAAGTGAGAATTCGGAAAAAACATTGACAATTCTCTTAGGAGATGTTATCAGTAGAACAAGAGCTACTAGCATTATCTAATACACCAAACAGTTTGCCTAAGAACTAATATGCAAATCCAATACTTACAGGAAGTACAGTGTACAACCACAGCTTGCTCTCAACAGGATTGGTTTGCAGCAGACGAGGTTACCTCAAAATCTTAACGAGTTCAAGGAAGTGAATCCATTTAATTTATACAAGAGAGAAGACGACAGAATAAAGGAAATATCCATGTCAAGTAAATGAAACTGGGAATATATATTCAAGGATCCACTGCTCATGTTTCTGTTTTGGATTCTAACAATGAAGTGATTTGTCTGTGTCTTTCTCCTGTTGACGATGATTTCATGTCCTTCTTAAAGATTCTTGCGAAGGTTGTCAAAGAAGACCAGTATGCTTGGAGTCCAAGCAAGCCATAAATTAAAAAAAAAAGATTGTAGAGAAGAATAAGTAAAAAAGAAGTTTGTTCTTGCCGACAAATACTAGCAATCATCCTAAAGATTTGTGAGCGCAGCTTTTCTTTATTGCTATATAATAATATAAATTATATTCTGGACCTTATCTATCAACTTAAGCTTTTAGATAAGATGATTTTTTAATATGGTATCAGATCATTGTTGATCTAACGGTCACGAGTTCGAATCTCATCACCCACATTTTATTTGATAAAAATCACACAAGATAGTGTTGGTCTGTGCAAGTTTCAAGCCAAAAAAACGAATAATATAAATCATATTCTAGAACCTTAACTATCCATTTAAGTTTTAGATGAGATGGTTCGTTACCATTTCTTTCCTCTTTACCCCTCTCACTTTTCTTTTTCGATTAGGACAAAGAACCTCGAAATCTTTGCTCTTTTCTCTCTTTTGATTTTAGATAATCGTTACAAGGATCCATTAATGATTTAACTGCTGAAGTAAATTTAAATACGAAAAACTTAGTTAAGGTAAGTTCATTTCATAGATTGTAGTTTTTATTCTTGTAGTAAATTTAGAGTTACACTAGATAGGATGCCTGGAGTTCGCCCAAGTTTTTTCAAACGTAAAAATAGATACCAAAGCGACACAAGTACTCATTAAAAAAAAGCAAAAACAACTTGAGACTCAAGTCATTGACTTTACTAGATTTAATAAGACTAATCTAAATAACGTGGATAAAAATACAGTGATAATAAATAAACCAGGTAAATAATAACAACAAATAAAAAATAAAAAATATTTGTGTCAACTCGTTAACCCCGGGATCATGGAATTGGGGATAAGTTGACAAATTAAATTATATTTAATATTATATTTACTTTTTAAGGGCTTACAAGTTATTTTAATGTTCATTTTAAAGGTGTAAAGACAAATCTATTCCCGATTAATAACACAATGATAAGTTTTTCAAATTAAAAAAAAAATATGATCCAATTTTATTTTTATAATTATTTTAAGAATTAATTAAAATAATATTAATTTTGGTCTAAAAACCAACATACCAATATCATTTTTTCTTTTTTATTTCTTGAAGAAAATGAGTATACACAATGATTAATCACAAGCCCAGCAAAGAACATCGTGTCTTTCACGACCTTATAACGAGACTTGTATGTAACACATTTCTAAAAAGTCAACGGCAAAGTTAATTCAATCATAAAACCTCTAAATTAAATGAGTTTTCTATGATGTGAGTCAGTCCCTTGTTAGCATCAATATTAATTAATGCCACCTAAAATATATAAAGAAGTTTCTGAACAAGGTTATTTAATTTCTGGAATTTTAAGTAGATTATGTGCCCGTTTGTAATGTGATACACAGTGTTTTTAATTTATTGTTTTTTTTTTAATATTAGCACATTAAAATTATAAAACAAATACCTGAATTAATTCACAAATAATTAAATCAGCTAGAACTAATTATATTTATTGAAACAATAATATCTTGCTATTTTTTATTTTATTTGGTTAGCCCTGTTTGGAATGGATTAATTAAATTATCAAAATCATAATTAAATCAAGCGAGTTTGGTTAGGTGAATGACTTGTATAACTCAACTCAATATTTGGTCTAAATCAGTTCTTTAATCCTCAATTTCTTGAATATATCTATCAGTTAGATTATATTTATATTTTCAAATATAAAAACAAAACCAGTTGGATCCTATAAAGTGAGAGAAGCCATCCATTTTGACTCAGTTATCAGAACATTCATTACCTTGCAAGCGCACATGTTTTGAGCTTTGACTTCTATTCTCTTCAATCATACTTGTCTTTCGATTTATTTTTTTCAGATCGAAAATTATTAGCAATATCAGAACTTGCTGAGAGGCCAATCCATATTGCCCTAAACTCGGGGCATCCACCCCACCTTCCCCTTCATTTTTCTCTCAATCCACCGTTGATCCTCCATCATGGACCCCTGTCAGTATCCCGCCAGTCCCGGCAAACCACCACAACGGCCACCGCCACCATCTCCAAAAAAACAACTCCTTATGCAAGGCCCCAGGCCTTCAGCGCTGAGACTCAACCAGGACTCGCACAGAATCAAGAAACCACCCCTCCCTCCTCAAAGACAGCCTGTCATCATCTATGCAGTCTCTCCAAAGATTATCCACGCAGACGAATCCAACTTCATGGCCGTCGTCCAACGGTTAACAGGTCTCTCCTCCGCTGATTTCTCCCACGACGGGTCTGTTTCTCCAGCTGCGAGACTTGCTGCCACCGAGAAAGTAAGTCCAAAAGAAATAACTAGACCAAGTACCATTAACGATAATAGTAATGATGACCTCATGGACATAATTGAGGGACTGGATTTTAGTCAATTTCCAGGGATCTTGTCACCGGCACCAGCGATGTTACCGCCCGTACCAACTGGGTTCTTCTCACCGGGTGCAGATTCATTATCTTTCTTGAATGATAATTATAGTATGAGTCCATTATTTATGGCCGGTCCTTCAGGTTTATTTCCAGGTTCTGGTATAGTTTCTCCTCTACATTCACCGGATATTTTTAGCAGCCTGTTTATGGATTTCTAGACAAGGCAAGCAAAGGATTGTGAAGATCTTAGGGTTTAGTTTTAGATTAGATTCTTGTTTTGACCAAGACAAGAAGGGGTGGTTGGATTCTTGCATTGACTGACTTTTATTTAGAAGCAGATTCAAGGTTAATAAGGTTTTTTGTTAGCGGTTTGACGCTTCTGTGTGGTTAATCGCAACTTGTAGCTATATAATTAGCAAGATTTGGATATATTTATTTGTTCCAACTTGTATATTTTTATTGGAATTTTGTTTTCTTGGTGAGGTGGTTGTTCTTTATTTAATGGTATTTATATGTGCCGGTGGGTCAAGTAAATGGTATTTAATGTATTTTATATCACAATACCAAACATGCCAAAGGCTTTTCAAAATTATGGTGCATGGTGCTTTTCAAAATTATTTTATTTTAAAATGAATTAAAATAAGATATTTTTTTTAAAATCAGTAAATCAAAATCATAAAAAAAACATTAATTTAATATTTTTTCAAATCAAAAACATTTTTACAAAACATATAAAAACAAAAACTGTATCAAATACTTCTTAAATCTAGTCCGGTTTAATGAGTTGATGTAGACGTGGAGTTAACCCCAAAAAATCAAGAGAGCTCGGAGAGTCAGCTAGTAGCTCAGTCAATGGTTACAATTGGATTTAACTTTATTTAAAAAAAAGTCCATTTTATTGAAATAAACCTGAAATAATCCACCAAGAAGTGATGCATGGAAAAGACGGGGTTTAACTTTGAAAACAGCGAGAAAAGTAAATGTCGATGTCTAACAATCCACCACAGGCTGTATAAACGCGCTGAGTCTTTTGCTGATTCGAAAACGTCATCATGAATTCAAGTCAAGAAAACCTGCACGAAAATTCACCGATGAAAACAGGAAACTGCAACCCCTTTTTTGATATACTAAGTACTGACAAGACGAAAATTCGGGGAAACAAAGTCATGATCTGTCGAAAGTAAAAAGTACATTGGTCTGGTTATAAAAAAATAATCAGTTTAATCGGAATGTAGACCGGAAATGTGCAAGTACATTGTTTGATCCGAGGTAAAAAAAAACACTCGAAAGAGTAAAGTTGAAACAGCAAAAATTATTAAATGAAGATATTTTAATGATATTTGGTAAAAGTTAGTCTTACAAAGTCTTGTTATAGCAACCACATCCCTTGTGATACAGAAGGCATTTAAGCTAACCAAAAAAAAAATGAATTTAATTATAAGGGCCTCAATGTGCGTACCAATCAGATCACTGACTTGATAATGTCACTGAAATCCATGTTAACATCATTACCCCCAGAGGACAAAAAAGACATTTCCCCCCAAAAAAACTTAAATTAGGGGGTAGAGGGAGAATGAGCCAACAAGAAGGGAATTCAGATAGCCAAGGGTTAGTGATCAGGTTATGGGATAACATTGTCACGAGCAGGAGAGAAAGACTGAGCAAGACGAAGAAGGAACGGGGGAAACTGAAGGGGAAATTTCAATTTAAATTCATGTTAGGAAAACGACTGCGTTTTGTTTAATTTTTGTAACCAAGCTGGCAAGGCCACACGAGTGATGCCAGGCTGGAGTTTTTTACTTTTCGTCTTTAAATTCCAAAATGCTAGTAACAGAATGTACGTGAAATATACACAACAAATTCTGAGCTTCTTCCCTCTGATTGTCTCTCCCTTTCTCTCTCTCACGCACTGTGTGTGTGGATTCTTATTCCATCGCCATCTTTCCGTTTTTTAACCTGCAGCAAATTGGTATCAGAGCTTGACGTCCTTGGATCTAGCAAAAAAAATGGCACCTGAAACAAGATCCCACGATGTAAGAAGAATGGAGGATTCTTTGGAAGCTGCTAACCAAAGAATCAATGGAATAGAGGTTACAGTGCATGCACAATCAGACGACTTGGCACAGCTCAAGGCGATGATGAAGGAGATGGCTATTCAGCAAGGATCCATTAAACAAACTCTGCAAATCCTAGCAGGGGAAGCAAGCTCTTCTCAAAGCACTCGGGTTCCTCAACAGGCTGCTCCAGCCAATAACCACGAATGGGTGGGGGATGGTACCCAACCTAATTTCAAATCTCGCAGACCCAGGAGAGATTTTCCTACCTTTGAGGGGGAAGATGTACACAAATGGTTGTACAAATGCAACCAGTATTTTGACTTGGAAGAAATACCCGAGATGGACAAGCTGAAACTAGCCTCATACTATTTGGATGGGATGGCCCTTTACTGGCATCAAAACTACACTCGAAATCTGGAGGGACAAGAGGTTACCTGGACTGAATACGTGGATGCGCTGTGCTGTAGATTTGGGGGGCAAAAGGACCCATTGGAGGAGCTCACCGAGCACAAGCAAGGAGGTGATTTAGAAGGTTATATCAGGGACTTCGACATGCTATGGAACAGGGCACAGATTTCAGAAAAACAAGCCTTAGTGTTCTTCCTTGGTGGATTGGAGATTGAAATTAAGAACCTGGTAAAGATGTTTGAGCCTAAATCCCTAAAACAAGCCTATACTTTAGCTAGGCTGCATAACAACACCCTCACTTACCGGAAAGTAACCCCCATTTATCCAAAATCACAACCTGCCAGATTTAATTACTCAGCAAACTCCCAACAAACAAACCTAAACCTTTCGAAACCACCCTTACCAGCCTTGCTACCCACTCCCACAGCACCTCCCTTTAACAATCACAGACCTACAAAACCAATAAGAACCAAAGAGATGGATGAGAGAAGGGCCAAGGGCCTATGCTTTTGGTGTGATGAGAAATTTGTGCCTGGACATAGGTGTAGAAACAGGAAGCTGTATTCATTATGTATCATAGAGGATGACGGAGACAGTTCGGAGGGGGAAGAACCAGTGGAGGCAATGGAGGTCGAAACCCTCACTCCCCACTTGTCAATCCAGGCCATCCAAGGCACTTCGGGGTGTCAAACCATTAAGGTTTGGGGAAAGATAGGCAGGTATCCTATATTTATTCTAATTGACTCGGGTAGTACCCACAATTTTCTTAATGCCGAGTTGGTAAATAAGCTGGGGTGTTCCACAAGTCCAATTAAACCTTTGGCAGTTGAGGCAGCCAATGGGGGGACAATGTCGTGCACAGCTTTGTGTAAGAATCTGCAATGGAAAATGCAGGGGACCCAGTTTGAAGCAGACGTTTTTGTTATGAAGCTGCAAAGCTATGATATGGTTTTGGGGATTCAATGGTTGAAGCTGCTAGGTGATGTGTTGTCTAACTATGAAGAGAGGTGGGTTTCCTTCTGGTGGCAGAACAAGAAGGTGACATTGAAGGGGGAAGATCCTAAGCTGGCTCAATCCATACCCTTGGAGGAGTTGAATGGGTTGCTGAGCACTAAGGCTCTATTGTCCGAAGTCAAGCTTTGCAGCTTACAAGTGGTGGAGGAGTCTGACAGGGAACAACAAGTGGAGGAATTCCCTATTTTCGAAGACAGTGAGGGCTCACCCTTACGGTCCCTTCTAGCAGCTTACCAACACATTTTTTGCGATCCTAAAGGCTTACCCCCGGCCAGGAGACACGACCACAAAATACCACTGAAGGATGAGAGCCAAACTATCAATTTGAGATCTTATAGATACTCAGGATTACAGAAGGATACCTTGGAAACCCTGGTTGCCGAAATGCTGGAGGCAGGCCTAGTACAGCCAAGCAACAGCCCTTTTGCTTCTCCAGTGGTGCTTGTGAAGAAGAAGGACAACACCTGGAGGTTCTGTGTTGATTATAGAGCTCTCAACAAGATCACAGTAAAAGATAAGTATCCCATTCCCATCATAGATGAATTGTTGGAAGAGTTACAAGGGGCTGCCATTTTTTCAAAAATTGACTTAAGGGCAGGCTACCATCAAATTAGAATGGTGCCCGGGGATGTTTTAAAAACAGCTTTTAGAACACACAATGGCCACTACGAATTCTTAGTCATGCCCTTTGGATTGTCTAATGCACCAGCTACTTTCCAGAGTTTGATGAATGACATTTTCCGAGATCATTTAAGGAAGTTTATATTGGTTTTCTTTGATGATATACTAGTCTACAGTAGGGACATGGCAGAACACTTAGTCCATCTTGGGGTGGTTTTTGAGATATTAGGGGCTCATCAACTAGTGGCAAAGAAGAGTAAATGTGTGTTCGGTGCAGGGCAAATGGAGTATCTGGGGCATGTAATCTCCAAGGAAGGGGTAACAACAGACCCTCTCAAGGTTACTGCCATCTCGCAATGGCCCATACCTAAGACCATCAAACAGCTTAGAGGGTTTTTGGGTTTAACAGGATACTACAGGAAGTTTGTGAGAGGATATGGATCCATTTGCAGGCCACTTACCCAACTATTGCAGAAAGATTCCTTTGTATGGACAGAGGCAGCAACCACTGCATTCAATCAACTCAAGTTGGCAATGTCCCACCCCCCTGTGTTAGCTTTGCCTGACTTTGAGAAAACATTTGTCATAGAGACAGATGCTTCGGGAGTGGGTATAGGGGCAGTTCTTATGCAGGAGGGACACCCCATTGCTTTTGTAAGCAAAGCATTAGGTCCTAGACAACTGGCCTTATCAACTTATGAAAGGGAGTTACTGGCCATTGTTTATGCAGTCACTAAATGGAAGCATTATCTGTGGGGCAAGAAGTTTCTCATCCGAACAGACCACTCTAGCCTAAGGTTCATGCTGACACAAAAGGCTACCCATGTGGCCCAGCAGGTATGGCTAACCAAGCTTTTGGGTTTTGAATATGACATTGAGTACAGGAAGGGCAAAGAAAACTTGGCGGCAGACGCCCTCTCCAGGATTTCTCATCAGGAGTTGAGTGCCTTAACCTTATCTTCAGTATCCACCACTATCCTAGCAGATATTAGGAAGACCTGGGAGACTGATCACAATCTAAAGATGCTAATAGCAGAGCTGCACAAAGACACGGGCTCCCATCCCAACTACTCGTGGGTCAATAACACTCTCCTCCGAAAAGGGAAAGTGGTGGTAGGACAGGATCTCACCCTGCAGAATAGACTTATAAGCCTATACCATGACACTGCCGCAGGGGGGCACTCGGGATCAACTGTGACTTCAAAGAGAGTGGGGCAAGTATTCTACTGGAAGGGACTACAGAAGCTAGTGAGGCAGTATGTTAGAGAATGCTCTGTGTGTCAACAAAACAAAGGGGAAAATGTTAAGTCCCCAGGCTTGTTGCAGCCACTACCTATACCCTATGCCCTTTTTGTGGATATTAGCATGGATTTCATAGATGGTCTCCCAAAATCAGAAGGTAAAGAGGTCATCCTAGTGGTGGTCGATAGATTCAGCAAGTATGCCCACCTTATGGCCTTGGCACACCCCTATTCTGCCATCACTGTGGCCAAGGTTTTCATGGAGAATGTGTATAAACTACATGGCATGCCAGCGTCTATTGTAAGCGACCGGGACAGTGTTTTCCTTAGCCAATTTTGGAAGGAATTGTTCAAGCAACAAGGGGTTAACTTGCAGTATTCCACTGCCTACCACCCCCAGTCAGACGGTCAAACGGAGGTGGTCAACAAGTGTATAGAAGGGTATTTACGGTGCATGACGGGTTCCCTACCTACGCAATGGGGACGATGGCTAAGCTCTTGCGAATGGTGGTACAACACCAACTACCACACATCTACAATGAAGACACCCTATGAGATACTATACGGCATGGTAGCCCCAATACACATTCCTTATACTCCTAAGGATTCTCATGTTGAGGCAGTGGACCAATACTTGACTCAACGAGAAGACATGTTCAAGCTCACCCGAAGCAACTTGCTAAGCTCCCAAAACCGAATGGTTCAACAGGCAAACAAGAAAAGGAGCGAAAGGGTGTTCTCTGTGGGGGATTTGGTTTATCTAAAATTGCAGCCGTATAGACAACAATCAGTCCAGAGGCGAACCTCCCACAAATTATCAGCTAAATATTATGGGCCATACTCAATCATCAACAAAATTGGGACAGTTGCCTATAAATTAAAGTTACCTGCTACTGCCGTGATACATCCTGTGTTTCATGTATCCCAATTGAAGAAGCATGTGGGAAACCATGTGGTGCACTCTGACCTCCCCGTCCTCTCCGAGAAGCCCCTGCTACAGCCACACAAGATTGTTGGGAGAAGAATGGTCAAAAAGGGAAACGCTGCTGCAACTCAATTCTTGGTCTTATGGAAGGATTTACCTTTGACAGAAGCCACCTGGGAAGATGCAGAAGAATTTGGATGGCGATTTCCTCACTTTCACCTTGAGGACAAGGTGGATCCCATGGAGGGGATATTGTCACGAGCAGGAGAGAAAGACTGAGCAAGACGAAGAAGGAACGGGGGAAACTGAAGGGGAAATTTCAATTTAAATTCATGTTAGGAAAACGACTGCGTTTTGTTTAATTTTTGTAACCAAGCTGGCAAGGCCACACGAGTGATGCCAGGCTGGAGTTTTTTACTTTTCGTCTTTAAATTCCAAAATGCTAGTAACAGAATGTACGTGAAATATACACAACAAATTCTGAGCTTCTTCCCTCTGATTGTCTCTCCCTTTCTCTCTCTCACGCACTGTGTGTGTGGATTCTTATTCCATCGCCATCTTTCCGTTTTTTAACCTGCAGCATAACAAGCCCAGATCAGAAACTCTAGCCCACAAACATTTTGCTTCATCGCTATGAGAGCGGAGGGTCGGAATGAGAGAGCGGTGACGCAGCCTGTTGGTGGTGGTGTGATAACTGGTGGAGGAAAGTAGTTGTTTCATTACTCGGTGAGCTGAATCAAATCAGAGGACTTGAGGAATTTGATAGAGAGAGAAGGGAAATGGGAAGGAAAAGGAGGAATTCTTGTGTGCGAGAGAGAGAGGGATCGATTTGTGAGGGAGGGAAGGAATGGGATTTTAAAGGGAGGATAACTTCAAATGATTATGATAATTTTCAAACTATAATTGAAAAACAAAATATGAACAAAACTAAGGCGGTGATTTTTCCTTTGATTTTATAAAAGACATGATTACAAAAAAAAAAAAAAAACTTATATAATACGTGTGGTTTAAAATATAAATGAACGAAAAAATAAGATTAAGTTGGAAAAGAAATAGCCAAAAAAACAAGAATTTTCACCCTTGAAAATTCCTTTATCCCTCCCTGTAGGGTTGACTCACATCCTAAACTCGAGTGAAAGGGGTGAGTTCACTCTAAGAAAGGAACACATAACTACAAACGACTACACGATCAAATTATTTTCCTTTCGTCTCTGTTTTTTTTCTTTTTCCTCTAAAATTTCATCTCTTCCTTTAAGGGTAGGAATAAGATAGTTTCAATCTCTAATATATCAAATTGAATAAGAATAAGTTGCTTGACCAACACTGCAACCAAATTTTCACTGTAAGAAATATAATGCAGTTTCAAAAGAATCCATTACTTGACAAAATTATTTACAAAATTAGCTGTAGCAAGTACCTCAGCTGGCAAATTTAGATGATGTTTTGATTTCAACCCCGGCATGCTTTTATCTTCTAACTTCAAATGCAAGCTCCGAGATGCTTCCATTGAAGAAGCTGTTTGCACAAGGAGCAAGTAGCCTCTAATCTAAAATCCTAAACTACAATAGTTGAAGCAGCAAATAAATGAAAGTAATCATCATGTCCTTGCGACTGTTGAATTGCATGTTCCTCCAATCAACGTGCCAACCTTTTCTCCTTTTATTGCTTTTGCAATGTTACCCGGTTTGGATAGATTGAAGACAACAACTGTGATGAAGAAGCTAAGTGCAATGAGTCCCTTTTAGATGCTTTACGCTAAACATAGCAATGATACATGCCACTATAATTTTTCAGGAAAAGGAGAGGGAGGGAGGGGTGGAGGGAGATGGCATCAGTTAAACAAAATTTAGGAACCATTCTATGACGGCACCAATTTAGCTTTCCTGAGTACAAGTGAGAGCCAGAGCACCTCTCTAAAGCAGCCACCTTACCCATTTCATCCATAAATGCTATGTGTTAAAATTCCACGCAGATCATCATCCTAGATCACAAACCTTGGTAACAT